>CM029786.1:13868347-14578347 GCA_017562165.1 Ectropis grisescens
TTTTCAAAATCATGTGCGTAAAGCCGCTAACTTGAAACGGGGAAGGAAAACGTCGTGAGATTCGAAAGATTCTTGGTGCTTGTCAGTTTCAGGCACCAAGAATCTTTCGAGGGCATGCCTGTCATTCACTAATCCGCGCTAGGCCACCGTGGTGGATTATGTTCCTTGATTTTTTCCTTGTGGCACAAGGCCCGAAGTCCCGAAGTGGGATAATTTAGCGGGCAGCTTATGCTTTTCGTATTTGATAAAAAAAATTGGTTGCCTGTAAAGTCGGTATACGGGCGAAAGTTTTACGTGACAACGACTTTGAGTGGTAAAATAATTTTACGGAAGGGACGCGTGCCTTTCACTTTTTATGTCTGTCTCTCTCGCTCTTAGGCGGGCTAACCATGCCCGAGTGGAAGGGACGCGTGCCTCTCACTCGCTCTCGTTGTGAGCGCATAACGTGAGCGGAGCGTAACGCAGTTTCTTGAAGTGTCACCCGGCAAACCAATTTATAAGACGTTGTCACGTCAAAAAGGCTTGGTTTTAAATGTAAAATATAGGTAACCTAACTAATTATAGGTTACACAGAAATCCGAAGGTAAGGTATCTGTTTATAGTTTACTCAGAAATCCTATACTTATCCGAACGAGCGCATCGTATTATTCAATACAAATATAACTTTAATAGCAGGACCAACCTACACAAATAAAAATAATTGATTTATTTAGGCAAAATGTTTTATAAACATTTTTTTATTGTACAGAGAGACGAGACGAGCAGAACATCTACCTGATGGTTAGCAACAGGCCTGCCTATAACAGCGTAGTATCACGAAACTATTGGATCATGAAAAGTCAAAACCATTACATAACACTGAGATATAAGATATTTTATCTCAATGCCCTTTTATTTCACTGGAAACATTGCCCTTCAAACCGGAACACAGTGATGTTTTCACATTACTGTTGGACGGTAGAATAACTTACAAAGGTGTGGCAATTTAGCCAAGTTGAGTACTTTTTGGTAAGGGAATATATTTAGTCGCATCACCAACTTGCTAATTTAGCATCGAAGCGACGGCAGAGCGGGACGTGCTCTTTAGCATGGATATAGCTCAATGGATGTGCCCTGCCGAGCTTCAGGCGCACGGATTTATGTTATCGTTTAGAAGAGTGAGCTTACTCTTTTCGTTCCGTCGGCTGTCGGAAGCGATGAACGCTGGACGCTTTTACCTATCACTATTCGTTGTCAACAACCAAAATAAGTAGAACCACAGCATACCTCGCCGCTAGCGATTCTAGGGGTCAAGTAGATCGGTAGTTGTACACAATTGTCGCTTTCGTGACGTCACAGGTAATAGCAGTATATCTGCAGTATGACTGCCCTAGTGGCTTAGTTGGTAGTAGCTCTGCCTGCGAAGCCGAGGGTCGTGGGTTCGATCCCCACCCAGTGCAAATATTTGTGTGATAAATTCAAATGTTTGCACTGTGTCTGGGTGTTTCTATGTATAATAAGTATGTATTTAAAACTATATAAGTATTATATCAGCTATCTGGCTGCCATCAAACAAGCTTTGCTTAGTTTGGGGTCAGATGGTGTTGTGTGTGAATTGTCCACCAATATTAAAAAAAAAATTGGTTGCCTGTAAAGTCGGTATACAGGCGAAAGTTTTACGTGACAACGACTTTGAGTGGTAAAATATTTTTACGGAAGGGATGCGTGCCTTTCACTTTTTTTGTCTGTCTCTCTCGCTCTTAGGCGGGCTAACCATGCCCGAGTGGAAGGGACGCGTGCCTCTCACTCGCTCTCGTTGTGAGCGCATAACGTGAGCGGAGCGTAACGCAGTTTCCTTGAAGTGTCACCCGGCAAACCAATTTATAAGACGTTGTCACGTCAAAAAAAAAAAGAGTTACGTATTGTGCAACATTAGTGATGTTTCATACTGAAATGTTAATTTCGTTTATTGGCAGTTCCAATGACTGCCAATATGTTTTGTAGAGAAACCTCAAAAACTGCAAATTCATAGTTAAAGCCGCCAGGCGTACCTAGTTACATATACAAGCGTAATGCTAGCTAAAACAGTCCTGCCTTCACGAACCCTGCTCCAAACTTAGCGCACGGTTTGCAGGCAAAAAGTGGGGCTACCCCCCCTTTGCTTTTAAACCTCAAGCGTCCAAGTGCCGGGAATATGAAATTTTCGAAATGATAAAGCCGGTAAATAATAACTACTAGTACGCCCGGCACGACCGTCTAATGTACTGCTCGCAGAAAAAGTACTCAATGTCGAATTTCAAACATTTAACACATTCGAATTATTCATAGCCAAAGAGTTTACATATACTATATAGAGTTGGCACAAACGCTTTTCTCCGAAAGAACGGGGAAGCAACTTTCTTGCCTTATTGCTCTTGTGGAAGTGTCATACTTTTGTCGCGGCACATCACTCTGTTACCATAGAAAGTAGATAGATAAACAGATAGATAAACTCTTTATTGTGCTAAATAAAACAAAAACAAAATCTTAAGAAACAACAACTTAAATAAGAAAATCATGTACGTCATCTGATTTGATTTGATTTGATTGACACAAAAGAACCTTGCGAAAAATCTAACTCTATACGTAGTACATGTAAACTCTTTGTTCATAGCTGATGAAGCTCTATGCTTATAAGTGTCAATTATCGGCTCGCCTTGTGGCTTAGTTAGTAGTAAGTTTGCCTACAGAGCTGTAGGTCTTGGGTTTGATTCCAACCTAGGACATATATTTGTGGTATGACTGCAGATAATTATTTGTCTATGGTTGAGTGTTTCTATATGTATTATAAGTATGCATTTACGATTATATAATTATTCTATCAGCTTAATGGTTCTCATAGTACAATCTTTGCTCAGTTTGGGACAAGATAGTAAATAGCGTTGTGCGTGAAATGAAAAATCTACAAATATTAACATTTTCAAGTAATTTTAAATGGGCATAGTATTTTTTAATATTTTATCGTCAAACAACTGAATATAATATTGTTGTAATTTAACTTATATAATAATCTATTTGAACTCATAAACAGACTTCAAAAATCAATGGTTACTTACTAATAATGAATTAAAATACTTACTAACTGAATGCTCAATGCATTCAAGTAATGACAAAAAATATAATATTCTACAGAACCCTTTAATACAGTTTTGATAGTAACTCTAGATTGCAGTGGCATTAATACCTAGTATTTATATAAATTATGCAGGACAATTTTGTCGGTGCCAGATCCTAGAAAAAGTTTTTCAGAATTAAAAATTATTATGACCTTTAACAATTTTCACAAAAATATATAAAACAAGGCAATATTTTTCTCCTGTCCCTACTAGGGCAGCAGCGGGGTTCGTGTGTCTGCTTCCACATTACTCGCAAGGCGGGGTACGTATCGCCCGCCACCTTCACCGCCCGCTGCGCCCCTAGTACCTACGCCTGGTACTCGCCCCGCTTTTTATACCCCGGGCACTGAAAGTAATCAATTTGCGACTTAATTAATTAAGAAAAAACTCTGTTTTACGCCAGGGTGGGTTTCTTGGGTATTTTGGAAAAGGCAATATGATCCTTCAGTTAGGCGAAGCTCGAAAATAGTGCAGTTAGTTTTGGGTATTCGTACGCTTTCATTTTCGAATCTTTATTACTCTATGTATTTTATTTATTATCTTGATTTCTACGTATGAATAACAGTAACATTTTACTAGTTTACAATTAATTAGGAATTAGAGTTACTTAAGTTTACAATAAATGGTTCCATTTCAAATCATCCAATACTTAATAATTTAAGCAATGCATTATTACTTAAAAAATATTTTTCTGTGTATTCATTGTTATATATGTATGTATTATTAAAAATGTTTGGTAAAAGTGAAATTTAAAATGAATTTCTCAAATTTTATGAATTTGCTATGTTATTCAAGAACACACATCTAATACACAATGAAATACCATTAATAAATTGGGGGTAATAAGGTTCACGATGCATTACTTTCAAACGTGTTTTGTGTTCGTAAATTATAAAAATTGTTTTGACGCCTCGCGCTCCATATAACTGGCTTGGCCAAGGGGCCAAGCAACGTACTTCGATCTCGTGACCACAATATTGATATGTGATTGCATAAAATACAAATAAATCTGAATTAAGAGATCAAATATGAATTAAGAGACATCACTTCTAACCCGATAAAATACGTTTGAACACGTATTTTGATACCAACTAAATAATCATAGATAATATTAGACTACATAGTATTTAAAGTATTTTTGTAAGCCTACTAATTTTAGAACTTTTGCGTTCATTTCAGTAATACAAGCTTTTTAGTTTATTTAATACGTGACTATTTACACAGCCCACTGCCGTACCCTATGTACTAACGGCATGGAATAGCCACTTACATAATCACCGACCTCCAGACAACAAACTTCTATATTTACGCGGGCCTAGGTAGCAGACCCTTAGGGTAAGCTGGGCGGGTCGCATCGGACATTTTGTATAAGTGTGGACCCGTGCGATCCCAAGGCAAATCCCTTTCTGGACCCTTTTTGGAAAGGTCCATGCGACCGTGCCCGAGCCCCGAATTTGCGGATTTTTAAGGTAAAATTTATATGGGGGTAGGGGAGACGTCCTTTACGGTATGAATTGTGGTGGGTGGATTATATTTTTCGGTTTTAACGTCTTTTGTCGCGACGGGGTGTCGATTTGTGAACTGGTTTTTTGTCTTGGAAGTCTTTATTTTTATGTAGCCAATATTAGATATTAAGCTTGGAGTACCTTGGGGAAATATAACGGAAATTTTCATATGGGTGTGTAATTTTTGAGAGTTAGAAATTGTTTGCTGTAGCCGAGTTGAAGTTAAATTTTTGTGTTAAAAGATGAAATTTGGAAATAATGTTTTTGGCAATTTATCTATGATTCACTTTTATAAAATAACTATCGTTAAATACGTATAATTGTGCAGTTGGTAGCCTGATTTTCGATTCTTGTAAATGTTCTTGGCATATATAGCATAAACGCTTCATTTTGTTGTCCCATTGCTCGGACTCGGGGGCTTCTCTCACACAAGAAAAGTTAGGGGTTTAATTTGCAACACTGGCCATGTTGGGGTTCGTGGATGTCACGTGTCTTCTAAAGATGTGTTTCTTGGAGCAGTTGGTTTCTACACGACGTTTTACATCACCGTTAAAGTCATTAGTAATAAGCACAAATGGAAAAATGCTCGGAGGTGTAGCCGAGGTTAGTGCCTATGACCACACGACTGTGAAATCTCACTTTCTCACCACTAGGCCACTACAGGTGCTTTATATGTTGAAACTGTGTCATCATTATCATCATCCTAAGCCTATCTTAGTGCACTGCTTGACATATGCCTCTCTATCAAGGCTCGCCACTCAGTTCATACTAATGTAGAGGGTTAACAAAATTATAGCGAAAGCAAAAAAATACCGTACTAATTCTGATTATTTAAAACATCAATATGGCGTTTGTTTTGCTCAATCTATAAGCATTTCCATTCAGCGTGGTAATGCCGCCAGCTTGCTGGGTACGCTTTCGTCTGATTGTCGGCTTGATCATATTAATTATGTTTAGACCTTCATATACATATTATAGTATTCAGACGTGTTTAGCGTAAGTCGATAGGTATGTAGTGTGTATGGTGTGGTTCTCATTAAAATTTAGTTTTAATCCATAAAATCTTTGCACTTTTTAAAAATATTCATTACTTTTGGTAATTTTTATGTTATTATGTAACCGACTATTGTAATGGTTTCTTGACAGAAAATATTTTAGATTTAGTTATCAATTTTTATGGGGGTTTACCGATGGTTCCAATCTTTGTGTCTTCAAATAGAGAGTGAATCGGTTTCTTCTTAGTAAGCACAATACATCGTAGACACCATCGAAGCGAGATGGCGGTCAAGTGTAAACCAAATCTATTTTGAAGATTTTTTAAAACAAATCTATTTTGAAGATTTTTGTAATTTAGGGTATGCTTGAATAAACCATTTTTTAAATTAGTTAGTACCTGCTTGTTTTCAAGGGTACTTACTAGGAAAACAGCTTATTACAAGAAGTAGATGAAACCAGTCAGCAGCAAACATGTTAATTCGGCCCGAAACTACCCTAACGCCGCAGTTTCGCTACAAATACTTTCCTTAGTTTCGTTTCAGATCGTCGTTATCTAGTTAGGAGGGTCGACAAGGGTCCGGGTCGGGATCCTACCTACCTATGCGGTCCTAGTACCCGGGTATAGGGGGTAGGCCTTTCGCCCTACGGCGTCACTCGCTTTTCAACGGAAAATTTTGCTTTTCCGGTAAAGTGTCATGTGTTTGATACAGAAGCTTTTGACCATTTGATGAGTTATTTAAACGTTATATTGATATGTCATGTATTTTTGAATTGAAATCTTCATTTAGGCGCGCCTAGACAGATTTTTGTAGTGGTAGGACTCTATACAGAGTTCTCTTGTGGAAGTAACACAACCTTTTAATTATTCTACCGTCCAAGTAATAGTTTCAAGCATTGGAGATGATTGAGAGAAACGCTAATTGGTGATTGCGCTCTGATCACCGCACGCCCGTGTTACCTGTTTCGGTCAGTGTGCTCAGGAATTGTGGTTAAACGCAAACTTATTCCCAATATGTTAATTAAAAAAAACATAAATGCTAAATATAACTGGCGACGACGACGACTAAAGGTACAAGTTCGCGCGGAGACCGCGACACGAGACCGAGACAATTGTATGGGTGCCAGTTCGCGCCGAGACCGCGACACATGTCTCGCGACACGTGTCTCGGTCTCCTGTCGCGGTCTCGGCGCGAACTGGTGCCCATACAATTCCATAATGTGAAGTGCCCGTCGCGGTCTCATGTCGCGGTCTCCGCGCAAACTTGTACCTTTAGCGTACGCTGGCAATTGTAACATAACGCTTACGAGTCTATGGTTTTATGGTGTTATGGGTATTGAATTGTCTAATTTAATTATAAACTTAAGTTTTACTGTCGTATTAGGAAACTTTGCTTTTCCTGAATTTGTGTTTGATTCACAAACGTTGAATATTATCTATCCTACCAATATTATAAATGCGAAAGTTTGGATATTTGTTGCTCAATCACGTTGGAATGCCTAAACAAATTGGGTTGAAATTTGAGACAGAGATAGAATATACTTTGGAAGTGAACATAGACTACTTTACATTTCTGGAAAATAACAAGAACGGGAACTCGCGTTGCTAGTTTGTGATATTATGTAGAAACATCCAGATAAATGACAAATATTTGTAAGTACTCATCACAATACTTCTCCTGATTGGGAATCGAACACACTACCCGTGGTTTCGCGGCTACACTTACTACCCAAAGATTAATAACGCCTAGATTGATAAACTTCAAACAAACGCTTCATTTTAAGGGAAGCAAAAACAGATTGATTTCGGCGTAATGAGTATATACTGAAGTTAGCCAAACAAAACTTGAATGTCATGGAGTATGTACAGTGAAGGACCACAGAAACCATCATAATGTTTATAATAGGCATGACGACAGGTCCTGCAATTATATAAAATGATTTGACATATTTAAATACTTGACGTATTTAAATATGTCTAAGAAAATATGTACCAATTTTAATTTTGATATTATTTTTGTTTAACTTACTTTATGACCATTCAATGCTGGAGGAGGAAGTCCATTTTAAAAAACGAAATTATTAGGAAATGTATTTACCATTGGATAAACCATTCAATTTCAAGTGACTTTTGTTATGAAACCAGTTTCCTAAACGCAATATATTTGACTGCCCTAGTGGCTTAGTTGGTAGTAGCTCTGCCTGCGAAGCCGAGGGTCGTGGGTTCGATCCCCACCCAGTGCGAATATTTGTGTGATGAATTCAAATGTGTGCACGGTGTTTGGGTGTTTCTATGTATAATAAGTATGTATTTAAAAAACTATATAAGTATTATATCAGCTATCTGGCTGCCATCACACAAGCTTTGCTTAGTTTGGGGTCAGATGGTGTTGTGTGAATAGTCCACCAATATTTATTATTATTAATATTTAATATAGCAATTATACAAACTTTACGCGCGACGCATTGAAAATACGACACAGTGACGTCACGCTTCAGTAGTGTTTTTGTATGAAGCGTGTTTGGGAGAGTCCAAAATTGTGATTTTAAAATCGTGAAATCACGGGAAGTTTTAAAGATAACAAAGTAATTCTTTCACCTATGTTTTAGTTATTGAGTAGCATTTTGATGACACATTAAATAAAAATGAGTCGTCATACCTATTGTCGGAAACGCATGCACTAGCCCTTGACCTTGACAACTGATGGTAGCTAGTTTTGAACGGTCTAAGCCAATATGGCTCACTATCGTTATTATTCTATGTTACTACCAAATAAGTTACGACACCAGTCAAAACAATCTCTAAATACTTGAAAACGTAACTAATCATAATTATTTTTCTATTTCAGGTAAGTTTCTTTTAACTGTCTTGCGGATCGTCTTCATTACCAAAAAATCGTCTATTCCCAGTGAGTAAATAGCTTATATTTGAACTAAGGAAAAAATAAACACAAAAATAACATTGACTGGCCTCGTGGCTTAGTCGGTAGTAACTCTGCCTGCGAAGCCGAGGGTCGTGGGTTCGATTCCCACCCAGTACAAGTATTTGTGTGATGAATTCAAATATTTGTACTGTGTCTGGGTGTTTCTATGTATAATAAGTATGTATTTACAACTATATAAGTATTATATCAGCTATCTGGCTGCCATATTACAAGCTTTGCTTAGTTTGGGGTGGATGGAGGAAACATACTTGTTGTACCGACCCCACCTATAGTGGGATAAGAGTAGGCGAATGATGATGCTTTTTTTATTTAAAACTTTAGTCACCATTAGAGGAAGGTCCTTACTTTTGTCAAAATTCACATTTTTGTATGTTCCTTTTTTTTGTTGTCACCGTTCGTTGTGAAATTCTAGAGAGAGGCAGGCTATGTTCAGCAGTGGACGTTTTGCGGCTGATGATGATGTTGACATTTTTTGTATGGCCGACATTTAACATTTTATGGTAAGCTTAAGTTCTAATTTTTATGTAGCATATATGCTAGCAGTCCAATTTGCGCAAACAGAATTAAATTTGTAGAGGTAGGACTCCTAGAGTTATTCTACCGCCAAACAGTAATATGAAAACATTACTGAGTTCCGATTTGAAGGGCAATGTTTCCAGAGAAATTACAGGGCTTAGAGTTATAACATCTTAGATCTCTGGGCGATGAGCGCAGTGCAGTGTTAGGTAATAATTTTGATTCTTCGCGTTCCAATAGGCAGGCATGTTGCTTACCATCAGGTACATGTCCTGTACGTCTCGCCACTTTTTATTTAAAATAAAAAATGCGCAAGCAGCACCTGGTCACGAGTTTGACTTTCGTATTTTAAGACAAATTAAATTTTAAGCTAAGAGTACATTTGTAGATGTAGATGATTTGGAAGGGCTTTTCTAAAATCTAAGAACATTAACAAATTATTGACTGGTTATTGTGGGGTTACATATTTTATATATATTATTGTAGTCTAATCTAAGTTAATGTGTGATTTTCAAGAAATTCTAAATCAGCATTGATTTGACAAAAGTAAGATTGTACGTATCAAGCAAACTCCACAAATTCGACTCAGGCAAAGCATATCATAACCATGTCATATATGGTAATTCATAAATTATGTTGTAAAAAATGATAGTGATAATGGATGTGTCTATTAACTTGTCCTTATTCATTTCACACCGATGGTAAAACAAAATTAATGAAACGTTTTTCGGTGTATTCATAAGCTTTGGACAAACTATTTCCTTCAACCCCGACATTAAAAACGTGTACTTGCTTAAGGCGCGACGCACAAAGAGAGGCTCTCTTTACGGCGACCCACGTTAAGGGCCGCGCACGTATGTGCCAGGGGTGTCAAGAAAAAGTTATAATAACATTAATGTAGGTTCTTTTGACGGCTCTCCGTCGTCGTTAGCAGCCCTGCGCTCTGTATCTTGTCATAATCTGTAGGGATGTAGTGGTGAGAGGTTGTGTTTATTTTTATCGACGTTTTCATACTTTTCTTTTTATTTGTTGAATTTTCGAAATATGTTTTTTTTTAATTAGATATTTTATCTCATTGATTTTGTTTGATGTAAAACTATTATTTTGTTCTCGATTGATTTAAAATCTCGTATTAGTTAGTTATGCGGATGTTTGACTTTTGAAAAAAACTAAAGTTCGTAACAATACTATAAAATAACTTATTAAATCGTTTTATGTTGCATTATACAAAACAATTTTATTTCTTATAGTAGATGAATAAATAAATATTACATCAGTGCATCTATACTCAAAAAATGTCTAATTATTGGGTATGCCTACATGCTTACGATAGTTTTATTTTGTAAGTATTGCATAATAAAGTTTGTAAACGGAACGATGCGGATCTTCAAAACGAATTCAAATCGCGAAATTTTGCAGTTAAAAAATATGTTTGATTTGCCGATAGTGTACTTATGTTCGAAATAAATTGTACATAAATCCAAACGTAGTACAGTGTAATATAAAGGGATTAAATCTGCTCAAGATGTTATGCCTACTCCTACGAAAAAATATCATAATTTTATGTTGCTAAAAATACACAGCGTACATGATCACGAGATGAAAGAGTTTTTAAAATGTAAAAAAAAATAAGAATTAAGACTTAAAAAATAAGTAAAATGTAGAAGTAAAAATTTTCAGAAGATGGTAGTGAAGCGTTAGTCTATCACTAATTTCAATAAAACTTAAATCATATATTGCATTACCGGCTCCATATAACCGAGACAAGATTAATAAAATAATAGTGAACAATAATGAGATTCACATAAAATCAATAAAATAGTGTATCGATAAAACAATCGAAGACACCCCATTTCTAGCACCGCATCACTAATTACGGCACAGACGGCGGCGCCGGGTCGAGCTAAGGGTACGGTCCTCGGCTGAATTTTTTTCCCCACCCTACCCCACCGGAAGGGAGGTTTCCTGTCCCTCCCTGGGCCTCCCGGGGCTCTCCCGGACCCTTCTTAACCCTGGCTCCAGAAGATGCCCGTGATATGTAGACAGTATTATAACTCATGTTTCGTTCCACCTATTTACTGCAGAAACTTAACACTTCAATACGTTCTGTGTGGATTTAATTATTTATTTGTTGATATGAGTCCTTAGGCCGGGAACTGACGTACTAATTTTAAATTTTGATACCAAATTGGGCTAGTTTTGACTAGACGTCTAGCTTCGGTACTATATTTTATACCATCGAGCGCACTGAAACTCTGTGAATTCTCATACATAGCCTTTAGCACTTAGAGATCATGTACATAAAGTATCCAAAGGCGTAATAATTTTTAAAATCGGTTCAGTATTTCTTAGGCGCGTTCTTCTTAGCTCGTTCAAACAAATAAATTCTTCAGCTTTATAATATTAGTATAGATTATTTGATGGCTAACACATGTAATATGACCTCCGGGTCATACCAAACTAAAGTAAAGTAACAAAATCAATCTCACCAAAAACGGCTCGCTTTCGAATCTGGTGCGAACGCACCAAATCCGATCTGTCGTCGCACTGAATCAGAGTCACGTCATGTCACTTTATAATAGTTTTGTTTACTGCCGTCTACACTATGGAATCTGCTTCGTGACGCACCATATTTGAGCGTCTGTTCGCATTATTAACTAGCATTGCCTCGCGGTTTTTCCCGCGTAGTTCCCGTTATTTTACCGTGTTAAAAAGTAGCCTATGGACTATACCACACTATATTCTGTGTTCCAAATTCCAATACGATCCGTTCAGACGTTTCGACGTGATTAAGCATTAATCATCCAAATACTCAGACATTTATAACATTGATAGTATGTATTTTCTGGTAGGTGAGTCTTCTACGGTAACTTTTATAAAGTGCCTGCGGAAGTAGCACACGTTTGCCAGTTATTCTACCGCCAAGCAGTAATATGCAAACATTACTGTGTTCCGGTTTGAAGGCCAATGTTTCCAGATAAATTACAGGGCTTAGAGATATAACATCTTAGATGACGAGCATCTGGGTGACGAGCGCAGTGCAGTGCTATGTAATGATTTTGACTCTTCATGTTCCAATAGCAGCGTGTCACTGTGCTGTTATGTGGCAGGCATGTTGCTTATCATCAGGCACATGTCCTGCTCGTCTCGTCACTCTTTATTTAAAAAAAAACACTTTCACGTATTATACTGTACATAGCTAACATAGCCAATTACCCCATATACGACCAGTATCCCAAATCCACCTCATTTGAGGCAGTTAGTCTTCACAAGATGCGTTATATGAAATTGTTATATATTTTTCTAGGTTGGACCCTCTCGGACCCTATTCCCTTTCAGTCCCCTTTTCAGTCCCGTTTTGACCTTTTGTGTAGGTTTAGGTTTGTTTCGGTCCGTAGATAGTTAAGGGATGGTTGGTCCGTTTTGTAATATCTGACCGTTTTTATGGGTCAACTGTTACCGAGATAAGTATGCTGGAATTATGTTCGTACGTTAAAAAGTGGGTTAAAATGTGGAGAAATGGAGCGTGTGGAATAAAGTTTAAATGCTAATAGCTTATTTTCTTTTTTTTAATAGGGCCTGTGTTTTTAACCCAGTCTAGACAGCCAAAATGTTTAAAATAGTACTTGGAAATAAATATGTAAGTAGGTACAGAAGCGGATTTAGTAACTCTACTAAGTCCGCTTCTGTGCTATTTTAAAGGGTGAACGCTAATTTCATTTTGTAATCATTTCCACTGACTCCGGGATCCATGGTTTTTATGTTAATTTTCGTATTATAAACATACACATTGGTGTAGGTATATAGATTCTTACAATCTCACAATAGGTAAGGTGACAAAAATAACTAGACCTTCAAACAAAACATAACGAAGAAATAGTGCTTAGTAGTTTCGAAACACTCTGAATGTTTGATGATCTGGAGGTATATCATTCTCAATTTTTAATAGCTTATTAAAACAAAAAAAATGTGTTCCGTAATCTAGCTGGCAGATTTATTGTTATATTTTGATCCAGTCAGCATCGTAGCCTTGAGAATAAACTATCACATTAATATTAACAATATGGGTGGCCATTTTACATACAATGATGAAACTTTTGTGTGCATGTGTCTATGTTCTTTCCAACATATCTCTGTAAGGGTTGAACGTTTTGAAACGCATTTGAATGAAGTTAAATACGAATTATGTGCACTACTTTTATTGACACATAGTCTACTTTTTATTTTAGTAATATTACAACACAGATATCTAGTTCTCCACAATTCAATAGCTCAACTCTTTCACAAAATTCTTGTATTTTGGTAACAACTAAAATAAAATAATGTTGTCATTTGATACCGTATTAACTCACAGAGTAAAAAATCACTTTTTTTTAATCAAAATTGTCCCCTTACGTAATCAAGGACAACACTGTCAAAATTATTCAATACACAAATTGCCATGTGACTTTGCATATTTACTATTATTGTCCGATGAGAGGCGAATAATGTCAATCAGAGCTCGAGTGATGGGACACGATATCGATAAATATAAGTAACGGCTTAATTTTTCAGACTACAACACTAGTTAAAACCAAAAATATGAAGAAGAGAAATACAATAATTTATTTTCTCTGAAAGAATAAAAAAACCTACTTCAATTTAAAGTTTCATAAGAATCTATCACTATATGGTCTAAAATCTAAATACATGAAAGGAAATTTTAGTTTTGTGTTCATATTTCAAAAACCAAATAAAATCATTACCTAGCACTGCACTGCGCTCGTTGCTCAGAAATATAAGATGTTTTTTCTGTAGGTTACTTTTTATTGTTAGAAATTACCGGAACAATAACTACACACGCAAAACCGCGGGCGCTGCTAGTGATTATAGTTCTTGGCAGAGTCCGCCTGCGGAAGTACCACACATTTACCAGTTATTCTACCGCCAAGCAGAAATGTGCAAACATTACTGTGTTCCGGTTTGAAGGGCAATGTTCCCAGAAAAATTACAGGCCTTAGAGATACAATATCTTAGATCTCTGGATGACAAGCGCAGTGCAGTGTTAGGTAATCACTTGGACTCTTCAAGTTCCAATAATTGCGTGTCACTGTGCTGTTATGTGGCAGGCATGTTTCTTACCATCTGGCACATAACCTGCTCCTCTCGCCACTCTATATTTTAATAAAAAAATAGCGTAGTACGAAAGGGTCTGTAACGGTCGGCTTGTTACGACGTAAAACATCAGAGTACATGAAATATGAGTTGGTATCTCATATGGATCATAAATAAGTATTCATACGGGTGAAAATGTATCTTAAAAAGTGATTGAAAAAATGGCCGCAGTCAAAGGTATTTTATGACGCGATGTCGGAAAATCGTGGTCCAATTCACAAATGCGATATTTTTTGTGACTATTATTTGAGTGGTTCAATTCACAAATGCGAAATTTTTGTGACTATTATCTTCAGAGCGGAACGTTTATTTCATACTTCCTCTATAATCTAAGTTCCTTTCAGACTTATCCGTTGAGACGGTCCGTCGTGATTTAGCAAGAAACATCCAAATTTTCCTATTTATAATGTTAACAAGGCCTAAGTATGAAACTGCTCATTTTTTAGTTAATTTCAAGTCATTTTACTGTTCTATATAATAAAATTTTCAAAAAACCTTTAATCATCAATTGATGCAGTTTGCTAACTATTTTAAGGTGCTCATGGCATATCCTTTGATTTATATCGATGCCTTTAACTAAGTCTTATTTTGAAGAATTGTTTCAATCAAGTAGATTGGTGATGTGTAAACCACTTATACTACACACAGAGACGCAGTTTATTACCAATTTCAAGTAGCTCAGGGCACATCTAGTGATTTGTATCAATGGTAATATGTACATGAATTCCTAATACATTACAAGACTATGAGTAGTAGTGTAGTGTAGTTCTCATTGTGTTTTAGTTTTGTTAATAAAGGCTCTGATGAGATAAATGATCTTATATCTCTGGCATCTGACACATCAGACAAATGTAGTGTAATGATAGGTATGTAGATTATATTGACACACAAAAAAGAATACACAAAAAAATAACGACTACGAACTAAAGGAATACGATACTAACGAATAAACTTTAAAACCAATGCATCAGTTGGCGGCCTTATCGTTGAAAGCGAGAGCTTTCGGGCAACCTTAGAATGGAAAATAATGTGTGGACAAGTGATTAAAAATCTTCATGTTCAGGATAATATCCTGATCATCGAGATATTATCTCGATGTAACGTTATCGTCCCTGTGTTGTTACGGGCAGGCATGTTGATTACCATCCGCCGCCTGTCCTGCTTGTCTCTTCACTCGATCTTATTAAGGAATGCTGATAACGAAATGTAACCCATGAAAGAAAAGTCGCAGGCAAACGCATAGTCGAGTAGTGCTGTTAGTTGTTAAGGGGTAGACACACTTTTTATAAAACTAGTATTATTTATGCTAGAATGACTTTACGAGTAGGACGTGCGCGTGATGGTAAGTAACACCAAGTAACCAGAACATAACAGTATCAATCACTAAATAGTATTTTTTTTAACAAATGCGTGTTTTTTGAAGTAGAATAATTTGAAATCATCTAATCAATTTAATCATGAAACTCTTATCTGGGCAGAGTCGTTATTAAAATAAACAATTATTTTCCGAAAAAAAAAAATCTCATTCTACTATATTTCATATTTTTTGTAAAACCGGACTACGTACTTACGTACCCTCAGTGTCGTCCAGATAAGGTAAGCAGACTTGAATTTTTTTGTTGATGTATAAAAAAAAATTCACATCGATTTCGATAAACTTTATGTGGAACCTACTAATCAAAAATAGAATCATCAAAATCTATTAAAATTAGCAAAGCTTTCATACATGCAAATATCAAAAACCAGCCAAGTGCGAGTGGGACTCGCGCACGAAGGGTTTCGTACCATTAGCGTATAAACGGCGAACACATCTTTTTTGTATGGTAGACCCCTTAAATATTGAATTTTTAGTATTTGTTGTTATAGCGGAAATAGAAATACATTATCTGAGAACAAATCAACTGTCTAGATATCACCATTTTTGAGATACAGCCTGGTGAGAGACGGACGGACGGACAGCGAAGTCGCAGGTCCCGTTTTGTCCCTTGTTAGGTCCCTTTGGGTACGAAACCCTAAAATGAAAAAAACATACAACCGAAGAATCCAAACCGAAGTACGTATATATGTCCTTTTTTTTAAAAATCGGTTAAAAATTATATTAACGTCACTTCCTCCGTCATGCGCGTATGTAGGTGATTTTCTTTTATACGAGTACTTTATGTCAAGAAGAGACGTCGTGGCTTAGTGGGTAATAAGTTAATCCGCGGACTAGGAGATCGTGAGTTCGATGGATTCACACCCAGAAAAAAATGGTAGTGGGAAGAATACAAATATTACGATGAAAACTAACATGCTTATTACACATTTTAATTCTTGTTTTCTATAGTGAGTCCAACTAACACTAGCCTCACTGAGGAAACAGACATGTTAGAATTTCTGTAATATCATGTATATAGAGGTACTTGTATAATATAATATTAATCTGTATAATAAAGTACAGTTTTAGCTTTATGACCGCGAATCGGCAAACGTACGACTAGATGGAGTGACGATATTCGAAAGGCAGCCGGTGGCGGTTGGAGAAGTAAGACCGAGGACCGGGCTGAGTGGCGTATCATAGAGGAGGCCTATGCCCAGCAATGGACGAATACAGGCTGATAATGATGACTAGCTTTATGCCCTGAACAGGCAGGTATAGACAGATAGTGCCAAAAACATTTCGGTTTTTACGCTACCATTTGATGTCAAGATGCGTCAGGGTGATATCATTTTTAAAACTAGTTTAAGGCAATGAACTACAGTTTTAGTTTTAGGTCAAATAGTGCCAAAAGCATCTTGCTCATTACGCCACTATCTCAAGACACCAAACGAGGCCAACTTTCGGATTATTCCGCTTTAATACCGCCGAGCGGTGTACACGTCCCTTAAGTGTCCCTGTCACGAACCAAAAGGCGAACAAAGTAGCAGGCTTCCCTCGAACGGGGGTAAACTTTACCCCGAGGGTGGCTGGGGTGCTGCCACCCTGGTACCTACCACCCCATTCGCGGCTCTCAGGACGTCTTTGAGCCCAACTTAGCAGGGAAAACCCCAAAATTCAAGTTGGGACCGGTCTACCCCGATTACGAGTTGGCGATATCTTTGGAATTCTGGTCTCCTGGTAGCGAGGGTGTTGCAGGGGTAAAAATTACGTTAGCTAGGGAAATTTTTGGGTAGCAAACAAAGGAAAATCGATCAATTTGTATTTCCAACATAATATGTATGACAATAATATTTAAATTGTAAATTTATGAGTATTTCGGATTTAGCTCACCAACTACGAATTTTTGTGAACAACAAACAAAATTTATCCAAAATTTGGACATAAATATAGCCACACTCATTTTAAGGATGAAAAAGTAAAATGGTAAATTAGTTCATTTTCCAAAAAGACGTTAAGCATCTGTAATAAAAATATCTATAGTAAATAGTGGCGTGGTATGGAAAACACGCTATCGAATAAAACAAGTCTTAGCGAAAGTAATTTTCAAACAAAAATGCCGTAACAAAATCAATTTAATAATTAATTGTGTTTCTACTTAAAATAAGTATGTATTTAAAACTATATGTGTATTATATCAGCTATCTGGCCGCCATAGTACAAGCTTTGCTTAGTTTGGGGTCAGATGTTGTTGTGTGTGCATGGTCCACCGATATTTATTTATATTTATTTATTATTTACGACCTATAAACTTCACTACTTTATACTTATAAACACATGCATAAACACATAGTACATAGTAACTCTCCCACACAGAATAAACATCCAAAGTCATGCTCGTCCTGGCTGGGAATCGAACCCACGGCTTTCACTCATTGAGCAGGTTCAGTACTAACTAAGCCACGAGGCTATTCAAGTGTAAATTAGCGTTTTCATTTGTCTATTCTTCTATATTTGCTTTTGTTAAGGACACGAGTCAAAGTGTTTTTCTTAATTTGGTATTTATTTTTATTTAGTTTAAATTGTAGTAAAATTAAAATATAATTGAAACTTTCTATCAAAAAAATGTTTTATGTATCCAAATAGCGACAAAGAAGCAAACGATTCATCTAATGGTAAACCTGTAGCCATAGGGGTGTCGTCGCTACATTGTTTCTGTAGATGTATGGAGATTGTTTTTTGAAGTCACTGGTTACAAAAATACTTTGCATTTCTTTAAAGGGACGACGTTGATGTCTTTCATTCGTACCAACATGCCCTTGAGAAAACATTCTGTACATTTTTGGCATTGAATTCAAGAAATAACACTGAATTATACAAACCTTTTGGAAAATGTTTGGGTTTTAGTAAAAAAAAAGCGAAGTATATTATTAATCCATATTTCATATTTGTTATATTAAAAAAAAACTAGTCAAATGCGAGTTGAAACCCCATTCTAATCGAAGAATCCATACAAATAATCAGAAAGGATTGAAGAGGACAAGACACAACTTGATTTTAGCTTATAAATCAGTACGCCACAAATTGCTTGCAGTTGATCGGGTGTGGTTATTTTTGTTACTTATACGTCAAGATAGGCTTAATAAAGATAATAATTACCTATTATTGAATTTTATATGTGTCACTGCTTTTGTTGTCTGCATAAATAAAAGTTTGCCAAAAAATGATAGGGTAAAACTTTACTTTTTTCAAATATTGTTTGGATTATGTGTAATCTAATTGAAATTCCAATTTCCTACTTATTTGTACCTAGCTATACCATTATAGACGGACAGACAGCCCTAGAGACGATCAGGCAGAGTAAACTCGGCAGATCGGACAGACGATTCTTAAAAAATACGAGTATGAAACCGATATTGCTAATAACGCAATTAAGGCCGCTGTTGACTGCCAACTCACCTGTTGGTAAGCAATGATGTGATGTGATGTGATAATTTGTTTTCTTAATTCAGCGAGATTCCATTGGAAAAGACTGAAAAGATTTTTTTACTAATTACCATCATAGTTCTCCTGCATACATTGATTTATGTTGTAATTCTCAAATTCACTACTAAATAATAAAATCGAAAATAGCTCTGAAAGTAAACTCCATGGTAATAACAAAACGGACGGTTTTTAGTTAAAGCCAATTAAACTCGTAAAAATTGATTCGATATATGAACGTGTGACGTAACAGATTTTATTAACAAATATAATTAAAAATATAGGTTAATTAAAACAGTAATAACGATGGAAATTATTAAATCCGAGTTATAATTTTTAATTAGATCCTGATGAAACTTTTGCAAACTACCAGGAGCGTTTCACAGCCGATGTACTAGGAACTCATATCGGAAGGAGAGAGTTTAGTAGGGGCGGGATTGGAAAGTACCTCCGTATACCAGGATGGCAGAAGTTGAGTCTCATATTTAGTACAATGTACTAGGATAACATATTGTAGAGGAAGTGCAGTAACGAACATTCATGGATATAGCAATTTTAAAATTAGTGTACATAAAAGCAAATCAGTGTTTGCTTGGTAGTTTCAATCAAATGGTTTTTTATATCTTTTTGAAGGCTTGTTACCAAAGATTTGAAGAACTATAAAAAATTTCAACTTTAAGTTCAAACATTCAGATTTGAAAGTACAAAGTATCAGGCGAAATGAATGAGATAGTTAGTTACAAGGATATTGGAATATTTCAGTCATATCGTTTTACCAACGTAAGTATTAAGTTGGTTTGGACTCAGGGGTGGTTTTAAAGGTGCTCAATGTTTTTTATAGCCGAAAACGATGGTTTGGTTCAAACGAGACGAGAGGAAGTTTATAGGCCAATAGAATTAAGATTAGCGGGTTTAGAACCCGAACCGAATATTTTTAATTTATCGTGTGATAAAAACAGTGGATATATTTTTGATAGATATCATATTATTCAGTGATAATAAACTATACAAGGTAACGTACGTAATATATTGTACATATATGCATAATGTAATGTATTGTACTAGGTATACAATGAAGGAAATAAAATTACAACGAATACTACTACACAACACAACAATACGTCACTACTTAAATTAAACACATCTGAATTATCCATAAACTGCTGAAAATATAAAGGTACCTAATCAAATTGATCAAGTCAACAAGCCAAGCTGCCAAGCAGTAATGTGCAATCATCACTGTGTTCCGGTTTAAAGGCCAATGTTTCCAGAGAAATTACAGGGCTTATTACATCTTCGATCTCTGGGTGACGAGCGCGGTGCAATGCTAGGTAATGATTTGGACTCTTCGAGTTGCAATAGCTACGTGTCACTGTTCTGTTATGTAGCAGGCATGTTGCTTACCATCAGTCACATGCCCTGCTCGTCTCGTCACTCTTTATAAAAAAAACTGGTGACATTACCACGCTGAAAAGCAATGTTAATACCAGAACCGTGAACCAGATAAATGCCAGCTTTTTGGTCACGTTACGTTATTATTCACTTACACTATTTGACACATTAGTGACACACATTATGAAGAATATTAATGGATATATTAATTATTAATATTACTTCGTTCATGGTTTTCACATTATTTCTTACGGTGTCTTCAAACCTAAAGTCGTGCCAGGTGGCTTAGTGACTAGGAGGTACGCTTCCACAATCGTGCTATCGTAGGTTCAAATCTCGTCTGCACCTTTGAGTATTTTGTAGATGTAGAGTACAAGTTCGTCACCGCCACTGGTTTTAATGCTGAAGGAAAACACCGCGAGGAGTGTTTTAAGAAAGACGACTTTCGGGAACATGTTTGTGTAATCCTATTCGACACTCGACCAGAGTTATAAAATGACTCGCTCAATCACATAACAATGACAGTATTTAATGATATTATATTATGTCTTCTTTTAGAAAATCATCATTAATTTAAATCTGTTGAGCTGTTACAGTGACCAAAAAGCAATAAACACACATACAAACTTCCACTTTTATAACAGTAGTGTGACATGACAAAAATCTTTTCGGATAGTTAAGTTACGTTACGCCCAAAACGTCCAGATTTAGAGACATAACGTTAATTTCGTTTTACTACGCCCATTTCAACTTTATCGTTCAGTCCGAAAGTCTAAACATTGTATATAAGTACCAAGGCACCATATCCTCGAGGTGGTACGGCATAATGCGACCGAGTAGGGGCGGCTCGTAACGCTAGCACGCTAAAACCCGGCGATTCGGTTTTATACACACCCCCTATAAAAGCAAAAGGACCGGGGTACCATACCCGGGATAAGTGGGGGCCTGTATCTTTATATCTACCCCCCTTCCCCATTATGAGGGGGGTTCTTTGGACAGCTAAAAGAAATATCCGGTAGCCTGGCTAGCGTCGGTAATTCTTCTGGGGCCTTGTTTTTATTTTCGAGTAATTAATCGGAACCTCTGTCTGGCGCCCTAGTATGAATATGAGAGAAATTCTAGTAACTATGCTGTTGACGTGCGTTGTTTCTTTATTTAGTGGCTTTGCACGCAATGCTACAGAATATAAATAGTAAATAATACTGAAACTTGACTCATATAACCTCCTTGTTTCAAAATTAGCTACGAGTGTAATTCGAACATAGCCAACTCGTTGTTTCTTATGAATTTCATCGAAGATTCATAAACATTTATGTTTTTTTTTACATTTGTTATTAACTTGCTAGTTTGTTGGTTATTTATAGGATACATTTCGGACAGTATGCAACTGATCTGCATGATCAAAAACTACTTTTCCCCTTTTTTCTACCGTCCTGCTCGTAGCTTGAGAAAACGATATCGTTTCACGGTTGATGTTTCAAAGACTCGAACGAAGAGATTTGACTCTGCCTTTGTGATAAGAACGTCTAGATTGATGCGTTGCCTGAGTGGGTATTACCCGATGGTTACTATCTTGGTGTCTTCAAATCGAGACTACATCGTTTTGTTCTAGGTACCTACGCTCCATCGTAGACCGCATCGTCGTTTAACATCAGGTGAGAGGGCGGTTAAGTGTTAATCTATTATAGATAAAAAATAATTGTAGTCTTTAGGGAAATTATTATGTATGTTAATTTATTACTAGCTGCGCCTCGTGGTGTATCCCGCATATCACTTATATAAATATAGAGTCATGTAAATTTTCACGAAAATTTGTTTTCCCTGAATGTTATTTTAATAGAGATATTATTAAACAATGATTTGGCAAACGTTTATATTTCATCAAACGACAAAAAAAACTCCGGAGTAATACCGATACGGATCCTTTGTATGTGTAATGGTGCTGACTTAAAATAGGTGAAGGAAATCATTGTGAAGAAACCGGCATGCTCCTAGAATATTTCGATGTCATGCGTAATACACTAGCGCACTGCAGCGTGGTGAATTATTGCCTCAACTCTCTCCTTGGGAACATTTAGTGGGTTAAGTGAATTGCCTGAATTTGATATTTTTACTAAATTTGAATGTAAAAAAATTGTATGGGGACTACGTGTGAAGTTTAATGACTTATATAGTTTTAAATCCTAATTGTAATTTGTTTGTTTTTATATTTGATTTGAAGGTTTGGTAGGTTTTTTAATTTTATGAATTGATGTATGATTCATTTTTAACCCCCGACCAAAAAAAGGGGTGTTATAAGTTTGACGTCAATGTCTGTCTGTCTGTCTGTCTGTCTGTCTGTCTGTCTGTCTGTCTGTGTGTCTGTCTGTGGCACCGTAGAGCTCAAACGGTTGGGCCGATTTTGATGCGGTTTTTTTTATTTGAAAAATAATATCCGTGCGGGTGTTCTTAGCTATGTTTGGTTAATATCGATTCAAAATGGCCGCCTCCACAAAATGGCGGACAAAATATTTCTTCACAACCTACCTCACTATCAAATGAAAGGGCTTGACTAGCAGAGTACTATAATACGCTATAACAAATTTCAAATCCAAGATGGCCGCCACCACAAAATGGCGAATTATATAATTTTTTCACTACTACCGCAATATGGGTATCAAACGAAAGGGCTTAACTAGTAGAATACTTCGCACTATGACAAATTTCAAATCCAAGATGGCCGCTACCACAAAATGGCGAATTACATTTCTTTTTTCACAACTTCCTTAATATGGGTATCAAAAGAAAGGGCTTGACTAGTAGAATGTTGTACAGATAACAAATCTAAGGTAGTCGGGGGTTAATCAAAATTTTTAATTTTGTTCTTGTTTGACTGTTGACTTGTCTATTAAAGAAAATTATTGTATTTTGTTCAGGGCTTTGTAGAAAACGTACCCTATTTTATACGCTTTGTTACCAATCCGGAAATAACAGACGAAATTAGACTGCGATAGAAAATGCAGTTTGGGTCCGAAATATTGTATAATATACAGTTTTTTTTCACCATATGAGATTTCACTCCACTTTCCACTTTAACTATAAAGTTAGTTTTCTCCAATGGCTACAATCTTGATATCCGAAAGTCCAAAATTATCGATAAAATTATACTCTTTTGGCAAAAGACGTAACAGCATATACCCACTTCACCGAAGAAAAAAAACTCAATATGTAACAGTTTCACAAATTCAGTTTACCCTCGGTACATAAAACTGCATCGAAATATCGGGAATCACGCTACCATATCACCACGGTAAATATCCCGTCACTAACGATACTAGTGTAGTGAACTGCTGTGATAGTTTGAATCATTTATTTAACGTCCTTAATTTCACTACAGGATAACAAAAAACAAAGCATAACTTATATCCATATAATTCACAATAATGTTTCTCATAATTTATTAATGGAACACAAAAATAGTTTTTAAAACTTTCCTTTTAACTCTGCATATGAGGGTTCCGTACCTGCTTTGCGGTTTAACCTATTTTCTGTGGCACTCTAAATCCGGAGCATTGATACACCCCTTTATGCCTTTGAGTGCCACATCTATCGATTTTTAGGTCTTTGCAGATGAGCGTCTTACCTAGATGTAGGCACAATATAACATACTCTGTACCAAAGCCTTTTGTAATAATATTTCAAAGAAAAAAATGTTCTGTTTGTTTGTAGGTAAATCTATACTAATATTATAAAGCTGAAGAGTTTATTTGTTTGTTTGAACGCTAGGATCTCGGGAAGTACTGGTCCGAATTGAAAGATTCTTTTTATATTGGATAGTCCATTTATTGAGGAAGGCTTTAGGCTATAAAAAATAACTCTACTATTAATTGAAGCGGAGCATGAAACAAGAATGTAACAAAATCGGGAAAAAATATTCCCCTTTTGAGAGTTTTCGTACGTTTCGTGCTTTGTCATGACACATGACAGCATGTGTCAAAGATTGCGTCATTGAATTTCAGTAATCTGTGCATTGAATATAAACCTTTGCTAAATTTTTTTTTCTAAATCTGAGTTGGTACGACCAATTTCCGACAGGTGGCGTAGCAGGTAGCTGAAGAGGTTTTTTTGTTTGAAATCGATATTCTCAGGAACGAGTGAACCGATTTCAGTCATTCTTTCACCGTTGGATTTGTACGGGATCCCGATGAGTGCTATATAATATACCACGGGCGAAGCCGGAGCGGGCATCTAGTAATACATAATATGAATCGGTTTCATTTAGGTCAGCACGCTCTATCGTAGACCATATTGTCAGGCGAGATGGCGGTTAAGAGCAAACCTAAAATCAATAATCTGTTTTCTTCAAAAAAAAAACAAGTTAATTTCAATTTAAAATTCAATTCAGGCATTTCACCATATTCAAAAGTAAGCAATCACTATGTCATCCAGGTAAACTTTAGCTATTTTTGTTAATATTTCCAAAACAGCTACACCGATTTCGATAAAATTTATATAGGACCACTTCTAAACTATGATCTACCAAACAAAACAAGAACAAAATTAAAAATTTTGATTAACCCCCGACTACATTAGATTTGTTATCTGTACAACATTCTATTAGTCAAGCCCTTTCATTTGATGCCCATATCAAGGGAGTTGTGAAAAAAGAAATGTAATTCGCCATTTTGTAAAAGCGGCCATCTTGGATTTGAAATTTGTCATAGTGCAAAGTATTCTACTAGTCAAGCCCTTTCGTTTGATACCCATATTGCGGTAGTAGTGAAAAAAATTATATAATTCGCCATTTTGTGGTGGCGGCGATATTGGATTTGAAATTTGTTATAGCGTATAGTACTCTGCTAGTCAAGCCCTTTCATTTGATACCTATATTGAGGTAGGTTGTGAAGAAATATTTTATCCGCCATTTTGTGGAGGCGGCCATTTTGAATCGATATTAACCAAACATTGCTAAGAACACCCGCACGGATATTAACTTTCAAATAAAAAAACCGCATCGAAATCGGTCCATCCGTTTGAGCTCTACGGTGCCACAGACAGACACACACACAGACAGACAGACAGTCAGACAGACATCGACGTCAAACTTATAACACCCCTTTTTTGGTCGGGGGTTAAAGAGAACCATCAAAATCAATTCACAATGGGCGTCGCTGTCGCCTAACATAAATACATACAAAAAAACAACCGAATTTATATCCTCCTCCTTTTTTGGAAGTCGGTTATTAAAATAGTGGACATCGCCTTCCGCCACACTATCGCTAGTTTTAGATAAGTCGGTGGTCAAACCCGAGCCTATGTACGTTAAAAAATATCAGTTTTTAGAATGGCATCACCCTTAATCAAATACAATAAACATAATACAGAGAGAAAAAAATGTTATTTTAGTAATAGAAAAAAATATAATTTATTCAATGTATTAAATTCAAAAGAACTTGGTAACACCAATTTAAAGGCATAATATCATAAAATAAAAAATATTGGCAGTCAAAGGACTGCCGATAGAAGTGAAAACTTATAACTCAGAATTAGATAGCTCACTTTGGAAACTACGCGGGTGAAACCGGAGAGCGTGCCCATGACCATAGCCATCTAGAACATCCGAGTTTACCCAAAGATTTCTTTCATTTACGAACGTAAAGCTTGAGGTCAATTCACGAAAAATCTGTATTTGGTTCGCCCGAAGAAGTTTTCTCTTCAATAATAAAATAATATATAAAATAAATAATGTCGAATAAGAATTAAAGCAGCTGTAAAGAGGCTTTGCAACTACGAGTAGATAAAGCTTAGCTGTAATCAGATTAAATAAAATAAAATCAGGACATATGTACATTCTCGATGTTAGTGCCATAAAAATAAGACACAAAATTGTCCTTACGTATATTAGAAGTTAACTTCAGAGCTGGTATACTTATAATACTTTGTAGAAGTAGACCAAACCCCAACTCCATTTTATTGCCACACCAATACCGACCTCAAGATATTAATTTCTCTTTATTACCAGGGCGACATGTGCTTATAAGATGAAGGTAACTATGTTGTTTCATTATTCGGCCGGTACCAGGGGGAGGCCATATAAAAACGACAATTTCCTCTAAACGCCGCGCCCGCGCCCGCGCCTCTAGGCGCTCCCTGCTAATTAACTGCCTGGTGGTTATGTCATCCTGGTACCTCTAAGGCTCTACTCGTGTTTGTGGGAGGGTTTCGGCCGATGTCAAAAAAATAAGATTGATTCCTAAATTTCGTCGTTACTTACGTTTGATTAAAAGATTTTTTTAAACAATTTATAGGTTTGCACTTGACTGCCATCTCGCCTGATGCTGATGACGATGCAGTCTACGATGGATCGTGCTCGCTTAGAAGAAACTTATTCACTCTCGACTTAAAGACACCAAAATTGTAGTCATCGGGTAAAACTCACTCAGGCAACACATTCTACTATCTTTTGGCTAGTGCTTTTGTGAAATGCTTGCGGCATGCTTAATATTAATTTTGTAATTAGTTATATAAATTAAGATACATATGATCATGGTTTAGTTTATTTAAGTATAAATGTACATCATTTGGTCATGAAATAAATATTATATTATTATCCTTCATTCTATAGTACACTCTAATAACGAATGTGAATCAAATCTCTTCGTTCGAGTTTTTGGAATCTATCACGAAACAATTTCAGTTTTTCAAGCTTCCACCAGTCGGACAGAAAAAAGGTACCCGGGACTATTAGATCATGCAGATTATGAGCTCACTCTTCAAAATATATCCGATAAATAAACGACAAGCTACCAACTTTGCGACGATGTCTAGGACTGAAAGGAAGATGAAAGATTTTGCTCTATGAATACAATAAGTGTGGTTACTACCTACTTATTAAGCTAGGCAACATATCGATCTAAATATACTGCCACAAAATTATATCTATTCGAATTTATTATGATTACGTTGATTTATTTCTAACTAATACTCTTCTTAATTTTGATAACTTCAAATACTCGTTAATATACTTCAAAATTAATAATAATATAGCTCCCAAGAAAATAGAAGACCATAACTGCGGTTATAGTCTCAAAATGGCGGTCGGGTTTAAGAACCACAAACCACTAAATAAATAAAAAAAACATGATACTGTTAATTGCTAATCAAGGTATTCAAAACGAATTAAATTACAGCCTAATTCGTTACAAAGATACGTAAAACCAACCATACACACTTACATACTTACGAACACACAAACTTCGCCTTGTTTTTTTATGTGATAAAAAAGCAAAGGTCTATTTCTTATTGTCTTACCTGTTTTGCTGCCCACTTGACCTTTAAAACGCAAATAACTGCAAACATGCCTCAACCCTATGTTATGAGGCAATTATTGAGATATACATATTTTTTGACAAGTTGCATTTTCACCATTACCATGTGTGATGGAAAATTATGGGTTATGACAGATATCCATTTGACATTAAATGGGTGACCTTTAAACACAAAGTAAGGAATATTAACCGACGCATCTAAATTATACAAAAGTACAATTAAATTACAATTTAAAGCGAAACTAAGCGAAATTGTTCAAAATTTTAGGTTATACGTTTACAAAAAAGAGAATACCTATTGTGTGTCTCAGATTCTTGCCACAGCGAACAAAAGAGCGAACCTTGAAAACGGCTGAACCGATTTTGATGAAACATAGCTAAAACACTCCCGAATAACTCACCTTTTAATCAAAATTAAAATTGGTTCATCTGTTCGGGTGGCAGCTACGATGCCACATATAAAAACAGACACAGAACTACATCGCGTATTATGCATTGGGGCTTAAAAAATTGTGATCGCCAAATACAAGTTTGAAATTCATTTCAATATTTATAAAGATACAAATTCTTTGTTCTATCAATTTATACTCGTGTTAAATCGGTCTTTTTTATACTTTCTAATATAAAACAGTTTATTTAAAATGTTTTTAATGTATATCAATTAATGTGTCAACTGTTGACTTAGGGCCTTCTCCCACACTGATAAGAGTTAAGTCCTAATTCCATACGCTGGCTAAACAAGGTTTGGTTAACAGCTGGGACAACGGATGTTCTCCAAATATTTTTTTCTTGAAACGTGCCTATTTCTTCACCTTCAGATTGTCAAACGTGGACCTATACGCGATAAAAACCCGTCCTTCACCGTTAAATCTAGTGAAAATCACAAACTTAGACATCTGTATGTATTCATAAGGTAACAAGTACATATGAACACTAGCGGTCCGCCCCGGCTTCGCCCGTGTTGCATCCACAAATAGTACTCAGAGATCATGTACATACCCAACGGCGAAAGAATTTTTGAAATCGGTTTATTAGTCCCTGAGATTAGCGCGTGCAAACAATTAAACTCTTCACTTTTATAAAATTTGTACACATATTTTTTTTAATACAATAACCATGGTCGTATAAAAAAGTCGAACGTAGTCTCGTTAAAACAAATACTGTGTCACTAGAGTCGGTCACATTTGCACGTGTGCGTTGTCAGGTTGTCATTGATAGGGTGACACGCACACATATACACAAGTAGCGCGTGTAATGGCCCACTGATGTTTGCGTGTCAGCCTGTATGTGACAGCGCACACGTGCATATTTTGTGGCCGACTAGATGGACACAGTTTTTGTTTTAGCGAGACTACGTCTGTTTTTTTTATACATACGTCCATGATTATTGTATTTTAAAAGAAAACTTTAGAAATTTTATAAAAGTAAAGAGTTTAATTGTTTGAACGCGCTAATCTCAAATTAAAAACTGAACAGGACTACTAATGTGGGAAATGTGGGAAAAATACACAGAAATCCGGGCGGGATTCGAAACTGCTTCCTCACGATTTTGAACCTTACGTTCTAGACACTAGACGCCACGGTTTATCTAGATAGATAAACCCTAAACGCACGTATATACCTATAGTGACGTATACCTACACTAAGTATGTGTAGTGTTTGCCTTATTGATTACAGTAATGGTCTCCCCAATGGAGTATGCTATGCTGATTTAGGTGTCCTGTTGCAATTGCATATCTATCTGTGTACGTAGGTAGGTAATCCTTCGTTACATCATAGAATTAGTTATGTGTATTACCTTTGAGATATTCAATATGTATTCATAAGCTAGCAGTGCCTCCCGGTTTTAGCCGTGTAGTTCCCGTTTCCGTCATATATTTGAAAAAACCTATGTCTTCTTACTTCTACTATAATGATATGTGATGAAATCGCCTATGACTTTGCTACTGCTGTCTCTATCTATTCAAGCAAAAAGAAAAGAAAGGGCGACCTCTACGCTAAGAAAATGGGCGTTAGGCGATAGACCAGGGAGTCGGAGGATCTACCGCCTAACTAAAATTGTCTTAGTTTTGATGTTTCTATCTCTTTTCTTTACGTTGGAAAGGTAAGAGATGGCGAAAAATAAGCCAAAGCCGTAGAACTTAGGCGGTAGAAGGTCCGTTCATATATTACGACGTGATTGAGCAACGAACATCCAAATATCCAAACATTGACATTTCAATTCAATTCAATTTATTTCTTCGAACCATTATTTTACAAAGAAAACTTGGTAACGTCAATTACAAAATAAAAATAAAACAGTTTAAATACATAAACAAGTGACAATATTTAACAGTAAGCGGCTGATTTGTAGTATTAGTAGGAGTAATACGCGAAGCAACAATTTTGTACCTCTCTTTACGAAAATTGCGTGGACGGAGGAGTATAATATCTCGTACACTCTAATATCATAAGAATGTATGGATATAAATATGTTTGTTACTCTTTCACACAAAAACTACTAAAGGGATTGGGATGAAATTTGGTTTATAGATAGTTTATAGTAATCTGGAATAGCACATACGATATTTTTTATTCCGAGAAAGTAATGGGGTTGGGAACTACGCGGGTGAAACCACTGCCCGTTGCTAGTGTGACATATGTAGTTACTTAATTATCATTTTCATACATATCTTGTTGTAATGATGTAGAAAAACAAAAACTCGCAACAAAATGGAAGTTGTTTTTTGGGTGTATGTGGTAGAATGTCGGAAACATCCCACCTTTTCGTGATTTATGAGTACTTAGTACAACATTATCTGTAGTTGGCTACGTTATGAGATCCCCTACCCCTACCTACGTAAACAAGAAAAAATGTTTGAAGAAGAAATAACTAAACACTATTTACTCGAATTTAACTGAAATTAAACGAATTTTTTACATTTAATGTTTAAAATAATCTGAGAAATGATTTTAGTAAACTTAATATTTCATTTATAACCATTCGAATAGTCATTGAGTGGAGATCGCGAATAGCCAATAGGCAACAGGTCCCAAATACGAGTATTAAATTATTTGATACAATGACAGTATTTAAATAGAAAAAAAAATGTAGCAATTTTAATTTTGAATTTTTTTAGTTTAACTTACGTAATGATCATTCAAAGCTAGATGAGCCATGTTCATTTTAAAAGTACGAAATTATTAGAAAATGTAATTTACCATTGGATAACCCATTCAATTTCAAGTTACTTTTTTATGAAACCAGTTTCCTAAACGCAATATTTAATATCCATACAAACTTTACGCGCGACGCATATAAAATACGACAGTGTGACGTCACTCTTCTGTAGTGATTAGTATGAAGCGTTTTTGGGAGAGTTCAAAATTGTGATTTTAAAATCGTGGGAAGTTTTTAAGAGAACAAAGTAATTCTTTTACCTATGTTTAGTTATTGAGTAGCTTTTTGATGGCACATCCAATCAAAAATTAGTCATCATGCCTATTGTAGTAGGACAGACCTAGACTAGATGGAGTGAAAATATACGGAAGACAGGAGGCAGTGAATGGAAACGTAAAGCTGAGGATCGGGCTGAGTGGTTTTTTAAACTATAATAGGTTCGCACTTGACCACCATCTCGCCTGATGTTAAGCGATGATGAGATCTACGATGGAGCGTGATAGTGGTCTAAGATAGGCTGATGGTGATGTTGATGATGTCATACATTTTAACATTAGAAAAACATTGTGAGGAAATATGGACGTTCTACGACTTTATTTTCATCAGATTAAACTAACAACAGAGATTAACTAACTCAGTATATTTTAAAAGCCACAGTACCAGGCTATCATAAACCAGAGGTTCTAGTCTTGCCTTATATAGATCATCTGCTCCTATAGGTACTTACTTATACAAGTACAGAAGCTATGGTAATGAGTACTGCATTAGTGTGCGTGATATAATTGCGTCACCATTATTGTCTATGTGTGCGGAATTGATTTCCCTGATTAAGATCGACTCCGATGGTCAGTAAGAAGGTTGAGAACATGAATAAGAAATTAGATTAGTATCTTCGGTTAGCTCAGCTCAGCGTTTTCGTAAAAAAATCGTTGTTTTTTTTAGGAAAATGAATTTTATAGACAAAGCGATAAAGTTATTTTTTACAAAATGTACACTGACGGGACGATTTTCTTCAAATAGTACCACGTAGCTTTATAAAGATTTTTATAAATCTTTTAAAGAGTTTAAATCACTGTCGCTAAACTGCACTAGGAATTCAATGATATAGGTAAGGCGATTTATCCCTTTCTCTCTTGACATTGCTCTTCAAACGAGAACATATTCAAGATTATTCATCACTAATTGGCCATTGAATAACTGACAATAGCGTGATAAAACTATATCGAATTAAAGCCAAACTGGAAGAAAAACCACATGGGCTTCTTTTTTAACCGAATAAATGCAGTGAATAAGCCCTTTTGTCAATTGTACGCGGGCATAGTCGCGAGGCATCAGCTAGTACTAAAATATAAAAGTTAAAGTTCTTAGATTTGGCAGATATATAGAGCATTTGTTTGATAAAGATCAGAATCGGGAAATAGTAATAAAATTGAATTAAAGTTTGCATTTGAGTATGTATCGATGTTTCTTACTCTTTCAAACATAAACTAATAAAGGTATCTGGGTGCAATTTGGTACATATATAGATAATAGTCTGGAATAATAGAAAGGCTACTTTTTATTTCGTTAAAGTAACGAGATTAGGAACTACGCGGGTGAAACCAGGGGATGCTACTAGTAGCCCAACAGTGACGTATTATCTATATATTACCTGGGGCACATCTAATATTGATTGAATTGATTGTATAAAATATTACGAGTAAGAGTTGTGTAGTAGTTTTCACAGTTCAACTAAGAAATATTGTTATAACTTCATGTTTATTTCAGTCACTAATGGTAGTTAATCTTCCATTGCCTCTATTTAATTAGCTTTACACATGTTTCATGCCGTCATTCTCATAATGACTGCCAAGTTGTGATGAGCTAGCTCATCACAAATCTTAATATTTTATATTGCATTCCTGTAATGCTACAAAGGGCACTATTTCCAATGAAAGTAATGCAGGGAAATGATTTTAACTTTTCGCCTTTTTATGGCTGCTATGAGAAAACCATCGACCAATAGAGCCATCATCTATTTGCTTTTTTGAAAATAGGAACTGAAACTGCTGTTGATTTTTCTTTGAATTATTTCCATAATTTTTTGAATTAACTTAACTACTCAAGACTTTTTGTGACGCCATAGAGTCACAGTTAGTTAGTAATGTAATGTTGTTATTAATGTAAATTTCGTCTTAACTGTTGTGTGTGATTTGTCTGCCAGTAAACTTTGTATTTGGTTGGATTTTTTATTTCTGTTCTGATTACCTACATGTAGTTTTTCATAATTTGCCTTTTATAAAAGTCGTATGGTATTATCGAAGTTTAACAAAAAATAGTTTTGCTTCTGACTCTACTAATGGCGTTTTATTTCATTTAATGATTTTTTTAAATGTTTTTATTGCACACAAACAATAGGTACACATTATTTCCATGTTTTTCACCAATCACTAAATAGTTTATATGTGCTGGAAAATTATCAGCTTTCCACCATCTCCAATGACCGTTTCTAAAAATATTTTTTTGGTATTGATTGTCCCCACTAGGCGATCAGAATGTGCGTGTAGTGTCATTGATGCATTCGGTGTGAGTCGGGGGCATTTGGAGGCTAGGGGGATAGGGGGCCGCCCCTGACGCACCGGCCAACGGGCCAGCCATGGCCCGGCGTTCAGTGTGCGTTCGACTTTACAAAGGAGTAGACGTACGTTCTACTCACGCGCCAACTTACTCGCGAAACTCGATCGTTTCGTACCAAAAATAAAATTCTTAAAACGAGGTTAGTTTTGTGGTGGTTTTACTTTTTTGTGATAACAAACATGTTTTTTTTATGTGCATAGAGGAATGAAGGTTCGATGAGTAAGTAAGCCTTGGTATTAGCGGCAAAAAATGCAATTAACTTAGCCGTTGGCTAAGTTTCCTTTGTCACGAGAAAATGTACCATTGTTTAAGTATTTATTAGATGAACCTAGCGTAGGACTCTAGATTATGCAAGCCGTTTCCTGGAGGCTTTTTATGCACCTGCGTCGAAGGTTATATACGACATAGTTCTGTACTAAAGTTATGGTTAAGTTAGCGGGAAGGCTCTAAAGAACAAGTTAGCCTTTTTCAATCAAGTTTTGTACTTTAATACAACATAAACATTTGCTTCCGTGCTACAAAAAATAGTTTGAATCGCAATCTCTCTTTAAATTCATTTGGTGTCGAAAATTTTTGTATCGATGACATTTTGCTCAAAAATTGTGCAGTTTTTTTGCTTGTATTTACTAAAGATTTTAAATATGGTGGCTTACCTTGTGGTTTATGGATTTTATTGGATGTTATAATTAAGTTAAAATTAAATGCCTAATAGTTTTCATTTCGATTTTTGTCGTGTGTTATTCAGAAAATATTTTAGGTAATTTCCATAAAAAAAAATATTATTTAAGTAATAAAGTTAATGTTTTTTTCATACGTTATCTAAAATGAAACTTTTTGATGTTTAGTTAACAAAAGTGGTTAATTCAAAATGATTTAGTACGGAGGAATATATTAAATAGGTGTAAAAAATTCACACAATAAAATATGTTTATACGGATAAAATATATGGTAAAATAACTTCTGTCAGCTTAACTAGCTAGCTATCTATATACATATAAGAGAATACAAAAAATATTTAGAATTCGTGTGTCGTTGTATATAAATGGAGCGATATAGATATATTGATTGTCGTTTGTCATTGTCATTTACTCAAAACTATCTAACTCCTATCTAATTAAGCTAAAACCACGAAACCAGATATTTGCCGTTATTCTTTTATAATTGCATATAAATACATATAAGTATATACATAGATACATAGACAAACTGCGTAGATCATAACTTATGTATTTTTCTAAACTTTTGTAGGTTTATACTTGACCGCCATCTCGCCTGATATTAAGCGACGATGCGGTCTACGATGGAGGGTGTTACCTAGAAGAAAAATTAAAGAAATCCGGTTCTAGTTTCGTAAAAAAAAAACCTTTTTTTATTTAGTACAACAAAAATACATGTATAAGTATTTGTTTCTTCACGTTTGTACATTTATTTGACTGAAATAGTCAAAACTCTTAGCTAAACTGAAACACTAAGTGAAAAATATGTATATTTTAAAAACAAAATAATATCATAATAATTGACACAGCAATTAAATTTGAATTGATGGACAGTTCACACACAACACCATCTGACCCCAAACTAAGCAAAGCTTGTACTATGGCGGCCAGATAGTTGATGTAATACTTACATAGTTTTAAATACATACTTATTATACATAGAAACACCCAGACACAGTACAAATATTTGAATTCATCACACAAATTATAAATTACGGCTACTGTTAAATTTGCGTTACCCTCGTGACAATTATTTTATTTAGTATCTAACTAACTGATGAATAGTTTCAAGCTACGGTGTTCCTTACACATGCTATTTACATAACTGTAAAAAGATACTTACTATAACCAATATATAAGTTTATAACCAATAATTTACATGTCAAATGTTTAGTCATAAAATAATAACGAGTCGACTTATAAAAAAAACAAAAAGAAAACGCTAACTAGTTTAGAGAATTGTTTATTTAAATACATATGTTTTGGTGGAAATTTATCACACAATCTTCTCCTAAACTAAGCCATGTTTGTATAGGGTACTGTGGTTACCTTATATAATACATACATATATCATATCAAATCCAAATGCATTTATTTAAAAAAGAAAGATATCATTTTCAATCAGAGTTTATAATAAATTAAAATAAAACTATAGCAGGCTACAATAATTAAATTTGACAACCGATACACCTATGTGAAGACACTAAAATTGTACAAATACAAAATCTTTATTGCTGTTTGCAGGTAAGATAAGGTGATACAAAACATTTTAATAATTGACTCATACAAACGGGCCTCTTCTTCTAGAGGCATGCAATATGTCTGGCAACACAGTTTCCATTGGTCTGAATTTGTACAATGATAATAACAGTTTTATTCTTTTTTTCATTTTTATCCATCGAAGAAAATCACTCAGGCAACACATTCCACATCCAAGACAATACAACCACCAAAGTGGTATGAAACCCTTATCTCGGTCCCAAATGATCAGTGACTTGGCGTGGCGTGAAAAAGTAGAAAATGTATTCACAAATGCATAAAAAGATTAGAATTTATATTACTAAATCTCGGTCCGTCCCGGTTTCGTCTGTGATACATGATATTTAGCCTATATACTCAAGTACCTCGTACAAATCCAATGGTGAAATAGTTTTTAAATCGGACTATTGATTTCTGAGGTTAACGTGTTCAGACAGAAACCATCTTCAGCTTTCTAATTATTAGTATAGTATGGTAGAGTTGCGGCTGTAGGGAGAATGGCGCCTGCTGATCCGGAGACCCCCCCCCCCGGGTTCAAACCCCACACGCACTGTCTTTTCGAAGTCATGTGCGTAATGCCGCTAACTTACAACGGAGAAGGAAAAATATCGTGGGGAAACTGACATGTATGTAGAATCTTTCGAAGTAATGTCTCAGCAACCCGCACTGGGCAAGCGTGGGGGATTATGGCCTTAACTCTCGCCTTGCGAGAGAAGGTCCGAATCTCAGCCTTGCGACATTTAGTGGGCTGTTGATGATGGATAGATGTAGAGTATCACTTTAGGTTGCCGTGGTTTCACTCGCGTAGTTCCCGTCATCCTTTTTGATTATTTTTCAGGATAAAAAGTAACTTATATGTTATTCCAGACTATGTATTTATATACAAAATTTTACGCAGATTACCTTTAGTACTTTTTGCTTAAATAGGTTTAAGTTTAAAGACATTTATTCTCATATAAGACAATTATCATTTCCATGAAAACACTTATAAACAAAAAAAAAACATTAGGTAGTTCGTCACCACAGAAAACTTAATAGTAATAATAAATTTATAAAAACAGTTATATATATGAAACCTATGCAATTAAAATGATATACGTTCAACAAAACAGATTTACATGCTCAGTAAGTCGATTTTTAAAAGCGTGAAACGAGTTAATTTTTTTGATATCCGAGGGTATTTGATTGAAAATGCGTGCAAAAAGGTAAAAATGATGCTGAAATGATGAAACAAACATCAATTTAATTCAAACTTTCACATTTCATTAGTAGGATATAGAGTATAAAGAATGCACAATGTACTTGTAAGTAGTCAAACAATAATTGTCGATCAAATTCTAGCTGACTCTTTCATTTGTTGACATGTTATTGCACTTTGTACCTTATTACGTTAATTTTAGGTATTGTAATAATATTGACCTCATTTTATTACCATAGTGGCTGTAATTCTGTATGATTTCCTTATTTTCGTATGTTTTAAGGAAGGGATTTATCATAAATAATAGAAGAAAGGGATAAATAAGTTACTATTTTAACTTATTTTTGTAGTTTAGAGCACCCAATAAAAGAATGAGGTTGAAATCAACTAACTATACTTCAAATAATAGGCTCATTTTAGGCTTTTAAACTATCCTTGTTGTATATTCGCCATTTTCGAAATAACAATAATATTCGTGATTCCCTGCGCAAGCGGTCTTAGATTAAGTTCCCGTCCATGAAAAACTGAATGAATATAGAAGTTGGGTCTGTTTTTGGGTGTTTCTATGTATTCATAAGTATGTATTTAAAATGAAATGCGTATTAAATCAGCTTCCATAGTTCGAGTATTGCTTAGCCTGTGGCTAGGTTGAAAAAATGTTAACCTATTTGTTTTTATTTGTTTTATCTCGTATCTAATTTAGTAGCGGCTCTGTTTTGTTAGTTAGGCTAGCAATGTTAGTTAGACTTCCACCAAAAAAAACATCTAAGTGATGAATATAAGTAGAATGTTCGTTTTGTTTCTGGGGTGATTCTGTCATACGTACTGGTAATGGTGTATGAAATGTCCATGTCAACTTTGAAACAAAATGAAAAAATATTTATTACATTAGATAGAGAGTAGAGACTGATAATTAATACATATAGTCACACAGAAAGACACATCAAGCTCGAAATACCGGACATTATGTCGGACATATAAAAATAAGTTTATATGGATCACACATAGTAGAAACATACTTATAACAATATTTTTCTAACTATATTATTGTACTTTGGAATCATTGGATCAGGCTTAATAAACTTCTAGAATATCCTAAACTCAAAGTTATCCGACCATGCAATTATGCTCAGCTACCAGGCTCGCAGAGTTTACCAGAAGTTGGTGCGCCGTTCAAAAGTAATTTCGGAGTGCAGGTCGATATAATCGAATCGTTCACGGTGCTTGCCGCTGATAACGTGCCTATTGTGTTATGTTGCTCTGGTGACTGCAGCGGCGTTTTATTACCTTGGTACCATGCATTCAACGAAATGACCGGCTGCATTTTTCGTCCAAAAAAAATCATATTTTACTTGCATTAAAAAAAAAATTGAGTACTTATAATTTTGAGTGAGCCTTAACTACATCCATTTTTACTTTTTTAAACATTATGAATGAGCGAGAACTAAAGCACAAGCAATCAGCTAGCTCTAACCAAATCAGTCGTCACTGCTGGATACGGGGCCTTCTCACACAAGAAGTTCTTTCTAGTAAAATGAAGAACTACTTTCTTCTGCTCCTTATTCCTCGTGCTAAGAAGTCTCACTTCAACCAAAAAGTGGATTATATCTTCATAACAAGAAGTATTTATCCTGAAATTACAACGTTTTAGTAAAACTTGACTCTCATAATTTTTCACTAAACTGCAAAAAGAACTTTACGTAATTTGTATAAATTGTTCCTACACTTTTAATATATACACGGGTAACTCACGTTTGATATAGTCAGTCCAGTCTGATTCAAGTTTCGATCGCGTCCGGCGACCATTTTCAAGGAGAGTGCGCGCGCGTGATCGCGTTTCGTTTAGCACTGCTATATCAAATTTTCTGCTGTATTTATTTAAAATATATGTTTAGTTTACATTATCTACGGAATAAAAACGGTAATAAGATAATCATAAAAAAGTCGTCCGAGTAATATCAAATCCGTATTTTATCAAAGCGCATCTAAACATGATAGATAAGCAATCTACGTCCCGCCCGTCAGAGTCCCGTTTAATCAGCGCTTATAAAACCGGGACACTTCGCCCCTGGACAATACCGGGACCGTTATGAGTAATCAGACCCGGGATGGCTATCGCTTACACCGATGCGTAAACGAGCCATGTATCCGCAATAGGGATGGTGACTGAAAAAAATCTAATTAGCACACCAGTTAACTAAGTCAAGATTACTAAAAAATGTTGTTTACGTATTTTTTTTTGTTTCACAATTACAAATTACGAAGATAGAGTTCTTAGAAATTCTAGATGGCCAATGGTCATGGTCCCGAGTTTACCCGAAGATATCATTCTTATCATTTCCAAGCGTGACGCTAGAATTCAATTCACAGCCACGAACGAAAAATCTGTCTATGCCGCGCAAAAAGAAGTTTTCACTTCAAAACACTTTCAAGTTTTACTTTTATCGCACTTGTTGTGTTACTAAAACCACACCCAGGACACTAAACCAAAGCTACTATTATCTATTCTATCTTTAAAGCATGCATGAAGATTATCTGAAAGCATTTCATACAATAACAGTTTCCTTCAAGATTCGAAGCGTAGCGTGCTTAGCAACGATACTTAGGTTGGTGAAATATAGGTTATAATACGCTTCTATAGTCTTGGTAAAAAGGCTCACGATATGCTACCGTAGCGAAGGCATTGCAACCTTGTCGTTATCGTATGCACACTATGACGGTGCACTGACCGACTTCCTCTAATATTATGATGCCCTGGTACTTCGTAACAGTATTTGCCACTATTAGTGGTTTGTTATTTTAAGTGCGAGTAGTATTGCGCGTACATGTGTTTTTCATACACAAATCGTAAAGGGCATCGTGACGAATCTAGTGGATTGCCACGAAGCTTAAAATAAATAATCAAGCATAAATTTGAAGATATTCTAATTTGATTAATTGTTTTTTATTTTATTGATGAAACCTAATAATTGCTACTACAACGCAAGTACAAGCAAGTAAAATCAAATTATAAGTTGTGTCAAATTATAAGTACCAACTGTCACAAACTTATAGGTTCCAAGGGGTTTTTAAATACATTAATAAACTGTAAGACTATGAACTTGTTTTACATTTTATCTCTTTTAAAAATAGCAAAATAGGTATGGTAGATTTCCAGAAAATCAATTAACTGTTATCGCCCTTAGCTACAACAGCATTGCAGGCTTTTTGCAATTTAATTTGAACTGCTTTACTATGATGAACTCCTAGTACATTCTAGGTAATCTACTAGGATGAAAAGTTGCTATGATGCGCCCCTGGTGCTTTTTAGATATTATCATTCTACTATAGGATCCAAATAACGGATTCCACTTTAAAAAAATACTTTGATCATCATTACACTATTGAAAGTCAAATATTCTGTGGTCTTCACAATTACGATTTATTAAATACTTGCTTTCCAATGTAGGTTTGATATACCTACATTATTTTAGACATTCCACTACATAGACCAACTATTTTTCCTCAAAGTTCCACATTATGGAGAAAATTATAGACAAACTAAGTCTACTGAAGTGAGTTTAATACTCCTTTATCAAAATTTGTATCCATAGCTTACCACAACTCTGGAAGATTTAGGAGGCTTAAAAACCGCGTTAGAGTGATCATATAATGCATAATCTGTGAAAACTGACACAGAATAAATAATTGTAAGAGCTATACTTTAATACATTTTCACAATTTACGTTATAAACACAAAACTTGCGATACCGTTTACTAAAAAAATTGGCAGGCTTAGGCGTAGCTCTTGAACAACTGATTGGTATACCTGGATTGGAAAGAGAGAAAATTGTGCTTAATTATGTTTTGGTGTATGGTTATGTTTTGGTGTATGTATATGGGGTAACATTTTGTGTACTACTCTTAAGAAGCTATAAGGTTCGCCTTTAAATTTACTATAAAAATCACGGCGTATTCTACCGGTAATCATTATCCTTGATTTTTTACATCACAATCCATAGTATGTTGAACAGTAAACAATGAAGTCCATTGAGAAGTATAGTGCAAATAGGGGAGCGTGCACCCTCGGTAAAAAGTAGCCTCTTTACGAAAATGAATGCAAGCGTACACGTGGTGTTGCCAGATGGTACGGAAGAGTTTCATCTAAAACAATTTGTATTTATTTTTAATAATTGGTAAAGTTTTTTGTCATTGTATACTTTTTTAATTACCTCCTAGTCGGCACGAACCAAAGAGTTTGCATGTACTAAGAATGGAGTGGGATCAAACGCTTCACAGCACGGGTCTGATCGCTCTTTCCTTGTCGCTCTTGTAGAATTGTCATTTTGTTGCCATAGCAAGCATGGATGCTTACGATTGGTATGAAGGAACCGTGCGGAAAAACATAATCTATTTACTTATTTTCTATCTAAGGCACGAACACACTAACATGTATATTAAATAAGTAAAAACTACATATGAGACTTCTACTAAAACAAATAAATACATTTTTTATAACAATAATGTTTAATATATATTTTGAATTAAAAACCATGCCCATCTTTTCTTTGTTTTAAACTATGATATCATAACAACATTTAGAAACACATATCCACATCGATCCAAATCGATTTAGCAAATTATCCCATTTTTATTATAAATTACGGTATAAATTAAACAGTTATTTGGTTCGCAAAGCTCGCCATGCTAGCGATATTATGTACTATTTATTGCTAAAAGCTGGCAGCACTGAATACACGATACTGACCTGCGCAACGCGCGGTGAGTAGTGTACCCTGAAAGCAGTTATGTTTGTTCTTTAGCGAATAAAACTGCACCAGAAAGTAGTTTTTTAGATATTCCTGTTTTATTCAAATACTTCAGTCCATAAACTACATTTTCAGACCGAGAAATTAAACTGTTCGTCTAATTCAGCTTGGTACCACCAGCAGTGATAGCAGAGGTGAAATTACCACACTAAATGGCATAGCCAAATAAACGCCAGCATTTTGGTTACGATACCCGTTTAGCTCACGGTGTCGACCCTTTGTCTCAACATTGAAACAAAATTGATATTTTTTTTTTAGATTGATATTTTAAAAATTCCACTCGTTCGACACCTTCATTCTTCCAAAAAATTATATTTGTGACGTTCGATGTTTGGATGGATAATTTTCACGATAAAACTACTGAACCAATGTTAGTGAAAGTAAAACTTTTGCTCACAGATAAATAAGCGCTTTCACTAATTTACCACAAAAATTTACTCTTATTCTACGGCATAACAGCTGAAATCATTGTTTGCACTAAGAATTGCGCATTTTTTTGCTGTTAGTTTTTTCACTTTACGAACATATCGCCGGACGTTAACCTACATGTCCTATGTTATTTATGATGGAACACTTTTACATATTAAAAAAAAACAAAGTAAAACCTCTAGGCTTGAAGCAGATTATCTATTGATTACCGTTGTCATTGCTAAGCCTCTCATGTGCTGTTATAAATTTATTATTAAAAACTATTGTAGTGTATTTAGTTGTCTTCCTAAAGGTTAAAGGTGAAAATTACCTTCAATCCCGTGGAATACAAAACCAGCGTCGGATTATTATATACCAACGGTCCGCTCCGGCTTCGCCCGTGATAGGTACAGATAAAAATATTACCTATAGCACTTAGGGATCAAGTACATATGCAACGATGAAATAATTTTTGAAATCGGTCCGGTAGTTCCTGAGATTACCTCGTTCAAACAACAAAACTCTTCAGCTTTATAATTAGTATTAGTATAGATTGTACATCTAATATTCCTTCAGGCAACTTATTCCCCAACTTAGATAGATGAAAGTCGATTTAAACATGAACTTTGCCAAATATTTTTTTATGTGTTCGGGTAAAAAGCTTCACGGAGTATATTTTCGTTAACAATCAGCTGTTTAGAAGATTTTACGTGAAAGAGTAATTTTCTTCAATCATCCATCAATCCTCACAAATATTTCTAGAAGTGTTATTAAATGAACTATTTCATCAATATAAAACCACCACAAAATAAAAAACTAATCTGCTTTTTAGTTCGAACTATGGCGAAAAATTAAATTTAAAAATATAAAACCAAAGACAAGTTGTGAGTGAACCAAATTCAAGATGGCCGCTAAAAGAAAAGCCGGTGCGTTGCTGCAACATGTTCTACCAAAGGTAATTTATTCTTGATTCTTTTATTTTGTGTTAAAGTATTTAAAATAATACTAGTTGTTTCATTTATTTTATTGCCAATTGTAAATGAGCAGTTTTTCCAAGTGCCTGAAAGATTGATAATGTTTTATTTCAAGAACTTGATAAAAAAATTGGTTGCCTGTAAAGTCGGTATACGGGCGAAAGTTTTACGTGACAACGACTTTGTGTGGTAAAATAATTTTACGGAAGGGACGCGTGCCTTTCACTTTTTATGTCTGTCTCTCTCGCTCTTAGGCGGGCTAACCATGCCCGAGTGGAAGGGACGCGTGACTCTCACTCGCTCTCGTTGTGAGCGCATAACGTGAGCGGAGCGTAACGCAGTTTCTTGAAGTGTCACCCGGCAAACCAATTTATAAGACGTTGTCACGTCAAAAACAATTTTTCTCAGGTTTTCAATGGGTTTTCATTTCCAAACTTTTTTTATTTTATATGTGGAATTCAACAATTTCGCCCCTATGTTTTTATTATCATTGTTTAAAAAGTTTAACGCGTGTTTGACGTTTCAAGAAGTCATATAATTTATTCGATGTCTTGTTGAAAGTTATTCGAAATTCCCGATATGATTAAATTCGAATAAGTATATCAAAAACTTATGTTACAGATACAAAACTATTCCTTGCTTTATGTTCTTGTTGAATAAGGACTATAATCTCTTCAATTCATAGCTTATATTTATCACTGCACCAAGAACGACCAAATAAAGTTGACCCATGGATACTTTAAGAGCGTAGGATTACGTAGTCTTCGTTATTTGGATGTTAGTAACCAAATAATGCTGACCCTTGATTGCTTTCTGTGCGTGGGTGTATTTGGGTCTTGGTTTCTCGGTCACCGGTAAACATGCCAAGGCGAACGTTGGCGTCGCGGATAGTTGCGATGATACTCAATAGGGATGAGAAATTCCGGCATAAACGTATTCAGCATTTTTAATCCTACTAATATTAAAATCGTTAATGTATGGAAATTTGGAACACGATAGATTATGGTCTGGAAGAACACATAGGCTAATTATTTGTGATATTACTAGCAGCGCTCTGCCGTTGCGCCGCAGGTGCAACACAGCAGGGCGCTCCTTGTAAGTTCCCGTTTCCGTAATTTTCTCGTGATTAACCTCTAAGTATCGGCATTCAAGCTCTCCGGCCAAACTAGAACAGCTACATCACTATCCTATAAAATACTTCGGCGGTCTACTAGGTACAGACCGCTATAAAGGGCAGTACAAATGGTATAATTAAATGAATTTATAATGCTGATTTGCTGTATCCAATAGTCACAATGGTCAGTCCTACATGAGTGTTTACTAACCATAAAGTTTATCCGTCATATCACAAAACCTAAAGTAAACTTAATTTTGTCAAGATTAACAATTTTTTTTTGCTCCATTTGATCTCATATAGAAAATATTACACATGACTCTATCGAGATTGAAATTAATATGCAATTAAATCATTAGGCTCATAGGCTACAGCACCCTTATTCGAAAAAGATTTCAAAGTCTTGAAAATCGCCGCAAAATTGCTAGCTGATGGAGTTTTTATCGGATACACTTCGAAGAGTGTGCCACTGATCTGCATGATCTAAAACCACTTACCCCATTTTATCGGATTGCTCGTAGCTCGAAAAAGCGACACTGTTTCATGGTTGACGTTCCAAAAACTGTAATGGTGAGATTGAACTGTACTTTTGTGATAAGAACGTCTGGGCTGAAATGCGTTGCTTGAGTGGGTTCTTCCTGATAGTTACAACATTGGTGTCTTCATATTGAGAGTGAATCGGTTTCTCCTAGGTAAGTATGCTCCGTCGTAGACCGCATCGTTGCATAACATCACGCGAGATGGCGGTCAAGTGTAAACCTATAAAAATATGTTTAACCTCCTGACGTTTCGGTCGCCCTACAACTGCCAAGGTCACATAAAGACTAGAAATGTTGTCTATTTCAGTTAATGCATAAACAACCCAGTATTATTTTTTATAGTAATTATAGAGTGACGAGACGATCAGGACATATGCCTGATGGTAAGTAATATGCCTTCCACATAACAGCACAGTGACACGCAGCTACTGGAACATGAAGAGTCCAAATTATTACCAAGTTATTACTGCACTGCGCTCGTCATCCAGATATATGAGATTTTTTTTTTTTTTTTATTGTTCTGTAAACTCACTGTGCCCAAAGCTGACCTCTCGCTAGGAGAGAGCCAAGGCCAGTGCGGGTGACGCACGACCTCGAAAGATTCATGGAACATACCGATTTCTTCACGATGTTTTCTTCACCGTTCATCTAGTGACGATGACAAACTTGTACATTTACTCTACAAAAAAATACTCAGAGGTGCAGGTGGGATTTGAACCTACGACCTTCTACTATGTGATTGACTAATAAACATACAACATAAAATATGATACTTATAAAAATTGTAATTTCATCATCATCATCATCAGCTTATTTTAGTCCACTGCTGGACATAGGCCTCTCCCATGGCTCACCACTCAGCCCTATCCTCAGCTATACGTCTCCATCCACTGCCTGCCGTCTTCCGTATATCGTCACTCCATCTAGTCTCAGGGTGAATTGTAATTTAATGTACTTAATTTATTGGTACTAGGTTTGTATAACTACTACAAGTTTTATAGGACGTAGCACGCTTACCTATTAAAACTGTTATAGTTATCATTTAACACTACGGGCATTTTTATTGTATTCCATCTTATTGTTATCGTATTTACCGTAAATGTCTTTTATATCGGCAACCGCTTTAAAGCACTTTTAAACATGTTTTTTTCAAAGAGTGACGTAATGGAGTAGCAACTTGAAGCCTAGGCTCTCAGATAACGTCTACAAAATTGGCGCCAAAGTCTTATGCGGCCAGTCCGCCTTGCAAATGGCGGAGCGAACATGACACGGCTGACAAACATAACGTGGACATTACTTTTACGCTGAAGCATGCTTTTTAAAAATTGTGTTTTGATTTCGACTGAATAATTTATGCTAAATTATACATTTATTAATTATAAATGCGAAAGTTTGTATGTATCGACGGATTTTTGTTACTATTTTAAGCAAACTCTACTGAAAAGATCTGCGTGAAATTTGGTATAAAGATCCAGACTCCAGACTTCGGTCTGGAATAACAGATAGACTTTTTTATAAAAAAAAACAACATAATCGGGAAGAATGCTGGTGAAACTGCGGAATAATGCTAGTAAATAGTAATTATTTTATACAATAATTAAAATGTAAGAAATAATAGGTATGACTAAAAAAGAAATAAGCCCGACATTTAGATTTTATAATAATATTGTGGTACGTGGTCGCTAACTATTGGCATGATATGTAAGCTCAAAGTTGCGCAACGGGCAATGGAGAGAGCTATGCTCGGAATTTCACTGCGTGACAAAATCCGAAACGAGGAAATCCGCAGAAGAACGAAGGTCACCGAGATAGCTCTTAAAATTAGCAAGTTGAAGTGGCAATGGGCAGGCCATATAGTTCGCAGAACCGATAACCGCTGGGGAGTAAAGGTTCTCGAATGGCGACCACGAAACGGCAGACGCAGTGTAGGACGGCCCCCCACACGATGGACCGATGATATTGTCTCGGTCGCGGGAAGTCGGTGGATGGAGGCGGCACAAGATCGGTCATTGTGGAAATCATTGGGGGAGGCCTATATCCAGCAGTGGATGTCTGCAGGCTGCAGATGACAGATGAATAATATTGTAAGTATGATGAATTACTTAGTTGATAAATACGGCTAAAACAAAATAGGGTCAGCCGTTAAATTATTAGCGCTTTTGCTAGCTGATGTTAGAGATAGATGTTACTTAATACATTAGCAATTTAATGAACTTATACTTTTATTCAGATTTTTTTAAAATAGTCATTTAATATGTATGGTGTTATGTAGTATATTGGCGTTATGTCATTCCTATTAAAGAAATATAAAATATCGAAGTAACATTACCCAAAAGTTAAACAACTTTTTATTTTCGTAAACCCTAAGTTTGAAAATTGAGGTCTTTAAACAGCCCAAGAGATATAAAATGGTAAGTATTCATTCTAACAGGCCGAAAGACGCAAAACGCTAAGTGTATCCACACTACGACCGCCTAGTGACCAATGAGGCGCCAGGCGACCTTGTCCCTACATCTAGGCTCTACCGTTAATGCCTAATGCAGGCTACGGCTCTGCTGAGACCTAGAATCCATTTAGATACTAAATGGACTTGCGTGTTTTATTTTATTTTTAACTAGCAGCGTTCCGTGGTTTCATCTGCGTAGTACCCGATCTCGTATTTAGAACAAATAATAGCCTCTGTGTTATTCCAGATCCTTATCTATCTATGTACCAAAAAAAATAACTAATCTGACGAAAGTGGAATCTGACGGATGTGTTCTAAAACCAAATTTCACCCAAGTCCTTTTAGTAGTTTTTGCGTAAAAGAGTAACAACAAAAAAAACGTACAATGACTGGCCTCGTGGCTTAGTGGATAGGAACTCTGCTTGCGAAGCCGAGGGTCGTAGGTTCGATTCCCACCCAGTGTAAATATTTGTGTGATGAATTCAAATATTTGCACTGTGTTTGGGTGTTTCTATGTATAATAAGTATGTATTTACAACTATATAAGTATTATATCAGCTATCTAGCCGCTATATTACAAGCTTTGCTTAGTTTAGGGTCAGATGGTGTTGTGTGTGAATTGTCAACCAATATTTATTTATTTATACATACAATACATTCTTATAAACTTTCGAGTGTATAATATTAGTATGATTCAATCATATTGAATGAAGTACCTATGTACAATCTTTGATCCTACTATTATTATTAATTATTATACAATCAAATTTGAATGATTGATGCGGATGGAACGGCCGGAAAGGCTGGGCTGAACGGATTGGAACTTTGGACATAGTTAAATTTTAGTTTAGAATAACACTAGGCCAATTTCATCCCCGGAAAATTACAGGAACAAGAAATACGCGGGCAAAACCGGGTGCTGCTAGTAATTTATACAACAGATATAGACCAGGTTTTGTAGCGTCTGCTGATTTTACTAAAGATTTTAAACCAAAAAAAACAGTTTTACGAAATGACATCACGTTCCCTTTGTCCCTAGACGTTCAGATAAACCTAGACTAGACCTAGATAGAGCGTAGAGGTCGCGCCAAGTGTACCCCAGAGGAGTCGAATAGGCGTTTACTAGTATCTCGAATATTTTAGAGGTCGCACTTTTGGCTGGAGATTGTGTGGAGAAACGTCGCCATATATTTTGTTTGTAAAATATTATATCACTCTTAGACACAAATATTTTTCTGGCTTTTTTGCTCTAGCTAAGCACAATTCATGGCTCCACTGATACGGAGCTTTTTTTGTTAAGGAGAGATTCAAGGCCGTATTCCAACACGCTGGTTAAGTGCGGGTTGGGGGATAACATAAATTACAACAGTTTTGTTTGCGCACGGTTTTTGTTACGCACGGTTTTGGTTGTGCGCGGTTTAGGTTACGCACGGTTTCGTTTGGTTATACAGCGCCAAAGCAATTTAAAAGACGATAACAACAAAAAACAATTATAGAGGTATTATTAATTATTCAGAAATACGTATGTAAATCAGAAGTTGAAGTAAAACACCGCGGTTACTTCAACCAAAACCGTGCGCTACCAACACCATGCACAACCCGAACAGTGCACAACCAAAACCGTGAACAAACAAAACCGTGCGTAGCCAAAAATTTTACGGAACAAAACCACGGTAAAATGGATTACAGTACCAGCTGGCTGACCGACAATTAACATTTTACATCGCGTAGTCCAGTAACGTTTTCTTTTCGTTTTTTCTTGAGGAATCCTAAATGCGCATCGAGTATGATACGTCCGGTACTAACGTCTACTAGATAGTCAGATATAGTGTGCCATAGATATCCAGGGAAGGACGTAGGTAGAGTTTCAACGAAAAGGGGGAAAATTAACAGATTTTTTTATGGACACTAAAATCCAATTGTTGAGCCTATGTTTGACTTAACATGCTTGAATAAGTTAACATACTTAATACATTATTAAGGTTTAGTATATGTGTGAATTTATATGGCTACCGAGGAGTAACGAAAATAACATTTTTTCCATAAACAGTTAAAATAAGTTTTCTTATAATATGCTATTAAAACAATTTATTGATATTTTAATTAAATTTTATGGTTTTGATATACTTTCTTTTACTAATTTCTTATAAAACGACAATGCTTTGTCGATAGAGACTTTTATTATTATTATAGAATTAATTCCCCGCAAAACTTCCACCTAAAAGGTGAAATTGCTACAGTTTGATTACTTGTATTCGTCAACATTGAATAGGATAATTTTTAAGCATAATCCTTTATTGTTTTCCGTTGTATATTCGTTTCTATAAGGTTTTATAATGGACCAATTACCCCATCTTGCATGATCTTTAGTTCAGCCGCGGTCAAGCGAACAATGCACCGGTAGGTGCTGTGTTGAATTATGTAGCGAACATCGTCTTGGTGTCATGTGCTCCTGGTACCTCCATGACGTTGGAGTAAACATCCATTTAAAAATAAGAAAAACATCATTAAAATTCAGTTGACCAACGCAGGTTAGCCTTTTTACCGATTTTGTAAAAGAAGATTCTTTTTGCGGCTGAATGTGTTTCTTGTTTTCTACTACCGAGATAATCTGGTTTACCTGGTTTGGTTGGTGTATTGGTTTCATTGCCTGAAAACGTGGATAAAACGATTTCTTCTAAAAATATAACTTTGCTAGATCTATTCAGCGTCCCCGAAACCTCTCGTATGTACTTAAATTAATGAAAATCGTTGGAGCCATTTCCGAGATTCAGATTATGTACACGCGTATAAACAAAATTGCTCGTTTATATTAGATATAAATAGCGTATTTTGTTAAATATATACTTAAGTATATTCTATAACCACTGAAGCAAAGACTAAGAATAGGCTAATTGACTACGTTATTTACAAAACATTTATGTAACAGCTATAATAAGAAAACGATTTTCTTAATTATTCAACTGTATCATTATTAGGTCCAAAGTTGGCATAGTTCCTATTAAAGTTACTCAAAGACAACATATCAAAATGTCGTAGTTCGCGCTAACAATGGAAAGCTTTCGAGAAACGTTCGGGATTTAGCCAAAAAACACGGGATCTTATCACTGGGCCGCCGAAACGACTAGTTCCCCCGACTTGGCCCAACTCAGCACAGTTTGACTTGTGTACGACTAGGGATGGGACGGATTCGTTTTTTCGTTTAACTGTAGACGATAAAAAGAATGACGAGAAAATGAATTTTGGCTAGTCTGGGCTGACTCGTAGTTAGCGTACCTGCAAAGCCATAGGTTCTGGTTTCGATTATAACTCAATGTAAATATTGGTATTTGTGCTGTGTCTGGGTGTTTAGTGAATCATAAGTATTATACCTCTATTATAAGCTATAAGGCTCCCATAGCAACTGTGTAGCTTAGTTTGTAGCTACGTAAACGGAGTTGTGTGAGAAAATTCTACTATTATATATTTATTAAGAAGTTGTAAAAAAACAGGTATCATAAGTGATCTGTGGAGTTAGACGTAGTAAGGCAAACATTAGTAATAAGGTAAATTAGAAAAAAACATCGTGAGGGAAGCAAACCGTTCCAAAATGACACAAAAAATATCGTCATCTGCTAACCTGTATAGACTCCATTATAGATTTGTCTATCTCTATGTGGCAGAAGGCCCTGTGCCATAAAGTGGCTTACTCATGGTAAAGCAAATTCAAACGATAATCTACTAAGTATAAAAAAGGTGTTCGTGTCTGGTTGTCTGTATTTTATGTAAATTCGTCAGTCTCCGTCAATTGTGAACCGATCTTCCTTTGAGACTGTAAAATTTTGGTGCTAATAATAAAGAGTATCTAATATCTATCTACCTTAAAATTTTAAACAACTACGTGGGGAGTTGTGAAAATTGTAAAATTAATACACTTGTGTTTCTGCATAATATCGACAACACATCTCCTGACAGCTCGCATCACTATCACGAAGCCAGATTAAGAAAAATTCTCGTACAAAAAGCGAAGCTCCGGTGCCTCACCAGTAATTTCAGCCCCCATGGACGTCTCGGAGCGTCTGGCTGCTCAAGTAATTACGCCCCCTCGCCACCCAAGCCCCCATTTCGCCCCCTTCGCCCCTCGCCCTCTGAGGATAAGTAAAAACAATATTTTTACGCGCGCCGACCACCGCACCAGAAGTGACAGATATAAATTGGGGGTGAAAATGGAATTAGTGCGTGGTTCCTTCGATGTCTGTCCTGACTTTGGGATCGTATTAGCTGAGCTCATAGTGTCGCATAATATAACGTGCAATATACTTAAGATATCGCCGATAGCTAACACTACCCCGCCATATTGTTAAACGGTTTTTTAAACGCGATTTTAGTTTTTTTTTTGTATAGGCTCTAAAAAGCGACATCGTTTCTAATGTGATGGGAACGTCAAGGCTGTGGAATGTGTTGCCTGAGTGGGTTTCTCCCTATGATTACAATCTTTGTGTCTTCAAATCGAGAGTGAATTGGTTTCTTCTAGGTAAACACGCTCCACCGTAGACAGCATCGTCGCGAGATGGTAGTCAAGTGTCAAGTTAAAAAAAAACGTTTTTTTTTGTATGAGCAATATCGAAATAATGTAGCTGTTGACGTGATTTCACTTAAACAAATTGCCGCGCCATTTTTACATTTCTTCGATAGACCAAATATTTTAAATTTGAAAGTGATCCTTTCTATCTCTTGCGCTTTCACGACTAAACCACTGAAGCGATTTAAATTAAATTCGGCACAGAGACAGTAGTAGAGCTTTAAATAGGACGTAAGCTACTTTTAAACTTGAAAATATGTTCGCAAGTTGTCGAAATAGGGAATGAAAGTGAAGTCATTTTTAAAGATAGAAGTTTGATAGTTATTTGAAGGTTTTTGGTTAGATACAAATAAACATGAAATATGTCATTCAAAGTTAAGACATTTCCGCGGGACAGAGCTAGTAATCTATATTCTAGGATGACGTCCGCCAGGTCAGTTATCATCAGTATAGATTATTATCAACAATAGATTCTTGGCTAAAATATTGTTGAAGAAAGGAAATTTTACCTTGAATAAAATAGACTCTATTGTTCTTGCAATAATAAATAATTTTAAAATATTAGTCGTGTTTCCTTCTTACACAGCAAAATGTTTGCGTGTTAGCATTACTTACTTTTTAAATTGTGAAGTAAACAATATTCATAAGAATATCAAATGCGTTTTGTAAAGGTGTACCGTTGCCAATGCATCTTACTTGCAGTATGGACACTTAATATCAAGTGTAATGTTTGTACTAAAATTGTTGTACAATATCGATGATATTATAATTTATATTTCAACACCACAGTACTTTTTTTAAAGGTCTTTCTTCTTTTCTTCCACTTTTTGCAGTGCATACCAAGCATAAATGTTTTAAATGTCTAGATTTCTTTTTATTGGTCGCTTGGCCAATCGTACATGTTGTGGGATTGAATTTGTTGTTACAATATTTTGTACAAATGTCAATTTCAGCTACCCAGCCCGTGTTACATGTTAAGGGGCCCAATTAGTAATACCAATCCTTTACAAAAATGGTTACCTCATCCATCCTCTCTTTCTGGTTCGCCCAGCCGGTCTTACATGTTGTGTGACCCAATTATTTGTTAGTTTGGTCCAGACATTGCAAAATTGTTGACAATTAATTGTATAAGCTACATTACCAACTAATGGATGTTTAATAGATAAATAAAGCATATTTTGTTTCATAACGTAAGTTAATACCTTCGTTCGGTAGATCTGATAGTCATAACTGTGGATGAATTGTATAAGAGACGAAATATTTGTCAAAAGAGCTAGATTAAAGTAGAAGACAAACACATGCTGTGTTAGCTCCACTTAATGGGAAAACCAGCAGTATCCTTCTAAGATCAGATCTAAGTAAAACAATTACATTTTCACTGTAATACCTATATATATTTATAGCTGATCACGGTTTACTCCTGCGTAGAGCACGCACAAAATAAATTAAAAAATATCACGATTGAAATTATTTGAAAATACCTGCTATAAAAACGCATCAAAATTCAGCCTATGGTTTATAAGCTGCTAAAATAGAACTGACAGATTAATAAATTAATTGCTAATGTACCTCTATAACTACATACTGGGCAGACTGGGCACGTTTCGGACTGATAGTGGACTTGATCATCTATATCGATTATATCTGTATATCTTCATCGGTCTATAGATAATACAAATTTGTAAGTAGTCAGGTCTGTAATGTAGTTTTCTTGATAATTTAGTTTTGTTAATAAAAGTTGTGCCCAAAAAAAACTCCCTTATACACAAGCAATAAAAATAAGATAAATAATTGTGCACCCATACTGTTAATACTGTGCATCGGTAGAATCAGCTGACACCGCGCGAACGCGAAACTCGGCGAAGAAATGCGACGACATTCGCGCTGCAAATACGCTGACGACGCGAATTGAGCGCGAATTTGCGCATTCAGTGCAACATTAGCATGCTATGCGCCCTCGCCAACGGTTACTGTGGAGTGGGCAAAGTACGAATATCTGATTTTATAAGAGTTTAGATGTTTGTACAATCACATTGTAATACTAGAATGGCTGACATTTAGAACTCAGATAAATTTAAATTTCAAATAATGTAGTTTAAAATAGCACATGGTCTTCTTTTTTAACCCCCGACCAAAAAACGGGTGTTATAAGTTTGACGTCGATGTCTGTCTGTCTGACAAAAAATTGGGAAATACATTTCTTTTTTCACAACTCCCTTAATATGGGTATCAAATGAAAGGGCTTACTAAACGGATAGCCCGTTATTGACGCGATTTATAGGTACTTGTTTTAAAGCAAATTTGATAGTAATATTACTTTGTTCTATGATTTGTGGCCATAGTAACATTTTTGAAATTTTACGGACGCGAGTAAAATGTATATTTCAATAATTCGTTTAACTGTGTTACTGGTATCACAGATTATTTTGGCATAACTCGGTATAGACGAGACATGTACTAGTAAGTTTCGATTAAAGTATCGTCATATAATCGTGTTTACCTCAGAGGAGTAACCAATATAGAATCCGTATATTATAAATCTGGGCCCATATACTAGGGGAGAAGCATTCCCCTGGCAGTGTCGCACATACGTGGCCATATTTAGGACGGCTTAGAGATGCGAGTCCGGTGTATTTGGTCCGGACACTTTTGATCATTGTTGGAAGTAAAATTGCTTTGTTTATAAATGAACAATCTACACGACAATTAGTAAAAAACAAAAGTAAGAGTAAACACACATTTATACATAAGTAGCATACATTTTTAAATATTTAAGATGAATATTTCCTTGTACTATAATAATTGTATATTATCTTATATCGCACTTGTATGACATTTTTGTTCTGAAAATGTCTTTAGCGCGTTAAACACTTTTTGTGTGAGAACAAAAATCAAAAGTCTCGCACCATCGTAACCATACTCATCCCATGAGTATATGTTTACTGTGTCATAGTAAGAATATGATAGCTCCACGATACAACTCATTTATTTCGTTTTCACTCCTATCGGCAGTCTAGACTGCTCCGCATGTTTTTACCCTAAGGAAATTCGTTATAAATTTCTCCTGCCTGTGTGAAGGGCAAGGTGGAAATAATGTTGTGGACTGTCACCGGACTAGGGGCCAAGCAACTAAACCTGTAATTATGATAGCCTTACGCTACGCAATTATAGTGCACAACTAGCTCAGTGCTTCAATTCAGGTTTTATTCTCTACTCTTAATAATTTGAAAGCAATTATAAAGCATTAAAATAAAGAAATACTAGCTCGAGCAGTACGTTCAGCATTACGATGGTGACCAAAGTTGTCGAGTAGCAAAGGGGAGCAGTTCTTTAAAAATCTTCATAAATCTCGTTTCGTTTTAAACGAAGAAGTGTTAAAATTTGTTTTATTATACGAGACGAGAAAAACATGTACCAAATGGTTAGCAGCGAATGAACATGAAGAGTCCAAATTATTATGTAAAACTTTCTTGTGTTTCTCACCGAGAGATATAATTTATGTCTGTGTCCTATAAATTCTTTGAAAACATACCTCATTCAATCAAATCACAGGAATGTTTGCACGTTTTTGCTGGGCGGTACAATGTTTGCGACAAAAGTCATAATTTCCCAGAAGAATTACTACAGAAATTTACTAAGTCCCCTACAGAAGCTGCTAAATATGTTAATTAAAGTTTGTCCGCGATAGAAAGTAGAGTTTTTGTTATCCCAGACTACGCTCCAACAATATTCCAAATTTCAACAACGTGATTGAGCAATACATTCAAACTTTTACATTTATAATATTAAGAAGGATACGGCAATTACGATTACCCGGCGTAAACGCCATCGCATCTCTAGCCCTCGCTCAGTTTATCACACTTCAAAGAGCACAAGTAGGCGCGACTTGTAACCGCTTCTCCCTGTGCCCCTGGTAACTAGGAAGCTTTGTGAAATTCGCGATGCTTTTCGAGACCCCCCATTCGGTTTTTCGAGGTCGCTCGCGTTCCGCGTGCCGCGTACCGTGCCCCCCTTATAATGCGAGTATCTACATTACACCTCCTCAACGGCGATGTTACCCTGGTACTCATACAATATAAGCGTTCGCTACGTGGTTTCTGCGCATAGTTTAGTTGAAACTAGATGTGGGTACTTAATTATTAATTCAGCGTACGGATTTTTGAATTCCCCCTGCGTTTGAGCATAATCGTATTACGATAGTGTTTAAAACCGCTTTAATTAAACGCGGTTTTGTTTTAAATGAGTTTAAGAGAACGTTAAACGAATTTTCCTGTTACTGAATCTGTGAAAAATATGTACATGTATGTATGTATCTGTAATAAATGAATGCGATAGTTGGGATGTTTGTAGCTTAATCACGTCGGAACGGCAGAGTGGATCGGGTGGTTGAAATATAGAACATAGACATAGTTTATGTACATTTTGGCTAACAAATAATCTACTTTTATATTTTACCCACTGCAAAAAATTTTGGGATGAATTCATATATTTGTGCAGTGTCATTTTGTGTCATTTAAATAAGTATGCCGCCAGCATGCTGAGTACGCTTCCGATTGGTAGTGGGCTTGAACATCTTGATTATCTGTAGACCTACAGTGGTCTATGGATAATTCAAGTGTGCTTAGTGTAAGTAGTTAGTTAGGTAGGTTTCTTATTGTATTTTAGTTTTTAACCGACTTCCAAAAAAAGGAGGTTATCAATTCGAACCCTATTTTTTTTAATGTATTTTACCTGATTTCTCGAGAACTCTGATTTTAAAATTTATTTTTGTGTTCGGATGAGTATGCTTCCCGAATGGTCCTATATACATCTTCTGGAAATCGGTCGGGTGGTTTTTGAAATATGAACCATAAACTTAAATTTTCGTACAATTTTCTGGATGACGTTGTTGTAGATTTTACAAAGGCTATGAAACTCGATCCTGTCAATACGAAATTGTGTAAATGGATTAATAAAAAGTTGTTTTACACTAAAAAGGGTCAAATAAACTATTTTCGTACAATAAATTAAACCGACTTCAAAACCACAGATAGGCACTTCAAAAGCGAAAAATAAACTTAAATCATTATTATGAGCGCTACTCACTCATATATTTGAAGTTTTGATGTTTCGTAATGGCTGGCTTGTGTTTGTTTTTGGCGAGATTTTCAGTTTTGGGATGCCATGCTGATATATTTTAAATTTGCCGCGCTTTGTCAGTATCAACTTTCGCTAGCCAGACTCTAAGAACTCTACAGATCCTTGCCTATGGCTTTTACCACAGTCATAATAACCTTTACATGGACATTCAAACTTTTTTTTTAAATAGCCAGTGACAAGATGAGCAGGACATGCGCCTGATAGTAAGCAACATACCTGCCTCAATGACACGCAGCCATGGAAACATATATAGTCCAAATCATTACCTAGCACTGCACTGCGCTTGTCACCCAGAAATCTAAGATGTTATATCTCTAAGCTCTGTAATTTCTTTGGAAACATTGTAATGTTTGCACATTACTGCTTGGCGGTAGAATAACTGACAAAGGAGTCCTACCTTAGTTAACATATGTTTTTGTTTTTATAAATATGTTACGTTATAGCTCCGCGAATTATGAATCAAATTTGATTGTTTTTTCTTTGTTTAGTAGATCAGAGGTCCTCCCATATAAATTTTATCAAAATCAGTGTGGTGGGTTTTTAAATATAGACAGAAAACTGACCTACATGACTAAATGATGCACTCTTACGAATTTGTATCGAGTGCCTGAAAAGTCAATAACTAAATAATTTTAATAATTTTTTTTCGTAATTATTTGCTAATGACGCGTTTTCAAAATGCAGATATACTGATCAAAGATAGTTTTCAATTTCACCAAAGATCTTCAATGTTTCATTTTGTAAAATTTCACTAGCAAAATGAATCATGGGCGCCATCTTTTTAGCCAAATTGTGAACTATTTTTAACCTCCGACTAAAAAAGGGGTGTTATAAGTTTGACGTCGATGTCTGTCTGTGTGTCTGTGACACCGTAGAGCTCAAACGGATTGACCGATTTCGATGCCGTTTTTTATTTGAAGGTTAAGGTTAATTTCTGTGCCGTAGTTCTTAGCTATGGTTGGTTAATTAATCAATTCAAGATAGCCGCCTCCACAAAATGGCGAACAAAATATTTCTTCACAACCTACCACAACATGGGTATCAAATGAAAGGGCTTGACTAGTAGAATACTATAACTATGACAAATTTTAAATTCAAGATGACTGCCACTACAAAATGGCAAAATACATTTCCTTTTTCACTACTCCCTCAATATGGGTATCAAATGAAAGAGCTTGACTAGTAGAATGTCGTAAAGATTAGAAATCCGAGGTTATGGGGTTAGTAAAAATGTTAAATTTTGCTCTTGTTGACAAGTATATTTGCTTACTGGAAACGCCTCATTGTCTATTTTCAGACAATGACATGAAATTAATTTTATTTTAGAACACTAGCAGCGCCCTGCGGTTTTGCCAGGTTGGTTCCCATTCCCGTTACTTTATCGGGATAAAAAAATGCCTATGTGCTATTCCAGACGATAATCTGTATTCCAAATATAAATGCGATCCGTTCAGCCGTTCCGACGTCATTGAGAAACAAACATCCACTTTGGCATTTTTGCAATATTAGTGGGATATGAATTTGATAGATTGTATAAAAGTATACGAATATAATTGACCAATCACCATGCTGGACCAATTACGTGATTGTAGCGAACTACCAGGATAGCAGCAACGCAACGAACGTTAGTTAGAGATACATTTCTTGCAGTAACTATTATTTAATCCCGCTCCAGAGCCGAGGGAGTCCGTTCGCCAAAAACATTTCCTCTTCGCTAATAGCCGCCTTTTTCCTACGCCATTTTTACAACTTTTTACTCGACTCGGGCCCGGAAAGTCTCGAGCTTGCGAAATAAAATGGGTTTCTTACTCTACGTACCTCGCTAACTTGAGCGTAGACTATGCAGGTTTGTGTTTAACAGTCTTTCAAATACAAAATCTTAGGTTATATTACATTTTTGAACTTGGACTGTTTTTTTTCGCGTTAGGGAAAACAATTGAGCTAATTTTTACGATGAGCGCAGCAAAGTTAGCTAATCCACATTTTAGTAAGCATTATGTTGTGTGTGAATTGTCCACCAATATTTATTAAAAAAAAGTATAACTGACTGATTGCTTTAGTACGAAAATTAACATGGTTATTACACATTTTAAATGAATATACGGGCCACTGACGTGATGTAAAGCCAGTCTAGTCCGACTTAAGTTACGACTGACGGCCTTTTTCAAGGCCTTTGGCAAACGAACCAAACGAGCAGCAGTCGCGCAGTCGGTCGGAAACTTAAGTCGAGCTAGACTGACTGAACATCACGTGATTTACCCGTATATTCATCTTTTAACATAATGCTAATACTATTTGCGTTCACGACATTATCTATTCTATTGTTGAAGTTAGACTTTAAAAAGTATAAATATTAACTTTTTCCGTGTTTACAGCAACTTAGACTTTTGTTTCCAAGGAAATTACAGGGTATGCCCTGTAAATATCTTAAATCTAGGTACTGATTTGGAGTGTTCATGTTTTAATAGCTGTATGACACGGTGCTGTTATTGGCAGACGTATTGCTTAGTATATTGAGTAGTATATGTGGATGTCTTGCTCGTTTTGTCACTTTTTTCTGTACACAAAAATAGAGTAGTGTAGAGTCTTTATTAACGAAACTAAATTACAATGAGACCTCTGCTTTACTACTTACACTAGGAAATCCGAATTATTATCTAAAGAATGATGAAAGTAAAAAAATGATAGAACCCAACTCTAGTGCCTAGAATCCTGGCGATATTACCTCGTTATTATTGAAAGGCAATGCTTATACGAATATAGCGCGAAGAACATAGAGCGAAGTTAACGCCAGCATATCGGTCACTTGCCGCGTCGCCCAAAAACTAGGAAAGGTTTTTAAAAATAAGATGAACATGATGACTCCCACAGGTCCAAAGTCTCAACACCAAACCTTTCAAATACGTAGCTACTAGCAACACCCTGTCGTTTTACCCGCATAGTTCTCGTTCACATTTTTTCCACGCTATATTCTGTTAAAATTTCAACCCAATCCGACGTGATTGAGCAACAAACATCCAAACTTCTCGAATCCTCCAAACGTCATAACTAGCTAACTAGTCATAAACTAATGATGTTCAGCAACGCTACGGCCAACGATGAATCTTGTTTTGATGATTGATCCCAGACTAGCAGCGACCTCAGCCTTCACCCGCGTAGTTTACAAAGTGTGTTATCAAATTTTCAGTTGTAATTACCTTGTTTGACTCTCAACCAGTGGACAAATAACGTGGTGAAAATTCTGTCCAGTCCAAGAATTGCACATAAATCAAAGGAGTTTCATATCTATTACAAATGTCATTGAGTTACAAATCCATTGATCCAGTTTGACAGATGATCTATTAGATTGGCCTTAAAGCTGCCTTTTAGCTGTGTGATTCAGTAGGTGGAGTGGAGTAACTAGTGAGTTTGCCGCGCCCGGTATTTTTAAAACGGACGCACCCCCTGCGGTATTCGCGCCACCCCACTCCCTCTACCCACAGTAATACCATAACGGGCGCGAGCTATGACGAGATTATCCATATACACACATACATACCCGTGCAGTATATAAGCGATGACTGGGGTACATAGCAGCATTGATTTACTCGCACCTCCCGCGAACTTATGCCTACCTGGTACCAACAATGACTGTGCCTGAAACTGATTGTACAAGTCTTATACCACTAAAAACATCACTGACGCCGTGTACTCTATAGGCGTGACAATGAGTTGTCAAATCATTGGGCAAAGTCAAAGTTGGTTTGGTTTTAAAGAGGTATAGTGATAATTTTATACTTATTACTCAGGCGGACTCTGGCCTGGGTAATAAGTATCAAACCTATGCAAAAAAACTAAAATCTTATACATCACTACTTCGGAGACACTTCGGAGAGTGTGAACTGATATGCATGATATAATACCACCTTGTCCATGCTTTTATCGGACTTCTCGTATCTCAAAAAAGCGACATCGTTTCATGGTTGATGTTCCAAAAACACGAAGAGATTTGATTCCACGTTTGTGATAAGAACGTCTAGGCTGTGGAATGCGTTGCCTGAGTGGGTTTTTCCAGATAGTTACAATCTTGGTGTCTTCAAATCGAGAGTGAATCGGTTTCTTCTAGGTAAGCACGCTCACCTATTACAGTTAAAAAAAACTGGGTGGTGGGACAAGCACAGTGCAGTCATAAGCAGTAATTTGGGCAGAATAATTGGATGATTTAAATTGTTAATTGTTTTGCATTGTGCTACAAGGGTCAAGCGTGTTACCATCAGATCCATGATTTGTTCCCTTCGTCACTTCTCAATAATACAAAAAAAAATGGTATAAGAAATGAATTTTAAATAAATACCATAAATAAATGGATTTACCTAAAATGTGTGATAACCACGTTAGTTTTTATATTAAAATGGACGAACAATATTATTGGGTTACGTTATTTTTACAATAGCTCAAATAGTAGTGGTAGTAAACATTACTCCTTGGCGGTAGAATAACTGGCAAAGTAGCGATGTTCCGGTTTGAAGGGCAATGTTTCCAGAGAAATTACAGGACATAGAGATATAACAGTGCAGTGCTAGGTAATGATTTGGACTCTTCGTGTTCCAATAGCTGCGTGACACTGTGCTGTTATGTGGCAGGCATGTTGTTTACCATCAGGCACGTGTCCTGCTCGTCTCGTTAATCTTTATTAAAAAAAAAAAAAAAAATTATGCTGAAAACTATGATTCAAAGATTACTGTCTTTGAGAATGCGGAGACCGTTCTACATAATGGATATAATCTGGTTGTCTTCAAATCTAAATTGAATCGGTTTCCTCTCTGTAAGCATGATCTTTCGTAGAAAATATTGTTGCGTAACGTCTGGCGAGATGGTGGTCGATTGCATAGGTACTTACTCGTATCCTACCAAAGAGTTTACATATACTACGTATAGAGTTGGCACAAACGCTTTACACCGAAAGCACGGGTAGCATCTTTCTTGCCTTGTCGCTCTTGTGGAAGTGTCATACTTTTGTCGCACATCATGGCACATCACTCTGTTGCCATAGAAAGTATGCTCGTCGTCTGCTTACGATTGACACAAAGGAACCGTGCGGAAAATCTGCCCATAGCTCACGGCGTTTTGTAAACGCGCTGACGACGCGCAGAGAACGCACGTATACGCGATTCAAACGAGATTGGATCGCAACCTTGTAACTTAACCACACGGGGCGATTGTAAAACGTGCCTCTACTGCGCGGACGCGCAGATACAGCGGTACAGACGCGCTGTAGTCCTGCTCGTAGCTTTTGCGTTTTGATCAGAGACTCCTCTTCTTCAGTTGTACAATGGCGTCGGTTGAGACAACACTGCTTACGTTGGCTTTAGTACTTCTTTTAAAAAGTAAAAAACGGAAAAAAGCTTCAAATGCGCGTATACGCACTTCATGCGCGCGTTTCTATTATCAATGCAAACGCAACAATCAGCGTTTACGGCACCAAAGAAGCGCGTTCCTGAAACGCGCGTCGTCAGCGCGTTTAAAAAACGCCGTGTGCTATGGGGCTAACCCTATACGTAGTATTATGTAAACTCTTTGCATCCTACTAATATCAAAAGTGAAAGTTGGTACTTTGTTGCTTAATGACACCGAAATGGCTAAACAGATCGGGGTGAATTTTGGAACGCAGATTATAGTCTGAAATAGTAGGTGCGTACATCAACGCGGGATAATTAGGGGAATGAGAACTACGGTTACGGAAAGTTATCGATAGTTGTATACTCTCCGAAACGTATCCGATAAAAACCCGATAAACTTGCAATTTATAGCTAAAATTCTACCAAAATTGAAGCATAAGCAGCCCAGTAAATGTTCCCACGGCTGGAATTCGGGGCCTTCTTTCACAAGGATAGAGTCAAGGCCATTATCCACCACGCTGCCCCAATGTGTGGGTTGTCGGAAAATTGAAGTTAATCTACGAACCAATTTTCAAAACGAGTCGTACTCAGTGACGTCAGTCCACGTGTAACCGGGTTTCTGCGGAAGTCTCATAACATTCCCAATAAAATTTGTTCCCTTTGATATGAATTACACGTGTGGTACTGTTTGCTGAACCATCGCTTCATATTAATTTTATAATCGTCTAAATAAAACTTATACGTACTTATAACGTTTTTTTTTTTTTTAAATAAAGAGTGACGAGACGATCAGGACATGTGCCTGATGGTAAGCAACATGCCTGACACATAACAGCACAGTGACACGCAGCTATTGGAACATGAAGAGTCCAAATTATTACCTAGCACTGCACTGCGCTCGTCACCCAGAGATCTAAGAGACGATTGAATATATATTTAATTGGATAACGGGACACTCACGTATATACGGTCGGTCAATCCCGACTCGAGTTTCGGCCGCGTCCGGCGGCCTTTTTCAAAGGCGAGTGCACGCGCGGCGGCTGCCCGTTTGGCACTGAAAAGGCCGCCGGACGCGGCCGAAACTCGAGTCGGGATTGACCGACCGTATATACGTGAGTGTCCCGTTATCCAATTAAATATGTGTAACAACCACGTTAATTTTAATACTAAGATTGAATATATACTAAAAAAAAACAATTCTCTGGGCATTCCACCAGAAGAAAAGAATATACGTAAATATGTCGCCGCCAACTAGCTTCAACAGCCATTCAAACGACAGCCTAGCTTCTTTACTAACAGCTGTTTGTTTTTGTAGTGAAAACTACTTTTGGTGCACCACAAACATATTTTTCGTGGGCTGTGAATTTAGTTCTAGCGTCACGCGCGGGAATGATAAGAAATTTTCGGGTAACCTCGGGATCATGGAAATGCCGACGCATTTCTAGATGGCTATGCTCACGCCTGGCTACGCCCTTCGGTTTCACCCGCGTAGTTTCCGAAGTGAGCTATCAAATTCGGAGTTATAAGTGTTCACTTCTATCAGCAGTTCTTCTGACTGCCATTTTTTTTAAACTTTCCTTATTTTGTAAAAGTTTAAGATTTAGCATACGCTTCGAATTATATAAGTAGTTTGAAACGATGGCCTAATATTGAGTTTGACTCATCGCAAGTCAAAGTCAGTAGTCAAAGTCTACGAATGTTTTCTATTTGTAGGAAAACTTTTTATTTTCTATTTCTGGGTGTTTCTGTGTGTCAAAAAGGGAACATAGAAACTATATCAAATTACAAAATATTTTATTTAGGTACATCGTCTTAACTTCGTTTTCCTATAAGTAAAACTCCCATTGGAATTGGTTGACTGACCGACCTACTTGACCTTACTCAAAAATATTGCAAGAGTCTTGAATATTTTTTTGAAGTGTTTGGACTATGACAGACACTAACAAAATTATACTTAAGAAGAGGTATGTGAGAACAAACACATACACAAACTCAATAACTCACAAATGTAATAAAATTAAAAAAAAATCCTTTTATATTGTTAGTCTGAAAATAAAAATCCGGGTAAATTAAATCTGTCACCGTAAATTGTATGATTGTGTACACTGACAGTCAGATTATAATCTAACGATGTGAGATTATAAAGTAACCCAACATAACCTACCACAGGATTACAATCTCATAAATTAGATTATAATCTAACGGTGATTACAATTTTACGGTGATATATACAGTAAATATACCGTAACACAATATACTAATATTGATAGTTGTATTCAATTATATGTTAGTGTTTTTCGATAAATGGCCAATTCAACCAAAATAATCTTTCAATTCGAACTAGTCGTTCTTAAGATTAGCGTGTTCAAATAAACTCTTCAGTTTCATTATATTAGCATAAATAAAATCTATAGTGTAGTGCTTAAAGACAACTATTGGGAACTTTGTCCAAATACACCTCAACGAAATTAGTGATGTGAATTGACCGTCCTAGCTGCGCTATATTGATAAATCGTTGTTGTTACTGTCATTTGCCGTTCCGGATTCGTATTTTGTATTTTCATAATTGGGCGGGGGTGACGCCGCGGGCGTCCGCACCCCTCGCGTGGGTATTTAATGATTATACGCTGACTGCCACCTGATTGCAGGCGAGGTGATCATCGGGAACTATCGATATCGATACTTTTATGAGTACTTGATCCAACACTAACTCTACTATTATAGGGTTATTGTAAACTGACATAAATATTAGGATTTTCAGTCATCTGGTATCTAAATAGTACGTACACTTTTGAAAAGACTGGAGGGTATGGACCGGGAAAAGAGCAAGGAAGGGGAGACAGAGAAGCTTTGCTCTACAAAAAGACAATATGGTCACTGGAAAAGCTTAAATAGTAATAAATGCATACTTTTTATGTAATGTTCAGTCTGGTGTCGACTGTTAATAACTGTAAATACTGTTTTGTGGAAATTTAAATAAATAAAATAATACAGCCGTGTCGTATCGTCACACACTAACAGTAATTACAGAATCCACGGCGGTTGTGACGCTGCCGAAACGTCGAGGTATTTAAACAATGAATTAAGTCGTGATTAAGTCCTGTAGATACATTATAAACATTATAGTAATTACAGACTTGGCACATGTCGCTTTTAGCTATGAAATCACCATTTTTAACTGTATATTTACGTTTTTAAATTTTATATTTCTATGTTATTAATTGCGATAATTGTGTATATGATCACAACATACATTATTAATGAGTTATCATTGAAAAATGTTTACATACTTGATCACATTGCGATGTAGATCTGTACAACCGCATAGATCTAACACCGCATTCTTTCATTACGTATACGTGACAATGTCGTAAATAAATAATACATTTCTCATTTATCAATACTTATAAAAAATCGTGTCACTTTATTTATCCACGCTGAACTCCTAAACTGGTTTTAGTCAAATTTTGCACACTGTGTGCAGCATCGTACCTAAAGTAAACATATTAAAGTCTTTTCTCAGATTTTTTTGCTTGTGATCGTTGAAATGGAACTCTTCGGAATTGAATGAATTAATTATTTTTATTTATGAACATTCCGAAAGTCCAGGCAAATTTCAAAGTAAAAGAGTGAGTCATATACTCGGCTGTGGGATTGAGAAAACTGTTGTTAAATGATATATAAACCTATGGCTTTTTGGGTAGACTTACTACCGAGTAAATTATGAGGCCAGTCAAAATTTGTCGAGCATTCGAATTTGTTGTATTCATTGTTCGAAGTATGTTACACTAATATTAAAAGATGTGGTGTCATGGTAACACCAGGTAGGAACGAATTTTCCTCAGATAATAATATAGAAGTAACACAATGTGCAAAAAAATGCTTGATTTTATTATTTATGGTACGATCATCCGAAAAATAAAATTGGCCTACACTGGCCAATGACAGTTTTTACGTGTCACTTTCTTTATATATTTTTCTTATGGATTTATTCTCACATTTTTCAGTTCGGTCGCGTAGCAAAATCCCTATCTCTTCGAACCCTGCCGTATGCAGCTTCGTTCCAATAAAATCAAACAATCGACTATCAATAAACTGTGATATCAAATATCGATAAACCGAGCGCATCCCTTGATGACTCGCGGGGTGGCAGCACTACTCGGTACGCGTAGTGTCGGGCCGAGGGGGAAAGGGAGGGGGGGTGACACCGCGGTACATAGGCCCATGTATTCCATGTATCAGCACATAGCACATACCTCCTATAGGTACATGTACCCCGGATTCCCGAAATTTTGCAGTTATTCCGTAAAACTAGGCTGGTCGATTTATTCGCCTACTGAAACGATATATCACTGTTACATAATATTTGTGAAAATGTATCGGGACTTTGTTTGATGTCATTAATAGTTGATTTTGCAACGAATTTTGTGTGCTCATTCAATTTACAGTGAAATGAAAACAGGCATTAATTTTTGTTTTAATTTTAATGTGTATTAAATTTTTTTGTGAGTTATCATTTTTTTAATTGAAGAAATTCACCACATTAGCTTTTGTCTATGTTGAATTTATATTTCAATTTTTAAAGTATTTGTATATTATACAAATTTAATTTTGACACAAATTTTATGTTTTGCTAAATACATGTTATGTATTTCAGTTAACCCTAAAAGAAAAAAACTGCCTATTGCATTTGATAAAATGCCATTGACGATTCAGTTTAATTGAAATCTTTACACAAAACGCGTATAAATAATAATCATTAGATTGTTTGAGAATATTGCAGTAATAACGAGAACACTGAAAACAAGAACAAAATTAAAAATTTTGACTAACCCCCGACTACCAAGATTTGTTATCTGTGCAACATTCTACTAGTCAAGCCCTTTCATTTGATACCCATATTAAGGGAGCTGTGAAAAAAGAAATGTAATTCGCCATTTTGCGATATCGGCCATCTTGGATTTGTAATTTGTCATAGTGAAAAGTATTCTACTAATCAAGCCCTTTCATTTGATACCCATATTGAGGTAGGTTGTGAAGAAATATTTTATCCGCCATTTTGTGGAGGCGGCCATTTTGAATCGATATTAACCAAACATAGCTAAGAACACCCGCACGGTAATTAACTTTCAAATAAAAAAAAACGCATCGAAATCGGCCTATCCGTTTGAGCTCTACGGTGCCACAGACACACACACAGACAGACAGACAGACAGACAGACAGACAGACAGACAGACAGACAGACAGACCGATAGACAGACAGACAGACAGACAGACAGACAGACAGACAGACAGACAGACATCGACGTCAAACTTATAACACCCCTTTTTTGGTCAGGGGTTAAAAAAGGTTGTCTTATTAGTAAATCTGGAATCTTCTTTTACCTTTTTTTGTACCTCTATAGAGTGCAGGGCATGTACCTGATGGTAAGCAACATGCCTGCCCATAACACGCAACTATTGGAACATGAAAAGTCAAAATCATTACCTATCACCGCACTGCGCTCGACACCTGGAGCCCAGTAATTTCTCTGGAACCATGGCCCAGAACACAGTAATGATTTTCTCACTACTGCGTGGCGTGTAGAATATGTGGGAAAGGTGTGGTGCCTACTTCCCCAGGTGGACTCTGCAAAGAGTACTGCCACTAATTGGCTTTATCCTACACTTATATTATAAAATTCGAAGTTTGAATGTCTATTGCTCAACGGATCAGGTTTAAATTTGGAACACCGTTAGATTATGGTCCGAAATGACAAATAGCTTTAATTGCAAGAATAACGAGAGCGGAGACTATGCGGGTAAAACTGCCAGTATTTAATATTTATGAGTGATGATACCCTAGTAGTGTTTCAACACTACTAGTGCATAAACACAAAAAGCGCACAGTAACAGTTAAGTTACAAAAACGAGAACACTTAAACTTATTTTTCGAGCTTGTAATTTCATTTAATAGATAGTATCGAGTATACCATTAGTGTAACTACTGTTGATCGCTACTTTGTGTCACTTGTGACTTTAAGTGAACAAAGTGTAGCTTCGAGTGTCTTGTCGAAAGGATTATTAACTTGATGGAGGCTTTTTACTTTGAAGTTATGTTTTTAGCTATATGACTCCCTTAAAACAAGCATAGCTTAGTTTACGGCTTGGTTGCGGAATGTCCAACAGTATTTATTTGTCTACGAAAAATACTGTCTTCTGTAAATAATTTGGGTTGAATAATACTACGAGCATTAGGCCGTTTTGCCTGTTCGAGTTATTTTCTCGTAATGAAAAGTAGTCTATGTCTTATTTCAGACCATAATTGTAACTGAATTCTAAATGTCAACCCGATCCGTTCTGACCTTACGACCTAATTGAGCAAAAAAATCCAAACTTTGTCTTATATTATATAAGGTTTTTTTATTTATCGACCAGTTTCGCTCTTTATCTGTTTCTGTATATTTTCTCGTGTCCTTATTTATTAGGACGAGAATTCTATATTAGATACCTACCTAGAGTTTGTTATCATCAATGGATGGAGAAGTTCGGTAAAGAAAAATATCCAGACAGGCTCTGGTGTGTACCACGAAAGACCTCTTTCGAGGGCATGTGTCATCTTGAACTTGGTCTACTTAGGTTACGGCCTTAACTCTCGCCTTGTGACAGAAAGAGTCCTAGCTCTGAACTGTTGAAAGTGAAAGAGCTTGTGGTACTAGTTAATGAAGTGTTTATTTGTAATATTTTAATTTGTTTGTGTAGCAATAAAGAGTTTCTATTTATCTATCTATCTATAAAGTGGTCTGCCTTGGGGCATTTTCAAGGTGCAAAAAGACAAGTCAAAGACATTTCCCAATTTGACCATGGGTGGCATCAATGTTTTATTATGTTAGAGAAATTGTGAACACTTGGCAAAATGTGAAAATTGGAAAAATGTGAACACTTGGCAAAATTTATCTATCTATCTATCTTTGACAAGTCAATTTGTATCTGGAAAGCGCCTCATTACGGGAAGTCAAAGAGTAACCTAATGAGAGGTTACATGCGTCAGCTTAGGTACCTATTATTGGTATATACAGAATTGCAATTTGGCTTAGCAATTAATTACTGAGCAATGATAGATAAGATGCAGTCACGTATGCCGTAATACCTAAAGATATATGGGCATATATAATAGGTATATAGAAGGACAGCAGTTATGAAGCCATCACAGCTTTGTGAGTGAACCGCCTTTAGGGTAGAAGGAATATGTTCACAATTTATTTTTGTAATTTTTTACCGACTTAAAAAAGGAGGAGGTTCTCAATCCGGTTGGTTTTTTATATTTATGTGTGTTACGCGATATCTCCGCCAATAGTGAATCGATTTGGATTGATTCTTTGTTGTTTGGTAGATCATACTTCAGAGGTAGACCCGTGCGAATTTTATCGAAATCGGTGCAGTAGTTTTTTTATATAATATCATTAACCTCAAAAATGTGCATACCTGGATGACGTATTCGTACTACTTCGGCGGTTCATTGAAAATTAGGAGAATGTGTTAAGTTGATTTGACGAAAAACACTTAATACATTATTATTATTATTTTGAACAAAATACATTTTTTTACCTGTTTCACATCTTTCTCTAAGTTCACAAACTTAAGCTCAAGTTAGCCTTTACGTAACTTATCAAGTTACACAATATATACCAGGGCCACATAAACGCAAGGGGTCAACGGATATTTAGCCTTCGCATTATACCTATAGGCTATGGCGAGTATGCCCTAATCTGCGGCGCTAACTTGGCCAGCGGCTCAAGACGGTCGATATCATGTCACCCCAACTACAACTGGTTATGTATACCTGGTACTTAGACGCGTCGAGTGCTCGCCTGTAGGTAGGTATTAAGTGTCAAGTTCGAAGCTAGGGTACCTACGTAATGCATATCAGGTTTGGTTCTTACTACGGCTGTATTGAATTATTATTCCTATTATTTACATTGTACCTACTACCAATCAACATAATATACAATTACTTAATAATAAACTACAAATTAAATTCGTGAGAGAAAGTGCAAATCATTTTGGAAAGGAAGAAACGATTTCTTGTGTTTTTTTTTGTTTTTGTTTGGTTGGATCATAGTTCCTACTAATACCATAAATGCGAAAATTTATGTTTGTTACAGCTAATTCGGTAACAAAATTCACAAAGTCGTGGTCAAATCACAAGGCCGTGAGATAAGTGCATACGTGCGTTTTATGTAATTAGTGGTCCACTTAGGTTCAGGGCGAAGGGGGGGGGGGTCATGACATCCGTTGGATCCGCCCTTGCTGCTTATATTAATCTACAGATGGTCTTAGTCGGTTTCCATTACCAAACTTTAGTCTAGCGCTAGAGGCGCAGGGCCTAATTAATCTAACTACGTACTATCGAAAAATATGTAGAAATATGTACTTGAAAGTTTGAGATTGTTTAGAGGTCATCTGAGGTGACCCGCCATAGATCTCCGAAAAAAAAGATTGGGAATCATAGGAACTGCTGATAGAAGTGAAAACATTTAACTTAAAATTTTAGTATTAACCAGCACGAATGTTGTACAGTACGTTATCTGTTTAGATACATACATACATTTACATCTATACTGGTATTACGCATGTTGGTGTCGCCTACTCACAGGACTTCACCCAGCCACATAGCGTCACGTGCACATCACGCTCGCTGCTCCGCCACCGCTCCGACGCTACGCCGCTACATTAGTATGACGATGACGTGCGTTTGCTTCTGTAAAAATGGTCAACGCGGAGAAACTGGTTACACCTCAAAACCTGCAAAAAATGGTTGTCTGTAAAGTCAGTAGGTTTACGGATGATAGTTTAACGTGACAACGTCATAACAAAACACACGCCGCATCTTTGTAGATGCGGCGCAAGCGTACAATGAGCGTAACGGGACAAAACGGGACTCTTTTTCGCGCATGCAGCCGGCGTTTATCGAATTATTAGACGTTGGCCCGTCAAAAAAGGTTTGAGAAGACTAAAATTGGTGACTTAGGTATCTGTCTGTTTATTTGCATGAAGCATCGTACTAAATGACTCAATTGATTTTTTTTTTAAGTTGGGCTGATGAGATATTTCACAACCACACTTTACAGGACTACTTGTCATTCTCAATGTTTCAACACTTTTTCATTGCAAATCAAAGTCTAAATATGCTTAAAACACAGTCAAAGTGCAAAGCAAACACGTTTTTATTCAAAAGTATTACAAATCATTACAAGAAATATTCGTATGACACTTAACATTCAAAGCACTCCGTCGATTCTCATGAACAAGCATCTAAAATCACCCTCTATATTTTCATACTCATCAATCATCAAGATATTTGCCAAAATGTTCCCTAAGTTTAAGAGGATACAGCTGAGTTTGGTTTGAACTCAATTTTGAAAGATATTTTGCATGGACGAACCACTTGTTGAATAGAAATCTTCGTATGTTTTCGTAAGAGTACGCGATCGTCAGCTGTTAAAACTGGGGCGCTAAAATGCTGCTACGGAAATTTATTTTTCGCTTTACTGGAAATTGCGAAGGTTTTTATGAAGGAGAGTAAAGATAAAGGAATGAATGAAATGATAGCTAAAAGCAATTTAAAGTTAACAAATATTCCTTTTTATTGTATATATGTGAGAATTTGTATGTTTGGTTCTCAGTCGCGTCGGAATGGGTCAATAGATAGATTTGATGTGTAATGTAGATATATTATATGTAGTGACTAGATAACGCATTAGGCTAGGTATTTAATTCCAAAACAAAATTTGACGCGATTGAAACCGCGGGCCAAATGCTAGATTCTACGTATTACGTATATAAATGTTAAATTTTAGAAAGTCAACAGTTTTGTTGAGTTTTTATTGATACCAATCATCATAATATACTAGCAGTTGCCGCGGTTTTACACGTGAAGTTCTCGTTTCCGTTCTGACTGCAATCTAAATGTGTTCCAAATGTCACATCAGAACGTACGAACGGTTTGCCGGATTCCGACGTAATTGATTAACAAACAACCAAACTTTATCATTTATACCATTAGTAGGATTCACTGAACCTGTAGATTTATATCTCGAATGAAATATCGCCATATTTACCTATTTCATGTAACCTGAAAGTCTTAGCGTGGTTTGTTATTTTTTTTGAACTAACACTTTTATCCCATTTCTGGGCCAAGGTCTCCCTTCCTCAATTCCTTCCACTAAATTCGGTCCTGAGCTTTCATAGTCTAATCAGTTTTAAACGCTCCAAACTCGTCCTTCCACCGCGTTGAAGGACGACACTGGCGTCGACTAGCCGATGGTATCCACTCTGTGGAAACTGGCCCACCTGTCAGGGCGTATTCTGCTTACAGACCCGCGGGGCTACCGCTTAACCAAATCTGCTTTGGCTTTGCTATTGCTGTCTCTATAATTTCAATCGAAAAGAAAAGAGAGAGCAGTGTAAAATCCAAGACAGTTTAGTTAGACGGTCGACTCTTCGATACTTTATACTTAAAGACGTAGCAGCATTTTAACATCAACAAACAGAAATACAGTATCAACGTGCATGTGTGTAACAAAGGCCAAATCCGGCAGACGACGGGCCAGGGATTTGTGCATGAATGGCGGCGCTCGGCCATTCCACGCCCGTTCCATATTTGAACATTTGAATTTCATTACTGGTTTTGTTACTCTATGGTACCACAGTATAAAGAAATTACTAGACTGTGATGGTATGCGTTTAAGTGAAAACTTTTTTGCCCGCGCCTAGTACATAATTTTCGTGGGCTGTGAATTGAATTCTAGCGTCACGCTCGGGGATGACAAGAAATCTTCGGGGAAACTCGGGACCATGACCTTTGGGCATCTAGAAATGCATCAGCATTTCCCATTGGCCATCTTGAAATGCATTAGCATTTTCCATTGGACAGACGCATTTCTAGATGGCCATGTTTGCTCATGGGCACGCCCTCCAGTTTCACCCGCTTAATTTCCAAAGTAAGCTATCAAATTCTGAGTTATAAGTTTTTGCTTCCATCGGCAGTTCCTTCACTGCCATTTTTTTTTGTTTTGGCTTGATAACTTCTTTGAATTTTTAAATCAATGAACGCCGACTGCATGCACCAAAAATTGTCACGTTATGCCTGAATTGAGCGTGTAAGTGAGAAAACAAAAGAAGCGATAGAGAGACATGAAGTAAAGGGCCGATTTTGATAAAAAACATCAAAATCGGCAAAAGTGGATTGAAAAAAGAAAGGAAGATTTTTTTATTTTTGGACATAGGGCAGACTAACGTATAACGCCAGATCAGCCAGTTAATTACTGAATTATGACATGATTACTTTAATTTTTATTTTGACAGTTTCATTGGAAATATTTTTTAAAAGCACAGTAAGAGGGTACTGTAACCGCTACTTATGACTTACGTATTTTTTTTATCAAAATCTATTCTCGTCTATCTCGTCGTCTAGTCATTTGTTCGTCAAAAGCTAAAAACTCTGATCGAGCTTGATAACTTTGCAAATATCAGTATTATACATAAGCTGTAATTTATAGCACAGGCAAAGTCACAGACGGTAATATATTTAGTAAAATATTTCATATTTCAAGTCAGACCATAAATTCTAAACGCATCAATAGACAAGCGACGTTTCGGTACAGACAGCGTAGCAGTTACTATGTAACTTCGGATGGTCGGGGGAGCTAAGGTGCCCAAACTAACCATACATTGTCTTACCGTATATTCTACCTCTATGTGTATGCTGCAGTCCTGGTACCTGTAGTTATACATCTACATAGTGATGTCCATTTGAAGCACTATCGATTCGCGCTCGCGGGTCACCGACCGGCAGCGCGGCGCGGCCATTTCGCTAATTTATTAATTATTTTATATTACCTATCATTCATGTTCTCCTTGTCCTGCATTTCTAGATGTGAAATTTTAGGAGCTTTTAATAAAAATACATTAATTCCTTTTTATGGATTTACGACGCAAAACGTATTCTGAATTCTGGCACAATAAATAATGTGAGGACCAAAGTGAGGTAATTTTTAGAAAAAAAATGCGCTCATTTTTAAAACCTTATATTATGATATCTACGTGATATCTAGTAGTGACAGACGGAATAACTTAGTTAGGGAGTCCAGAAAATACAATTAATGACTTTTACCTACTGGCATTAACGACAGCCCATTTCAGTTACAACGGCTACTTCGAAAATTCTTAAAAATTATAATGTTTGCTTTTTATAAGGGACCTACATAACTCGGACGGCCTTTATATTGCCTACCGTACTTTGGGCTAGCGCAGAAGACGCACGACCCCGACTATATTTGTTACGCGTACTGATTTTAATTAATTATTTAATTATAGTAACAAATTTTGTTGTTTGTGAACTTAAGATTTCATTTCAAATTTGTAATATTGTCTCATGATGTTTTTTTTTGTTCCAGGATAACTTGACTCCCGAGCCAGCCGATATGAATGACGACGACAATTTTACGAGTAAGTACAAAATCCATCACAAAAATAATTCACAATCAAGTCAAGTCACAGCCACTTGCATCACATCAATATAAACTCATAGTATTTTATGCCGATATACAAACTACATTTGCACTGGCATAAAATATCTACACGATTGGCTTTTTAAAAATTGAAAAAAGAATGACGATAGCGTGTGTGTTTTTAAATTTTTATTCCAAATTTGAATTTTGATTTAGAATGTGATCTGGTGCAGGTCAGGGCTACGCCAAAGATGCTGAGAAGTTGAAAATGATGTTGCTAGCTTGGAATTACCACAACTCGCAAGGTAAGGCTTTCAACTCTTTACGTAGGGATGTGACGTCTATCTTACCAATATTATAATTGCTCATAATAGCTTTCCATTTCAACTATAATAAATAGGTTCACACTTGACCGTTCGGACGAAACGAAATAATCGTTTTGAGTTCGTCTCTCATGACAAGCCCTATTTTCGGCTTTTCTACTATCTGCTTTCTTAAACATAAAATTAGTACATGCCAGAGACTTCAACATATAACTTAGAATTGACCTAAAAACAATTTTGATATTTTATTTACGGAATATTTTAGTAAAAAGGAAGCTATGTATTATTTCAGACAATAATCTAACTGTGACTATAATCTTACTTTCAAATTTAAACCCGATCCGTTCAGAATAGTTCGACGTGATTGAGCCACAAACATCCAAACTTTAGCATTTGTAATATCAGTAGAATGGTCTTACCATGATCAAGTTACAGTTGGTCTAGTAAGTTACGGCTGGTCTAGTAAGTAACGACTGGTCTAGTAAGTTACGGCTGGTCTAGTAAGTTACGACTGGTCTAGTAGGTAAGTTACGGTTAGTCAAGTAAGCTACGACTGGTCTATTAAGTTACGGCTGGCTTAGTAAGTTACGGTTGGTCTAGTAAGTTACGACTGGTCTATTAAATTACGACTGGCCTAGTAAGTTACTGCTGGCCTAGTAACTTACGGCTGGCTTAGTAAGTTACGGCTGGTCTAGTCGAGATAACTGCCTATCCGGAGCCCCTGCTTTGAATCTTGCCTTGTCTATCGTCAAATCACCACTGTCTTATCGAAGTCATGTGCCTAATGCTTACTTAAAAACGGCGAAGGAAACATCGTGACAAACCGACATGCACCTAAAATCTTTCGAGGTTTTACGTCATCCATCAACGCACTAGGCCAGCGTGGTGGATTATGGCTTCAACTCTCTCCTCGCGAGGGAAGGCTCCGAGCTATGGGAACATTTAGTAGCTCTCTATGCTGTGTCAGGCTCTAGCTCTCTGGGTTATTTGGCCTAAATATCTCTATTATCCTAATTAGGCCCATGTATTTCATGTTGAAAATGTTTTATTATCAAAGTCACATTATTACATTCGTTTAATGAGGAACGACATGAAAAATAAACCAAAACATGATTTCAAAGAATTCTGTTGATATATTTTTATAGACGCTATTCTGGCAGTACTAGGAACCTTTGCAGAGTACCTACATACGCTTGGGGACATACCTTCATATTTGCCAGTTATTCTACTGCCAAGCAGTTATGTGCATATGTGTGTTCAGGTTTGAAGGGCAATGTTGCCAGATGAATTACAGGGCATTAAAGATCAGATAGATCATCTTGCACCCCAAGATGTGTGATGTGACCGAGTGAAATGCAGTATTAGGAAATGATTTGGACTCTTCATGTTCCAATAGCTGCGAAACACTCTGCTGTTATGGGAAGGCGTGTTACTTACCATCAGGCACAAGTCCTGCTCGTCCCTTCTGTTTAAACTGTAAAATAGTAGATTTATAGGTATCGAAACATGGCCACAGACTAGTTTTTAAAGCTCAGGCGTAGAGGGGCGCTGGATATGGTTTCAGTGTAAAAATAGCCCGTCCGTATGCCGATGATGGAATTATGCAAGCCACTACGAGTATAATAAACCTCCTTGCATGGGAACTAAGAATTAATTGAGTTCAAGAAGGCTCAAAGTCCCGTGAAATATTCTTTTATAACGAGTAAAGTTTTATCGATTTTCCCATCTGAATTAAAACGACTCCAATCGATTAGACATCCTGCGAAAAAATAATATAGAATATATTATAAAATAATATTCTTATGAAATCTATGCTAATAGAGGTATTATAAAGCTGAAGAGGTTTTTTTTAATGCTATAGACTATATTATGTATCGCCGGCGAAGGTACAGCTAGTATATTATAAAATGATATTCTTATGAAATCTCTAATATTTGATTAATATCTAATAGTAAAAATTATATACTTGCTATTCACTGATTCAGTTAGGAATAATATTAGTAGTATGCACGATCATAGTCCCAACTTTATAGTTTCTTACTAGTATCTAAGTACAACTAGGTACAGCCAGAGGTGCAAAATACTGCATAGTAATTGTACAAATTACAATTTGATCAATCCTACTAATCCTAAAGGCGGACTTATCGCTAATAGCGATTTCTTCAAGCCAACCATTAGTGTGAAGAAAAACAAAATCATAGATACAGTAAATACATGCGCACATGATCTAATACCACCTTTCCTTTTTTTTTCTATCGGACTGATTGTAGCTCGAAATAGCGACATCGTGTCATGGTTGGTGTTCTGAAGACTTGAGCGAAGATGTTTGACTCTACTTTTATGATAAGAATATCTAGGCTGTGGATTGCGTTGCCTGAGTGGGTTTTTCCTGATGGTTGGACAATCTTAGTGTCAAATCAAGAGTGAATAAGGGTTTTCTAAGTTAGCATGCTCCACCGTAGACCGCATCGTCGCGTCGCTTAACATTAGGCCAAATGGCGGTGAAGGCCCGGACAACTGATAAATTACATAAATGAATGTTAGCCACGCTTCTTTACGATCCCTTTTTCCAAATCTTATTTTGAAATCCTGTTTCCTCTTATAAATATATTATCTTATTCACAATCCCAACCCATATATTATATTTTACTTTTTAATTTGTGTCAAAGAAGTCCCATTTGGCTCATGTCAGCGTATTTTTTTTAATAAAGATGGACGAGACGTGCAGGACATGTGCCTGATGGTAAGCAACATGCCTGCCACATAACATCACAGTGACGCAGATATTGGAACATGATGTCTAAATAATTACCTAGCACTGCACTACGCTCGTCACCCAGAGATCTAAGATTTTGTATCTCTTAGCCGTGTGATTGCTCTGGAAACATTGCCCTTCAAACCGGAACCCAGTAGGTAATGTTTGCACATTCCTGCTTGGCGGTAGAATAACTGGCAAAGGTGTGGTACTTTCCCAGGCGGACTCTGCCAAGAGTCCTACCACTAAAAAGCGCATAAGTGTACACCTATAAATGTTGGAAAAATACAGAGACTAATATTATGTGTGTGGGCTTGACTCTCTCTTCTTGAGGGAGAATGCCCCGAGCCCCAGCAGTGAGAAGACAAAATACAAATACTTTATTTACCAAAATTACGTCTACGTACAAAAGCTTGCCAGTGAGCCCCAAACTAAGCTTATGCTTGTGTCTTGGGACTCGCGAGTTAAGTCTAAACTAAAAATTACAATAATATAAAATAAGACATGCCTTAAAAAAACTTTTATAACAATACAAAATAGATTACGGAAACAAATGGTTTGCCGAGAACTAGTAAACCGAGCTGGGTGATCCATCAAAGCGGAGCTTGAAAAAATTGGAAAATGAGCTTGCAGGTGTACGTGGACGGTTATCGTTCATCATCAAACTAATAATTATCTCCTTTCCATCTTTTAACTATTACCGTGACGATCCATTCAAGTGTCCTTGCTGAAACTTAATAGAAAAATCGATGAGCAAAAAATGGCTCGTCAACATTCCTCCATTCGCCAACGCTATAATTCAGCCATTACTTATGCGCGGCAAAACCATCTGCAGCACCAGCGAAATTATAGAACTGGTGTTTCCTATTCATTATTTAGGGAATGCGATGGTGTCTCCCTCGTTAGTTGGTACTGTAAATTAGTGACGATGTACATCTGCCTTCTAAATGTCACCGTGGGCTCTGGGCCCGGGAGTATAAATAATTTGAGGTGTGCCGACGCCCCTTGCAGCTTTTAACTGAAGGAGCGTTCGAACTGGCGAGTAAATGGATAGCCAGTTGACTAAACATATTAATTGTATTATACGAAAACAGAAAAACAAAATAGAACAGAAAACAGAGCTTTGAGGTTTTACCCGACCCCGTTATTTTGGCCATATGTTATTTCAGGCTATAATCTATCTGTGTACCAAATTTCATACAAACCTCCTCAGTAGTTTTTGGATGAGAGTGACACATGCATCCATACATTTTACATCACCTTGCAAAATTTTGCGTTTGTAATGTAAGTAGAATTATAAAAACGAAGCTGTTCTGTCCTAGAGGCAGAACATGTGATCCGTAATCATGAGATCGGAGGTTCTAATCCCGAATGGACGTTGAGATTTTTTTTCAAGCGCATACTTGTATAAAGTTTGTCATCATCACTGGGTTTAACAATGAAGGAAAACATTGTGACGAAAAAGACATGTAGGACTTACTAAAAAAAATCTCGAAGACATCTGGCATCTACTAACCCGCACTGGGCCAGCATGGTGTTCTAATATTTAGAAATAAATGGAATAACTGTTTATCGCTACTAAAACTTAAGAAAAACCCTAAAATTTTAGTAACTATTGGCGACCTTGTTGCTAAAAACGGTCTAAGTAAGTAAGGCCGCCATTTGTTTCACTAGATTTAAGAATTTATCTTTTTGTTTATTTATTTTTTTGTTTTTGTGTTGTGATCAATAAAGTGTTTCTATCTATCTATCTAGGTAAACGGAAAAGGTCCCAAGATAGAGGCTTCTTCTAATTGGGAGCTGTGATTAGCCCTCGATTAGATATTCATATTATTTGCATGGAACCACTTGAAGAGTATAACCGTTTGAATAAAAAAAGAATTATCAAAATCGGTTAAGGCGTTTTCGAGAAATCCGAGAATGTACACAAGAAAATTGTTGAAATGATAACCTCCTCGTTTTTTGAAGACGTTTTATAAAAGCAGATGGCGATGTCTTCTGTTTAAATCTTATCTTATACCTTTAAACGACAAATTCTTGTAGGTATGTATATCTAGGATCTGAATGTCGGAAACGGCTCGAACGATTTTCATGAAATTATGTCTACAGGGGGTTTCGGGGACGATAAATCGATCTAGCTAGGTTTTATTTTTTTTAAACATAATTTTATGCGCGTTTTTAGACAATGAAAAACTCCTACAATGTCATACGATAACTTATTTCGCCACTGGCCATTAAGTCTAAATGGCTCAGACGGAATATGCTCGCCCTCGGAGTCGACAGGCCCCGATTCGAATCCTGATGGTTACACTCGGGACTTTTCTTTTTGTTCTTTTATTTTTCTGAGAAAATCATATACTTAGAGCCTTTTATAAACGCATTTAATTCGTATCTAAGTAGGTCTTAGTAAGTCATCACTACGTAATTCGTACCTGCCTAAATATCATTTAAAAAAACCGAGCAAAGCTCGGTCAACCAGATACTGATTATTAAAATATCAACTGGAACGTAGCACTCGCCCGTTAACTGTCTCTGTACAAACGAGCGCAGTGGCTATGGGTCCAGTTTTTTACCAACCGGTCCTGTCCTGCACCGCAAGTACTATGGGCTATGTTGAAATTGCAACGGCAGATGCAAAAACACCGTTGGTACCTTTACGGGAGGGAAGAATTATCGGATATTAAACGACGTTCTCCAGACATTATTTTAAACTTGCATATTAAAAATATTGACGGACTTTTCACACACAACACCGTCTAGCCCCAAACTAAGCAAAGCTTGTGCTATGGTTGGTTGGTTGGTTGGTTTTACATTCGCTTCAGGATACTACAGGAAAAAACATCTTCATGGTGGAGTAGCTATCTTGTTACGGGAAAATATAAAATATAAAGACAGAACAGATATAGTGAAACTCTCGGCAGAATTCTACGTAGAAACATGTGCTACCGAAATACCAGACCAAAACCTTTTGTTAATAACTGTGTATCGAAATGACCGTGAGATTGAGATATTTTTTGATTTTTTGACTAAACTTTTATTAATATTAAGCCAAGAAACTAGAAAACATATTGTTATTGGTGGGGATTTTAACTTGGATAGGAAAAAAAAATCAAATGAATACGCCAGACTGTGCGATACCATGTTAGAAAATAACTTCCACCAAACAGTATCACAGCCAACTAGAATAACGTCAAAAACTACATCTTGCATTGACCTACTATTCACAAATAACAAAGATAACTGTTTGACAAATGTAAACGATTATGGTATTTCTGATCACAAAGCTGTTACATACAAGTTTCAGACTACAACCAACTACAACAAAGATGTCATAAAACAAATTATAACTAAAAGATTTTTCAATCAGACAAATATAGACAATTTCAGAAATGCCTTGACAACAGTAAACTGGAACAATGTAATTAAAGTAGATATCAACACCAATTATGAAAAATTCGATAACATTATTCAAACATTGTTAAGCACCCATATTCCTAAAAACACAATAACAATAAAATCAAAACCCAAAAATACCTGGCTCACAATTGGTTTAAAAAATTCGTGCCGACATAAAAGAGCATTAAAATCACTAATAAACGAGTCCAATAATACGATATTAATGTCATACTTTAAAACTTACCAGAAAGTACTAAAAAAATGCGTTAAAACAGCAAAAAAGCTAACAAACATTAAAAAAATGGCCACAGCGACAAATAAAACTAAAAAAAATGGGAAATAATCAAAGAGATAACGAACAAAAAGGTACTAGAAAAAAGCAAATATAAAACTTAAAGTACAAAACACAATAATAGATGAGCCCCTCTCTGTTGCAAACAAATTTAACCAATATTTTGCCTCTATTGGAAAGCCAAATCCCCCAAATAAACCAAACATTACAAATCAAAAGAAATTAAAATTAACCCCACATCCTGTTGAAAATTCTATGTACCTACCTCCAGTTACAGAACAAGAAATATTTAAAATTATCAAAAAACTCCCCAATAAACACAGCACTGGAATAGACGAGGTTCCGACCTCACTAATAAAAACCTGTATCGTAGAATTAACTTTCCTTTTGACTATGCTGATTAACCAGTCAATAGAGCAGGAAACTTTCCCTGAAAGATTAAAAGTCGCTAAAATAAAGCCGATACTGAAAAAAAAGGGAAACACTGATGATATGAGCAATTATAGGCCAATTGCTTTGTTGCCCGCAATTTCAAAAGTTTTTGAAACTGTAGTTTCAAATCGTATTTACAACTTTTTAGAGAAATACAAACTATTGGATGAAAATCAATATGGCTTCCGAAAAAAATCTTCCACCACTTTGGCTATATACAAATACACGCAAAAAATCCTGGATTATATTAAAGAAAAACAATATGCAGTCGGACTCATACTAGACATGAAAAAGGCCTATGATAGAGTTATACATCCTATACTACTCCAAAAACTAAATAATATCGGTATAAGAGGCAAGCCACTAAACTGGCTAAAATCTTATTTATGCAATAGAAGACAATTAGTAGAAATAAACCACTTTCGTCAGGATGCGACGTCTAAATTAGATGTAAAATCTGAACAGCAAACCCTCAATTGGTCCATTCCACAAGGCAGCGTATTAGGATGTGTCATCCAATGTCACTATTTGCAGATGACAGCACGATTACAATAGCCTGCCAAGATAAAGCTAATTATGAGGAAAATATCAACGCTGCATTAAATTCATCTATCCACTGGTTGAACATTAATAACTTAAAATTAATTTAAATAAAACCAATTTAATGCAATTTACACAAACAAAAAATTACTTAAATAACATAAACATAAATTATCAAGGTAACAAAATTGCAGAAGTAACTACAACAAAATTTTTGGGCCTGACAATAGACACGAAATTGAATTGGAAGGCACATATTGAAATTCTCTGCAAGAAGCTTGGTAGCTCGGCATATGCTCTGCATAGGCTTGCTCCAGTGGTAAAAAGAGACTCTTCTTACATCTTACCATGGATTAGTGGCATCGGTCTTGAGATATGGGATAATTTTTTGGGGTAACTCAACCGATACAGGCTTAGCTTTCAAAGCACAAAAACGATGCATTCGTGCTATGTTCGGGATGCAAGTTACAGATAGCTGCAGACAGGTATTCATAGACAACCAAATCTTGACCCTTCCAAGCCTGTATGTTTTGAAGTTATGTGTTTTGTAAGGAATAACCCCATTATTTTCCTCTCTTGAGTGACAAAGTGGAACGGAACCGACGTGATAAGTGTAGGCTGCTCATAGGCAAACGCAAGAAAAAGATTATGAGTGACAGCATTTTTGTATGGCTCCTCTTCTATATAATAAGCTGCCAAATGCAATTAAAAACTTAACTTATCCATGTTCAAAAGTAGATTAAAAAGATACTGGTACGCAAATGTTATTACACTGTGAAAGAATTTTTAAATGATAGGAAATTAATTGGAATACTGATGTATAGATTTTGTTTAACATGACATTTTGCATTCCATTAACTCCCACATGAAGTTCCATTAGCCACATTAGTGTCCACTGTCTATATTTTATGAAACTTTACATTTAACTAATGTTAGATCAGATAATATATTGTAACTGACAGGTTGAATTAGATTACTCTATATATATTGTGAGAGTTCTTTGAGTAGGTATACAAATATTACATTTTATACATGTTGACATTCTTTTATACACATTGACATTGTTTTATTATATAAGTATTGTTTTTTGATTTTTCTATACATAATGACATTCTTTGACATTGCTCACACGGCTGAACTGCAAGAGCTACTACTGCAAGACCTTGGATTCTACATGAAACCACACACTTGTCAAAGCCCGTAACAGCATCCTGCTGAAGCACAAGACGTTGGCGTAATTGTGCTCACCAATCATATCACACTAACATAGCACAACGGGATAGAAGCCAGAAATTAATAGACGATGAATCAGATGACATATAATATACAACCGATTAAAAAAGAAGAAGAAGACTTTATCAGCTGACTATTACTATTATTATCATTGTATAAATTCAGACCAATGGAAACTGCGTTGCCAGACATATTGCATGCCTCTAGAAGAAGAGGCCAGTTTGTATGGGTCAATTATTTAAATGTTTTGTATCATCTTATCTTACCTGCAAACAGCAATAAAGATTTTTGTATTTGTATTTTGTATTTGTCTTATTTTTGATATATATAAACGATCTTCCCAAAATATTAAATACCCCATGTATCCTATTTGCCGACGACATATCGCTTATTTTCAAATGTTCATCTGACTCTATCTCACAAGAACAAATAATTGACTCCCTCTCAAAAATCAAATATTGGATGGACCTACACAACCTCGAACTGAATACTAAAAAAATCAAAAATGATTCAATTTCACCCCTACCAAAAAACACCTCTAAACCTTTCATCCATTTCAAAACTGTTAGACATCGAAGAAATCAATAATATTACGCTACTTGGTATTGAGATAGACTCACAGTTCAATTTCAAAGCTCACATTCAAAAAATTAAAAACAAAGTTATCACAATTCATATACGCTTTAGCAGTATTAAAAATCAATACAAACCAGAAAACAGCTTTTAGTGCTTACTATGCCTACGCCTATGCTTGGCTCAAATACAGCGTTATCATTTGGGAAATCGGACAGAGGCTCATGATCTTTTGTGTTACAAAAAATGTATCCGTATTCTAGGAAACCTCCGCATACCCAACAGTTGCAAGCCTTACTTTACCAAACTAGAAACGCTAACATTACCTAGCATGTACATACTAGAAGCCGCTATGTTTGTTAAAAACACCCCGACTTATTCTCTTTCAATAAAAGTACTCGACGCCAAACTCAACTTGTGGCACCAGAGCCAAAGCTAGAATTTGTAAAAAAGGCCCTGAGTACATGATAACAAAATATATAACACCTTGCCTAATGATATTAAAACGAACCCGACCAAAATAGATTTTATAAAAGTTAAAATCGCTATTAATACAAAAAAGTTACTATAGTATAACTGAATACCTAGAGGACTTTAGATATATCCCACGCTCACGGCATTAGTATTAAAAATACATTAGTGTAATATCTGTATATAGATATACTATCTACTTATACTAAGATTGTAACTGTACAATTTTAATATTGCTATGCCCTAACAGGGTAAATGCTTAGCCTATTTTGTCAGCTTTGTATTATTATGCAATAAATGATTGATTGATATGGGAGCCAGATAGCTTGTATAATACTTATATATTTCAAATACATACCCATTATACATCTTTCATTATTATACATAAAGGATCGATGCATTCGAGATGTGGTGCTGGAGGCGGATGTTGAGGATACCCTGGACCGCCAACCGCACCAATGTATCGGCCCTTTCACAACTTCGAGTCCAAACCCGCTTGTCTACAATCTGCCAGCAGCGCATTTTGTCCTATTTATCCACGCAATGAGAAGGGGAGATGACAACCTTGAAAAGCTGATCATAGTTGGAAATACGGAGGATAAACGAGCCCGGGGAAGATCCCCAACTAGATGGAGCGATCAAGTGAGAGGCTCTTCATCAACCAAGTTCTGCACGGTCGTCAGAGACGCGATGAGCAGACAACGGTGGAAGCAGATAATAAAATCTAGGAGTAGAGCATCCACATCCAGCGATGACCACGATCCTCAGCCATGAGGGAGCGACCACAGAGAGAGACCCATTATACATAGAAAACACTCAGGCACAGTACGAATATTTATATTCATCACATAAATATTTGCACTGGGTGGAAACCGAATCCATGACCACGGCTTCGCAGGCAAACTTACTACCAACTAAGCTACCAGGTCAGCCAAAATATTTTAAGCATTTACTAAAGACATATTTTATGTAAACTTGACTGGCCTCGTGGCTTAGTTCGTAGTAGTAACTCTGCCTGCGAAGCCGAGGGTCGTGGGCTCGATTCCCACCCACCACAAATATTTGTATGATGAATACAAACTTTAGTTCCGAGTCTTGGTGTTTCTATGAATAATAAGTATGTATTTTTTTAAAATAAGGAGTGACGAGACCAGTAGGATTTGTGCCTGATGGTAAGCAACATGCCTGCCACATAACAGTACAGTGACACGCAGCTATTGGAACATGAAGAGTCCAAATCATTAGCACTGCACTGCGCTCGTCACTGAGGTATTGGCAACCATTTAAGTATTATTTCAGCTATCTGCCCGCTATAGTACAAGCTTTGCTTAGGTGGGAATCGAACCCACAACCTTAGGCTTCGCAGGCAGAGTTACTACCCACTAAGCTTCGAGACCAGTCTTTAGACTTGACAGTCTCCTTCAAAGAGGTTACGAATTACATAATGTAATGCGATTATGGCGCTAGCTGTTTAAGGCGACCAGAGCTATATGAAATTGACGAATGCAAAATGAAGCTCCGCCCCTTTACAACGCCGATAAGACAGCGCCACGCGAAACATTCGAAACTATCGCCACTCGGCCAAATTATTTGTATTGATGGAAGCAAAAGCTTCCGCCCTTCTACCGCCTAACTAAATCGGCTTTAGATTCGTTATTGCTGTCTCTATATATTCAAGCAAAAAGAAAAGAGGGAGCGACATCAAAGCCAAGACAGTTTTCGTTAGGCGGTAAACCTCCCAGAGTAGGGTTGCTATCTGTAAAGTTTGGGAACCAGGACACGATTCGTGGAAACCCTGGATTTTCCAGATTATAGAGCCCAAAACCCGGATATGTCAACATTTTTTTACACATGTGTAAAAAAATGTTATTATCTCTTATTACATTGAGATGAAGATGAAAATCCGGCCCGGACGCTGCCCGGACGTCGTCCAAACTAGGACAAATCCGGGGAAACCCGGACGGATGGCAACCTTACCCCAGAGGCTGTCCGGAGTTGTAGTTTAAGATCTATTTACTACTTAATGAGTTGTGTAGGTAGGTAAGGTATGCCCCATAAAAATAAGCGTTAACGTCGCCCCGAAGGGGGCAGCCATAAAAATTGTTTTAAATGTTACCGTACTTTGGACCCGATCGTAAAGTTGGGGATTACAATCCTAAAGTTACATTTTGCAAGTTTTTATGGGAAATATTTTTAAAGATCAGCCCATTATTGAAAAGTATAGCTTATATAGATAGGGCAATCGTTGAAAAATAAAATTAACTTCTGGTTTAGGCCTTCAATGGCATAAAAATCGTTGAAGGTTTTTATAAAAACAACTTTTCGCGACAAAAGTTTTGAAAATATCATCTTTATTACAATACAAGCAGCGCCCCGGTTTTGTTTTTAACCGTGTAAATAATGTTCCCGTAATTTTCTCGGGATATGTGTTATTTTAGACATGGACGGATAAAAAAAGTTGGACGTTGTCTCGCTAAAACAAACACGTGACAGGCGCGCGTAATTTCCGATGTGTGTATGTGTGCGTGTCAGCCTGTATGTGACAGTGCATTGGCCGACTTTATAGACACAGTTTTTGTTTTGACTACTTCCAATTTTTGTATACGTCCGTGTATTCTAGACTATAATCTAACTGCTTTACAAATTTCATCACGATCCGTTTAGTTGTTCCGTCGTGATTAAGTAACATTCTTCCAAACTTTGACATTTATAAAACTAGTAGAGTTATTTGTAACAAGTCCCTTTCCACTTTAAACTACATTATTTTTGTATATACCCGGCCAAACACGATTACTGTAACTGTACTGTACATTGATGGCATAACACTCTTAGCATAAACCGTCCAATTTATGTTCCTTGTAATTTTGGATTTTTCGCACAATAGAGCTGGTCATCATCCTGGCCAAGAACAAGTTTGGGGAGGCCAATTGACCTAGAATGATGTAGCTTTTTATTGCATGTTGGTTGCCTCACGATGTTTTTCTGTGCCTGTGATAATGACATACTCCTATGTCGGCACATGAAGAAAAATACTCTAAATTGCAGGCGGTGTTCTAAATTAAGACATCACGATTCTGAAATTAGACCAATAAGCTACCGCTGCGAGTAATCTTCTCCAGTGTATATACTGAACAAGAAGCATGCCCATTTCGAAAATTGATATTCAAGTAGATATAGATAGGTACTCGTAGGACAGGCCAAACAAATCTGATGATCTACAAACAATAGAAAACAATATTGAGCAGTGTTCATTGTCCAGGCCTGGTCGTTCAAACCGAACACTACACCACAGAACGTATTAAATTACATCACTAAATTCGTGGGATCGAATGATACGAGTATATACACAGTCGAAAAGCACTGTTGAAACAGCGAGAATAAACGTGGAAAAGTGTTTTAATCCAAATTTGTTGCTACATTTCAGGTCGCAACGGTGACTTGACAGACACTGGTGGCGACAGCATGGCGGACCTCTGGGCGTCCTACCACAGCGCACTGGGATTAGGGTCTAAGCCCCCCAAAGCCCCGACGCCTATGGCCACAGGCCACTCGGTGAGTTTTAAGGTTGCGCAACGTTTCATTCTATTTATACCTCTGTTAGTGTTATAATCACCTGGTACCTGGAACTCGGTATTGTATAAAAGCGGTACATCCTTCAATTCTATCATTGGTCTCAAAACTATCAGTATCTTGCTATGAAACGTATTCACAGACTAAGTAGAGACGTATTATCGTGTAAATTCTTTCTTCTTAGGTATTTAACATCCTATATAAACAACTTAGATAGAGAATAAGTCAAATATGTAAACTCTTTGCTAAACGAAGTTAAAATGTTGACCTTTGACACAGTAGACTGAACGACGATGGAAGATGCATCGATAAGTAATAAAACCACACAATTGGATGTTATAGATAGATAGAGGATATACTATTTATGATACACAGGTATAGCAAATGATATCATGCAGATACATCATAAAGTTTGCGTATAAATTCTTTGTTCTTAAATATTTAAAACACTAAACGGCTTAGCGAATAAGTAAATTGTATAAACTCTTTAGTAAACGAAGTTAAAAAGAAAGAAAAAGAAAGAAAATTTTTATTAACACACAGACTAACAAAACACATACATAAGTAGTTTTTTCAAGTCCAACATTACAATGCTTATACGGTCCGTATGTGTGGGTACAAGTATGATCAGTGGGCCGCAAACTAAGCACATAGCTTGTATCTTGAGACCCGAGTGCATAAAAACAAATATTTTTCTGTGTACGATTGGAAAAGTTATTAAACTATTAAATACCATTAACTTATTACATACAACATATAAAACCGTAACACTAACATAAATAGTTATATTACTAGGTACTTGTAATAAAATAATTTAAAAATCTAACAAAAAAAGCTAAGAATTATCGTTTTTGTCTGTTTGTTGAAAATATTGACCTTTGACACAGTAGGCTGAATGATGATGGAAGTTGCTTCATTAGGCAAGAAAGCCACACAATGATCCATTTAAATACAGTGGTATAGTAAATGATATCATGCTACATCATACTTCTTTCGTAAGATACGAATAAATTTTTTTCTCGAAAAATCCTAAAAGTCCTATAATGAAAATCAAAAGCATAAGTATTGAGTGGACGATCCATCTGTTGGTCCATCCAATGGTTTTCATTACCTCTGAGCATCAGTAATACCAAAGTATCGAAAAGGATTTTTACGATGCTGTGCCCTAGGTAGGAATGGATACTTGGAGATATTATTTTTCAGTTATTTTCAAAATTCCTTTAAAATCTTGAAAAACATCTCTAGCGATCACAATCAGCGAATCATCATGTCCTCAATTCTCTATAGAGTCCGATCCACATCGGTTCAGCGACGCCAGGAGCGGAGCCAGCGTCCACCCACGACGAGACGTCGTCATCAGACCGCACCAAGGACGACGATGACGGAGGTGCTTCTGACGACGACAGCGATGACAGGGTCGACCCGCAGCATCATGACCCGGAGAGGCTTAAGGCTTTCAATGTAAGTAATCTCCTAATTTCAACCTATGCAGCATACACTCAGAAAGTTATTTAGTTTGCCCGGCCGAGTTTCTGCTTTGCGGTAGTAAGAATGTTGAAAATTATGTATCGAAGGTTAAAAACAAGCTAGAATCACTCAGAAGTTACAACAGTTTCAAACATTTATTCAGTTAGACTTTGAGAAAAGATCTTCCACTCCACATGTAGACAGATCACCATGTTTGCATGTCCCATTCATGTTTTCTATCGATGTACAGAAAAGTTACGATCCGAAAATCTCAAATCTTGATTTATGTCTGTCTTACGTACTTTCCTACTAAGATATTTTATTTGTAGAGAACAATCATTTGTTCCAGGCATATAACAGTTTATCTACCTTATAGGATATTGCCCATGAACACGACATTATACTAAAAAATGAGGGATTGCTTTAACATAATAACCGCTGTATACAAATCTCGGAATTATTAGTGATATTATCACAGAAAACTTGCATTAATAATTATGCGTTTAAAAATGTATCAATGCTTTCAGATGTTCGTCCGTCTCTTCGTTGATGAGAACCTAGATCGGATAGTGCCCATCTCGAAGCAGCCAAAGGAGAAGATCCAAGCCATCATCGACTCCTGCACACGGCAATTTCCGGAGTTCGCTGAACGCGCCCGGAAGAGGATCAGGACTTATTTGAAGAGTTGCAGGAGGAACAAGAAAGTGCGGGGCGAGATCCCGACAAGCGGCAATGGCGCGCCGGGGAACGCATGGGATAGCGCGGTGAGGGTTCGATCTGTCTTTGTTATAACTTGTTTTCAAATAATGCCAATTTCTTAGTTACATAGTCCATCGAATAACACTTTTCATCAAAACAAAACACTTGTACTCGTAGTTGCGTATAACAAGGCTACTATGGGACCAGCTCCAAATATCCAAAAAAATGTTGTTCTGTTTATAAATTTTTAAATAATTATAAAAAAAAAAACCGACAATATGTATGAAATAGCGATAACAAGATTGGCTCCAAACTAAAAGTTAATCATAATGATGAGTTACTCTGTCCTACTAATATTATAAATGTCAATGTTTGGACGATTGTTGCTCAATCACGTCATAACGTATGAACGTATCAGGGTGAACATTTAAAAAAAAACTAAATTTACATATATAAAAAACGAAATTGGAACACAGTTAGATTATGGTCTGGAATACTTTTATCATGATAAAATAACGGGAACGGGAACTACGGTGGTAAATCCGCAGCTAGTGTTTTATTATTATCGTCATCAATTTAATACATATCCGTTGCTTGAAGTCAACCCTAGCATAGGTCAAAGGCGTGCCCAGTACAGTGATGGTACATCTCGCACAAAACTTTATGAGTAAAATGCTACTCACGTTTGTTTCCGCTCTCGGAAACAAACGTGAGTAGCCACCTTGTACGCGTATAACCGTATTCTAATTTACTCTAGTCTCACGCAATCCAATAACCAATCACATATTTGAGCAAAAATAAATCGGTACAAACATTGCTGGCATTTGTCATTGCAAACGATCTCAAATAGACATATGGCTTTTAGTCAATTTTGTGCTACGGCAGTTACTATCGAAGGCTCATAAAGTCTTGCATTGACTGTGGATTATCCGCAAAGCAAATGAGCTGACCGTGTCGCGTTGCAGGTGCGTCCGACGCCCGCGCACCTGACCTCTGTTCAAGCGGAACATATTTTGGCGCAGGCGTGCGAGAATGAGAGCCTCAACGCGAAGCGCATGCGCCTCGGCCTCGATCCCGTCAGCCAGCCCATGCCCACTGTGCCCACGCCCATGGTGAGTAATAAGTATACTATATTACTTATTGTGTTTACTTCCCTTCATAGGTATGAAAAATACTCAGAGCAAAACTGGAAGCAGATTGGACGAAATAGTTGGATGGGATGTAAGACACCCAGATCAAATGATAAACTGGAAACAAGCAGCGTTAGATTCTAAACTTTTGTGATCTTGGATTTGAGTTTGACTTCACTTACGCAATGGGATTTTTGAGATGAGAAGTTGGCTAGTAGACAGAGTAACAGTGAAAATATACTTTACATTAGCATGATAGTGACAGAGACGAATGGAAATTCTCTATCGCACAAAATTTTAATTAATCCGGCTCAAGAATGACCCTTATTCGTCATGGTTTTCAGGCAATCGACACCACAGCAACTTCAGCCGTAGCTTCATCGTTCCTCAGCCTGTATTCTGGTGCCATCAGCAGCCCAGCCACTCCGGCCACGACCACTACAACTTTGTCCAGCGCTGGGCACAGCAAGGCAGCTGCCGATACCACGCGGCCGTCTGCCAGTCCCACTATGGAACATGCGCTGCTGAACAACAATAGCTTGAAGTTGGATAACGCTAATGGAAGTGCTGGGAGTAAGACTGCCAGGTGAACTAACTTTATATGTTTGTCTAGTGGGCTTTATGTTAGTATCCGCTTGATGCGCCGGGGTGAAAAAAAAAATGTCGAAAACCAACAAACTTGACTTTGCGGTCAGGCTTTAGGCGGGGAAATTTTATCTTTCGTATTTTTATTAGGAAATATTTAATGATTAAAATATTGGGCTTCTCAGCAAAGACAAAGTCATAGATTTTTATTCAGAAATGTATAACTTGCACGTCAATTAATTTATATAACGAAAGAGCATTCAAATAGTCTGAATTTTCAAAGTTTGAAATAAACATTTTACTAGACGATAATAGTTTTATCGTACAGCGCGCTAATTGGTTGATTAATGAATTTACAAAAAATGAATTTAAAATGTTGGATGTTTATATGCATCGTAGGTATAGGCTATCTGACCCCCCTTGCCTACAAGCTTAAGCTTAGTTTGGTGGTAGATGGCAGAAACTAGTAATGGTCATAAATAATTGCCACTGCTTGCCATTTTCTCACTAAGTGGAGTCAGCATGATTTTTTCTTCCACTAAGTAATAATAAAACAATATAAAGCATAACCAAGTGCATTTTGTTTCACAGTCCTGCTTCCTCGCCGGCTCCGATGTTCAGACCGTCTTTCCCCAATACGTTCGGAAACCCCCCGACTTTTGGGAGGCAAAAGTAAGTAAAATCAATTTTTATGGTGAGGAGCTTACAAAAGTCTTTCCAAATCAGCCAATAATGGATCGGTAGCCTACTGTACTCTGCGTATTCTGTAAATAAACGGCTATCTGATATGTTAAGCAGCGAGCCCATTATAATATGGCTTAGAAAAACAAAATTAATGTTGAAGACCACAGATGTTTTTGCATCAGTTATTTTTAAATCTGTTTTCATAACAATTTTCTTTATTTATTCCAGTTCGAACCCGAATCCGGCTACAGCATTATCAAGCAGTGCTCTGCTTTCAACTTTGACTGCGCTGCCTCCAACAGGTACCTATGCACATTTTAACGTATGGACAATATTATTTGTGCTATTATTAAATGGTAAAAGAAATCTTTATATAAAACCCTGAACATTCAATACCAATAACATGACTGAGTATTCTCTGATGGACGTAGTCAGGGTGTTTTCAAGTCGAGTGTGAATCAGTTTCTACTAGGTAAGCGGTATCAACTGTAGTAATCTCTAGCGTGGGTCGCATTGTCGCTTAACATTAGACAAGTTGCCGTCAAGAACAAACCTATAAAAAAACTCAACGAATCAGGCAAAATTTTTTATTTGAAAATGAATTATAATTTTTACAGGTCAAATATAAATTAGACAATATTAAAATAAAATCATGTCACAATACAATGGCAATAAGTGGCAAATAAGTGGCAATGGGCAGGCCATATAGCTCGCAGAACCGATAACCGCTGGAGAGTAAAGGCTCTCGAATGGCGACCACGACCCGGCAGACACAGTGTAGGACGGCCCCCCACACGATGGACCGATGATATTGTCTCGGTCGTGGGAAGTCGGTGGATGGAGGCGGCACAAGATTGGTCATTGTGGAAATCATTGGGGGAGGCCTATGTCCAGCAGTGGACGTCTGCAGGCTGCAGATGATGAGATGATGTCACAATATGTCAATTTCTACCTTAAAACTACTACTTCCCGAATTACCCATCCCGGACTACACCCGGCGCAAAGGTTTCCCTGACGGTCGCCGCGTCTCACGTGGGCAGGCAACGTGAGACGCGGCGAACCAACCTTTGCTCCAGAAACGAGCCGGAGCGGCAGTCACCCGTATTTTCCCTGAGCCTGTGCCCTAACTCTGAAAGTAACCCTTTCTGATTTCTCTGGCTTTCTGAGTCTCTGATTTAGTCTATAATTTAATTTAAATTAGAACGCTCCGCAGTTTTACCAGAATTATTCCCGTTATTTTAATTTGTTATAATTTAAGTTCCCACCACAAAAAAATAGCTATTACAGGCTGTAATTTCACTATGTTTCAAATTTCATCCTGATCCGTTCAGACGTCCCGATGTGATTGAGCAAAAAGCATTCAAACTTTAGCATTTAAAACATTAGTATGATAAAGGAGCAAAGTTTAGCTATTTCTACTTTCCAGGAGTTGGAGTGAATGCAGCGATGGCTGCGTACCAGAGCGCTTTGCTGTCTGCCATGGCCGCTCATACTCATACTTTTCCTACAAGCAGTCTCTCTGGTAATTTTTAAAATTTAATTTGTTTGTCGTATCACTTCCACGGTTTTACCCGCGTAGTTCCCATTCCCGTAATTTTCTCGTAATAAAAAACAGCATATATGTACTATAACCCTGACTCAGAAAATTGGAACACAGAATATAATCTGTGTTCCAATTTTTAACCCCTATCCGTTCCGTCGTTCCGAATTAATAACATGTTCACATTTAAACTTTCTAGCGTATAGCCTCTATAAATTCAACTATTTTATAAATGTAGGTTTCCGAATAATAGAGGGGCAAGCATACTATAGACAACGGGTATACTAAGTACAGGTTGAAAAGTGCGTAAGATTTTCAGGTCCAGTAGGTTTCCTAGTATTTTAATCTTTAGCTTTCTTTTAATTTGTATTGTTTTTACTCCTTTGTATCCTTTCCTTTGTTTATAAAATTTTATTCATCATAGTACTAAATAGGATTGAAAAAAATCACAATTACAATTAATTTACAATTCGTGATATTTATATTTTCCAATGCCCAAAGGTTTGCTAATCACATTAATTGCTCAAAATGTTGGACACGTTCTACTAGTACAAACAGTTTATTACAACAGAAAATTATTTGATTCCAGCTCCAACAGATCTGTCTTTGAAAACTTCAACATCGAACCTGCACTCAACATCAACGTCATCTATCTCAGGAGCCGCTCCTTCTCAGTCCAAAAGCCAGCTCCTTTCTCACAAGCTCTCTGGAGCCGAAGTAGGAGCCGTGAGGCAACTTATAACTGGCTACCGTGAATCAGCTGCGTTCTTACTGCGATCGGCTGACGAACTTGAAGCATTACTTTTGAACCAACCGTAAATTATTCGCACATTATAATAAAATCAGAACGAAGTACTGAAAAAAAAAATGCGGCGAAAATCAATTTTGACGATGAGATGATTTGGTCCTTAATACTTTTTTGGAAGATTGTTAAAGCTCGCAGAAGAAGAGCAGAATTGAAAAGTAAAAGTATAACGTGGAGTTACTGATGGAATCATAGCCGCAGAGATTGCGGAACTCGTTTTGGATCTTAACTGAGTTTGCCTTTCTGTATGAGTTCATTATGTAAAATACTGTTGATCTTACAAAGTCATTTCAGCAAATGTTCATTTTGTGTTATATAAATATAATCTGTATTATACTTAGTGCAATTGTTACAAAAATATTCAACTCTGAAAATGTCTAAACGAGTTCCATACTACTATTTTAAGAGAATATAACAAATTGTGAGGAGAGAGTGCGGATTCCACTTTGGCGACTGTTTGAAAGTTCACGTATACGTTGATGATATGATCATTCTTAGAAAGATTTTGATGAGCAGTGCTTGAAGATCCTATGTCAATTTATGAATATAAATTAAATTGATGCTGAATTGTTATCAAATGATATCTATAAAGAAAATGGACGCGATGTAGGTTTGGTTTACTCTAAATATGAAGTTGATGATAATATCAAAATTCAAAATGTGACTGAAATATGAAATGCCAATTTTTAAAACATCGATTTGATATTGATTTTACCAATAACCAATTTTTGTCTTTGATAATTATAATAGTAGTTAATGTTCACACAATAGCCACAGTTAGATCAGACGTTTTTGAATCAATACAATAGTTCATATTTCATACAATAGTACATACTTGCTTGTTTAATACATAGGCTACAACTCACATACAACTTACATATTTAATACGCAGCTATAATTTATATCAACAAAAATACATGTTTGTTGTAAACAAATCTACTGTGAAAATTATGGTCAATAAAATGATTATGATTTCAAGTTAAGATTTTTGATTTGTTATCAAATCAGAATTAACACATATTTTAAACTAAAACTAATGTTAACAAATAAAAATGAGTATTTCGGCGTTCGTAAAAAGCTGCCATAATTTACTATAATACGTGATGCCATTTGAAACTCGTTGGAAGAGTACAAAATTATTTTTGTCTATATTTAGGTGTAAGAGAAAAAAATCAGGGAGTTTCTAGTATTAGGTTTAAAATTCTTGCCTGGTGCGACAATTTATAGAATTAGTCGGTTGATACAATTAAATTCATCGAAAATGCTTAGTCGTTACAAGCAGTAATTATACTTAATGAGTTTGATCTTCACTGACACGGTTTTAAGAGTTTACTTAGGTTTGTAAAATGGCATTATAGGAATAAGAGGCACGAATTTATTTGTTGTTTTTTTGTATTATAACACTAAATCTACGATAATTGTATCAAGTAATATATTTATCTTTATTTATAATTTCATTAGTGTTTATGTATAGTAACGTGATCGGCTCCATCCAAAACTTTGCTCTACGTTTAGTTTCGTTTACATCATTAGTTTAGCTATACTTTTATTCATAAGTAATTGTCGCTTGCTCATTTACATTGAAAGTTAAATTTTCGACTGTATATCTATTTGTTACCATAGATTTACGGCCAAGTACTTGTAGGTAGGTTTAATTGTAAGGAATACATACTAACGGTGTACAAAGTAAGGTTCTCATTTCTACAAACTCTCTTTAACCACATATTGGGCCTAATCTATATTTCTAATTAATTTGGGTATTTATACCTCAGTGTTATGTTTATTGTTGTCGTCTAGTTTCATTCTGGCCAGTGTTAGTCGGTTCAATTTCTTTAAGTAGGGGAATTTGTTACTAAGATTTAAGCAAAACATAACTTACAATAGAATAATTACAGAATACATAACGCTTCATCTGTTTGCTACACACATTGCTTTGGTATTTAGCATCATTGTAGAAAGATGTATTGGTAGGTAAATCGATAACTTTACTGATAGACGATATAATATCTTTTTAAGCGTCTTCTTGTTAACTATAATAAATGTTTTAAACTACTAGTTCAGCCAATAGTTATGTATTAACTATGTCTCGTCCGTGGTTTCAAACAATCACATTATTTGAATTTCATTCATCGTCTGACATTGGCTGCTTTGACGCCAAGCAAATCTAAAACGATTATTTATCAATTACCGTTCTATAATGATGCAAAATGAAAGTTCGCAAATGTACAATAGTGTTTAAATTTTGCCAGTTTATCAAATAGATTTAAAGCTTCCACCAGTTCAAATATGAAAATTGTAAATTCACTTTTGAATACATATTCAAACAGAAATTGCCAAAGAATTGAATTGATTTGAGTCGTGCGTACATGGAATTGCTGCATTACTTAATTTACGATTATTTTGAGGGTAGTTTTATTTTAAGATTTAAGTTAAACGAAAGTCATTCCAATATTTTTCTAAAACATAAATTCGGTGCGTTAAGTAAAAGAGCAGTAGTCAGCGTATGTGGATATGTAAAAAGTATCTTTAGATTTAAAAGTTGATTAGAAAAGAAAGTTAATGTTGGGATCGAGGTAAAACGAAAATGGTGGTAAAATCGTTGAGAAAATGAATTTGTTAGACATTAAAATATATTATTATTAGAGATGTATAAATGGTTTACGATTATTATTATTAGTTCGAGAGAAATACAAAATGGAGTAAAAATAAAAATGGCGATTGTTACTATTAACGATATGAGAATTTAGTTATAATTTTGCAATTTCAAAATGTGAGTTTTACAATTTTGAAAAGAAAATATTAAATATGCTCATATACTATAAGCTTGTTTTATTTATACCTTGTCTTGAATTTGTGAATATCATCTCCAAGTATATTTTTAATCTATTGAACGTCATACTCAATTAAAAAAAAAAAGATAAATTGGCAGTACATATGGACTGCCGATAGAAGTGAAACTTAGAATTTCAGTATGTGCAACATTAGTGTGATTTAACACTAATGTTGCACAATATGTTACCTGCACAGCTACATATATACTGGTATTACACCTATCGCTGACACGAACTCCCAAGAGTCCACAGATTCAAAAAACGTCTAAGGGCCTCATCACACTAGCTGTTTTCGAGCGAATGTGCGGCGGAGCTGTTACGCATGAATGCCTCGCGAACCCTCTGCGACTAGGCAGTGAGTCCGTTACGGGCACGCAATGAGATCTCCGCAAATAGCAGCTTGAACGCCATTTTGTACTATCTCGTACAAAAGCTAGCCCGTCCGCTCCGCCTCATTTCAATCAGTAAAGAGAGAACGAGACACAAATGTGAGACGCCGTAGGTATCATTAGGAGATTCGGATATTGTACAGAGTTATTTATGAATAAAATTATTATAAAAAGGCATGAGCAGTGATTTACAATTAATTTATTTAATTTTTTACGGATAAGGAACAGTCAAGGAGGAAAAAGAAGCAGCCGATAGAAATACAATCATATTTTTTAAATGTGCTTATGCTCCCGTGGTTAGGCATTTCATTTTTTTGTTTAAAATGCATTACGTCGGTAGCATAAAATCAAAACCAAAAAAAAATCCGAAAATACTGACTTTACACAACGTTCACTTCAAAAATTTTCAATAATATCGATGGCGATGAAAAGAATGTTGATATTATAACAGATACAGACAATACCGAAATAATCACATTGTATTGTATCAATGCAGAATACAAAATAAATTAGAGCTCATTAACGGTCAAAAGGCAGAGTCATGAGCGTAGGTGTGGTGTGGGTGAGCTTCATTAGTGGATAGCGGTCCAGGAAGGGATAGTGTCTCTCATCTGACATGAGGTAATGTGTAGCGTTGATGATAAAATGCATGTTACTCGGCGAACCAGTGTACGAAAACATCGATGGGAAGCGTTCTGTGCCGCATCTGAAAAAAAAACAAAATCGACTGACTTTTCATGAAAGTTTATTATGATTGATGCGGCTGAGTGCCAATGAGTGCAAAGAGAATCTATACTAATATTATAAAGCTGAAGAGTTTGTTTGTTTGTTTGAACGCTAGGATCTCGGGAAGTACTGGTCCGGATTGAAAGATTATTTTTCTATTGGATAGTCCATTTATCGAGGAAGGCTATTATAGGCTATAGAAAATAACGCTACTATTAATAGAAGCGGAGCATGAATCAAGAATGTAACACAATCGGGAAAAAATATTCTTTATTGAGGGTTTTCGTACGTTTCGTGCTTTGTACATGTGTCATGTACATGACAGCATGTGTCAAAGATTGCGTCATTGAATATCACATTTACATATAAATTATTACGGCAGATATTTTTGTGTAGGTACATGTAAGATAAGCTCAACTACTAGCGTTCCAGTTACTTTCAGATTTGGTCATCGAGTCACACAAGCACATGTTCTGTATATTTCTGCTAAACTCACAATGAGTCGAAACTCGATAGTGGCCCAACCTATTTATGATTCGAGGCGTCGACTGACGAATCTTCATTTCTTATAAAAAAAAGATGAAGGTCTGGTATCCCCGGACTGGGCGAGAGGGAACTTACAGTTTTCGAATGCCCCAGGATGCTAATCCCCATAGTACACCATCGCTCACGGCGGGCGCTCCCGTATCTCTCTGAAATTATGAATTCAAGTTACTAAAATATAAACATAAACCATTTTACACGCCAAATAACAATAGTACACGCCAGGAAATTGTTTTAAATTATCCTGTAAAATTACAGGCACACAACTGAAAAAACATCTTACATACAACATTGAAATGGCTGCCTACTCGTACGATCAAAAGGAAAAAGAAGAAGATAGATGTACGTTTCGATACCATCATCAACCTATAGCTGCCCACTGCTCGACATAGTGGCCTCTCCTAATGCATATCACTATGTCGACCACTTGACAGAGTAAATGGGCGTTTTCCTTGTCTAATTCTTACCCGCTACCTACGTTACATAGGCCGCCACTCTCATCTGGCTGCAGATGTCACTACGTTTGCCTAAAAGTGGCTTCCACTCTAGAAATCTTCTGTCCCTACGGCTACCGTTATGAATAAATGGCCTGCCCATTACTTGCTGGTTGTCTCCATTATATCGGAGAGTTTGGTTCTGTCGGATGACTTAATTCCGAATTTAGTCAAGCAGAGACACGCCAAGCATTTACGAGGATATAATTGATAAATAATATTTTGCAAATTTTACAGATCCTCTTTGATTCAATATCAATGAAACTAAAACAGCTCTGAGTAACTCTGAGTAGGGCCAGGCAAGATGCAAGTTTTGTAAGTGGTTTCACTGTAGGTTGTGGAGCAGACCACAACCCGAAACTTTCTTAAATACAATTCGGAAAACAACGCACTAGATGTGGTGGAGGATACTTACTATGAGATAATCTGTCGGTGGTTTGTGTTCTTGCAATGTATGATGTGCAGCGTCGCCGGGATCGATAAAACCGCGAGGTAGGGCATTGCTGGCAATATGCAGAAGAGTAGGCTGAGATGGTACGTACAAGTAAAGAGCCACATGACTAGGTATATAGAAAAGTTGACGCTGCACCTGTCCACACATGATCGACAATTCAGAGACTGGACCTAAAACCAGGTAGAAAACAGAAGTGCAATAGCACAGAAACTAATAATAGAGGTGTCAGATGACGATGTTATATCAGATAGAGAAGTAAAAGTGGCAGGCTGAAGCCATATCACATGTGGAATATATAACCAGGAAGAGAGAGGGAGAAAGACAAGAAAGTAAATGCCAAAAAATATAGACGTGACGCAATTTTGAGAATATACTTTAAATGTCCTGTAACAAAACTTTATACAGCAGACGGTTAACTAGTATCCATACCGTGCAAGGCCCTCTTTGGCCTGACTGCGAAAGACAGATGAAGTTCTCGGACACGGTAACAGCAAAACGTTGCGTCACGTTGTTGCACTTCTCCCGGTTAATGAGGCGAGCGTGGTAAACTTGTAAGTTCACGCTTCTGGTGTCGAAGATGCCGTCTCTCTGGTGGTACAATAAATTATTATCTCGTCAAACAACCAAATCTTGTATATTCAATAATTTTGTTAATAACATTATGGTACATTCGTAGGTCTTAGATATTGTATACATGTAGACAGCGGCCCACTCGCTACAAACAAAGAAAATATAATCTGAAATAAATACGTTCTGTGATCGCTTGAGAACTCTGCGAGGTTGACTCATGTCATGGGAACCATGGAGCTTAACCGACTTCGCGTTGGAGTCGTCGAAGCACCTGACACTGACATTTATAAAACAATACTTAAACCATGGCTTATCAAATTAACCTTCTATATTCATTGAAAACGAGTTTATGAATTTAATAGAAATTTCATGATAACACAAAGTTTAAACATTTAAACTGACTAGGTAAAGTGCACGCATAAGAAGCCCATTAAACGTACCTACTGTTGAGACTCGGGGCCTTCTCTCGCAAGGAGAGAGTCAAGGCCATAATCTACCATGCTGGCCCAGTGCGGGTAGGCGGATGATACAGGTCGATTTCCTCACGATGGTTTCCTTTACCATTTTTAAGTTAGCAGCATTACGCACATGACTTCGAAAAGAAATGCAAAGTGCATACTATATTTAATTTATATCTGCTATTTAATACAGTGACATTCTAATTTAAATTATTAAGTTTGTAAATGTTTAAATTAATATGTACAGAGAGTATGAAATAAATGAGTTTTAGTATGATCTCAGTCAATCTTCTTCATATGTATATTAGAGAATGATAATGATGCTTTAGTTCCCAAAACATTAACCCAAGCATCATTATTAAAAACCAAAGTATCATTATTAAAAATCATTCATAAAACCAAAAGCATATGATCAAAAAAAATAAACAAAAAAGCCAACCCTTTCCGCTCCCCAACTAGTAACCCAAACATCGTCGAAAGGAGGCATCATCACTCGGTTCGGAAGGTCCACACCGTGGACTCCATGAGAGAATCTGAAGAAGAATTAATTAACGTAAATTCTTAAATTTAACTTGAATAACAATTACAAGCTACTTCTACCTTTTATCTACAACACACTGAATTTTTCCAAGATTGTCGCCAAATCTGAGGTTGCCAGGAAGAAGTCAATGTCAGTGATAAGGTCGACAGTTGCATCACTTATCTTACTGTTTTCCTTTAAATGGTGTGAATTTAATACATTTTAACGATGGTATTTTTTACAATTTGATCTACTTTTTAAAGACTAGCTGTGCCAGTGTCTTTATACAGTGTAATCGAAAAAGCTGCATATCAATCTGACCTTGAAACTTGTGGGCAATTTAATTATTTCAAGAAGACTGTTATAAACGTCCTGTCCCATAATGTCAGTCGGCTTCTCTGACTTAGCGAGGGTATGTGGTATACGAACTAGTTTGTCAGTAACGTGAATGTTGGAGGAATGTCTAATGTCGAATCCTTCTTTTATAAGAAATACCCACTCTGGACCACAATGTTGAATTGGCAAAATGTTGAATTCTTATGATGTTGAATTCCCAAAATGTTGATTCCTAAAATGTTGAAGTACCTACATGAAAATTTAGATGCTAGTTGCTCTACGTTTGAATGGATCGGTTTGAAGTTTGGAACACGTTTATTGTATAGTCTGGAATAACACATAGGCTACTTTTTATTACTGATATATAAAGGGAACGGGAACTGCGCAGGCAAAACCACGGGATGCTGCTAGTGTGTACATAAAGTAAGGTATTTACTTAATATTCCTGTCCAACAAAGCTAGCGCAACATCATTATCAGGGTTCTTCCTCAGCTTCCACAGAGGATGCTTCATCACCTCCTGGATCTTGGCCAACTGTCCGCCTCGGTCCGTGTGTCGAGACCCGACGCGCACGCGCAACCTACTCATTGTTTGAGATCTGGAAGCAGAAAACATACGCTTACAAAAATTGAAATTTTGAGTCATCGACTTTCTTGCAGCTAGACATCTTACACTCCGCTTACCTTGCCTATGATTAGCACTTACGCTAATTTATATATCAAAATTCAGATAAGGCACCTTAGTGAATATCATCATCATCAGCAGCCTGCAGACATCTACTGCTAGACATAGGCCTCTCGCAAAATATTCCACAATATAGCTCACAGAACCGGCCTTCTACAACCAAAATAAATCGGAAACATCAAGACTAAGACAGTTTTTTGATCGGCGGTCGATCCCCCGATAACCGCTGGGGAGTAAAGGTTCTCGAATAGCGACCACGAACCACCAGACGCAGTGTAGGACGACTACGATGGCTTGGTCCATCGGTGTCGGTCCTCAGCATCGAATTTTGGGGGGGTCACCAGTAAGTACGCAGTCTCAGATTTTGGGGGGAGGGTCACCAGTAGGAATACAACAAATCGAGTAAAAAATACTTGACTAGTAGCGCCCCACGATTATATCCACGTAGTTCCCGTTCCAGTTGTTTTCCCGTGCTAAAAATAGTTTATGTACTATTAGATATTTTTATTTGTTTTTTAGAATTTTAGTTTAACGTATACGATTTTAGGGGGGTCATGTCCCCTGTGACCCGCGCCCCCCGTACCGCGCAGCATGGATATTGTCTCGGTCGCGGGAAGTCGGTGGATGGACGCGGCACAAGACAATATATTTTTTTTTTTAAGATTTGTAAAGTGCAAAGTTGGATTATTCTTTATATTTAATTTAATTAGAGTGACATTTCATATTTTGACAATTCAATGAATTATTAACTAATATTGACTAAAACTCCAAAATAATGTATGTTAAACTTTGGATAAAATAGAATAGAATAAATATTACAATAATTTTGTAATACACTGCGATCAATGTACATCTTTGTTACCATAGGAAGGAACTATACGGGTTTTTAACACCCAATTTGGTGGATAGAATAACATGACAACATAAATGTACTCTATTTTTGGATGAAGAAATGATTTGATTTTATTTTAGTTATTGTAGATTAGTGAACGTACCATTCGACGATCACTATTATTTACTCATCGAAGTCGTGTACATATTCAAGTATCGTATTTAAAGAAACGTAATTTTCTCCGAAAAAAATAATCAAAAACTGACTTTAATTTAATATAAAACTCACTCACTCGACTGTTGCAATAAAACAGCAAGGTATTACGAATATGTTATCCAGGTAAGCAAGTTTTTGTTGATTTCCCAAAAACCATCGAGAGTGAATCGGTTATTTCTAGGTAAACACGCTCCATCGTAGACCGCATTGTCGTTTAACATCAGGCGAGATGGCGGTCAAGTGTAAACCTATAAAAGTTAAAAAAAAAAACAAATAACCCGATTTCGATAAAATTTATATGGGATGAAACTTTATTTGGTCTACTAGTTAAAAAAAAAAAGAATCACCAAATTCGATTCACATTAATTGGCAGAGCTATGGCGTTGCATGCATTAAAAAAATCGAATTAGGTACCTCCTCCTTTTGTATGTCGGTTAAAAATATCTTGATTAAGACGACAAAAATATTCAAGTAGTTAGTTTTCAATTAGTTTTCTAGTCAAATGATCGTTCATTTGTCTAGAAAATTAAGTAAAGTAGGTAAGTATTATATATATATTTATTTGTATGTATGTGTAGATGAATCCAATCTGGTTTCCATCAGTCGTGGTGAATTTGTATCTTCTAGGTATCTAGGTAAATGAGAAAGATCGAGAAACAAGCGTCTACACCATAACTTAACAAAGACCGCAAAGAAATAATAAAACCGTATAGGGACCTTAATCTGGATACTATGTTATTTGTGTTTCTTTGAAAGATAGTTTCGACCTTTCTTTGATGTTATTTTAGCATCGACAGGATTAATTCTAACCCTTTGAAACATGAGCAACGTCCTTTGAGGTAGTTTGTTTGGGCCACTGTAAAAAGAGACTCCTCTTTTTTCATTAATTTTCGCTATTTCTTCGTAACATCCTTTGTTACACGTTTTTTAGCTACACAACAACATGAAAAAAAACAACACCGTTTTTGCTACTGAGAAAAGAACCACGGACATTCAACATGTATTTTAGATTAGTGGCGCCACGCATTTTAACCCGTGTAGTTAAAGTTACCATATTTTGTACTGTAAAAAGTATCTGCTATTCCACACTGCAATCTGTGTTACAAATTTTAACCCGATCCGATTAGTTGTTCCAACATGATCGAGTAACAAACATCTACATAAACTTTTGGAATCATATTAGTTGGAAATAGGATTACAATCATTTACCTACTCGTTAAAGTAATGGATGAATAATTTTAGTTCATTATTAATCACATCTTTTATTTGGAAATAAAAAAAATCTAGGTTTATTTGAGAGAATCATCGTTTATCCATTATCAAAGTATTTATTACCCACTACCATGACCACACAGGATACAGGTCAACGGATGGTACATGATCACGAGGGTATGAGGCGCGGGAACTTCCACGTGGTGTATCTTGGGCATCAGACAACAACATAGCCGTAGAGGGCCGAACTTCTATGCTCAAACCTCAGACCTTTTATATAATCGCAATCTCACGGCCCACGGGGACCTTCACATACTATGCTGACGACACTGATGACGCCATCGGTCGGTTTGTACGGCGAGCGTTAGCTGCATCACCGAAGACCATCCGAGATTCAACTTGCAAATGGCTATCAAGGACAGAAACGCGGCCGTGGTGGAGGCTCAGAGCCGGGAGGAGACTTCTTAGGCAAAAGACGATGTAGAGTCGATTACTATCGGAATCCCAACCGGTAGTGATCGGCTCAACAGACGAAATCCGACTGACTAGTATTAGGTAGGACTTAGGTTCAAAATTTTCACGACACCCACCTGTTTTCCCCTTCTTCTCCTAATCCAAGAAATATGTAAAAATATATATGAAACTAAATGACAAAGGTCACGGAACCCGGAGTCTGTGGAGTGGCTTATGCAAAAAAAAAACTCAGACCTTCAAGGATCGCGTATAGAAGTTTGTTGGGGATTCTGGGAGTACTAGGAACGTTATAAGGCTGGTAGTTTGGTCGGTCGAGTAACAGTCCAAAGTCATTCCAGAATGTTATAATATGTCCTGTTTCAATATTCTTGTAATGAAATAAAATTAGCTCTACCTACGACGGAACCCAAAGCTGTGCATAGCCTACACGCAAATGTCAATGTAATTTATAGTGTACCTCATAAAAAGACCAATAAAAACCTTATCTCAGTGCAATCTAGTTTTAACAATAAATTTGTTCTTATTTGAGTGTGTGAAATTTTTTTGTTTTGAATTTGTTAGAATTGTTATAAAATAGTGGATTATCTGGTTTTATGATTTATCCCTTTATTTTTATAATAATGTTTATAAATTGTAAATATATAGATTTTAATAAATTGAATTCTTTACAAGAATGTTGAGGGAATACTAGGCACTTATTGTGATAATTCAGTCTTTTGTAAATATGGAATGTACTCGTATTTACGATCGTTTTGTGTCAAATATTTTTTAATTTTTAAATGTGACACTGACTACGAGAATTTGGACATGTGGTTATAGCGATCATCTGTTGGATTTTCTAAAACAACGCAAATTTGGGCAAATTACAATAAATTTAGTTTCTCCAGAATATGAACCCATATCGCAGCATTTCATGACAATAAGTTATAATGAGTTCATGATTATTTAATCCTAAGGCTTACCTCCATAGACAATTCGCAGTCGTTATTATCAATCTTGGATTCAATATTGCTCCAGAGCACCAGTGATTGCCATCTTTCTGGATAGATATAGTATAAGGATAGTCTTCAATCAAGGCATCTCTTCCAGCAATCAATCTTCTAGCGCTACGGCCTACGGTAATTACAGATTTGTTAGTATAATTATCGTAATAAGTCAAAATAAATACCATGAATTGGAATATATGTATAACTGCAATATAAGCAAAAATGGCGGTCTGAAAATCCATCACAACTCATGTATCTATTAAAATAAATAGAGACGAAAATTTACGAATTATGATTGCTCCAATTCGACGCTATATTTGTTTTTAAGGCCAAGTAAGGCCAAACGATTAAAAACAAAAAATATATTATACACCACTATTAGTTTTATTGAAATATCATTTCTATTTCCTAGAAGTTAAATACTTCCTTGTTCCATTTATAAAACCCATCAACGTTTTATGAAGCGGACAGCTAGGATAATAACAAAAAACAAGCGAGTGATTAACTGATGGCAAAGTGGTCCTAAGCTAATTTATAATTACGACGCTGAATAGAGATTTACCCTTAGACACTTAGAATACAGAATATCATTTAATTTATTAAAGCAATAATAGAATACGAAATATACAATTCACTTGCTAAACAAGAAATATATACACAAACATAAGTGTCAAATTAGCAAAAAAAATCTTGATATTTTTGAGATAGGGAAAATATATGTCGGGTAAATTCAACACAATACCTGTTAGAGCTTAATATATTGGACAGGGTGAAATAAATAAAAAAATAAGTTGTATTGATTTATTTATTTTAAGGACTCGGGTTACCTTTGGGATTGCTGGCACCCCGCAGCTTAGTGATGTTGCCGTGGGCTTGTGCTACTTTCTTCTGGGGTTTAGTTCCCGATATCAGTCGTTCGCTTCGATCCCCTCTTTTCAGACCACCTTCAGATTTCGTTGGTCTTTTATGAGATAATTTCAGTGATTGCGCTCGGCCGTGATGTGGCTGTTTTAATATTTGCGATATTCTCTTATTATCTTCTGGGTGATTTTTATTTCTATGTCCTCTTGTTTTTTTCACTGGAGTTTGAGATTGCTCCCTTGCAACTTTCTTATCAGAGTGTTTGACTTGTCTTCGCTTTTTATCAGACCTCAGTTTGTCAATTTTCTCCTCCTTTCGTTTAGCAGACGATTTAGATTTTTTGAGAACCGTGTGTGTATTTTTACTTTTCAATGGGAGTTTTCCCTTCTCATTTTCCACTTGCACGTTCCTGGAAGCGGAAGGTCGTCTTTTTCCTTTAACCTTTCTTTCCTTATCAACGGATGCAGCAGATCTCTTCTGCCTTGTTAAAGGATAGTCTTCCAAGACCTTTTTGACGCGGGACCTCGTTTCTGGTTGACTCGGCTGGTCTATCGGGAAGTAAGGACTATCTGGAACGATCTGCTGTGGTGGTTTGATCTCGTCTAATGTTGGGAATGGCTTTGAAAAAGCTGTATATCCTTTGTTATCCTTACTGCGCTTCTTTTCTTCAACCACCGGAGCAGATTTGATATATTTACCGGCGTTGTTGTACTGGATCATACTAGGTCTGACCTTCTTTGGATACACATTTATAGACTTCCTCATCTGACCTGGACTTTGGGACGTAGAATAGTGTACATAAAGAACAAAAAATAATATTATTAGCTTCATATTGTATTTTTGGCTAGAGTGTCGACATCGGTAGCGAAATGTATTATATTTTTATGGTGTTTTTTACGATTTGAAAAGATTGAGCGATTATCTTTTTATGGATTTGCGAAACTTTGCGCTCGAATGAAACCAAATAAGTCGAGCCTAGATAACATTATGACGTTTTAATAATATTTTTGAGTATACGACTATACGATGGAATTATATGTTTGTTATGGTCGTGTTTCATGCGAAATGATCTTTTTTATAGAGTGAGGGGAAAGGACGATTTTCGTAAGACATGCCATGGTAAGCAACACGCCTGCCCATAAAAACACACAGCTATTGGAACATTAAGAGTTCATATTTTATTCTTGACCATCACTGCACTACGCTCATCATCTGAAAATTGCATAAGATAAGATAAGATAAGAAAACTCTTTATTAAAAGCCACATAAATACAAAAATAAAACAAAATCACAAAAGAAACTTAAGAATAATTTATGCTATACATTTTAATTGGCGGCCTTATCGCTTAGAGCGATCTCTTCCAGGCAACCGTGTACGGATAGGATATAAAACAGTAATGCGGCCTTAATAATAAATTCAATACATTAAACAACAAATCCAAATAGCTAAATTATTGTACAACCTAAGCATAAAATTAAAATAATATACTACTTACAATAAGGAATACATTTAAAATACACATACTAATTTACATAATACATATACACATATGAATATACATAATATTTATAATATTAGAAGCTAAAAATAAACCTACATAAACTTATAATAATAAACAAGTACCAAAACCTACACAAACCAGATGATAACTTAAGGATAGATAGATAGCAACTAAGTCTCTAAATAGAATTCTTTAATCCGAACCTTGAAATTATCTAGCGACTGGGCGCGCTTTATTTCCAACGGCAGCTCATTCCACAATTTGACAGCCCTCACAGTAAAGGAAGAGGAGTAAAAAGTTGTACTGTGTCGAGGGATATCAAGTGTGAGGTTGTCCGCACTTCTCAATGACCTAGGGAGAAGACATTGACGAAAATTAAAACGCTCCTGAAGATACCGGGGTGACGACGGAAGAAAAAGGACATTGTATAGGAGGGAGAGTATGTGAGCATCCCTGCGACGACGAATGGGCAGCCACTTGAGCTTAGCGCGGTAGCTAGAAATATGATCATACTTGCGCAAGCCAAATATGAATCTGACGCAATAGTTCTGAAGGCGCTCAAGTTTAGATAGCTGCTCTTCTGTGAGATCTAGGTAGCAGACATCAGCATAATCGAGAATAGGGAGCAAGAGTGACTGTGCAAGCGCAATTTTAGTAGTGGTCGGAAGAAAATTACGCAATCTACGTAAAGATCCTCCAGATGCAAATAATCTACGGCTAGTTTCCGCTATCTGTGGGCCCCAAGACCAATGCTGATCAAATATAACGCCTAAGTTACGCACAGTTTTACTAATAGAGATTATAACTCCATCAAATACAACACGAGGAAGCGTGTTCCAGTCAATTAGGTTAACAATACGAGAACTACCTACAACAATGACCTGCGTTTTTGTAGGATTCACTTTCAATCCAAAAGAAATACTCCATTGTAAAATACGTCGCAAATCATCGTTTAAAGCCTCGACAGCTTCCGATAGCCAGCCCAATGGAGCTTGACAGTATAATTGTAGGTCGTCTGCGTACAGGTGGTAGGATGAAGAAAGGTTACGAGATATGGCGTTAATAAATAAAGCGAAAAGCAAAGGAGATAAGACACCACCCTGCGGTACGCCAGCCGAAGTAGTACACCAAGAAGAGAAATTGTCTTCAAGACGGACTCTCTGGCGGTGCCCATACAGGTAACTTTGAAACCAGTCAATTACTGCAGGAGATATGTTGGAAGAGCGAAGTATTGCCAGTAGGATATCAAAATCTACAGAGCAAAAAGCATTACTAAAATCCAGAAGCGCCAGCACGGTCAAGTTACCATTTTCCATACCTAGACGAATGTCGTCGGTGATTTTAACAAGCGCTGTGACCGTACTGTGCCCCGGGCGAAAACCTGACTGAAAAGGGTTGAGCTGGTCACTTTTTGGTGAGATAAGAATTTAGCTGGTTGTGAACCAGACGCTCTAGGACTTTGGATAAAAAAGGAAGGATAGAAATTGGACGATATTCAGAAAAGGATTGAGGATTCGATTTTTTCGGCAATGGGATGATTTGCGCTTACTTCCAGGAGGACGGAAACACACTATTGGATATAGAGAAATTAAAAATATGACATAGGATAGGCAGCAGGGGGTCAAGCATAGGGATAATCATGTTACGGCTTATTGAATCAAGTCCAACAGCGTTTGATGAAATAGAAACTATGCTCTTCCTAACATCACTGTCAGTAAATTGACAAAAATTGAAAAAATGGCAGGTCAGGAGAAGCACTATTAGAAATCAAATTCAAAGTGCTGGATTTAGATGCAGCATCCATAATGGGAGACGTAGAGAAATGCTTGTTTAATGCATCTATATCCAAGTTTGAAGGAATAGTTTCTTGTTTTGACTTTCCAACTCCTAATGACCTGAGGAATTTCCAGACCTTTGCCGGATCCTTATCTTGTACTGACTCGAAAATATGGCGTCGTTGGGCATCTCTACACACCTTGTTACAGCGATTTCGCAAGTCAATATATTTTTGTTTATTTATGTCATTGGGGTGTGTTTTATATTTAGTTCTTGCGACAGTCTTTTTGTGCATCAACATCTTAATGTCGTCGGTAAGCCAGGGTGCGGGAGCATGCTTAATTTTTATAGTACGTAACGGTGCATGAATGTCGTATAGTTCAGTAAGAAGGCAGTTAAAAGCTGTTATTTTTTCATCGACCGTGTTAGCACTTGTTACCGGCGACCAGTCAATGTTGAACGCGTCATCAACAAGGTTCTTTTGAATAATGCTATAAAAATTGCGCTGCACAATAACTGACGGTTTTGACTTCGGGGGACGAACATTCTGTGGGGTGCACAAGCACCCCACAGAATGTTCTCACTGCTGAGACCCAGGGCCTTCCCTCACGAAGAGAAGATCAGTCTATAATCCACCACGCTGGCCAACTTCGGGTTGGCGGATGACGCATGACCTCAAAATATCCTAGGAACATGTCGGATTCCTCACGATAATTTCCTTACAGTTTTTTGTTAACTACGGATAGAAAATGGCATAACTCTTAAGTTAGGCTTTTCATGAAAGGCGATCTTTTCAAATCGAAACATATCTAATAGTTTCGTAACTTATAGACTACAGGCCCGTGAACAAAATTTATGGGTCATATGTCATATCATATCATTTATTCAATTGCAACATGTACATGACATTGACTTAAAACTTAAATCTAGTAGATACATGACCCTGTCAGGGCGTAGCAATACAATCAATTACAATAAAATAACAACAACATCCACTTATTATTAGACTAAAATATCAAAATCATGTTTTTGTCCGGTAGGTAGCGTTAATGGCGTGTGTTTGAAACATATTGAGATTCTTCTAAGAAATCTTTGACGTTGTAGTAGGCCTCGGTAAGCAAAATTTTTGCTACCATGAACCACCAGGATACCTATAAGGGATGATTTCTATCATCGTATTAATTAATACCCTTCTGGGTATTTATCATTTATTAATAAGATTGTTTATCTTATTTGGATATCATATTAATTAAATTGATTGGATATCTTATTAATTAATACCCTTCTGGGTATACTATATAGGTACAGATACCAGCATAGTGCTGACTCTTATCTTAGCTGTTCAACTGAGTCCAAGTTGAAGAAAGGGGGTTGCAACCCTCGATAATTTCTCCTTGTCGCATGATTTTAGTACGACGTTGCGGAATAATGGGTTAGAAAAGGTATAGTAAGACTACAATCACGACTAAAATCCTTGGTTTTTGAGTAATTTGTAGTGTGAGTTCAGTGATTCTACGATAATCCACCAGACGTTGGAGACGAGTGAAAGCTTCTGGGAAGTTAACTAAAGTTGGTAGCTTAAGTATTATTCGGCTGAAAGCGATTAGCTGAAGCACATTTATTATTACTAAGCATTATTATTTACGCCTGAATCATCCCATTGTTGGGATCGCGTCCTACGTCCATGTAGTTCAATCTACACCTTTGGTGGACCAGTGCTTATCCTAAGATCGCAGTTGGTCGTTCGTCGCCTTCACCAAAGAGAATCCAAATTCTTCACTTTAGTCAACCCGCAGGTGGTATGCAAAAATATATAGGCGCTTCAGCCTGGAAATGATTATCTTAATAAATTATATTAAAACTAGCTGTACCCTGCCACGCTTCGCTGTGGCACATTGTTACAAAAATTATGTAGATAAAAACAATCCTTGATGCGGATTATATATCATTGTAAAATTTCAGCTCGATCGGTGCAGAACTTTTTGAGTTTTTGAATCGTACACAAACCAACATAACATTTTTATATATAGAGATAACTTGATTTACCAAAAATTGAAAAAAACACTACAACTTTGAAACATCTTTAATTAAACTTCTTAGAATACATCTTACAATACTAGTATTTATTTCCATATAACTAATTTTATCAAATAAAGGTAAGGATCTTTGCAAATTGTACCTGACGAGACACTTTCTTATTGGGGAGTCTGATTACTTTTAGCCATTTAGTCTCTAGGAGCGATTTTCTTGAAGGTAGCGAGCTGGACGGCCAACTGGTGAAGGATAACCTTCCCGGAGGTGTTCTCCTCAGGAGGGAGTGCCTTGGAGAGCCTCACAACCCGGCCGCACTCGCGGATGAAGTATTCTAGCTCGTGCTCCAGTTGACGACCGTCTCCTGCAGAGGTTGGACGAATAATTAATGGATTTGACAAATCCTACTAATATTAGCAATCAATTAGCATTAAATCTGTCAATCCTGCTTTATATAGTTTCTCAATCACCATTCAGCCTAATTTTCAGCAAGTATCGATCCACTGCCTTGGTATAGACCTCCTTTGCCCTGTGACATTGAGATTCTGATCTATCCCGAGCTGATCTAATCCACCAAATATCTGATGTCGTTGACCTATTCGGCTGGTGATATGCCAACGCAACCGAACGATTATCGGCACTCGGTATGCACTCTGATAGAGATACTCCACCTACAGTCACCACATTTGGCTACGTCGAAACGATAGAACAGACTAGTTGCTAGGCACTTTTTGAATAATAAGGCGTTCTTGCTGAAATAACACTCCAGTACTCGCATCGCATCGAGTGAAGCGAGTACGGAAAACACGCGACGAGCGTTTAACGCGCTAGGCGCGAGCAGCCGCACTGCTGATCATTCGAGTGACGCCAGTGCGGACAAACCTGTCCCTATACCGCAAAATCGGCTATGGCTTTGCTATTCCTGTCTCTATCATTTGAAGGGAAAAGAAAAGAGAGACCATATCAAAGCAAAGACCGTTTTAGTTTAGACCCTCTGGTGTGAAACACACCGTATGCGTGAAGCAGCACTGGTGTAATTTGAGGTGGAAATAAATTATAATCTGGAACAGCACGTTACCACCTATGCTCTTATTTAGTCGATTTTCCTTAGCACTGGTCGCTTGAAAGATATTGTTTCCAGCAAAAGGTACGTGTACGTGTCCCGTACTGTTAATAATTAATATTGGTGGACTATTCACACACAACACCATCTAATCCAAACTAAGCAAAGCTTGTAAGACGGCGGCCAGATAGCTGATATAATACTTAGTATAGTTGTAAATAGATACTTATTATACATAGATTATTAATCCAAGACGATTCTAGCATAGTGGATTATTCACTAATGGCGTACTTTATTGCGTCATAATAATAATACTAGTATGGTGGTACCTTAGAATGGCGTATCATCTACGAATTTGGCCAATACAGATTCTAAATTACATAAAAAATATAGGTACAAATATTATTCATTGACAAAGCAATTCAATATATGTATATAAAAAAAATGGTTTTCTGTAAAGTCGATTGGTTTACGAACGATAGTTTAACGTGACAACGTCATAACAAAACTTTGATAGATGCGGCGCAAGCGTACAATAAGCGTAACGGGACAATGAGCGTAACGGACACTTTTTCGTGCATGCAGCCGGTGTCCATCGATTTATTAGACGTTGTAATGTCAAAAACCCTGTTACATTTCCTCACCTTGTCCCATCTTCGTCATAGCAGGCTGCACGCATTTGTTAGCAAGACGAGCGAGTTGAGATCTCTCCGAGCTGAAAGCTTCGTCCAGGTCGAACAGCTCAAGTGGCGGAGGAGGTGGCTCCCGAAACGTTGGTGGGAACACCTAGAAAACATCTGCTAGTTTAAGAACCGATACATTTTAGGCATCCATTATAAGTAAAATCGGGGGTGTTCCGCCTGATTAAAATGGTCATAGCTCTGATATTGCTCTTTCTTTTCTTTTCGCTTAAATTACAGAGATAACAATAAGAAAAATAAAGCAGATTTAGTTAGGCGGTAGACCCGATGTTCCTGTATGTTACAAAACGTGTTTTCGTTTCGTGGAACATACTATTTCGTTAAGTAAGTTTTGCCTTTTGAAAAATTATGTAGGGTACATTCCAAAGAATGTGTAGCCGATCTTTCAAGTTTCTTTTTTTTTAACGTAGGTAATTACTACTCGAAGTTCACACTTAAAACACTCAAACGAAGACTTTTTACTCCATTAACGTAATAAGAACATCTAGAGTGTGGAATCTTTTGCTTGAATGCATGGACGTATAAAAAGTCGGACGTAGTCTCGCTAAAACAACTACGTCACTAGAGTCGGCCACATTTGCTCGTGTGCGTTGTCAGATTGTCACTGATAGGCTAACACGCACACATATACACAATTATCGCGTGTAATGATCCGCTGATGTGTGCGTGTCAGCCTGTATGTGACATTTGACAGCGCACACGTGCATATTATGTGGCAGACTCGATGGACACAGTTTTTGTTTTAGCGCGCCTACGTCCGACTTTTTTTATACGTTTATGCTTGAATGAATAACTGTTAACTGATGGATTTAATATGGGAGTTTACAAGTAGAGTAAGAATCATCCTCTCCTAGGTAAGCGCGCTTTATCGTAGACCATAAATATGGCGGCGACGGTGGTCAAGTACCAACATATTTTCGAAAAGCCAGATTAAGGATGACGCTTGTCTCATGATACTACATGCTGAGTTAGAACACGGCTAAGGAATATAAATCTTCTTAAAATATGAATACGATCAACCGCTAACACCGAACATTCTTCTAAAATGTATTAAAAGACAGTCATAATAAAAATTGACTTACGGCTAGTTGTAGTGGCGGGAATGGCGTCTCGAACTGTGGTGCTATCAGTCGCAACGGCTCGTGTTTTACTCCTAGCGCGCTATACAGCCCTAGTACTTCTGGCACTGTTGAAAAGAAGAATGAAGGATAAATAGAAAAGAAGCTGGGGATCTTTAACATGTTTAATATAATGTATTCATAGATTTTGAAACTGGTAATCTGGTGCAATTTTGTAGAGGGAAAGTACACCTTTGCCAGTTATTCTACTACCAAGCAGTAATATGCAAACATTACTGTGTTCCGGTTTGAAGGGCAATGTTTCCAGAGAAATTACAGGGCATAGAGATTATAATACCTTAGATCACTGGGTGACAAACGCAGTGCAGTGCTAGGTAATGATTTGTTTTGATGAAAGAAGGGCCAATTTGCACTTTGGAAAGAACAAGCGGAAGTGAGGTGTCACTTGGTTCTATTCAGTATTCACGCCGACCTTCTAGGCAGCAAGTTCAACTTACGGGATGTTACAAGGGACCAAGCCCCTCTAAATCGGCTTGCTTGGCTTTTCTATTTCTTGTCTCTATAATTTCAATCAAAAAAGAAAAATGAAATCAATATCAAAGCTAATACAGTTTTTAAGATACCAGGAGTACATACAATGTCGGAGGTTCAGCGAGAACAGGTGCCACGAGAGCGTGGGGTGGGGATGCAGCGGCGTGAGTCGGGAGGGGGGGGGACCTTTCATGGTTGACGTTCCAAAGAAGAGGTTTGACTCTACTTTTGTGATAAGAACGTCTAAACTGTGGAATGCGTTGTCTAAGTGAGTTTTCCTGATCATTAGGTACCATTCCTTTTCTTAGTGTCTTCAAATTGAGAGTGAATTGGTTTCTTCTATGTAACTCCATCGTAGGCCCCATCGTCGCTTAACATCAGACGAGATGGCGGTCAAGTGTTGACCTATTAAAAAAAGATACAAGGACACATTACTAGGAGTACATCGATATTGTAAAGGACCAGGAGTACATACAATGTCGGAGGTTCAGCGAGAACAGGCGCCACGTGAAGAGAGCGTGGGGATGCAGCGGCGTGAGTCGCGGCGGGGGCGCCGTCGCTGGCTCGGGCAGCGGGAGTGTGCTCAGCCAGATAGTATCGCCGAGGGTGCGGTACTCGTTTATCTACAAGAACAAAATTAAAAATTTTGACTAACCCCGACTACCTCGGATTTGTTATCTGTACAACATTCTACTAGTCAAGCCCTTTCATTTGATACTCATGAATCAGAATCAGAATATTTTATTGCGTAAACTGTGTACAAAGATGTTATACAAAATAGATAAACTCAGAAACAACAGTCTTACCCTTTGCGGGCATGCAAAAATAAAGCCTCTTTAGTATGAGGTTACAAAAAAAACAATTAAAATTAAGCATTAATTAATCTAATGAATATAATAATTATACCTATAGTATTACATTAAAGTTATTTTACCCTGTCTAGAATCTAAACAAAAATAAACAACAGTGAGTCTACAAATAATATAGGTATAGAATTTAGGATTAACTTATATAATAAAAAAAAACAAAGAAAAAAGCTTATTTATCAGTCCAACGACACAAATTATGGTATTAAGATCACGTAATCATCAGGCTGAGGTTCTTAAGTATCGAGACATTAAATTTTTCAATTTTACAATTATAATTTACTATTTACGTAAGTAGTACATACTATTTTAGTAATTTTAAGATTTACAATATATGTTACATTAGATATGAAATTGTTGTACCCACAGTACATAATTATATTGTTCTGTGGTTGTACCTATATAATTTATTATGTTTCATTGAAATATTCTTGGAGTTTATAATATGTTTTATTTACGAGCCAAGCTTTTAGTTTATGTTTAAATTGTGGTAATTTCAAAGACTTTAAATTTGTAGGTAAATGATTATATATTTTGATAGCAGAGTGAAATGAACTTTTGTAGAATGTAGCGTTATTGACTTGGCGGATACATATGTTAAATTTATGTTTTGATCGTAAAACATCTGCACGATTCGAAGAAACATCAAAAAATAACCTTCATTATTTTCACAAATAAACAAATTTCTAAAATGTAAATCCCAGTTACGGTTAAGATATTATTTTCCTTAAATACATTTCTTAAACTAACAGTGTTTTGAAGGTTAAAGATGACACGAAGACATCTCTTCTGCAGAAGGAAGGTAGAATTTACATCTACTGAATTGCCCCAAAATATAATACCATAACTCAAATGAGGATAAACATTTCCATAATAGGCATTTGTAGCTATGGCTCTGGATGTAGCATTTTAATAATTGATAATGCATAGCAATATTGTGAAATTTTGGAGTTTACTTTACGAATGTGTTCTTTCCAGTTCAGATTTGTATCAATAACCACTCCAAGAAAATTTGTATTGTTGACTGTATTAACTGTATTATTATTATTTACGATATTTAGCTGTAAGGGTTTTGTTTGTAATTTTTAAAGTGAATCAATTTCGTTTTACTAATATTGGTTTTTAAATTTATGTCTTCCAGCCACTTCACGATCTGACTTAATATCTTATTAACTTCATTTTCAAAATCAACATCAGATAGTCCGTTTCTTGGAATATAGACAGTGGCATCATCCGCAAACATAACAGTTAGATGTTTTGTGACTAAAGGCAATTCATTAATATATATGAGAAATAACAATGGACCTAATATACTGCCTTGTGGAACTCCTATTGTAATTTTTTTGAAGTATGAGAGAAACTGGTTCACAGTTTTAGTGTTTTTATCGTAAACATTTAAGGATATTGCTTGGGTTCGGTTTTCCAGATAAGAAGCAACAAGTTTGTGAGCCTGGCCTCGTATACCCACTTTCTCCAATTTGTTGAGTAATATTTTATGCTCGACGCAATCAAACGCTTTAGACATGTCTAAAAATAATGCAACTCCTGGTTTTTTTGCGTTAATATCATCCCATACCCGCTTTAACATTTTAAAAATTGCTAAAGATGTATTCTTGTTTTTCTGAAAACCAAATTGGTTAGTGTGTAATATATTATTTTTGTCAAGAAATGATGATAGTCTATTGTATAAAGCTTTTTCAAATATTTTGGAAAAACATGGAAGGAGAGCAATCGGTCTATAGTTATTAATATCATTTTTTGAGTCCTTTTTTATGCAATGGTTTTATGAGAGACTTCTTTAGGTCATCTGGAAAACATCCAGTAGAGAATGACAAGTTAATGATATGGACCAACGGATTTGCAATGAAATCAATACAGCTTTTGATTAGCTGCGTTGGTATATTGTCGTACCCAACAGACTTCTTATTTTTTAATTGTTTTACAATATTTTTTATTTCTTTTTCATCTACAGGTGTTAAAAAGATGGTGTTATGATTGATCATATTAAGAGAGTTGTGAAAAAAGTAATATAATTCGAAATTGTATGGTGGCGGCCATCTTGGATTTTTTTTTATAGTGTATAGTATTCTTCTAGTCAAGTCCTTTCATTTGATACCCAAATTTGAGGTAGGTTGTAAAGAAATATTTTATCCGCCATTTTGTGGAAGCGGCCATCTTGAATCGATATTAATCAAACATAGCTAAGAACATCCGCACAAATATTTACTTTCAAATAATAAAACCGCATCGAAATAGGCCTATCCGTTTGAACTCTACGGTGCCACAGACAGACACACACACAGACAGACAGACATCGACGTCAAACTTATAACACCCCTTTTTTTGGTCGAGGGTTAAAAAAAAAGGATGAAAGTTAAATTTATTTATTAAAATTCAGTCGCCATCTGTGCTTACAGTGTAAATCACATAAAGTGAAATCACATAAAGTGTCAGAATTAAAATTATAACACAACTAACTTATAATAAATTTATATAAGTACATATATACAAAGGAATGTATGTCTATACATACATACGTGCTTTATAGATTCTTCGACAACGCATTTGATCAAGTGTATGTAGATCTTTAGCAAAGTTGCTGTGCATGAGCTAAAGGTCGAAAATTGATTGACTCTTTTTGAGTTGGTACGATCAATTTTCGTAGGAGAGAGTAGAGGAAATAAAAGAAAAGTTCGGGTGAACTCGGGACCTAACGCGATTCTAGATGCGATGCTTAGAAGACTAAACTAGATGGCCATGCTTTGAATATTTATCTTGACGACCATACTTTGAAGATTTATTCCAGACTAGCAGCGCCCTGCGGTTTCACCCGCGTAGTTTCCAAAGTGAGCTATCGAATTCTGAGTTATAAGTTTCCACTTCTATCGGAAGTCTCTATGACTGCGACTGCCCAATTTATTTGTCATAGTGTTAGTAGACGAATACGTACATCGGGATCCTCGACATCGACCGGGTTGAGGTGCAGCTCGACGCCACCGCCGAGCCAGTTGAACACCAGCTCTCTGATGAGGTCGTTGCACTCACACTCCAGGTACTGGTCCGCGAAGAAGTGGCCCGATCCTATCACGAACAACTTCCCTGAAAGATAAATAAGTATCTGGATTTGAGTCCTTCGCTCCGCGCTAACCCAAAATTCCTTTAGGTAGTAGGTAGTAGTAGTAGCGCTCCGCTCAGGCTTCGTGGGCGGGCTTTTCCCGCAACTCGACGTCTAAGTGCGCCTGTTTTGCGTGTGGGGAAGTGAGCTTCACTCCCGCCAACCCAACTCCAACAGAAAGCCCAGCAGCTTCTTCACGTTGCCGCATGCTTCACGGAGCGTTAGGTAGTAGGTACGCCAGTTAGAAAAAAACAATAATTGGCAGTCATAGGAACTGTCGATAGAAGTGAAAACTTTTAGCTCATAATTTGATAGCTTACTTTGGAATCTACGCGGGAGAAACCGGAGGGCGAGGCCACGATCATGGCCATCTAGAAATGCTGATGCATTTTTAGATAGCCAATGGGAAATGCTGACGCATTTCTAGATGGCTAATGGCCATGGTCACGAGTCCACTCGAAAAAATCTCGTCATTCTCGAGCGTGACGCTAGAATTCAATTCACAGCCCACGAAAAATCTGTCTCTGGCGCAACAAAAGACGTTTTCACTTCAAGAATAGTATCAGGATTCTATGTGTTTGCGCAAGCCAAAACAATGCGAGTACCGTAACTACATATTATCTATTGCAACTGAACTTTTAAATATATTTTTACAGGCACAGTACAAATATTTTAATTCTTCACTTCAAACATTTGCACTGGGTGGGGATCGAACCCACGACTCACGACCCACGGTTTCGCAGGCAGAGCTACTACCAACTAATCCACCAGGCCGGCCATTATGTAGCATAGAGTGACGAGACGAGCAGGACATGTGCCCGACGGTAAGCAACACGCCTACCCAAGCACAGTGACACGCAGCTATGGGGAGATTGAGACATGAAAAGTCCTTACCTAGTAAAGACCATTGCCTAGCACTGAACTGCGCATCAAACAAAGATACATGATAATTTTATTTATCTCTAAGCTTAGTATTTTTTCTGGATCTGGAACATTATCCTTCAAACCGTTACTGATTATAAACACAACTAAGTACTGGTTACGTTACATTACTGATACGTTACGTTTGGTCACGTTACTGGCTGGTGGTAAACTGAAAAAGGTGTGGTACTTGCCCAGATGGACTCTGTGAAGAGTCTACCACTATTTAACTCCGTGAAAAATAAAGATTTGCCTTCTGTTCTGACCTCCGCTTCGTTCGGAAGTGTATAACGCAGCGACGGGCCTCTTCACCGATAGCAGACGTCACTGCTGGACAAGATGGCTGCCGCGGGTTTCTTCACTGTCAAGGTGGCTCCGTACGGGTAAACGAAGTTTGGTGTCGCTGGATCTTCTCTGAAATATTATAAGAATGACAGAATGTTCACGTATATATTTAATGTCTTGATTTATTACTTTAAATGTTGATTAACATTACAAAAAAAGCATTAAACATGAAATAGTAGTAGTTCATCGAACATTATGTCTACTTGGTTGTTTTTTCTCGATTGCCGACGCGACGATTATGAGAAGTTTGAAACATATCTCGTTCTCTTTTTTAGATTAAAGTTCATTTAAGTAAAAAAATACTTGTAAACTGTGCTTACGAAATATTTCTATGATTAAAAAAAAACATACAAAAAAAACTTACGCCACCGAATATTTATCGAATTGTTTTTTCGTGATTGTTAAATCATACATAGGAAATTAAATTGGCTAACTGAGCCCGCAATTTTAGCAACGCGGTTCCCGCTTCCGCAATTACCTACCCTGCAATAAAAATTTCCTCTACCTGCTATTCCAGACGATAAACTATCTGTGTTCTAAATTTCAACCCCGTCCATTTAGCCGTTTCGACGTGGTTCAACTTTGCATTTATAATATTAATAGCATTTCTCAAGTAAAACCAGTATTCTCTTCAAAAACACCTGTGCGCTCACATGAGCTGCTCTCTGACTGCACCAAGCGGCAACCGGGTGCCTTCGTGTGACTACACGTTCCGTTTGAGACATCGGTTGACATTCACACTAAAGTAGTTTGTATGAAATTGAAGATAAGGTTTTAAGTCAAACGGAACAACGCGGCACCTGGGCGTCACTTGGTGTTCGGTCTCTGTGCGCTACTTGTAGCTTTACGTGTGCTCCTAATAACATAACTACTTCACAATTTTTGTAGTGGTAGGACTCTTTGCAGAGTCCAACTGGGAAAGTTTGCTAGTTCTACCGCCAAGCAGTAATGGGCAAACAGTACAGTACCGGCTTGAAGGGCAATGTTTCCATTGAAATTACAAGACATAGAGATAAAACATTTTATACATCTCAGTGGCGAGCACAGTGCAGGCTAGGTTATGATTTGGACTCTTCATTTTCCAATAGCTGCGTGTCACTGTGCTGCTATGGGCAGCTATGTCCTGCTCGTCTCGTCACTCCATACTGTAAAAAAAAAACAAGATGCCTACATAAAGTCGTCGCTCTCGCTGCTGTAGTTGGGCATCTTCATGAGTTGCTTGGTGACGGCTCGGTTGAGGATCCCGTTGGAGATGTGGCACTCTTTCGGGTGATAGAACTTGTGGTACTTCGCACGGACTACGCAATCTGAAACATGATTCGGATATATTGACCGCGGCGTCTAATTAGACATACTTACTTGTTAATAGTTTCGATATCTTGATCCTTCCTGCACGTAAGATGTACAAAATGTAAAATTACGGCATACCTAATAGGCCCATGCCGGGTTATAATTAGGCATGCCGTCTACTCCGGGGTCCGTACCCCGAAGTCCGTAGAGACTTTTTTAGGGGAAATAAAAATTAGCTGCCGTGTTGTCCGAGCCGCTAGATCATGCTAACAAGCTAGCAAGGTACTAGATTCAAATCTCACCTGTACCTGATCAAGTATATTCTATTATTCAAGTGCAGATGTATGTATATCTTTGTTTCTCTTCTGACTTTATCGGCGAAAGAAAACATGTAAAGAAATCGGTGTGTTTCAAGAGTGTGTAGAGGTCATCATCCGCCAACCAACGCTGGGTCAGCGCGGCGTGGTGGATTATGGCCTTGACTATCCCCTTGTGATAGAAGGCTTAGAGTCGCAGCAGTGAGAACACTTTATGGGCTGCTTATGCTTTATGCTCAGGCGTGGATCCAGGGGGGGGGGGGTCATGGGGTCCTTCTACCGCCTAACCAAATCGGCTTTCGCTTTGCTATTTTTTTTTAAATATAGTGTCACGAGACGAGTAGGAAATGTGCCTGAAGATGTTATATCTCTAAGCCCTGTAATTTCTCTGGAAACATTGCTCTTCGAACCGGAACACAGTAAAGCTTTCACTTTATTGCTTAGCGGTAGAATAACTGGGACTGACTTCCCCCAGGCGGACCCTGCTAAGAGTCCTACCACTCATTTTTTTCATTTTAAATTATCTTTATTAGCCATAAATACATAAATTGAACATTTCTAGTGTACATTAAATCCTAGAAGTGACAAAACAATTATTTTTTCTAATACATTTTACAAGCTTATAAGTATGGGCTTATTAAAAACTTATTAATTGTTGATTACATTGTTTTTGGCATAACAGGAATCTAAACAAATAATTGAAAACTTTTTTTTTTTTTTTTAAACATCTATACCTCGAAATGGCATGACATTTAAGGCAGGTATATTTCTTATAGCCTAATTATTTACAAAGGTAAATAATAATTAATTTACTTATTTTGATTAGTCTAATTAGAGGGTAATGCCCACAAACACACGCCCGAGTGCGATCCGCAGGTAGCAGCAGCAACTCGGTACTAGATGCGTCATAGGTAAGAACGCGCAAGTGAACACAGCTTAGATGAGTGACGCGTGCGCCGATCCGTTCCGTAAATCGCGATATAATAAGGGTGGTTGTTGCGCGCGGGCCGCCGGCTGTGGGGGCCGGGCTTGCGCGGTCAGCCGAACCTATTCATCGCCTAATGAGCGGTGGCCTGTGTCTATTATTCATCGAGGAACAAGTGATGTGGTAGTTTGTAGCGATTATATTTATCGATAAAGTGTAAGTCATGTTTTCTAGTATTGCAAATATTGTTTATAATTTTATTTTTATTATTGGGATTTGTTTCAAGATAGAATTTTTTTCGATAATTTATATATGTATTATTATATATGTATAGTTATATATATAAATATGTTTGGGAAGCCAATTTCTTCGTGTTTTTGGATTAGATTTGTGTACATAGGAGTATTAAAGGAAAACTTTAGTGCTTTATTCTGTATAATTTGTAGCTTGTTTATATTCGTAGGGCATGTGCTGCTCCAGACTGGACATGCATAAGTAATGCAGGGACGGACCAGAGTGCGATAAATGCCGAGCTTAGTTTGGCTACTGAGACAAGACCGTTTATTGAGTACGGGGCTCAGGGCATTTAGAGATTTTAAACCCTTCTGGCATAAATGGGATGTATTAGCTGTCCAATTGAGCTTTCTATCCAGAATCGTGCCCAGATATTTGACCGTAGTACTCCAGGGTATTTTGTAACCCTCAATCACTAATTTACGAACTGGGAGACCTCTGTGCCCTGTAAAAACTATAGCTTCCGTTTTCGAAGGATTTATTTTTTAGTTTCCAGTTATGGAAATAGGTGACAAATTCTTCAATGGCCAATTGGAGCCTACTTATGATCAAATCTACGTCTTCTGAAGAAGTATAAGCAGCAGTGTCATCTGCGAAGCACGCTATGTTTGTGCGTGTTTGTATAGGAATGTCATTTATAAAGATAACAAACAATTTAGGTCCCACAATAGATCCCTGAGGCACTCCAGCCGGTACTGGTCTAAGATTAGAAGAACAATCATCGATATGAACACGAAACGAACGATCCGAGAGATATGATTTCACTAGCTTTACCAACGCCATGGGAACATTGGAGGTTATTAATTTGTGTAACAAAGCATCGTGCCAAACTGAGTCAAATGCTTTTTCGATGTCAATTAGAACCATACCAGTTGACCTCCTCAAGTTCAGGTTGTGAGATATAGATTCAGTTACTCTAGCTAATTGTTGTACCGTTGAATGACCCTGTCTGAATCCGAACTGCTCATCAAGTAACAGTCGTTCAGTAGCCCGAGACAATCTAACATAGATAATCTTCTCAAAAACCTTCCCCAGACACGGAAGAAGGCTAATGGGGCGATAGGATGAGGGGTCAGTAACTTTTTTTACCAGGTTTGTGTACAGCAATAACCTTGGCCATCTTCCAGACTTGTGGAAAGTGATTGTGTAGTAGGCATGCGTTGAATATTTTGGTGAGCAGTACTATACATTTATAAGGTAGATTTTTGATGAGAACGTTTGAGATGTCATCAGGACCAGGAGCTTTCCGACCTTTTAGAGCAATAATGATTTTTTTAACCTCCGAAGGTCGAACAAGGGAAACGTCAGAACCATCAGACTTATGATTGTTTAATTCAGTCATCGAGTTGTTGACGGATGCCTCTTTGTCGCTTGTCCAACCGTAAGTTAGCTTCATGTTATCTAAAAACGAATCTGCAAGAGTCTCACATTGCTCCTGCTTGCTAGTTGTTAAACCACCAGTTCTAGTATCGAGTGGAGGGATAGGATGTGAATTAGACCGTAGCCCTTTAACAATGCGCCATAGGTCAGCGTTAGGATTGTCGACTCTCTTCAATTTTTTATTCCATTCTTTATCACCAAAAGACTTCAAACCATGCTTTATTTGAATCTGTAGAATTTTAATTTTTTGTTTCAGCAGAACTCGTGCTGAGGTAATAGGTTCTGTAACAGCACAACGACGGAGTCTGTTTTTTTAACTGAATAAGCCGCTTGATGCGACGTGGCAGGACTGCTGGGTTCCAGGGTTTGAATTCAGTGGTTGGAACACATTTGTCTCTGGTCTCAATAATTGAGTGTTGTAAATTTTGGACTGCAGTCTCTATTTGGTACTTGTTCTCAAAAGCATGTGAGGAAAGATGAACATTATTGTTAAGTTGCTGTCGATATTTGGGCCAATCTGCTTTTGAGAAGTTGAATTTTACAATAATTTTACGAGAAATGTTTACATGAATATTTGCAAAAACAGGAAAATGGTTCGAAGATAATGATGGTATGGTGATTAGAGTATTAACATGATCGAAATTTTTGGACAGTAGTAAATCTGGAATACACGGTTTCAGGTCTGTGCGATAGTGGACTAAGGTAGAGTCAAGAGGAGCATGGACGATGAAGTCACTGTGCAGCATATGATCATATAAGATTTTCCCCCGATCATTTGGAGGCCCAGGAGACCAGTACGGATGTTTAGCGTTCAGATCACCCATTAACAAAACTCTGGCACTAGACTCCAAGAGTACATCCATGTCATTTCTAAGAAGTGGTTTATTGGGTGACTGGTAGACAGAGTATATAACTACGTTAAAACTTGGCAAAGAGAGTGAAACTCCTATCGCTTCAATATTTTTGGTAATTGGAGTGACCACAGGACTATGTGGAATATCTATTCGAATTAGTATTGCCACTCCCTGTCCAGTCCCAATAGAGTGCTTGTCCATGCGGTAACATGCAAAACCGGGGATATTTAAAGTAAGGCGCTTAGTTAGTCGCGTTTCGCAGACGGCGATTACATCTACATTAAGTTCACTTACTGCTAGGTCTGCGAGTTCCTGCTGCTTCCTGTGGATACCATCGGCATTCCAAAATATAATACGAAAGCCTAGGCCATTATTATACATAATGACTTAAGTGAGTGAGAATTAAAGTAACTTTCTCAACGAAAGTTTTGCAATTTTTGAATTCGTTCTTAATGAACTTAATAGTATTCAGTATGTCTAAAATCTCAGCTACTGCCAAGTCTTGAGTTTCTACCTTCGAGGCAAATGATGTCTTCGACGGTTGTTGCACTGTACGGGTAAGATCGAAAAAGTTTTGTCGTGGATTTTGATACTTGGTTGACTGCAGTGAACTATGTTCACTATCTTTCAAAACTGGAGAATTGAGGTTATGCTTCTTGGCACTCGTTTCTTGAACCAACATGGATCGTCCTGAGTTTAAATTTGCTCTAGACGTTCGCGTCGTATTTTCAGTCGAGGGTTCTTGTTTGGGCTGAATCCGACTCAAATACTTTAATCTCGCTGAGCATTGTGAGTAATTGGCAGGATGTTCCTGCTGGCAGTTACAGCAACGTGCTGGTTCCTCTCTTCCTTTTTTCGGACACTCCCATGTAGGATGTGCTTCTACGCATTTTACACATCTAGCAGGTCTATTACAATTTTAGAAGCATGTCCAAAGGCCTGGCAACGAAAACATTGGGTTCCAGTTTTGTTGCTAGTCTTATACTTTTCAATGCTGACGACGCAGTTAGATATGTATTTAACTTGCTTGAACTTGCCCATGTCCGTTCCTGTCGGGAGCTGTACAAGTAGAGGTGGGCACTCAGAAGGATGTGATGTTCTTAACTCGACTACGGTAGCTCCGGCAAATCCAATCGCAGCCAGCTCAGCAGTCAACGTATCCTTAAGAAATCTTGGCAGACCTTTTAGCACCGCCTTGGGAAGTATCTCGTCTTTCCGAGTGAAAGTATGATACGATACATTCTCTTTCGATAGGCCTTCTTTGACTGATTGATGACCTTCAGTTGAGTAACATTGTACCTTGACATTATTACGGCCTCTGAATTGTAGATGGAAACCTTTATCATACTTCTCGATAACATCTTTGATATTTTTGTGCGTCCAATTTCCCAGTAATTCAACAAGAATTATTGGGATTCGGCCGGGCTTAATCTTTTTAGTGGCTTTTTTAAAGGTCTCAGAAATTCCTTCATCCACTTGTAATCCTCCGAAACTATTACTAGTCACAGTACCTTTGGCATTTCTGGTGTCCTTGGAGCTCGCAAATTTCTTTGGGAAGAACCACTGATCAGAGTTTACAGGGGCTTCTTCTTCTCGCGGCCTTTTATTGGCCATGTTGGGATTTGATGACGATCTATTCAGGAACTTGTCCATATTATCGATAAGTTTGGGATAACTTCTTGATCCATCACTAAAATAGTAACACTTGTGAGAAAATGCAAAGTGGTCAGCTGAGATTACGTGTGTTCTCGAGGACCGCTGCACGATGTCCTACCACTACAATTGCTATTGCGGTCTCTATCATTTCAAGCAGAAAGTTCTAGCTAAGACAGTTCTACGTAGGCGGTAGACCTAGGTAGGCGAGAATTACTGAAGTAAAACCGTGGGATGCTACTACTACTAAATATAGATACCAATATCAAAGCTACGGGCACTTTCGTTTGCGGTAGCCTCCATTTCTTTTAAACTTTTATAGGCGTACACTAACTTGAGCACCCTCTCGCCCGATGTTATGCGGTCTACGATGGAGCGTGTTTACCTAGAAGAAACCGACTCTCGATTTGAAGACACAAATATTGTAGGTAACTACCGGGAATACCCCACTCAGGCAACGTATTCCACGCCCCTGACGTTCTGATCACAAAAGTAGAGTCAAATCTCTTCGTTCGTGTCTTTGGAACGTCAACTATGAAACGATGTCGATTTTCGAGGTGCGAGCATTCCGATAAGAAATAGGGCAATGTTTTAACTTTTATTGGTTTTCACTTAACCGCCATGGTCGCCTGATATTAAGTGACGATGCGGTCTACGATGGCGCTTGCTTACCTAAAAATAAAAGTGGTCAAGTGCGAGTCGGACTCGCCCATGAAGGCTTCCGTAGCAGCAAGTAACATAATATTCTTGTAGTTCGTTGTTACTTTAATCAGTGTTTTAACAAAAGTGAATTTATGATGTATTAAAATAATACTACTTAATAGATCTCATTCAAACCAATTTTTGTTGATAGTTTACATGGTAATGAACATCATACACTTTTTTTATTTTTGTCATTATCTTATTTTAAGAAGTTACAGGGGGGGGGGGGACACCTTTTACCACTTTGGAAGAGTCTCTCGCGCAAACTATTCAGTTTAGAAAAAAAGTATGCTAGGAACCTTTACATCATTTTTGAAGACCTATCCATAGATAGGCCACACTTTATATGTATGGTTTTGATGGAAATCTTTTTTTTGAGTTTTAGTTCTAAGTATGGGACACCCCTAAAATGTATTGTTTTTCTTTTCTATTTTTTGTATATGAAAATCTTAATGCGGTTCACAGAATACATCTACTTACCAAGTTTCAATAGTATAGCTTTTATAGTTTCGGAGAAAAGTGGCTGTGACATACGGGCGGACAGACAGACATGACGAATCTATAAGGGTCCCGTATTTTGCCATTTGGCTACGGAACGCTATAAACCGATAAACTCCATGGGCAATATCATCATCAGCCTGTGTTTGTCTACTGCTGGCCATATACGCCTCTAAGACCGATCCTTGGTCAAACGTTTCCAACCGCCACCAGTCCTCTTTCGTATATCGAGCATTATCGCCTTACCATTATTGACAACGATCCCATACTCTTCGAGAAAGAAGTTGATATTCGTGTTCATCCGTTCCTCGCCACCGTCGGTCATCATCACCATCACCGAGTCTCCCCTCTCCACGACGCTCTTTAAGGCAGCCAGCTCGTCGTCTGTAAACACGTTCTGTGGTCCTGGTACCACGAGGATCTTCACGTCTTGTAAAATGTTCGTGGACAGTTCTTCGCGGTTGCTGTAGGTAGATAGATATAAAAATATAATTCTGGTGCGTCACTACGCAAGCTCACATCACTACGAAAACATCGTGAGGAAACCGACATGTACCTACCTAGAATCTTTCGAAGTCAGTGTCATCAACCAACCCGCACTGGGCCAGCGTGGTGGATTATGGCCTAAACTCACTCCTTGCAAGAGAAGGCCCCGAGTCTCCGCAGTGGGAACAGTTGGCTGCTCATGCTTCAAGTAGGTACCTACTAAAAATGTAAAAATTACACTTACATCATAACTTTCCAAGTAGTTTTCAACTTTCTATGCAACATTTTATAGTTCTCGTTAATCTTGAACGCCTCATTTTTGGATATATCAAATAAAATTGTATCTACCACCTTCATTTGCATTACTTTTATTCAGAAATTAATATTTCAACAAAAACAAACATTGAATTTGTAATGTTGACAATTGTTGTCATCTGTTGCTTAGCAACTAGCAATGCCATGAGGTTGCCATAGTTAAAAATGCACTACAATGAGGGTTTATTTTCTACTAGCGATCCGCCGAGGATATCCTCGTGTACAAACAATGCTGATCTCTACATCGTATAAAACAATGTCGATTCTCTGCGTTTTAAATCTGTAATATCTTCGAAAATATTCATTTAGGTAAATCAAAAAGCTGCTAAGTATCTTAGTGATCTACATTAAGTGCACAATGTATTTAAGTCAGGTAGGTACTTAATTGGGTAGTTTCATTAATGCTGTATTTCTTTAGTGTTTCTTTACTATACTTCATCGAACTCTTAAAAACGCAGAAGGGGCAAACGCGCTTCTACTATGGCGATGCAAAATCAGGTGACGTCTCCAGATTTAGTCTCAGTCGCAACAAGGAGTTGTGTACGTTCGATGACAATTTTATTGTGTACGTTCGCTGACAATTCAATTTTCAAATTTTTCAAACAAATTTTCGCCACGTTATGTTGTCTTTAGATTATGGCATACCTCATCTTCGTTTCTTTAATTATATCGATGCTATACTTGTACTTTTATGAAACTTACTCTGGAACCACTCTATTTACAAATAAAAAAGGCAAATCCATAATCAATTGCATAGTTTTAACGATCTAAGCAATCAAGGGGACAGACAGACAGCGGGAAGCAACTATTTTACACTACATGATATTATTATGTATATATATATAAATCAATGCCACTTTTCGTTGTAAGTAAACTCCTCCTATATAAACCGCTCGACCGATTTGAATGATTTTTTTGTATACGTTTGGAAAGGGCCTTGGATGGTTTAGATTCACAAAACACCCCGGCAGATGGCGCTGCAGTTGGTATCTAGCTTATTATCCGAGCGAAGCCGGAATGGGCCGCTATTATGTATAAGTAAATTCAACTTCGACTCTTGGTTTATGGCTTTTATTGTGGTTTAGCGGGTTTAGCCTAATAATTCCGCCAATGTCACGCATAAAAAAATTATAGTGATGTATTGTGAATAAAATCGTTAATGTCTTGGGCTTAGCAATGTATTTTTTAATTTATTCTTGAATGCTATAGTCCTTCAGCCGTAAGCAGTCACCTGTTTGTGTTAGCAACATGCAACATAAATGGGGCATTTTCAAGACGTAAAAAGACCTGTCAAATACAGTTAGCAATTTCACCGTAGGCGGCGTCGCTGTTTTATTTAGTTACATTGATTACACTTTAGTTAGCAAAGAAATTGTTAGTTTCACAAAAACCAACAGTGGTGCCACACTTGACAATATTTAGAACTATCTTTGACAAGTCTTTTTGCATCTGGAAAACGCCTCGTTACTGCGATGACGCGATAATTAAACGTTAAATAACGGTTGCCATAGCAAAAAAATACACTACAATGTCAATTGACACAGAGTGTGAAATCTAGATGAAATAGATTAATTCATTCTTCTCACTTCTACTATCAAAACAGGTAAATCAAAATACCAAAGTAATCTTCAAATAATATATTCGTATTTACAATTCGAATAAAACATTTCGCTCTACAATTAAATGTTATTTAAAAAGAATTTATAGTAGTTCCGTATTTACAACAATTTTGCCTATAATTAACATTATAATATTGCTAGACTTATACAGAGTGTTATTTAAATTCATGAATCCCATATTAATTAATCTATAAAACAATCTGTATTTTGGGAAAACACTTATTTCTCAAAATATAGATTGTTCCAAAGTAACATTAACTATTACAATGTCATATTTTTGGAAAATGAAAAAGATATTATTTTTATTCATTAAGCAAATCTGTCATCTTAACCGAAGCCAGTCTGGCTGACGTCATCGTCATTATCGCCAATTTTAATACAACAACGGGCCTAAACTCAGAAATGCTAGAGTGACAGAAAATTAAGTCATCTAGGCAGGAAGAAAAAAATCTTTAATAACAAGGCGTTTTTAATATGTAGATAGACCTTTCAATAATTGTTCTAAATTCCATCAACGGTGACGCCAATATTTTATTTTGCTGAGATTTCACAAAATAAAAAATTAGCGCCATACTTGGCGAAATTCAGAAAACTATCTTTGACGAGCCAATCAGCATCTTGAAAACGCCTTATGTTTTTTTTGTAGTCTACTTGACATCGACATTTGCAATTTTACAGCGCCATCTGTCGAATACCATACAAAGCAAACTTTTTTTATTGAGTTGTCGCTTCTAATTATTTGTTGCGATTTCGACGGTCCGACTTTTACAAAGAAGCTTTTTTTTAGGGTTAGACATGTAATTAAATTTCTAAAAATCCATCTAAAAAGAAATTTAAAAAACCAGACAGCTTTTACAGTGTTCCACAGATATGGCTTTAGAAAAGACAAGAATCTATGTTAAGTATGTTTAAAAAGATAATCAAACAAACTTTTGTTGTTTACATTTCAAATGTAAGAAGCCCGAAAACTTAAAAACATTTTTTTAACCTCAATATCCACTAAGTGACGATCTCAAAAAGAACATTATTTACATGAAATTCACATTATTCAAATATCACGTATGGCATGCATAAAATTATAAAAAGAATCTTCATATCATATAAGTTAGTAATTCATGAATTTATTAACATTCTATACACTTTACTATATATAGTCTTTTTATTTTCTACAGTATATAGAAGTCGAGATATATTATTTTAAAGTAATTAAATAAAATATGTAAAGTTGCGCACAGCAGCTGTACTAAGCCCCAAGTATAGCATAGCTGTTCTGCGTAAAAAAATGTGAAATTTATAAATAAAATTGTGCTAAGTTTTATTACATTGATTTGTTACGTAAAATCATATATCGGTAAAAAGTTGTGCAAATATAACAAAGTTTCGTGGAACGTTTGTACTAGCCAAAAGGAACGATTTATACATTAAAAAGAAAACTTTTTGACGGGACCTTTTCTCGCAAGGTAGTCAAAGCTGGTCTAGTGTTAAAGAAGAAAAGTTCAATGCTACCATTTCTAGTATGAAAGCTGAAGTGGTTGTTGTAATATTTTTTTAATTATTACAAGTGACTGGACAGATTATATCAAACGTGAGTCATTAAAAAAAAAATGTTTGTAACTAGTTGTTTGTAGTAATTGTTTGGTCGATATTATACTTCAGAGGTGGACCCATATAATTTTGATAGAAATCGGTTCAGCAGTTTTGTAAAATCAACAAATATCTAAAATTTCCATACATCGATGATATATTCCTTTACTCCGAAACCCCGCTGCCTCATTGAAACAATATGTAAGTAAATTAAGTTAAAAAAAAATTAGGAAAATTCGAATCACGAAAAAAGCGTTTTTTTTTGCGGAAAAATAAATTAGGTATTTATGAAAACGTATCTATTTCGATTTAGTACAAGCGTTCCTCGTAACCCCGCTAAAACATTTCAATGTTGAATGGACGTTGAACAAAACTTAGGCGAGTTGTGCGAACGCCCTAATCGTAAGGTTTAGCAGAAAGTGCATACATACGCACAAACCTTTCGGTTTAGTGGACTATTTCCGCGCAACCAAGTCTAACGTGGGCGTTATAACTAAATAACGGGTTACTCACATGTGATGCGGACCGTCTAGCCCGACCCGTTAATTAGTTAAGAACATGATCCACCCACATTCGGTTTCATAGTAAAATTGCCAAACTTCTAGGCGTATAGTTTTCCACAAATAAAAGTTCTGTAATGAATGAATAAATGAATGCATATTATAAACATTATACATGACTTAATCACAATCTAAATGTTAATTAAATAGTGTTTTCTTGTAAACGTCTGGTGTTTTCAGAATGACAGATGAGAGAAAATAAATGTCAACTAATTAACATTGACGTAGGTATCAAATCTGTTTAACGAAATGAAACGTTAACCAAATGCGACGAAATTGAGAACTATTGTCCACAGCATTCACGTGTCATTCTGAGACGTCATTATGAAAATAATAATTGAAGAAGTGGCATTCGAAAAAAAAATGGCGATTAAGATTTGTATAACGTTTTCATTGTATACATAATATGTGATCCGGAATAAATAAAATTTATATTACATCGACGCAAAATATAATAAAAAAATGTGAGTAAAATTCTTACGTAGTAGGAATGGACTTATAAAATGTAGATTTTTTTTTAATATAATCAATCTAATATTTACAAGAGTTCGATTGAGATAGATTTTTGAGCTGACTTTGAGCTTTACAAACTAAATAATAGTTAAATACACGAACTCCGAAATAAATCTCAATAAAATATGTTTTCAAAAATGTACTTATAAAGGACTGTTTTAATGTTAATTGTATTTTATTATTTTCAATATATCGCATCTTAGGAATTGAAGTGACTTAATAAAAATCCAGATTTATTTTTTTGGTAACCCACAAAAATCTTTTTTTTTTTTGTTAATAATACCTAAGGTTATTTTTGTAAGTTTTTTTCTTATCGGGACTAAAATAGTCCGCTCTTTACAAATTGATACAACATATGTTTTTAGGCCGTTCAATGTAAGCAAGTCGTTTAATTTTTTATTTTATTTAAGTCACTTTAATTCGAAATGTGAACGAAAATGTCTAAACATCAGCTTATGCTAAGTGTTTGATAGGACATGACTTGAAAAATAATTTGTAAGACTAGCCTTTGTAGTGTTAGGGCTCTTTGCAGAGTCCGCCTGGGGAAGTGAAAAATACAACTTTTGCTTAACAAGCAGCGATGTGCAAACATTACTGTGTTCCGGATTGAAGGGCAATGTTTCTAGAGTAATAAGGCAGCGATTATTTTTATTTGCTAAATGTCGAGCGAGGTGCTAGGTAGTATGCCAGGCCACCACTCTTACTACTATGCCTCCGTTTGAGCGCAAAAGCAATGTTTTTTTTTAACTTTTATAGGTTCACACTTGACCGCCATTTCCCCTCTAACGTTTACGGAAAATAATGGGATGGAAACCAATGGTTTATTACATTTGACTAAATTTAGTGAACTGAATTCAGAGAAGTGTTCGCATACCAAATTCAGCAACAAGAATTGCTCACTTCTGAATTCAGTTAACTAACTTTCCTTCTGAATTCAGACACTAAATTAAGGTGAGTGTAAGAAGCCTTTTAGCAGGCCACGCCGCGGGAAACTGCTAGTTTAATATACTTTGATCTTCATATAATATTATGTATCACATGTATCGTCCTTCTAACGTATTTCCCAAAGGCGAACTCTGCAAAGAATGGCTGTGCGATTCCACCAAAAGACGTACAGTACAAAACGTCGTGCCAATTGTAGTTATAATTACTTTTTAAAACAGTTTTAACAAAGATAATCATTTTTATAACCTTCCTTCTTACTTTTCAAATGAGGGGGGCGTTCAAGTATTAAGTACCTAGCGGTCCTCCCGACTTCGCCTGTGTTACATAATATAATATAGCTTGTAACATTGAGATTAGCGCGTTCAATAGAAAGTATTAAAATCTTCAAATACTGCGTGTTATACTCGAACGCCCCCTAAGCTTTCAGAACCAGTTTAATATGTACCTTAGTACACTATCAATAAGTTCGTAAATAACATGGCGAAAAATAATCTTTTTACAATAATCACTATACACTAATAAAATGATATGATATGATCTAGAGTACAGTGTTTTTCATTACCTACATCGATAATAGATGTTTTATATTTATATATCTATGTTTTTTTAACAAAATGAAATATTACATTTATCAAAATCGTACTTAAAACAGTTGTATCACATAGGATGTTTGTTTCATAGGTTTTTTCTTTCCATATCAATTTAGGCCGAAATGTGAAACGGTGTTTGTATGTATTTTACAATGCGTTCAATTTATCAAGGCCATTGAAAGTGTCACTACTACTGCATTGAGAATACTTTCTAAAAGACATTGTTAGTTCCCTTTTATGTCACTGGGGCAGATTAGTTTTGTCTTTAAGTCATCATATTTATGTCATAGTCTCTATGTAATATTAGGCCTTCTTACCGTCTTGGATGGTATGTGTTATTTAGTGTATTATGTATAAAATCTGCATAAAATTAACACTTGAACAAACATTTGTTTTGAGTTTCAGATGAATACTATTAAATAGAAGTACCAGGAGAACAGCAGATCATAAGAAGTTCATAATTATTAAAATACGTTTGCTAAACAAGCAGTGTCTGAATAATACTAGGTAGGCCTTCGGTATAGTACTTTTATCTCACGAAGAGACGCAAGGAGTGCGTACGAGAGGTAACAATGTTCACAAACACGCTATGAATGTGTGCGTGACCCCCGACTGAAGGTATTTTTTGTTTTCACACACACATACTTAGCGTATTTTTACACTAGGTCACCACAAGCAAGACGCACGTCGCTTCTTGAGATAAAACTGTTATAATATTGTCTTATTCAGTGTATTGTTTGATACCTGTACAAATTACATAGTCGCAGAGACATTTATCATGAATTTCAGTTGAATACTAATAAATAGAAGTACTAGGAGAACAGCAGGTCATAAGAAGTTCCTATTAAATACGATGTATGCTTGATAAACAAGCAGTCTCCATATAAGGCCGGCTCCACACGTTGGTACTAACGCTCGTACCAACGTTGGACTGCAAATTCGGTGAGGCGTACACACGTTGGCTAATAAACTAGTTGTGTCCCGTCAGGGCCAATGTGAAGATGTCCTATACAGAAATCGAAACTGCTCTTAGCGCGGTTATAGTACTGAGTGCACATTTATATTTGTTACTGCGAAAAAATAAAACGCCTCGTCAAAGAAGATGGGTGACGACACATTATAAAACACGGAATCAGTGAGTAATCTAGTTATACACTCTATTTTAAAGCAAAGCGCCAACGTGTGGATAGATCGCGAGCGTTGGCGCAGATTCCTTTGATGAAACCGACACGAGCCGGCCAACTACCAACGCTCGCTCCAACGTTGGGACCAATGCCATTTTCTAGATCCACACTTTGGACGAGTACCGTTGGGGCCTATATTGGGGCCAACGTGTGGAGCCGGCGTTAGGCTTGTCTTGTATGTGTATTGTGTGATATCTGTATAAAATACATACTCGGAGAGAGAAGTACCAGGAGAACAGTAAATCATAAGAAATTCGTATTTATGTGCGATATATGCTTGCTAAAGCAGTCTCTATATATTATAATAGGCCATACCATGTCTTTTATATGTGTTATATTAGTGTATTGTGTGAACCTGTATTATAAAATACATACTCGCAGAGATATTTATCTTGAATTTCAGTTGAATACTAATGAATACATATACCAGGAGAACAGCAGATCATAAGAAGTTCATATCGAGTGCGTTATATAAGGCGGCGATGTCTGAATGGCTGGATATCCGCCAGAAGGGGGTAGTTCTTCGCTTTGGCAGCTGCCTCTTCGTCCTGTCCATCCCCTATGACGACGTATGTACATCGCTCTCCGAAACGCTGCTTTATTTTCTCGAAGCACGTTTCTTTTCCTGAAACCATGATTGCATTATTTTGGGTTGCAACTAATGTTCACATTCAGTTTGCTAAAGGTGAAATAAATGGTAATTTTGCCTAGAAGTATATGAAACATATTATTGTGTAAACTTTTTCTAGAAGCAACAATTTGACTGTGGAATTAGAGAGAAAATGGGATTTGTAAACTGCGACCAATATTGCGATGCATAATATAATATTAATAACTAGATTCCAAGCAAAACACGTACATTTCGAAGAGTATATTTAAATTATTACTATGAGCAAATTTTAGAATCAGCTGTCCTGGGTGGCTGGTTCAGGGTGGACAGTCCAGGATGGGCGATGTAGGGTGAGCAATCAGGATGCAATGTCCAGAGCGATCTAAGGTGGGCGACCTAGGATGGACAGTCCAGGGTGGGCAGTCCAGGGTAAGCAATCCAGGGTAGGTTTTAAAGAATCTGAATGATGCTATTTTATTTCTAGGGCCATCATAAAACGTATACATACCTGTTTTGGTCGCAGAGTAGATGTTCTCTATAGGGAATACTCCTCCGAGGCCGAAGAGCAGTACTTTGGCCAGCGCCGGGACTAGCTGTGTCGTCGTCACCAGTACGTTCACACAGTTCTCTCTGAAATAACATATTCATATTTTGAAATAGCTACATCTTGTACATTATCTTATCTTATACCTTTAAACGAGCAATTCTTGTAAGTATATATATATATATAATCTCAATCTCGGAATCGGCTCGAACGATTGTCATGAAATTATGTACACAGGGGGTTTCGGGGACGATAAATCGATCTAGCCAGGTTTTATTTTTTTAAAACATCATTTTATGCACGTTTTTAGACAACGAAAAACTCATTATACCTATAACGTCATTAGAATACGATAACTTATTTCGCCACTGTTCTTTAAGTCTAAATGGCTCAGACAGAATATGCTCGCCCTCGGAGTCAACAGGTCCCGGTTCGAATCCTGATGGTTACACTCGGGTCTTTTCTTTTTGTTCTTTTTTTTCTGAGAAAATCTTTTACTTAGAGCCTTTTATAAACGCATTTAAACCGAGCAAAGCTCGGTCAACCATGTACTAACACATAAAATTATACACATTATATCATGGGATTGATTTTTTTGTATTAAAGAGTAACTTATGTGTTAATCATACGACTACACTCCTTAATATAAAAAGTACATATTTAAAACAAACTGTTCAAAATGAAGTCAACATTCAAAAATACATTTTTTTAGAAACCTGATATTTTGTAAAGGCAATTTTGTTTATCTGATTTTTTTCATAATCTACTAGTCAAGACTATCTCTTTCATTTGATACCTTCTATATTGAGGGAATTGTGTAAAAATATATGTACATGTGTGTATCGCCATTTAGTAGCGGTGGTCATCTAGTACATACTTTCATCAAACATAGCTAATTACATTCCTGACTCATTCGCTTTTCAAGCAAAAATATCAAAATCAAGATCGGTTCATTTGTTTGTGAGCTGCGATGATACAGACCGACACACACAGATACGTAAAATGTGTAACACCCACACGTTTATGCATCCAGGTTTAATAAAAATTACAAATTTGTTTGTCCGGCTGCAATGCAAAATATTCCTAATTGTGACTCACCTAGAGTTGATAATATTCAAGCACTTGCAAGCGAGAGTGAGCCAATTGTCAGTTGCTTGTTCTAATTCCGCTCGGAGTTGCAGCCACTGTTCTCTCTTAGCTGGGCCTAGGAGACCGCCCACACTGAAACAATGCAGTTTCAGGTTAAACTTTATCTTAAAATATTCAGCTTTGCTATCATGTACATACCCCTGTTTCTTATGTACTCCTGGTAGCGATAGAATGATCTGCTGATTTTATACACCCCTGTTATCACCAGTGTTAGTAGTATAGACACTGCATCTACCTCTATTGATTCTATGTACTCCTGATACTAGTAGTTGTTTTTTTTTAGTCCATTGACCTTTCTTTCTTGTGCAAATTTTGTCAATTTCAACAGTTCTTGTTTATTAACCTGACGTACCCAGTAGTGGAATATCGTGTAGACCTGTAGACTTATCTCTCTGCTGGTTTTATACACCCCTAGTACCACCACATTAGTACTGACACTATGCTATCTCTGTTAATCTTATGTAGTCCTGATACCAGTTGTTGGTGTTTTTTTTTTAAAGGTACATGTTTCTCTGTTGTACTTGATTTTTTTAACTGTATTTAAATTAAAACTTACCTATTCCTATACTTATTCTACATGCCCTTGATCTTCCTATCTGAAGACGAGTTTCCTCATCCAGTCGAAGCCCAAGGTATAAAGACTTTAATACTATGTATCTACCTATATTGATTTCATGTACTCCTGGTACCAGGTTAGGTAGTATTGACATCATAATACATGCATCTACTTCTTTTTTTATGTACTCCTGATACCTGTTGTTGTTGTAGTATCTTAACAACTAGATGTCCGCCCCGGCTTCGCCCGTGGAACATATAATATAGCACTCATCGAGATCCCGCACATATCCAACGGTGAAAAAATTTTAGAAATCGGTTCAGTCATTCCTGAGAATTTAGTTTACAAACAAAACACCTCTTCAGCTACCTGCTACGCCACCTGTCGGAAATTGGTCGTACCAACTCAGAGATTAGCAAAAAGGTTTTATATTCAAGAGGTATGTAATCTGTGATATTCAATGACGCAATCTTAGACACATGCTGTCATGTGTCACGTCAAAGCACGAAACGTACGAAAACTCTAAAAAAAGGAATATTTTTCCCCGATTTTATTACATTCTTGATTCATGCTCCGCTTCTGTTAATAGTAGCGTTATTTTCTATAGCGTATAGCCTTCCTCGATAAATGGGCTATCCAATAGAAAAATTATCTTTCAATTCGGACCAGCACTTCCTGAGATCCTAGCGTTCAAACAAACAAACAAACAGACTCTTCAGCTTTATAATAGTAGTATAGAGTATAGATAGTATAGATTGTCTCATTTGGAACTCAAACTTTTCTATTCTTAGTTAGTACATTAACTGTATAACGGGTAATTAAAACTTACCTATTCCTATAATTATTGTACGTGTCCTTGATCTTCCTATATCTGAAGGCGAGTTTTCTCATCCAGTCTACGCCCCCTCGGACGCCGGGGGCGCACAGTCCCGTGTTGGGCGCCGCGCCCGCGTGGAAACCGTCCGCTGAGAAGTTGTACGCAGACAGATCTTGTCCGTTGTCGTCTGCCGCTACCGCGTCTATGTGCTCCTGGTCGCAGTCCTGACAAATTATACAAGAAGTATACAAAATATGAATTTATTAAGGCATTATGGAATGTTTTTTTTACATATTACCACCGGCCAAAATAAAAACAACCCTATCTTTCAAGTTGAATCAAACTGCACACTATGAGCAAATTTGATTAAAATCGAGTAGTTTAGGAGTCCATCGCGAACAAACAACATGACGCGTAATTTATATCTTTCAGAAATATATCAGCCATCTCGCCTGATGTCAAACGACGATGCGATCTACGATGGAGCGGGCATACCTAGGACGACGCGATCTACTCTTGATTTGAAGACACCGTAATTTATTAGCACTAGACAAAAAAAAAATTGGCAGTCAGACAGGCAGGACAGACAGGGGACTGCCTATAGAAGAAAAAACATCCATCTTAGAATATGATAGCTCGTTTAACGTAGTTTTTTGCTAAAACCAAAGAGAGGGCGCTGTAATAGGTAAAAGAAAAATATGTTTTTGGAAAGCGTCACGACGCGAGCTCCATGATTTTTGTTCAGCCAAAAAATGCTTAAAGTACACAAGTTTCCACTTTAAAAAAAATTTAAGGTGAAAGTGTTTCATCATCGAACATATCATCGCTTAGCATCAGACGAGATTTGATACCCTAAGGTTGCCTGGAAGAGATCGCTTTTAGCGATAAGGCCGCCAACTTGTCGCACTTGTTTTTAAGGTTTATTGTAAATTGTGTATTCTATTTTTTGGTGTGTCAATAAAGTGTCTATCTATGTCTGCCAAGAATGTATAATTGTAATTATAAATTTAACTACATATGAACTTACCTCAACATCGTTGAAGAAGAAATGTGAATCAGCCAGACTGAATATCATTTCTTCCATTCTGAAACCTAATTGAACTATCTGCTGTGTGTCCTGAAACGAAAATACAAGACATTTACATCAAATATTAAAATAAATTTTATTCACGTATTTAAGTTTTTACAATATTTATACAAAATAACATAAACACATTATAAAAACCTAAACCTAGTTTGCCGCCAGCAGCGGGACAGGGCCCAAGCTACCGGTGGTTAGGGCTGCAGACTGAGGAACCTCCTGACCATGCGTGCTGTGTCAAGGATGACCGCCTTCTGCATCTGACCCTTGATCCAACCGTCTAGCGTAAGTCTCTTGAGATGTTGGTCGAGACTTTTCGCTATAAGGCCGTTTGCCGACACGACTATTGGGACTATGATCGTCGAATCAACATCCCACATGGCGGTAACCTCGTGAGCCAAGTCAAGGTACATGCTAAGCTTGTCCTTTTCGGCTTTCACGAGGTTCTCGTCATTATTTATAATAAATTTTATAATTTTTACTTTCGTTTTCATATTATTACATTGCTAGTTACTTAAAGCGTCCATACAAGAGTCCTAAAATCAGAGGAAATGACGTAAAAGTAGTGGGGCGGAGCCTACACAACATAAATCACCAATCATATCCTACATCGTACCATATGATTGGTGATTTATGTTGCGATGTAGGCTCCGCCCCTTTACTTTTACATCATTTCCTCTGATTTTAGGACTCTTGTGTGGACGCTTTTACTTAAGCAATCTAAAGTTGTGGCTCGCCTTGAACTCTCTGCATTGTAGCCATTTACAGCAAGTTTAAAGGTGTTGTCCTAGTGGTAGTTATTCTTTATTTTTTATACGTGGCATAGCATTGCAAGGCAATATGGTGTTGAAAACTTTTGCATAGCATAAGTAGTTCACTAACAGCACTGGGCCTCGGGGCATTCTGTCCCAAGGTGAGACTCAAAGCCATAATCCACCACATAGCCCAGTGAACTCGAAAGATACAAATACAAAATACTTTATTTAAACATATATGTACTTACATTTAACAAGATCAATTCTTCAAGATTCAAGAATTTAACAAGATCCTAGGAATATACCGGTTTTCTCAGGATGTTATCCTTCACCGCTATAAAGTTCGCGTCATTACGCACACAACTTCGAAAATACAGTAGTACGCGTGGGATTTGAACCCAGAGGACGTCTACCCTCTTTCTATGAAAAATGTAATTTCGAAATAAGCTCGCAAGTTTTCTACTCCTAAGTCGCGAGCTTATTTCGAAATTAAATAGTAGTTCGTAGAAAGGGCGTAGACGTCCAGGGCTCCGGATCGGCAGACACCATTCTCCAGTAACTTACTAGCCGTAATTTACCAGACCAGCCGTAACTTGCTACACCAGCCATAACTTTCTAAACCAGCAGTAACTTACTAGACCAACTGTAAGTTTTGCCGTAACTTAGGGAAATTAGAAAGAGAATCAAATCATGAAAGTCCATAATCTGTATGATACTAGCTGTACCCTGCCACACTTCGCTGTGGCACATTGTGATGCAAAAATTAGATAAAAATAATTCTTGATGTGGATTATATATCATTAAAATTTCAGCTTGATCAGTGCAGAACTTTTTGAGTTTTTGAAGCGTACACAAACCAACATAACATTTTTATAAATAGAGATACATATATACAGCAGTATGCTGGCCAGTAATCTCATAAAAATAATAGAATTATAGTTATGAGTCAAGATCTCTAGCAATGCTACGTGATGGGTCTGATGTTATAGAAAACTCACCTTACTATATTTAGTAGCGTACGTCCCAGTGAGCAACGAGTGGAATATAATAATAGTTTCGTCCAGGTCCCAGATGAAGACCCGGTCGGTGGCCGGCTCGGGCACGTGCTGGGCCGGCGATGACGAGGTGTTCCGTCGGCCTCGGCCTCGGGACCGGCTTGCTGTGCTCTCACTATAAACCAGTTTCGAAGGTAAGAGTCGAAATACGTTATTATTATACTATACACATACAGTGCCTGCGGTTTAACGCGCGTTTTAAGCGTTTTTTTTCTATTATTGTTTATTTTTCGGAACTAACTTTGTATTCCACAATTGAGTGATTTAAGTTATGCATTAGACGATCAGTTATGTAGTAGTGAAAACCCGACACAGTAATTGGTAAAGCCATTTTGGAGATTAGTCGATTTTTCAGTGTCACTGACATGCGTAAAATCACTCCATCTTTAGCTATACATTTGATGGTCAATTTTAATTTTGGAGCACAGTATGCTAAGTTGCTGTAATTATTCTTACCCTGAGTTCTCTCTACATCTTCGACTGGCTGCGTGCACTTCAGCTTTGATTGGAGAGAGGGGACTAGTGTCTGTTAGGGACGGCAGCATTGATGAAGGTGAGTCTGGAAGAAATCAAACAAATTTGATGAGCATTGGTTTTACAACTTTCTACATAAAGGCTTTTTGACTGGCCTTGTTTTTAGTAAGCCTGCTTGCTGAGTCGGAGGTTGTGGGTTTGATTCCCACCCTGGGCATATATTTTTGTGATGAATGCAAACATGTGTTTTCTGTTTGGGTGTTTCTATATATTTACTTGTTACATCAGATATCTGGCTCTCATTGTACAAGGTTTGCTTATTTTGGTGCAAGATAAGGGAGGAATGTCCCACAGTACAATATATTATTATGTTGTTAATGATAATTTGTATACTTTTTCATTATTGATTGAGCTTACATTTTACTTGGCTTTGACACAATATAATAGAGACAAAATATATCTAATTTTCTAATATTTTGTTCTCACCTACGTAGTTCTCTTTTCCATTATGTTTCTGGGATAAAAAGTTGCCTATGTGCTATTCCAGACTATAATCTAACTGCATCTTAAATTTGAACTCAATCCATTCAGGTGTTCCAATGTGATTGAGCAAAAAACATCCAAACTTTTGCATTGCAATATTAGTAGGAAAATATAGCAGGATTAATTAAGATACAGTGACTATAAGGTAAACCAAGGCCTTGATATAATATCGAAGCAGTGTCATGTTATAAGAACTGTTCATGTTCTTACCCATGAACAATTTCTGTTTACCAGTGAACTTCAAGTTACGCATGAACAGGTCACACAAAACAGCACAAAATTGTCGAGGATTTATGTCCATATAACCACCACAAATACCCTTTATACAATTTTTTTTTCTTAAATTGTGTAACAGGTGCGATGTGACTGGCAGTGTTAATTTACAAAGTGTGGGAGTAACGCTAAAGGTTTAATTTGTGAAATTGGGCACAGATTTGTTGTTTGTGACTCTCACTCTAGTTACTAGTTGGTTCTGGTGCAGAAAATAACAATTGATATTGGGCAGGATAATTATTCCAGTGTTTTAGGTACTTTTTTGCTAAGACTTGCCCAAAAAATCTACTTTCGTTAAGTCTTTTTATTAAGAATCGAAGAGTGCGAGCTTAACTATTTAATCTGTTCAATTTATTATGCCTTAGTGTACTAGGTTTTGTCTACCTACAAGATATGCAAGAACTTGTAGAATATACAAATGATTTATATATAAACACGGGTGATAGTGTGTAGTAGGTACTCTTGAGTAGGTAATCACAGAACTCTGATAACAGTAAGATAGTTTTATGACAATAACGTCCTACCACTCTCGTTGTCTGAGTCCGGCCAGTAGTCTGAATCGTCCAAATACCCATTATTATTAGAATTCGACTCTGTTTCTTCGAGTTTTTGTCGTTTATTTGGAATGTTTTCTTTATCCATAGTTATATACCCTGATATTTTCACAACCACGTCTGAGGAATTAGCTTGGAATGTTTCGTGTAAGGCCACTTAAGTTAGTGTTAATCAATAAATATTATATAGAGATCTATACAATTTGTACGAAATGTTTTGTTTTGTTTCCAATTAGATTTTATCAATTTTCCATCACATATTCACACTCGCCGTCGCCATTTTGTTTCTTATTCACGGGTAGTGAGCATGAAACAGAGATAGAACCATATTATGTACACGGGTCTAAAGAAAGTAGAGTAACAGAATAAGATAATGCTTTACATATTACAATTTCGTAATGGATCATTTCATCAATTCCCATTCTGTCACTGTCAGTGCGTCACTGTCACTGTCACACTACGTTTTTTTTCAACCACATGTAGTATATACTTTGTCATCTTTGTGCCAAACTTACTATGTTATTCCGCTAATTATAATAATTATAACGGTTTTTTACCTGATAATCCTCCACCGAGATGGTAAGACGTGTGGCCCGCACTGCCGCTGCTACTGGGCGAGCTCACGTAGGGAGAGTAGCTCGGGGTCGCATAATATCCACTGTATTGTGCGACATTGTGGTCATAGCCAGCCGCATAGCTGCTATAATCCTGGTAAAAGTATATAAATTGTATTGCTAAGAATTTCATTTTAAGCATTTAATGCTTGATTTGCAAAGCTGAATTCGCGATATTTTAAAATTTTGGTAATTCCTTAAAGCCTTGGGAAGACTTTTGTTCAATGTAATGTTCACAAAAACGTCTTTCCGTTTAAATTCCACTAAGATGTAATAAATAGGTCTTCAGTAATTAAGAAAACATGCTCCTTCTTGTTCGATATTTATTTTAAATATATAGAATTGCCTAATAAAATCAAAGTAAAGTAGTAGTAACTTTTTTTACCTGTTGCGAAGTAGGGAAGGATTGCGTCAAACTGCCGTTGTAGGAAGAGTAGTAGGGCGACGGCTGGGAACCGAACCCACTGCTTGCTACGCTGCCCACTCCACTCACGCCGTATGCGCTGAGGTATGTCGGCGTCGCTTTGCAGGACGACCTAGATGAAGAAAGAACATTTTCACTACCTAACTAGAGAGGCCTTAAGATACAAATGGGTCTATATGGTTATAAATAATGGGTCTATGGGGTTGAAAGATAGGTACTTAGTTCTCAATTTTCCCAAGTGTGCGCCAATGTTTTATTTTGTGAAATTTCGCTAAAAAAACACCTTATTTTGTAGTAAGATGTAGTTTTTAAATATATATCTAAATATAGTCACCACAAAATTTAGTAAAAAGAAAATTCGGATTTCTAAATACTACGGGCTAACTCTTTGAACACTTTCCACATGTTATAATTATATCAAGCTTGTTTGTTTGAATGCGCTAATCTTAGTTTTTTTAGTTGTCCACACATTATTTTTCATCCTTAGGTTCCTGGAAGAGAAGATTCGTTTTTAGCGATAAGGCCGCCAACTTGTCGCACTAGTTATTTAAGGTTTATTGTAAATTGTGTATCCTATTCTTTTGGTGTATCAATAAAAAAAAAACATTTATTTCAAGTTACAAAGGCTCATACACTAAATATTTAAAATATTTATAAAGTGGATATCTATCTATCTATCTTAAGAACTACTGGACCGAACTAAAAAAAATTTCACCGCGGATATGTAAGTAGCCCTTGAGTGCAATAATAGGCTATTGAATCTATATAGGTATTATGTGCCAAGGGCGAAGCAGCGGCGGATCGCTAGTACTAAATAATTTACAATACTTACCTATTATTAGTATTGTGTGCCGGTGGATACGCCGTATAAGGTTGGTTGTACAGCGTAGAACCGACGTAGGACGAGGCCGCACCACCGCTACCATATTGCTGCATACTGTCAAGAAAAAAAAACATATTACTATTATTTTTTTCTTTTATTTAAGCAATTTTTCAGATGCAGCCTTACTTTGAGGATTTAACCATAATAATTATTGTCCTAGGTCTGAGCCTTTATAACACCAGTGCTGCTCTTTTAACGGAACGTCGGTTTTAGGAAGTTCTTAGATCGTTGAAAGTAAAACTGTCAAAACAGTACAGCCCAAAAATAATAGATGGCGCTGCCTGCCGTTACACGGATTCAATCAAAACAAAGCTTGATTATTTTCAAGATTTCAAGTTGAAATAGTCCTAAACGGTGTTCAATCAAAAGTTCCAGTTTCCAAAAGTTTTTTTTATTGCATGCAATAAATTTAAAGCAATAAAAAATTCAAAAAGAATTCTCTCCGGCGGGGAATCGAACCCCGGTCTCCCGCGTGACAGGCGGGGATACTGACCACTATACTACCGAAGACTTGACTGTGGCGTCAAATTTATTCAACGTATTTTAAAAGTCGTTGTAATATTATTGTCTAAAATTATTTTCTGTAAGATAGGCAATATAATATATTTAACTATGTTTAACATACAAGATTCAGATAGGTGTACTAGATTTTCAATAAAGTCGCAAACCTTTGTTGGATCGAAGTTGTTGATTTAAATCGCTGGTACAAATGAAAGAGAAGATAAAGCACTATAATTCCATACTATGGTAACCGTTTCAAACGGTGCCGGTGTTTAAATTTTTCCACTGTAAAACTGTAATAGGTATCTATTTGTAGCAGTCTTTGGGAGTCTAAAATCTAACATAAATGGACCAATGACAGTATGTCACCTTTGTGGTTTCTAAATACTTTTTTTTTCTAAATAGACTTTTGTATAACTATCTACTTATACATACAAATGATCTATCGACATTATTGAGTACAACTTTTGACAGGTCTCTTTATAGTCGTGTAGTAGGTACTAACAAAATCTCACTAGACCCCGCACTTAGCCGTATTTTTTTTCCTAAATTCGGTGCCTTCTTTGAATGTGATGCAATAATAATGTCAATTTGCGTATGTACGAAACTCATTTGATCAATTTTAAAACATCTGGGTACCTAATCATTAATTGGATGGTCCCATCAATTGTAAAAACACGCTTTTTCTGTTTGTATGGAGATAAAAAGTAATTTATGAGGCATTCATTTTGTGGGATGACGTTGTTTGTACAAGATACAAAATTGGCTAAATTAGGGAACTACAATTTTGAGCTGATAAGGTGTAGTTTATTGCGAAAACGCGACAATAACGTCATCATTCGATTACAGTTATCGATTGGTTTTTCTCGTAATGGTCAAATTGGTAGAACGGCCAAAACACATGGCCGGGTAGGTACAGATTTCATGCAGTTGAAATCACAAATGGACAAAATATTATTAATAACTAATAATAATAATGTTCCAATGGCGATACACTTCGTCACGTTATTTCCGGTTGCTCGCATGTTGCTAACGGCGAGTACTGGCCCAGACATAACCTAGTAGCCAGGATCATCCAGTCATCCACTAGCAACTTGCTCTTCGATACGGCTTTGTCGAGTCCGAGGTGCCTTACTATAAGTACGAACCTCTGCCAGTTCTTGAGAATGGTCGTGCGTTGCTCTACTGGGACCGTCCTATCATCACGGACAGGACTATTGTCGCCAATAAGCCTGATATCGTGCTGATAGACCGGTCTCAGCGTCGGGCTGTGATCGTCGATATCACCATACCACATGACGAGAACCTCGTGAAAGCTGAGAAGGACAAGCTTAGCAAGTACCTTGACTTGGCTCACGAGGTTACCGCTATGTGGGATGTTGATTCCACGGTCATAGTCCCCATAGTCGTGTCGGCAAACGGCCTTATAGCGAAAAGTCTCGACCAACATCTCAAGAGACTTTCGCTAGGTTAGGTTAGGTTAGGTTACGGTTGGATCAAGGGTCAGATGCAGAAGGCGGTCGTCCTTGACACAGCGCGCTTCGCCAGGAGATTCCTATCTCTGCAGCTCTAACCACCGGTACCATGGACCCAGCCTATTGTAAAAACTTAGAAATTAAGAAAAAATAATAAATAACTGAATAATAATATTAGTAGTGGTAGGGCTCTTAAAAGAGTCCACCTAGAAATAAAGTACCACGCTTTTGGCAGTTATTCTGCCGACAAGCAGTAGTGTGCAAATATTACTCGGTTCTGCTTTGACGGGCAATGTTTCCGGAGAAATTACTGGGCTAAGAGATGAAACACTTTACATCTCTGGGTGACGATGCGCAGTGGAAATACAATAAATCGAGTAAAAATACTTACTAGTAGCGCCCCACGATTTTACCCGTGTAGATGCCGTTCCAGTTGTTTTCCCGCGTTAAAAACATTGTTAAAAAAAAAGATTCCGCGCGTCAGTTTCATAATAAAACCTTTCTGCCTAAAGCGTTCATAGCCTGTAGTGCTAGTAAGCTGTAAGTAGTTCTTATTCTAGTTCATTAATTTTCGTGTACTCTAAAAACATTGCTTTGGCTTCAATAAATTCCAAGAAGTCGTCGACCGGTTAATAAGCTAACACCCGTCAATTTCAGCCGTTTACGAAAACTATTGGACGCCTACTCTCTTTCTACGAAAAACTAAATTTCGAAATAAACTCGCGACTTTCCTACTCCTGGCAGGCTACTACGAAGTCCGATAAACGATATATCGGCCGAAGTTATGGACGCTTTATACCACGAAACACAATCGGTCGGTTGATCTGATCGGGCGTTTCGTTCATCCCGACCGACACTGATTTGACAGTTTTTGTGTCATTGTGTTTCGTGGTATAAAGCTTCCATAACTTCAGCCGATATATCGTTTATCGGACTTCGTAGTAGACCTGCTGTTTTACGTTTCGTCCGATCGAACATTGTTTGACGTTTAAATGTTCTAAGCCTAAGAGATGGACGAAACGATCGCAGTAGAACGTAAATAAAACTGTCATAGCTTTGATATTGCTCTCACTTTTCTTTTCGCTTGATATGATAGAGACAGCAATAACAAACCCATAGCCGATTTAGTTAGGCGGTAGAAGGCCCGGAGAAGGAAAACGCGAGTTTATTTCGAGATAACGTTTTTCGTAGAAAGAGAGTACACGTCCTGCCCTTCTACCGCCTAACTAAACCGGCTTTCGCTTTGGTATTGCGGTCTCTATCATTCCAATCGAAAAGAAAAGAGCGAGAAATATCATAACACATTTTTCGTTCGGTGGTAGACCCCCTGGTCGCCAAGTAGTCGAATTGCGACGATAAATCAATACGCGTGGACATGAAGTCCCCAAAATCTTTTATGTTAAATTTACTAAATATCGATCGGAAAACAACTAGAACGACAACTAGCCGGGTAAAATCGCAGGGCGCTACTAATGAAATCTTTTTTGCACAACATATTGTATCGTTATTGGTTACCCACACAAACATTTAAGGTTGCGACCGCTCCTTATACTTAATAGACTCCTCTCCTTAGACTTATAGTACAGCACCTCCGATTCGACAAGGCTTTAACGAAGAGTAAGTTTCTGGTGGATGATCTGCGACTGCTTCTGACTTATAATATGGCGCCTCAGACTCGACAAGGCCCTAACGAAGAGGAAGTTCCTGGCTAGCTACTAGGTTGTGCCAGTGGAAGTACTCGCCGTTAGCAAGATGCGAACAACCGGAAATAACATGACGAAGAGATTCTCTTGGTCGGCGGCATGCCCGACAAATGTCGACCGTACCGTTTAGGATTTATTATTGTTAATAGCTGGCCGTTATAAACGTAGCGATGACACCATCCCACGTTTCCTCAAGATGTCACAGAATAAATTAATTCGGTAATTAAAACAGCTGATAGCAAATCGAGACAAGTGACGGATCGTGTTACATACCTACTGGCATATTGATTGATAGAGTACGATCACAGACAGCATGGGTCCATGTTCTTAGAAAATATTATAAGCCAGATGTTTGTGAATGGTATTATTAAGCGAACTTATAAAAGGTGGTTTTTGCAGTAAAACTTCTTTTTGCACACTTGACTTGGAGAGTAAGCTGCTGAATGCAAGATGAGAGCGTTACGTAAAGTGTGATCAGGTGATGCGAACAGGAATAGAGAGAGAGAGATAGAAGCTAAAAGTTAAAGCATAATAACTTATTGCGTGACTTTTTTTATATATTTACTGTTTTTCTCACGTATCTCCGTAAAAGCTGAACACATTTGAATTAAATTAAATATACATTACTTAGATTTACACATGGCTTACTTCATATCACGTTGAAGTTAGTGGCGCCCATTAGATACTTTCAAATGATTAATATGTTTGAATCATATTTGGGGTAAATAAATTACCGCAGCGCTGCTACTTTGATTATAAGTTATAATGTGAGGTTGTTAGGTAAACCTATTGCCTATTGTAGTATTGGTAGGGCAGGACTTGGAGTATATTGTGTTAAAATTGACATATTTTCTTACTAGTAGGACAGATGTTATAGTATATTGTGAAAATTTCAGACAGTAGGTAACAGAATAATTCATTTCTCCGGAAAAAAACCCATTTCAATTTAAAATTTAATTTAGACACTCGGTCAAATTTCACAAGGATTTATCACTACGCTACGTCGCGTCGTCTAAACACATGAAAGCAAATTATTATTTTTTGTTCATATTTCACCGATTTAAGTCAAATTTATATGAGACTATCTCTGAAGTATGTTCTACCAAACAAAATACTGGCAATATCGCGTAACATACCTACATCTAAATGCGTTGACTTTTCATTCCACTGGAAATAGGGCAAATCTTATCTAAATTATTGTAATATTTAATATGTAAAATATAATACTGCCCCAGTATTAACCTATTGTTGTACTGGTAGGGCAGATATAAGAGAATATTGTGAAAATATGGGACTCTATGGACTTATTGCAGAAATGGTAATATAATAAATGGAACAGCGTTGACTTGCCAGGCCACCGGTGATAGGGTATATCTTGATAATATAGGGCAGTACTGACCTATTGTAATACTGGTAGGGCAGCGCGGCCTGGTCGTATGGCAGTGCCTCCCCGTACAGCGCCACGTCGGCCTCGCACAGCCCCGGGCTGCGCACCTCACTCTTCACGCCGCCGCCTGCCAAACAAAACACTCATTATCATTTTTCAAACTCCCTACGTATTCTTATGAACTTCCTACATCCTGGCTACAATGTTAAACCCCCTCCAATATTATAATACTTCCGTCATTTTCTTAAAAGTTCCTAATGTTTTCTAATAAACTCCGTACACTTTTATCTTTACATATTAGTTACAAAACTCTTTATTTCGTCACAAACAAAGAAAAGTAACCATACATATAACACTCAGAAACTGGCGCCACAAATGGAAGACTTATTGCAGAGAACAATATCTTCCAGAAAAAAAAAACGAATGTGGTTGTTCCATATTCTTTTCAATTGACTCACGAATAACTCAAGTATGATATGGTCAGATCGTAAACTCTGCCCAATGATACAAGGTTTCCCGAGTTTCTTTGGGGGGTTTAGGGTTTACAAAGCTGAAGGTTTACCTGCACTGTCCTCATTCATCAACCAGGCGACGGAGGTAGGAGTGGAGCAGAGCCCGGTGGAGGTGAGCGGCAGGGGGAGCCCTAGTGCACCCCCGCATCCGTTCACCACGGCACAGCTGTCTGCCTCCGAACTGGAAGAAGGATTACGTTTATAATACCTTTATAAAAGTTAATGTGTTGATGGACAGTTTTGTAGGTGACAACTTAGTTATCATCTATGTAGAATTTTGTTACTAAGGTCTAAAGTCTTTTAAAAAGGGAATTATTGTCGACTCTTGTAGAGAGAAAAAAAAATGACAGTCATTGGAACTGCCGATAGATGTGAAAAATTATAACTCATAATTTGATAGCTTACTTTGGAAACTACGCGGGTGAAACCGGAGGGCGTGGCCATGACCATGGCCATGGTCCCGTGTTTATCCGCAGATTTCTTATCATTGCCGAGCGTGACTCTAGAATTCAATTCACAGCCTACGAAAAACTTGCGTGGCGCGCCAAATAAGTTTTCACTACAAAAAATGAAAAAAAGTGGTGTTGTGTGTCGTGGGAATCCAAGCTCCTTTAATTACAATGCTTTCACTTAGTACTTATTAAAGTCACTTAGGAGACACTTCACTTTAGAGACACTTAACTTATGGAGTAAATCAGTTAGTTTAGTTAAGGCTGGTCTAGTTAGGAGAACTTGGGACAGATGTCACTGTAATAGGTGTGGAATAATTCGGGCCGATAAAACAAAATAAGAAATTCTTATCATCATATTAAAGTCATGTCACACCAAGCAGGCAACGGGGGGAACAGGAGGCTCTGACTCTGAAAGACATCATACCTAGCAAGTAGATAGCGGCGGGGAACTGGATACTCCGACTCTGAAAGATATCTTACCTAACAAGCAGGCAGCGGCGGGGAACTGGAGACTCCGACTCTGAAAGATATCTTACGTAGCAAGCCGGCAGCGGCGGGGAACTGGAGACTCCGACTCTGAAAGATATCTTACGTAGCAAGCCGGCAGCGGCGGGGAACTGGAGACTCCGACTCTGAAAGATATCTTACGTAGCAAGCCGGCAGCGGCGGGGAACTGTAGACTCCGACTCTGAAAGATATCTTACCTAGCAAGCAGCCAGCAGCGGGGAGCTGTGACCAGACTTCGGCTCTGAAAGATGTCTTACCTAGCAAGCAGCGAGTCGACGTGTGACAGTGTGAGCGGCGCGGTGGCCGTGGCCGAGGACTGGAAGATGGTGGGGGCTCCGGAGACTAGCAGCGCGGGCAGAGCATCCTGCAGCGGGGGGGAGCTGGAGCCCGACTCCGACTCGCAGGGGCTGGTCACGTCGCCAGACAACCTGCGATAATACACACAACATTATAAAACCATGTATTCAATAGGGGACAAAGTCGCTCGACAAATCGTGATGAGTTGCAGAACATTTAAGTGAGACTGTCCAGCAATAATATCGATCGATTTCGTCCACATACACGAAATTGTGGTCAACATGTAGCAAGAGAGAGTAGCGTTGTTAGTGCGGACTAACAACGCTACTCTCTTCGGCGACATGCGCCTAGATATCGCATCCAATCAATACCTAGTCACCAATTGGTGGTACTACTTTTGCTCGCCACCGAGAGATAAGTTTAGGATAATTTATATCTATACCCTGTAATTTCTCTGGAAGCATTGCCCCTTAAAGCACACAGTATTTGCACACTGAAAGAAAAACAGGCAATAAATACTTCAGTACTACAGGCGAAATCAATACATCAGGTTGTCAATATTGTAAGGCCAACAGAAGCAAAACCACGCCGTCTAAAAGTATGTTGTTGACAAATTGTTTCTGCCATTTAATCGTCTCCGACAAAGCCCTCGTTAACTTATCACAACAAAACAGACAAATAAAAGAAGCTACAATAAAACGGCGATCCATCTGTCCAAGCCGCTTCAATTGTAAACACTTCCAAATGTCTTAATTTAAGGAAACGAAAGCAATCAAAATCAAAATGTCGGAACGTTAAATGATCGTTTCGATAAAGAGATTTGTGGTCGACATTTTAGTGTTTTTTTTGCGAAACTAGATTAGAATAGCTCGTAATTCGTGAAAATTTGGTTGATTTTAGGTTAGATGCGGGAAAATTGAAGTAAACAGTACACAGAATCGAATTATTTCAGGACCTTAGATTCAAGTACAAGATCAATATAAGTTTGTAATACATACCTAGGAATCCTACAACGTCTGTAGGTACCTACCTACCTAATAGAGCCAGTACAGAATTGTATATACCCAGAATATTAGCCCGTTCCTGCTTCGCTTGTATGTTGTCGAATAAAAACGATTAATCGAAATAAAAACTATACTATCTTTCAAGATGAATCAAACTGCACACGATGTGAAAATTTGATTAAAATCAGCCCAGTAGTTTAGGAATCGATCGCGAACAAAGTACGTGACGCGTAATTTATATTAATTGAGATTGGTGATGCATTATTGCATCGAATTTATGTATGCACTAAAATTATATGAAACTACCAGAAGTTTTACAAGCGTCATTTCTGTTTCCGTCAATTTTCGTGATAAAAGTAGCCTATGTGCTATTCCGTACTATAGGTATTCTAACTGAGCGCTAAATTTTAATACAACCTGTCCACCCGTTTCGACGTGATTAAATATCAAAATGCGAAACTTACACATTTATAATTTTAATGGGATTATGCTACAACACAATTGACATTATGTAAATCTGTATAATAATTCAAAAATTTATTTGAAAAATATTTACTTCGCCACGCTAACTAATATAACTTTACACAATATTTTAAACTCATTGTTATCAAAAATGATAACCAACCAGTGACACGCCAAATAAAAATACCTCGACTGAAACAGATTGCATCAATTAGGACCATGTTTTTCGAATAAAAAATCACAATGTTTATTCTAATTAAAACAAATCACCTAAATCAAACAGATGCCTTCCCCTCTGCGTTTTATCGCCTGTTTACACGTGTTTCAATTAATTCTGTTCGTTATCGTACATTTTGAACGCGACAGTAATTTCCCGCCATTACTGTGACGAATTCCCGCGCTGTCGTCGATGACATGGCGGGGCTAGAATAGAGTCGTCCCAATTTTATGGTTATTAAGGCCATCGATTCAGAAGTAATTATCGATCATTTAAGATTATCGAAAACTGTCGATCTATTTCTATGAAATTGATTATCATGATTTACAGTTTTTTGCATGAAGAAACTATTAGGCTTTTTCACTAATTAAGTATAAAAGTTATTTAATATTTTTTCTACACTTTGATTGCTTTGTTAAAGATTTGCAAGAGACATGTTAATTATATGAGCATTAGACGAATATAAAATTTTCATAATTAGGTTATTAAAATACAAGATGGAAGGCAATGAAATAAATCAAAACTAACATAAAACAAAACAATAATGCACCACACCCAGCCATTTATAATTAATTAAAATGAATTTTAATTAGTTAGATAACATCTATGCAAATTTGCTAACAAAGTAAACGTCTTTTTTAGAACACCTGTTCTGTGTCAATTAAATGCTGTTGATTAGTTTTGTTCCGCGGTTTTTCTAAATTTACATACGCAAAAATAATAAAAAATAAATGCGGTGTCACGGGAGCACTAGCAACAGCACAAATTACAAAAAATAAAATTGCGTAATTTTTTTTGGTATGATCTTTTATTTATACCTATATAGAGTGACGAGACAAGCAGGTTATATGCCTGATGGTCAGCATCATGCCTGTCACATAACAGCACAGTGACACGCGGCTATTGGAACGTGAAGAGACCAAATCATTACCTAGTACTACACTGCGCTCGTCTCCCCGGGTTCTAAGATGTTACATCTCTAAGCTCTGAAATTTCCATGGTAATATTGCCCTTCAAACTGAAACACAGTAATGATAGACAAACCAGACACCGAAGTATTAGTATCGTTCATCGTCTATAACCCATACCAACCTAATGGTGAAATCACTTAGCTTCTGTTCTACAAAAGTGATTAAAATTCATTTAACTCCCGATCTCCCACATTCTACATTTTTAACAACCATCCATTACCTTATTTATAGTCTTGTTAAAAAAACACATAATTTCTACAACATCGTAAATCACGAATTTATGGATTTGTAAAATTCATTTGACGTGATCGCGATGACATCGTCGTTTAATTCGATTATTGGTGATCAAATTATGTGAAGTCGATAAAACTATGGAAGAACAGCGGGGGGTGAGCCCATTTCGATTTAATTTTCTTAAATCGTTCATAAAAAATTCTAATTTTGAATTTTCCTCGTGTTTCCAGCCAGTGAAACGTTTGATAGATGAGATTACCCTGAAGCATTCATCGGTTAAATTCCGTTAATTGAAGCGTATTTCAATGAGGAGCTTTTCATCGTCAAAAAATAAGATAGGAATTCATAATATTGAGGACAGTAAAATATGATACAAACTTTGCAATAGTGTTTTGAACAAACCTTTGATTAACTACATTATTTTTTAAACGAAGATCTATATCGCGTGTTTCAAGCCCTAAGCGTGTGAACTAGAGCGAAAAATAGTGTAATACAAGACTTTCTCAAAACTTTTTGCTATTTTATGTATATAGTTAAAGCCGTATATGAATTTAATTCCGACCGGGTTCATAAACACCACACGCTTGTTTTAAACCAACATTTTTATAATTGCGCCGGTCATAAAAATGTTTTTAATTTTAAAAATAGTTTCGAACTCTCTATGACGATCTCTTTACAGCAAATATTTAAACCTGTACAAAGACTATTCATCAATAACAATGCATAAAGTTTGTGGGCTTATAAACAAAAGCAGTAATAAATTATGCCATAAATTACTTTAACAAATCATGAATTCATCAGATTAATTATTAAATCCAAACACCGATGCCTTTGTCAGAAAAAAGCCATCCATGTTTATATTAGTTCGCGCCTTTTTCAAGTGTCACTTTGCTTTTTTGCCGCCTCTTTCGAGGGCGCCCAAACAACACTATCGGATATCAAACGCGTTCCGGAATCCTATGTTTTTAATCTTTTAATGTTGGCAGCATTGTCACAGTTTAATTGAAAGCTTTTTTTAAAAGTTTCGGCGCTTTTTAACTCTCAGTAGTCGTAATAAAACTCTGGACAAAAGACTTCAAACGGTTTAATAGTTTTCAATAAGTGACATTCCATATGGCGTGTAATGTTGTTCCACTCTTGACACATCTCTAAGTTTATGTTTGTGGATAACAATTTTACATTTAGAATTGTGCTTTTGGGAGTGTATTTCTTCAAATTTGTCCTTTTTTATAGAGATAGACGTTACAGACAGGACGAACTAGGCAGATGTGTGTTCGATGGTAATAATCAGCGCGTTTTCCCAAAGCATTTCAGTAATGCCACACAGCTATTTGAAATTTGAACACGAAGAGTTGAATTCACTGCCAATCTAATGCTTTTGACCAAGAGAGATAAGATGATTTATTTATTTGTCCTGTAATTTCTCGGAAATACCTTTCTGGCATTCCTCTGAAATGGATTCTACGGTTCCACACGTTTGTCTGACTTTTGAAGTAACTTTTTGGCGCACTTGATAAAAATTATGAAAGTGAATTTTTAACGATGCGCGCGCACTCTGAATATTTCGACACACTGAAGTTAGCAAAATGCGCAAGCACAATAAATGTACCATCTGACAGATTTTATATTTTTAACTGACTTTTAAAAAGCAGGAACTTCTCAATTTGGCTGTATGTTTTTTGTATGTACATAATTATGTCACGCGTTACCTCCGCCATAGTTCAAAAGTAGTCCCATGCACATTTTAACGAGATCAGTGTTTCGGTTTTTGGTACATGAACAAAAAACTACAATGTTCTTTCATTTATCTGGACGACTTAGTGACTTAGCTTCCTATGATATTTGGTCGAAAGTCTGAATTTTATTTTAAATTGAATTGTCGGTTTTTGGTTTTTCGGAGAAAATAAATTACATTACGTTAAATTACATTTTGACGAAAACTAAATGCAACCGATATTCATTCTTCCGACGGAAACGTCGAAATGGTGAATTGGAAAAGTAAATATTCGATATCAAGCCAAGCTACTTCAACCGTGAATTGTCCACCATATATTTATTATTATCTAAATAAAAAGAGAGATGGGAAAATTTTGATGTAAATAAAAATTAAAGGCTCTAAAAGTTTTTCATAGGCGCAGTTTTAAATATTCCTAAATATTAACGGAAATCGACTAGTCCTCACAAGAAGCAAATAACGCCCAAAACAAAGAAGTGGTAGACAGTTTAAAAATCAAATTAAAAGTTAATCGTTTCACTCGTACAAACTTATAACTGATTCGAAAGTCGGCTTGCACGTGGCACTCACACAGCTTCAAGCACAAATAAATAAGCGAATCAAAAACAATAAGGCCCTTAGTCCCTACTAGAGTTTACAAGCATGTTTGGTTAAGAAATGCAGTTATCGAGTCGGATAAATCGAATAAAATCGAATATTTTAAATTATGATAAATAAAAAAATATTCAATTACACACAAAATTGCGGGATCTGTCATTTTCTGTTATGCCATGTACCAACTCAACATCAACTTAGTATATGGTACCTACTACTATTCCATTGTTCTATGTACAAAGTTTTTAAACTAAGTAGGTATAAGTAACTCTAATTTTTTTATTCGATAAATAATTAAATAAAAAGTACTTATCTAGATTTATTCGTAATTTACAACGTCTTTTTATCCTATTATCACTCCAGTTTATTAGCTTTATTTGCTTGTATAATAACAATAATAACAAGCTCGCCTACATGCTTTGGCAAATAGTCTATGTTTATAGGTCGGGCAAATTCATTGCCTTATTTTACACAACCCATACCGCAAAACTAGTAAAAGAACTCATTTTGAATTATTATATTGTCAGGAATTTTTATTTCAATTAAAATTGGAATCACAATCGTCATTCACAGCCGTTATCTCACTGTTTATACGAATTTCTTTAATAACAGCCTGCTCATCTATCTTCTCATCTCGTGCTAGTCAAATGTAAGTTCGACTTGCCATAAACACGGTATCCATATTATTAAATTTTCTAATATCTTAAATGATGTATACTCGGAATTTTAATTCGATTCCAGATTTGACAATTTCTGTGTTGCAACGTTATGACAAGTACTAAATAGTGACGTTGCGAAATTATTCGATATGGAAATGGAATATTTCCGGATCGATTCTTCTCGTTTATAATTTTACTCTCGTAAACTAACTCGGTGGACCGACGATCTGAAGAGAATGGCGGGAAGCGGATGGATGCGGAGAGCCGAGGACCGGATTTGGTGGCACAATATTGGAAAGGCGTATGTCCAGCAGTGGACGAACATGGGCTGACGATGATGATGATGATGATGATGAAACTAAGTATATCAGGAAATTAAATATTTCTGAACCGATAATTTAGTGTGATGATTAATTAACGATCTGAGACTTTTCTTTTATAATTGTGTATGAAATAAATAAAAAAAATGTGATCTCGATTTTGAAATCGATATTTGTGTTCATCACTACACTATTATATGTGGTATCATTATTTCACAAAATGACAGTAGCTAATGTCAAATCTGGAATAGAATTAAAATTCCGAGTATAATAATCGACATTCGTTATGGACACTCGAATAAAATATTCGAGTACTCTTCGAATAAATTGCGCTCTACCCATTTCTAGTCCTTACGTTGCCCTTTAGGCTCGACGGCACACTTCGAAACAAGGGCCTTATTGTGCGTCATTTGCGGGGTTCCGCAGGTTTCATGAAGGTGCATTTGTTTTAAGGGGAAATAAATTTATAAATGTTTACTTACAAATAATTACTATTAACCACTTAATAACAAAACCTCAGGTTATTTTAAAATCAATACTTTAAATAATTTACCTTTACTTTGATGAAACTTTAAGTTGTAATAAGTACATTGTCTGGAATAAAACATTAGTATTTCATCCCATTATAGTGTAACTCGCGGGGCGCCGCTAGTCTGTCATAAGTATGCACTCGAACCTACCTATTTACAGCTACTTCAGAAAAAAAACATTATGTAAAATATCTGGTATATACCTACTGTAGTATGTAATGTACTGTGCTAGAGTAGTAGCTTTCCGTTACTTTGAGGCGAAATAGATTCGTGAGAATATTGGCCGTCATAAAGCATTTGAAAAGACAATGGTCGAACTTTAATTTATCATAAAACATTGGGAATTTACTCCTCCTTTTATATTTCCGGCTAATATTACGTAGGCAATTAGCTACAAACTTGTGTAGTGAACAATCGTGATAGCATAAAACCATTTTATTACCAAATGATAATAAATTTACAACACTCATTTATCTTACCTACAACATGATTTGAAATAAATTTAAATGACAAAAAACTTGAGAACTTGAATAAAACTTGAAAAAAAATGACCGAATTACTTTTTCTTTTTAAAATCTTTGCTTCAAAATTATCAAGGAAATGTAATTTCTTCACTTAAGACTATAATTTTATTTAAGTATGTTCCAAACTAACTGGGTGCTGATTCAGAACGCAGTCGGAACGATTCCGGCACTGAATATTATTCTGTCTCAATCATTCTAAACGGGTAAAACAAAGACCGAGAGTTTAAATTCCGTGTCGAAATCAATTCGATTCCGTTGAGAATCAGGGTACTGATCCGTTCAAACTTCATAGAATAATACCTTTACCACATTTGTTACAATGCGCATAATTTGTATTATACGGAACCCTAGCCTCCTTTTCAGAACCATTTGGTCGTCACGTGTCAAACGGGTGCGTATCGCGCGCTTTTTTGTGCTCTGCCAAAAACATATTTCGGAATGCATATGGCGAACCGCGAATGATGAATGGAAGGGTTATTAATAGAATTTTAATTATGGAATGTAGTATTTATTCTTAATAAAAATTAATCTTTTTACATTTTATAGTACTGAGTCATTGTACTAGCGCGGAAGGCGTTAGCGTCAGTAATATTTTTTTAACAATTCTGGTACATAATAGACTTATTGCAGCATTTCTGTTCAGCGTGGCCATGTTGCCATTTTTATAAAAATTTAACAGCAATCACTATTGCGTTATAAACTGTTATAACTAAAGAGAGAGTATCTTCTACTACTCTTCATATGAGACATTTTATGAGTGCAAAATTACCTGTCAAAGATTGGTTAGAGAAATTTGATAAGCGTAAGTCAATCATTTGACCAATTTATCACTGAAATCAGTTATTCTGAAAACACTTCATTAACGAAAACAGTGGTTTATTTATCCTAAGCAGACGTCAAATCACCGACACTTGACTTACGAGAGCTAATGTCGACCCTGTAAAAAAAGCTATTATCGATAAAATCAATAACAATGCATCTCTTTACGATTCAAGTAGGTGCTCAACATATAGAGCACCTCACTATTCTTCAGCCCACAGGATATTTAAAAAATAAACAGAACTGCCAAACGCCACCCGACACCAAAGATCCGGCCTGTCAAATCTCAAAAAACCATAGCGTATAACGGAACGGAATCGCGTTAAAAAATTGATTTACACCAACACAAAACATTTAAAATTGGATGCTTTAAAAATGGAAGACAATTTTAAAAATGGAACTAACGATTTATAACTGAAGAAACGCAAAAGAATGTCGTGTTAACCACTAATTAACCTAACTGCGTTTGGAATGTTCGATTTCGAATTTTAAACATTCGTCTTACAGTTTCACAATGTTAATTAAATAAATAATACTTTCGAGTTTTCAAAAGAAACGCCAAAACACTTTAGTTCCTGTGTCTGGGCACGTTTTAAGATAAGTTTGTTACTCACTGAGTTTTTGCTTGTAGCATGTTTGGACGGAATTTGAGTTATGTTGTATGGTTATTTTGAATGGGATTTTTCGTGTGTTTCGGATTTAATGGAATTTTTATATTTGTGTAATCGTGAAAAGTTGTTCAAATAAATCACCTTTCATCAATAAAAAAAGAAGCTGTTGTGACGTAGTGGTGAGAAAATCCGATTTCTCAACATCACAACCGTTAATGTAGAATCGAATTTCGCGTCTAAGAAATACATCTTTCCAAGACATGATCCGTCCGCCAACCCGCACTTGTCTAACTTCATTGATCGCGTAGTCCCAGAAGCGGAAACAGAATTTTATGTTCACGGTAGCATTAGCAGCCCACTCAATGTTCCCACGGCTGGGACTCGGGACTTTCTCTCTCAAGGAGAGATTTAAGGCCATAACCCACCACGCTTGCCCAATGTAGGTCGGTAGACGACGCATGACCTGAAAAGATTCTAGAATAATGCTGGCATAGGTACTAATCCTAGAATATTAACAACACCACAGTTATTTTCATTAAATTCACTAAACTTTTGACGCTAACGAAATTGTAGTGAAGCAAAAAAAAAAAAACAAATCCGCTATTTTCAGAATAGGAATAAATTCAAATCGTCATTTTGATCCAAAGCTTTTTCTATGTTTTTTTTCGGTTGCGGCTCAACGCGTCACATTCACAATACGTTTTTGTCCGTAATATCTTTTGATGCTGACGTGATAATACACCGTCGATGAGTTAAGAGGCGTGTTTGAGGATTTTATTTCGAGGTATGTCATATTCTAAAAAATCCTGAGAAAAAATACATTTATAAAAAAAAAATTACTTTTTTAATCTGCGTAATAATTTAATTTCCGTAGTTCGTTTTAAAGCGCTCCCGGCGTGTCTGTGTGTGTGAGTTCTGGACGGTCCCGTACTTTTCATGAATTTTAGACAAAAATAAGGAATATCGGGCCAAGGTAACGAATAAAATGGATTTTACGATATTTTTTACAACTAAAACACAGATATTCTAAGACGTCCCAAACAAAATAAACAATCACTATTTTACAAATGACATGATAAACGTTTTGTTATTTGTCATGCCATTTGTAAAATACTCGTAGTAATAAAACTAGCAAAATTTAAGAACGCAGTAAAAACATAACGTGAACTATGTCTCAAGAAAAACGCAAACAAAGTTGAAACTGAAAAGTTGAGTTATTAAGTCATTCAGGTTAAAATGCAAAAAAAAATAGGCTCCACAGAGTAAGTAATCACTACATCTTGAAGTTAAACGCAAAAGCCCAATATCGGTTTTTGCTTTTCGTTTAATGTTTCACGGACAAAACATTTTGAAAACTGTTTCTGTTATGTCTTATGTCAATTTTCACTGGATAACTACACCACTGGGTTTACCAAACTTTCTTATACCTACGGCACATATCTATCTATAAGTTAATCCTACTTTCTACTAATAGATATATAAATTATAAATGCGAAAGTTAGTATGTATGTATGTTACTCATTAAAGCAAACACTATCAAAGTGATTTAGATTAAATTTAGTACATACATAAATAGATCGTAGTGGGAAGTCACCACAGAAATTTAAATAATAAGGTACTAGATTTATGTGGGAGTAAGTACCACACAAGCAAATTTTTTATTCCAGTAAAATTACAGATACTGAAACAATGCAGATGAGACCGGGGAATGCTGCTAGTGTTAAATGATTCGAATCTATTTTAGATTTTACAACATAGTATTTGCGCCGTTTCCAATATACTGAGTGGGAACATACAACAAAACTCATCAAAACTTTCAATGCGCAGTAATGCCGTTTATTGCTCACTATGAACAGCTAAAACTATTATAACCTATTATTATATACTTTAATATTATTCTTAATAATTTAAGATATATAATAATAATTCAGTCATTTATTTGTCTTTTTAGCTTTTAAGTTTTTTACAATAAGTTGTAAGTAAAATATAAGTATAAACTATTAAATACTATTATTATTAACCTAACCTAACATCCTAATATTAGGTTTATTGGCAAAAGTATGTATGGATGGATGTTTGTTACTTTTTCCTACAAAGCCTACTGAATGCATATGTATGAAATTTAGCACACAATTATGTTATTAACGTTTAATTATTTAGTTATTTTTATCCCGGGGAAAATACGGAGATGGGAATAATGATGGCGAAATCGCGGGGCGTTGATCAAAGAGTTTACATATACTACGTATAGAGTTGGCACAAACGCTTTACACCGATAGCACGGGTAGCATCTTTCTTGCCTTGTAGCTGTTGTGGAAATGTCATACTTTTGTCGCGACACGTCACTCTGTTGCCATAGAAAGTATGCACGTCATCTGCTTACGATTGACACAAAGGAACCGTGTTATACGTAGTAGGTATATGCAAACTCTTTGGTGTTAATAGTTATATATGTCACCGTAGAATTGCAATCAAATCAGTTTTTACAATATAAATTATAAGCTCACGGTGGATTAGGACTTTATATTATAGTATACCTATAATATAAAGTCGCGCGTTGTTAGATTGTAAATTGTGTGTTTTTTTGCGGTGAATCAGCTTTCATTCAAATTCATTAATTTACCTAAATTCATAATGAACCGCCTTTTTCGTATTGGTCTTCGACCTGCAAATTCGTCTCTCGTACTCTTTTGTTTTGATGGTTTGCCTTTTTTGATTTGATTTATTGGTAAATGTAGACCGAGTAATTATTACAAATATTATTAAAAATCTGGTCTTTGAAGTATATTGGTTAATATTAATTAAATAAGGAACTAGTATTTTTTCAGGATTAGAAGCAGTCTATGAACTGATCCAGAATTATGTGTGCTAATTGTCAAACCGATCCATTCAACGGTTCAAGACTTTCACACTTATAATTTTATACTTAGCAGGATTAATTTTATTATTAAGAGTGTAGAAAGTTGGACAGTGTTAACAATAAATAATTGTCAATCAGTCAATTAGATCCACTAAATAATGAAATCTAAGTCAGTTTTAATTAACAACCTCTTATCGTGCCCCATTGTAACTTGAGTGTTATATGAGTACCTAAACAAAGTACAAACTTCACGCTCTCGACACATTATTACATCAACAGCGTCAAGGGTGCTCCAGGGAACAATAACGGAGCCCTAATCCTGCGTAATCCTCGTATTGTCGGGGCACAATTGGCGGGAAAAGAACTACTTGATACAAATACATGGCAAAAAAAAGATGGACGAAAAAGGTTGCTTACGTGTTTAAGAACATATTTTAGCAAACGTAAAATTATCTGATACAAGCTAGCACCGCTACTTAGAATTTATACATAGTCAACAAAGAATGTTTGCATTTTTTGGGGTAATAAGTACCTAGGGTATGTTTTCACTTAGGATCTAGACTATCTAATCAATATCTATCGAATATCTAGCTCTGTGCGAATCTGTACGTAGAAATTTAGTTACAGAATCAACGTCAAACATAAACAACTTATTTTAGACTTTTGATTACGTAATCAAAAGTTTAAATAAATTTTAAATACAAAGTTTCTAAATATTTTAAGGTTAGACAAATAGACAAGTCGCGCAGCGCAGCTTGTAAGTATTAAAAAACAAAATGACTTACCGATCCGTTACATCGGCACCCGTGTCAGTTCTTGGCCTTTTCGCCTGAAACAAAATTAATATTAGTTTAAACTGGTTGATAGTACTTTTAACATAAATTTATGAATTTATGAAATACTAATGATTTTAGAAAACTATGCTTTTGAAGTAATCCTTTTACGCTTGGAAAAAATGGTGAGACTTAGTTGTAAATGATGCGTGCGTACATCGACAGCCAAAAACGACATTATGAAGTTTGCTGACAATTTTGTCTACAGAGTGAATTTCTACGATGCGCGCACATCGATATCCAAATTTAACACAAGATAGTTGCGGATTTTTTCAAGTGAAAACTTCTTTTGGCGCGCCACAGATAGATTTTTCGTCGGCTGTGAATTGAATTCTAGCGTCACGCTCGGGAATGATCAGAAATCCTCGGGTAAACTCGCCACCTTGGCCATGCCCTCCGGTTTCACCCGCGTAGTTTTCAAAGTAAGCTGTCAAATTCTGAGTTATAAGTTATAACTTCTATCGGCAGTTCCTCTGACCGCCATTTTTTTTTAAGGAATCTATTGGTCTGTCGAGTCGTCTGCCACCTAGCCAACTTTGGGCTAACGCTGAAGCGTTGTTAAGGCCATGGTTCCGAGTTAACGAAGATTTCTTTCAATAACGAGCGTAACGCTTGACCTCAGTTCACAGCCGACGGAAAATCTTTATGTAGTGCGCCAAAAAAACATGAAGTGTTCACTTCAAAAATGCGAGCTCTACGATCAAACCACCGCACCCGAAACCAACACCAAACAGTAGTGACCATTCCCCAAGACCCAATCAAGAAACTTTACAATCTCATTTCACCTAATCATCCATTAACAACCGTGAAATCTAATTACGTATTAAATCTCTACCTTTACGTCGACATTCATAAAATACACCCGAATTCTCGAATCAAATTCCTCCTAACGAAGCAAAGACTTTTTCTGACTTACAACAGATTTCAGATAAAAACAAAGTTATAAATAATAAAAACTCTAAAAGTCTCCACAATCAAGATTGGGGCTCCGACATTAATAAAATCAAGTTGGATTTATTTAACAGCCGAGAGGGCGCCACTGCGTCTCTACTTGATATACTGAGGTGTCTTTTAGGTAAACTTTGTGTGACTTGGGTTTCCGAAAGGTGTCCCGAAACTAGCAAACTACTCAACGTCATCATCATCAGACTATCTTAGTCCACTGCTGGACATAGGCCTCTCCCATGGCTCGCCACTATCCTCCCCTATCCCTATCCTCAGCTATACGTCTCCATCCACTGTTTGCTGTCTTCCGTATACCGTCATTCCATCTAGTCTCAGGGTGTCCTACACTACGGTTGCCGATGCGTGGTCTCCACTCAAGAACACGTCTACTCCAACGGTAATCGGTTCTGCGACAGATATGACCGTATATCTACTCGCGAAGATTCGAAGACTCGCTACTAGCAAACTACTCGCGAAGCATTAATGTTTGAAAGCACGGTTTTGAAGCAATGTTTCCATAGCAATAAGGATGATGACTGAGACAAAATTATACCATTCTAATAATTAATCCGTTAAGTAAACTTCCGGAGTGGCGGTTTGTGACGTCTAGTCTCCATACAAATCGTATACCTATAGACGTTATTTATATATACAGTGTTGTGTGTGAATTGTCCACCACCAATATATATGTAGACGTGCCGTCAGTCGAAACTTCTACTCACTGTAGTTATCTTCGTCATTTTTTGTTTTTGAAACAAAAGAAAAATGCGCCTACAATATTTTTCAATAATCTAACTCTGACGGACTAATTAGTTCTTTTTAGTCTCCATCTTATTATACCTACCTTTAAACGACCAATTCTTGTAGGTATATATATTATACTAGCGGCCCGTTCCGGCTTCGCTCGGATATGGTCACATAAAGCCCATTAATCGAAATAAAAACTATCCTATCTTTTAAGTTGGATCAATCTACACACGGTATCCAAATTTGATTAAAATCGGCTAAGTAGTTTAGGAGTCCATCGAGGACAAACATCGTGACAGGAGATTTATATATATTAAGATAGAATCTGAATCTCGGAAACGGCTCAAACGATTTTCATGAAATTATGTATACAGGTTTCGGGGACGATAAATCGATCTAGCTAGGTTTTATTTTTAAAAAACATCATTTTATGCGCGTTTTTAGACAAGGAAAAACTTCAACAATGTCATTAGAATACGATAACTTATTTCGCCACTGTTCTTTAAGTCGAAATGGCTTAGACGGAATATGCTCGCCCTCGGAGTCAACAGACCCCGGTGCGAATCCTGATGGTTACACTCGGGACTTTTTTTTTTGTTCTTTTTTTTTTCGGAGAAAATCTTATGCTTACTTTTACGCATTTAATTCGTATCTAAGTAGGTCTAAGTAAGTCATCACTACGTAATTCGTACCTGCCTAAATATCATTTAAAAACCCGAGCAAAGCTCGGTCAACCAGGTACTGTCTATTATAGGGTATATGGATGAATCATAGGATCATATGATGAGATATAAGATCTCTGGGGGACTAGCGCAGAGCAGTTCTGTGTAATGATTTGGACTATAATATGTACATGCTGCAATAGCTGTGTGACACTGTGCTGCTATGAGCAGACCTGTTCCTTACTATCAGGCACATGTCCACTAGTTTCATAACAAACTATAAAAATACCTAAAGTAAATAGGTAAGATTTATTCTAGGTACTAAATTCTAGTCCACGTCATTGTTTAGCAATAAGGAAATACGCGGTAACGCAAACCTGTTTTGTATTGAGTTGAATCTTTTAGGTAAAAGCGTTCATCTTGGATAGCATGGTCCCTTTACATAAGGCGAAATGGCAGTCCAATTGTATACCAATTTATCAATCAACGATTAAAAATAATTTCATAAAATAATCCTGAATACCATTCAAATAAAATATACAAGCTTTACAATTTGCCAATTCAACAGCCCAAATTCATAAAAAGAACCAAAAATTCAGACAAAACACAGTCGTTATAAATTCTAAAATAGAACGGAAGGTTTTATGTACTTATAATAGAACTTTAAAGAACCTTTATTGACAATACTAAATTACAATGAGAACATACCTAATATTGATACATACCTAACTACTTACACTAAGCATAAATATCTGATTTAACCATAGATCAATGAAGGTCTAAACATAAACAAGATGATCAAGCCTTTTATGAACTTTGAAAGAGCATAAAGTCAATTCCGGAGGTGATTTTGAAATAAAGTTTATTTTAATTCAAAATTTAAAATGGTTACGCTATTTTGCAATAGTTCAGCTAGAAGAAGTTGATATACGAAATTATAAAAAGTGCAAAGAAGATAACCAATGGGTGAAAAATCTGATTTTACAATAGGCGCGGCAACTAACAAAAAAACTAATTCCTCCGTTTGTTAGATTACTAAAAAATATTGTACTCGTGTTTTTCTTTAGTTTTTAAATGTTTTAGTGCTTAAATGTTTGAGTGACGTCACGTCTATACAATTTTTATAAATACGTGACGTAACAACCCCGAACTCCAGAAATTTAATGTAGAGATCAAAAAGATCTTTATAGATTTTTACATAATTTTCCATAATCTACCATATTTTTGACTCAATTATCATCCCAATTCTGAGGATTTATCCTGGGAATGATGGAAACTGGAACTACGCGGGTAAAACCGAAGAGCGCTGCTAGTAAGCTCTTATAATGATATGAGAAATAGAAATAACACTCAACGTGTCTCACATTTGCTAGGTTTACGCGACACGATGTCGACCTAAGGCCAAGGACCTAGTAACTAATTTGGCTTGATTAATATTCTGGAATACGAAAGTAATAAGGTTCAATTTTGTGAACAGTATCCTAAAAACTCGTTCTCATTACATAAATTACTGTTAACTGTTTTTTTAACAAAGTTCAAGGAATGTGTCGAGGAAGATTCAGCGATGAATCTCCGAATGTGGGCGACATGAATGATGGTACTCCTTAGGCATTTTGTATGTTAATTTACTGAACTGGTGCTGATGGGAGATTTGTAGGAATGTCAGATTAAAGTTTCATTACAATCGGCTAATTTATTAAATTATTAAATTAATTTAGAAGACTGAATTTAGTCGCTACTTAATTCAGTGAAGTGTAATATCATTGAATATTACACTTCACTGAATAAAAAATACTAGTAGCACTAATACTAGTAAACATAAAATATACTAATAGCTAACGAAACAGCAACAGGCAATAAACAAAATCGTTTACTTGCAATACCTATCCAAATACTGTATTAACGAGAACTTTACCTCATATGACGGCTAGTGCAAAGGCGATCAGATGGTACAAACTCGTCTTGGGATGCCACCGGTTAGAAAAGGCCGACTTGACCCCGAATCGAATGCCCTATAGCTATAGCGGGAAGGTCGTTGTTTGTAGTAATAGCAGCCTGCCTAGGGAAGTACCAGTAATTCTACTGCCAAGCAGTAATTTGCAAACATTATTGTGTTGCAATGTCAAGGTCAATGCAAGGATGTATTTGTACTACGGGCGAAGCCGGGACATACCACTAGTTTATCTTACTTACAGCTAACTGAGTTGCAACCCCGTAATATATTTATTTTATACAAAACAACCAATACATATACAAGCTAAATGTAAATCTTAACGTTTCTAACCACATTTTTCCATACTTCCCTTACTAATTTCTAATTTTATCTAATCTAACGTTTAAAGGTTAAACGCTTAGAAGTACCAGGCGAGCATACGAGGCGAGGAGGTAACGTAAATCTCGCATTCCGTTCGAGGTGTGAGGCCGATCCTCAGATAGGGTACCTACACCTAATTTATACGTTTTACGCGGTGACAACGCGAGCGTACTCTTTGGTGTTGACTACAGGATGTTTTGTTTTCATTTTTTCGGGGAAATGAAACGTAAACAGTAAATTGGTTTACAGTTTAACATTATCATTTATCTGTAGCAATATTACAAAGTGAGAACTGAGATTTTGCATGTTGTGTTAATTTATTTGGAACCAGAGCACAGTAAATGATAATTAATGTACGAGTACATAATTAAAAAGGACAGTCATTTGAATGATCATTGGCTATATTTTTTGGTTTCGATACAATTTTAACCCAGACGATTTCAGGACAATTTTATAAACGTAGTGACTGGAATGCTGGCATATTTTTCACTCAAAGAATTTGAGCGTTGATAAGAATTCAGAATTCACTCCGAAGAGTTGAAGAGACAGTTATCAGCTAATTTCATCATGGCGTTTTTGGAGGACTTATTAGGCGTAATTTTTTAAGCATTACTTCATATATACATATTATCTTATTATTTATGTAGCTTAGATTTGTTTATTATAAATATATTTGATTAGCTTATTATTTATGTAGAGCTTAGATGAACTAAGTGTGTATGCCCGTTTCCGTAATTTCCCAGCAATTAAACTTAAAGCAGTCTATTTTCTATTCCAGATTATAAATAACTTTGTTCCCAAATTTAACCCGATCCCTTAAGGTGTTCTGACGTAAACATCAAACGTTAAAATATCATCCCTCAATAATATTAGTAGTTATATAATATATATACTCGTAGTATCAAACAGCAACAGCGAATGTAATGTTTGATTCAGTTTGACGTCATTCATATACATATTATTTATACATCGAAAATTTCGTAATCAATTTGAATCTGCTCAAAAATTTTAAAGATTTTTGGTTTGCGTAAGCCTTGTTTGGAATACAGAGACAATAAAAGAAACAAAAAGTCTTCAACCAATTTTCCTTGTTTAAAATTAAGTGAACAGTCTTTAAATTTATTTACGTTTCAAAACACCCTTTATTCTAAACAAAAATCGGGACAAAGCGCTTCTTTATTTAAACGTAATTCGTTTATTGTTTTATCTTGGTTTTTATTTATGGCCAGTGCGCCTCGTCGCGACCACAGATTAAACAGTAACATTGGACCTTCTTGGGGATAAAACGTTCGAATTTATCACGTCCCGCGTTGATATACCCGAGATATTGGTGTGATATTAATTCTATACCTTTTTGAATCATCGCGTGAAGTGTCAATTTTAAAAGTGATTTATTTTACTGGTCACATTTTTTATTGTTTCGAGCGCGCGTAATTTGTTTTACGCGCGCTTTATTGGCGTTCGATAATCAATTGGGGTTTTCGGTTGTTAATGGCTTTGGCATCTTTAAACATGCAGCCGAGTTCATTAATCCTTACCGTTTTTATTGATTTTTCGTAGGTAAAATAATTTGAATATTTTTTGTCACGACAAAAATAAAAGAAAATTAATTGAAATTGTCACTTTATAAAATGACTAGTGGTCCCTCCTGTCTTGGCATGAGTATAAATTTATTCAAATCAAACCAAACTGATAAACAATATAAATTGTGTAAGGACCTTATTAGTCGCTAAGTTGTCTTTCTAATTAACTTAATTATTTTGGAATACGGCAGTGTGGTAATTTATTTTGAGGAATGGAAATTCCGTAGAGCGACATACAAATGAATTGTAACGGTATTTTGGAATACATAATATTGGAGTAGAGTGTTAGATTAAATGACGTTGTATAAATTGTTGTTATTTTGTTCTAGTAAAACAATGCTCTAAAAAGAAAACAGTTTAGTTTATTTTTAATGATTGTTTGTTTTTTAATGTAATTAGATATTTTAGAAGAAATCCTAACATTCCTCACCCGTGTTAACAAATTGGAAAGGTCATCCAAATTCAAGTCAAGCTGTCGACAACAAAACAAACCGTACACCAATGCCCAGTACTTAAGAAAACGTAGAGGAGAATGGGGTAAATTTTCATTGTTATGTTATATCCATACTAATATTATAAATGCGAAAGTAACTCTGTCTGTCTGTCTGTCTGTCTGTCTGTCTGTCTGTCTGTCTGTCTGTCCGTCTTTACCGCCTAAACCAACCAACAGATTTTGATAAAATTTGATACATAGATAAAATAGATCCCGAGAAAGGACATAGGCTACTTTTTGTTCCGAAAAAAGGGTTGAAAGGGTTAAAATAAGGGATGAAAGTTTATATGGAAAACTTCGTCATTGTTGAAGAACTATGAAACTTTACGTCTAGATATTTAACACGAAACCATAAAATGTATGTTTTAGCAGTTTTGTAGTTTCGATTTCGAATTGTACCTACGGGGTGGAATTGGGGTTTTCTTTTTTTATTATTTATGATTATTTATTCTTGGGTCAAATTTAGTCATTCAAATTTCACTCTTTTCCTGTCAACCGATTAATCTGAAATTTTGTATACACTTTGGATTTTGGTGACAATACAATTATGTTTATTCATTATCATTATAAATTCAAGATGGCCGCCGCTACAAAATGGCGGATAATTTATGTTTTATTAATCCCATCAATATGGGTATCAAATGAAAGGGCTCAACAAGCAGAATACAATATACAATAAAAAATTGAAATCCAAGATGGCGGCCGCTACACAATGGCGGATAACGTAGGTTTTATCAATCCCATCAATATGGGTATCAAATGAAAGTGCTCAACCAGTAGAATGCAATGTATTATATTAAATTAAAATCCAAGATGGCGGCCTCTACACAATGGCGGATAATTTGGGTTTTATGAACCCCATCAACATGGGTATCAAATAAAAGGGCTTGACAAGAAGAATACAGTGCACTATACAACCTCAATACTTAAGTTGGGCGCAGCCACTAAATGGCGTATCAGACTATCAGACAGAATTTTGATAGTCGACGAGATTTCCATGGTGTCTTATCAAATGTTATGCATGATGGACGCTCGATTAAGGCAAATTAAGAACTGTAAAATGAGTTTTTGGAGGAGTAAACGTATTACTTTTCGGTAACCTTTACAACTGCCTCCTATAAAATGATCAGGAACACCTGTTTTCAATTCTAATATGAAATTATATATATGAAAGTAACTCTCTGTCCGTTACCGTCTAACGCCTAAGCCACTTAAAGAGTTTGTTACAATTTGGTGCACAGATAGACTACCTAGACTTAGGAAAGGACAACGGTGACTTTTATCACAGAAAAGAGTTGAAAAGAGTGGAAATGAGGAGTAAAAGTGTGCATGGAAGGATCTTGGCACTCTTTGTATGCTATTTTTAACCGACTTCAAAAAAGGAGGAGGTTATCAATCCAGTTGTATTTCCAATTGTGAATCAATTTAGATTGTTATTTTTTTGGTTGGTAGATTATAGTTCAGAGGTGGTCATATAAATTTTATCGAAATCAGTGCGGCGGTTTTTGAAATATGAACAACACACTAAAATTTGCGTTCATGTAATCAGTCGATATATCTACTAATATCTACTAATAGACTCTAATAAAATTTGGTGGACCGTCCCAATATGATTTTAAATTAATTTTTTGAGAACATAGTTTCTTTGTAATTTGTCGTGTAAATGTAAATTGTACATTTATTAATAAATATAAAACTTTGACTTAGACCGATTTTGATTAGGAAACGTGAATTTGTATGGTAGTAGACATACGAGTAGGTACTGCCTCAATTACTTTAATAAATATGTGGCGTGGACGAAGTCGCGGGTAAAAGCTAGTAATTTATATATTTTCACCTTTTTTAACCAAATGATAATTAATTTAGTATTTGTATGTAACGTTCACTGTCAAAATCTCGCAAACTGTCAGTCAGTCCATGTCATGGTACATTAACGATTAATGTTTCAGATTTTACAAATTAGACAAGCGCTAAATTGTAAATACCACGATTTGACAGTTATTGGAAATTAATATTTTTATCCTGTTAGTTTAACGGCAAGTTTCTCTTTCGCCAACCCTGACAAAAGTTTTTATTTTCATTTATAAAAAAAACATCAATTACTACCGACTTAACAAACTTTGTTAATAATATTGTAACCATTGTATTAATATAAAATTAAAGAAAATGCCACAATTGTCAACTTTCAATAATTACAACTAAGGCAGAAAATCAAAAGACGTACCTAAATGTCATACTATTATAGGTATTACATTCATTGATATTCTAATGAATTTTTTCTCTCATATTTCTTTGATAAATAAGCCCATAGCTACTAATTTTAGATGATTTAGGGTAGTCCAGAAGTTCGTGTCATTTTCGACATTATGCACCGTAAGTAAAAAATCTGCAAGACTAAATGCATGATTTTTGTGTTTTTGCATAACTTTTGGATTTTATTTGAAACGTGTAAAGTTTGTTGAAAGTATAGTTCTAAATACACCTGATAACTAATTTTCGAATTCGAGCAACTTTAAAATCAATAAAATTACCCCAATCTCCCCTCCGATTAAACGTTGTATCGAGATATCGAGAGAGACATCTCGCGCGATAAATCGAGTCGTGCCTCGCCATCAAGCGGGACAAATTGTTTTTATTGCTGTTATCTCTGGGTGGCTTTATGTTTTCCATGTCTTTTACCTTTTTTTACACTTTTTACTTGGTTTACCACGTTTTATGTTTTTTTTTTACGCGACGCGTTTTGTTCTTGGGTACGTGTCTACGGGAATGATTAAGAATTTCTAATTAAAAAGTAAATATTAGATTTAAAAGATTAATAAAACATGGTTGAACAAAATTGATGTGGTGATTATGGGGCAACAGGATAAATTGTTTTTTTTCTGACAGATGAGCGTTGTCATACAAATATTATAAGTTAGTACCTACCTAAGTTTTGATGTTCTGATCTTTATTAATCATGTCAGAGGAACTGTACGGAACTGGTTGCATTTTGTAACATAAATAGATTTAACATTATCGTAGCCCATGTAGAGATACCTACTCTTGGTTATTCCGGAAAATGCGAAGTTACTTAGGGATTCATATTCTTTATCGAAAACCTAAACGGACAGAGTCCCAGGCAGTTACTAATTAAAAGATATGGTGAAGGAACGAAGTTCCTTAGGATAATATAGAATCAACAGAAATTGCAAAAAAATGCACTTGAAAAAGTCTTTATACTGACTTTTTTTGCTAATAAAAAATGGCCACCACAATCCATAGATAGGATAATGTAATTATGTAAGTATAAACAAATATTCCGGCAAATTATAGATGTGCGTAAAACGAAGCTAATATAGCACTAAATTTCGCGCCATTAAAATTACACCATGTCCACATGGTGTAACTTTCGTGTAACTTTCTAAGACTTAGCAGCTCTTGCTTGTAAACTTGTAGTCCAATATCTTGGCCAGAAGATTTAAGTGGTAGCTCAGACTATTGTTAGAAAAATTTGAGGTTTTCCAATAGACTAGCTGTACCCTGCCACGCTTTGCTGTGGCACATTGTAATGCAAAAATTAGATAAAAACTATCCTTGATGCGGATTATATATTATTTTAAAATTTCAGCTCGATCGGTGCAGAACTTTTTGAGTTTTTGAAGCGTACACAAACCAACATAACGTTTTACATATAGATACTACCAACTACCTAGAAAACTTATACTGAAATCTGTCACTCCTAATTAGAACTGAATTAGTATCGCAATCATTTTGAATTCCGTAACATAAGTTGAATTTTATTGTTTGTTTTACAAACGTAGTCGTGATAAGGCTACAGAGTAGAATATATTACAGATGAACATATACCATCAACTGAACAAAATATGTAAAAAAAAGTATATATGTTTACTGTATCAGCTTAGATTAAAGTTGCAATTTCAGTAAGATGAAAGATTTGTAGATACTCGTAATTCGTAGCGATGTCCAAAATCAGTATAGAAAATACGAATACAATTGTTTTCGTTATCATTAACATATATTCCGAAAACATTTTACGACCACTAGAAGCGCTGTTTTAATTAATAATAATCTACATATTATGAGGCAGTGAATTTTGGTGATCGACAATTGTTGATTTAAACAAAAAACTCGAATTTTTGCGTGTTTAATATCAAGAATTTTACATCAAGAGTACAAGACGCAATTCTGCGTCGTAAAAAAGGCATAGACGAAACAACAATGTTCCGAGGTGTTTACAAAATTTCTCAAAAATCGTCTTTAAACCTTCAAATGACGCGTCTCATTTCGTAAGAGCAATCTGATTAGCAAACGTAAACAATATTAAATTTCTAATATTATTGCCGTGAAAGTTTGACTGTTTGTTGATCAATGGCATTGTAAGATCTAAACTAATTAGTCAGCGAAATTGAAAAATAAGTAAAACAAACAGTGAAATTTGAAAATAAAATTATAGGTAATCCGGAATAGCACGTAAGCTACTTTCCTTGTAAATGTAGAGTTCGTCAATAGCAATTCTAAGTTCTACGCAGACAAAGTCATGGATGTTAGTTTGACATATTTTCCCTCATTTCTCACTTATTCATATCTGTTATTCAGAAATCGCCTCATATCAATACCGCCTGCGTCTAACCGTAGCCTTAGCCGGAGTTGTATCTCTGTAGTTACTCTACGCAGACTGCCGGTGTGTTTATGTGTCCAGCCAGCCAGGTTTCGTGTTACGATTCATACTTTAAAGGCCATTAAAAGCTCGTAACATCGACGGTACGAACATGACAGTGCGTCGTTAGCCATCCGACGCCCGCATCATAATCGGTGTCGGTTGCACTGATAAATTCATTTAGGAATGTGTACAATGCGTAATCAGTACGGGAATATATCGTTGTATACCTTCCGGTCTAAAAATTAGGTACTGTACCTCGTAGCTCGTAAAAGTGACATCGTTTCTTGGTCGACGATACAAAAACTCGAATGAAGAGGTTTTTTTATAATAAGAATGTCTGAGGCTGAGGAATACGTTGACTTATTTAATTGGATAACGGGACACTCACGTATATACGGTCGGTCAATCCGACTCGAGTTTCGGCCGCGTCCGGCACGTGCCAAACGGGCAGCCACCGCGCGTGTGCACTCGCCTTGAAAAAGGCCGCCGGACGCGGCCGAAACTCGAGTCGGATTGACCGACCGTATATACGTGAGTGTCCCGTTATCCAATTAAATATGTGTAACAACCACGTTAATTTGAATATTAAAATACGTTGACTATGGTGAGGTTTTCTCAATGGTTACAGTCTTGGTGTCTTTTTTTTTTAAATAAAAAAGCGACGAGACGAGCAGTACGTGTGCTTGATAGAAAGCAACATGCCTGCCACATAACAGCACAGTGACACGCAGCTATCGGAACATGAATAGTCAAAATCATTACCTAGCACTGCATTGCGCTCAGAGATTTAAGATGTTATATCTCTAAGCCCTGTAATTTCTCTGGAAACGTTGCCTTTTAAACCGGAACACAGTAATGTTTGCACATTACTGCTTGATGGTAGGATAACTGGAATTATCATCCCCAGTTCGTTCAAATCGAGTGTGATTTAGTTTTTACAAGTAAGCACGCTACATCGTGGAAAATATTAAGTATTTTTTGCAACGGAATGAGCAGCATATGCACCTGACAGTAAGCAACACTAAAATAGTGCCAAACAGCTATTTGTAGGTACATGAATAATCCAAACCACTGCATGCATTGTTCTGCGCTCGTCACCTAGAGTTATGAGATGATTTAACTGTTTGACCTTCTATTTCCCTGGCGATATCGAACTTGCCAACCAGAATCCAGAAATAAACATATTAATCATTACTCTTTTACACAAGCATATTTAAATATATCACATCTTGTCGATACTTAGAATAACTGACAAAAAGAGTAATAGCAAAAAATAAGTTTCAAATTGAAAACAATACCTACACAGGATTCAACGCTTTGTAAATTATTGTTAAGTATTTAGAATAATAGCGAAACATGAAAAAAATGAGGGATCATTTACTTCACTTACCTATAACAGTTCCTAGTATCCTAGTAAATCAATTCGAAAAGTGGTTACGGGTATAGGCTGGGGTTTGTGAATCTTAAAACTACATCTCTACAATACACAAGGTTCAATTACGTAACACAAAAAGAGAGTATTGATCATGCAGAAGCAGATTGCGGTGGGTGCATTGTCTTTGGTGCGTGCGTGGTGCCAGGATAAAATAGTTTTATATCATAATTCTATGCCTCAATCAAACCAATAGAAAAATCTTTTCAAATGTGTCTGTCCATCATCATTCATCATGTACCCATTCTAAAATGTGAAATATTTAAAACAAAAATTGTTAAAATAAATGTAAATGGCCAGTGACATCCGCTATTTTTTTCTTTTTGTGTGGCTTAAACGTTTTTTTAGCCAACGTTTATTTCCACTTCAATGTAAGTAATATTGTTAGCGAGTTGATTGGTTGACATTCAAATAATCACTATGATAGTATTTTTTTTAGATGAGACGTGTTTATAGGGTCCAAGTATTTTTTAATCGTCTGATTGAGGCTGTTTATCATCTAAGGTTTGGGAAGTGCTCTATTAATTTTCGGTGCTTTCTAACCTTTGGTTCGTGGTCGAGGCTGCATCTCGGCGAAGAGCCACCGAGGTAGCTACACGGCATCAGCGTCACCATTCTATCTCCGGCACACACCACTTATCAATGTCAATATCACTTTGACAGTTTTTTGAGCGGGAAACAGTTTTTGTGCTGTCATTTCGCACTATCATTTTAGTTTTGAGCACGGGAGGTTTAGTGTTAAATGTCTCTTTTTAGTTGTATTTTCACAATGCATTTTGAATCTGTAGCATGCAAAAAGTTTAGATATCAACCTTCACCTATAAATTATAATTTAGTACGTAAACATTGTAACAGTAGATATTTGCATAATTGGCATTAAGTAGGTATGGAGATTACTACCCGTTTTTATTAAACAAATTAATACAAAAAAATATTTAAAAAAATCCTAGATCATTAAAATAACAGTACTCTTACAGTACTGTTTATTTGATGTAGGTACGTATAGGTAGCCACGACAGACTATTTTTTTTTTGTTAAATGAAAAAAACAGGCGCATCTTCATAGATTGAATTATTCGTAAGTGATAAGTATGTCGGGACTTCCTCTTAATTTTTTACACTAAAAACTCGTCAAAAGCGATTATAACGCATCGTCGGTGGCTAGCTATTGAAAGCTTGTTAGTTAGCGGCCAAAAAAAACTAAAACAAAAGAAAAAATCACGTTCGGACCACCCACAGTCCGTCAAGTTCAAATGTCGAACAGGCGTGTTCATCAAGTTGTCAAATCGAGTTTGACATAATTGTGAGCGAACGCTTTTTGTATGTACCTCCTTATTAATCAGTTTGTGACTTCTGGCTGTATATGGTATCTTGGTTTTTATCGTTTGATTGATAAAGATACGGCGTTGATTTAAAGGTTTTGGCGGTCGTGTGTGAATTTGTTGTATTACAAGAGAATTATTATTATTATTTCAGGAAAATGTAGTCCCTAGTGTGCGTGATACTTAATTTATACCGGATTTATTTATACCGGATTTATATTATACCGGAGATCCGGTCCGACGGTTTCTCTGTTATAAAATTAAATATGATATAGAGTATAGCAAATTGTAACAATTTCAATTCAAATGAGTCGTTTTCAAAATGATGGACGGATGAAAAAAAAAATTGATCACAATGAAAAAAAAAGTTTTTGCGAAAAAAAAGTTCGTTATATTAGCTAGAGATAGACCTATTTTTATCATGTTTAGTATTTTTTTGATACTTCGTATTTGATGTTAGACAAGCTAGCTATGAGTTACAAAAGCCAATGGATATATCGAAAAATAGTAGGTAATAGGGAGATTAATTTCGAACACAATTCATTATAACATAACAGGCCAATCTAATTTCATTCATAGAATTTATTTAGGTGTAGTTTAGGTTTAGATGGCTAAAAATCACGAACAATATTGTTTAATTGTGCAGCGATATGGAATAAAGATGACCCCATATTGGACCCGACAGTATAAAGAATAGATTGTGGTACCTATTACTAAGTACAAAACTCTTTGAATCCATTTCTCATGGGTGCAGCTAAGTGACGCTGGTAGGTATATGATTGAAGTTTAAAAAACTCGAACTTCTTTCGACTTTCATTTAAATAAATAGAACATTCTTTATTGTAACAGAAACAAATTAAATATTATAGCAAAACAATTATGAATCAGCGCCACAATAGCGGCCTTATTGCTAAGAGCAAACGCTTCCAGACAACCAGCGTTAGTTAAACGTACAACCAAGCAATGTAATATGCTGCTACAATGGGTTCTTTAATACGATCTGGGTATTTTCCAATTTAGAGTGAATCGGCTTCGAATGATAATGATAGAGTGTCAGCGCGCTCCATTGTTGACCATATCATCGCTTTACTTCAAGCAAGATGGCTGTCAAGTGCGAGCCTATGTTCTAAATTAAACTTAGCAACACACGAGTTGGTGATCAACGCTGTCTTATTCGCGTAAAAAATATGAATCCACAAGTTACAGTATTATGATAAAACGCTAAATCCATATTAATTAGCATTAATTGCCCCAAATACCTACTTCATCAATCTAAAGCCGCTTAACTTTTTGTTACCAAGTAGCTCGGCTGTCCATTTCAATTAAACGGTCATTACGTTCAAATTTGGAATGTCGAACGTTACATTCTCGTTTGTTTGGAATGATAATTAATTTTGAATTCAAATTATGTTCCATTCTTGTTCTCTGTTTGAAACTAGCTGACAAGCGAACTTCGTCCCGTAATATACTTTTTTTTTACAGTATTTTACCCGTTCAACTACTAAGTAGTTGCACCACTAAATGTGTGTCTTTTAATTTTTTTTTCACTATTTTCAGTCCTGAATGTATCTAGTCAATTAGATTTAAAAATAAAAGTTTATAAAAAGACCCATTTTTTTGAAATTATCATCTATACAAACCTAACCATGTACTGACATTAAAAACCACAAAATGAATTATGTATCCAATTTTGTGCAGTTATTCGGAAATTATGCTCACAGAAATATTGTAAACGATACAGTCTACGATGGAGCATGCATTCCTAGAAGAGACTGATTTACTCTCGACTTAAAGCCACCAAGATTATAACATGTTTGAAGTTGAATCAAACCTTTTAGTGTGAGTATTTGAAATATGCGCTTTTTCTTTTCCTACCTACCGGGAAGCAGTTGAAGCTAACTGCCCTAGGCGACTTCTTAAAAAAAGTAAACATAAATTCTTACTCAATTTCCAGAGATTTCAAGATTTAAATCCCTTTACTTATGCAAGAAGCAAGAAGGGGGTCAGCCATTTAAAACATTACTTTTAATTACATGACTCTGGCCACCTCCTCGGGCGTCGGGTCACAGTATAACCGATAGTTACTACGCCCCTACGCCGTCTCACGCTGCGCAAGCGACGCTACTGTTTGCCCCCTGCTAGCTCCCAAACAAACAATAATTTATATTTATACAACGTACCTTTGCCACTTATTAAAAAAAAAAGAGCTTAGTGTTCCGTGACCGCTTATAGATGTAAAAAAGTAGGTGGGATAAGAACTGTTCGAATAACGAAACGCAACGGCGTTATCTTTCAGACAACCGCATGGTATGTGTCGTAAGTTTTGTTGGAAACTGTACAGACTATACACGTTCTACGGTGAGCGCGAAAAAATGAAATTTGAATAAAGAACTCAGCGCTGCTAAAGGCTTTGTAAATTTCATCTAGAAAAGTCGCCTTTACGTGCTTACGATAGAATGAGTATTCTTTTCGACAATACTCGCATTTTCTGTAGACTGGTAGGTTTTTTTAGTACGAAAACTTTGACTAGACGAGCAAGATATTGACCTGAAAGTAAGCTTAACGTCACAATGACACGTAGCTATTGAAACATAAATAATCCCAATTACTTGCAAACACTGTGCTCGTCACCCACAAAAGATGATTTATCATTTTGCTCTGTAATCTCTTTAGAAACAATGCTCTTCAAACCGGAACACATGAATGTTGCCACAAAAAAAAACCAAATGACAAAGGTCACGGACCCCAGAGTCTGTGAAGTTGCTAATTATAATAAAATTAAAATTGGCAGTCACAGGGACTGCCGATAGAAGTGAAAACTTATAACTCAGAATTAGATAGCTCACTTTGGAAACTACGCGGGTGAAACCGGAGAGCGTGACACTGACCATGGCCATCCAACAATGCGTCAGCATTTCTACGATTGGTCCGAGTTTACCCGAAGATGTCGAACGCGACGCTTGAATTTTCACTTCAAAGAGATGTTTACAGATTATTTCTGGCAGTAGAGTAGGTAACTGACAAATGTTTGGTATGTAAATATTCAGGGGAACCCACCCTGATTATACTGCCACAACACATAAAGTTGATAGCTTATGTGTATGCATAGGTGACTCCTAATAGCTACTGAAGGGTAACGGGTAAAGAAACACACAGCGTCTCGCATAAACTATCTATAAAAGTGTTAAAAACACGCTATAAGACAATAAGGATCGTAGAACAAATAAAATATGAATTTTATCCTGAGTCCTTCATCACGACGGGGGGTGTGGACCCTGCTACCAAAAGGAGGCAACGTTAGAAATTATGGTGAGATGTAGGTAATATCACACACAAAAGTGGTTGTCCCAAATATCTATCTCTTAATCAACATCTAAACTATTTTTTATAGCTTAAAAATATTATTTTTGTAGTAAGTTAACACCACCTACACTAACATTTTTATAGACATTTCTCCACTCAAAGGTTGCCTGGAAGAAATCGCTTCAAGCGATAAGGCCGCCAATTACTCAGCAAATTGATGTGTCCTATAATGTGATCAATGCTATGACCTATTTTTAAGATTTGTAGTTGTAATAAAGTATTACAACTACAAAGTAATAATAAAGTATTATTATTATTAAACTAATGTTATAAAGCTGAAAAGGTTTTTGTTTCAACGCGCTAAGATCAGGAACTCCTGAACCGATTACAAAAATTCTGTCACCGTTAGATACCTACGTGATTTATGAGTGCTGTAGGCTATATATGTACCACGTAGTGTAGTGAAGCCGGGGCGGACCGCTAGTCATAGGTAAAGTTCATAATATATCGTTCTAATATCATAAATGTCAATGTAGGAGTTTCGATGTTTGTTGCTCAATCACGTCGTAACGTATGAACGAATTGGGCTGAAATTTGGAGAACAGGTAATAAAAAAAATCGCGGACACTGATACTCACGCACGCGGATACTGGGGTAAAATCGCGGAGCATTGCATGTTTTATTGACGTGATAACGTCTAATAAATCGATGAACACCAGCTGCATGCACGAAATAGTGTCCCGTTATGTCCCGTTACGCTCATTGGCCCGTTATTGTATGCTTGCGCCGTATCTATCAATATTTTGTGATAACGTTGTCACGTTAAGTTATCCGTCCGTGTCCGTGAACCAACTAACTTTAAAGACAACGTATTTTTTTAAAAATAAAATTAGTATTCAGTGTAGATTATAGGTTCAGGCTTGACCACCATGTCGCCAGATGTTAAGCGACGATGCGGTATGCGTCCTAAGCTGTAGCGTGCATCCCTAAATGAAACCGTTTCACTCTCGAATCGAAGATCCCAAGACTGTACCTACCCATTGGGAAAAATAACCCAGACAAGGTTTTACGTTCTTATTACAAAAGTTTAGTCATTTGACTCAACTTTTCTCTCGTCTCAACTCTCTTCGTTTGAATCTTATGAAACGTCAACCTTGAAACCAAATCAAATTATGTATCTACTTTTCGAAGAAGAACTTTGTTCTTAGCTGTACAATTAAGAAATCTCAATTGTAATCTTTATTGTCACACAATACGGTCCAAATTAAAACATTTCGCTATAGAAATAAATAATTTTCTCCTATTTAGTGGTATAAAACCAATACGATTCTAATATAATTTTATTGGCCATTAAAATGGCCATTATTGATGCTCTGTGACCTCACGGACATAACTTTTATAAATACTTTTTAATTTCTTTTATTTAGATTAATGAGAAGTAGCTTGGGAGTAAAATATGACTAGTATCATCATTTTCAGCCTCTTATCGTGGGCTACATTATACTCCAACCTGGGCTATTCTCATCAATCCATGAGACTAGCCTATCTCTACATATAAAAATGTTATGTTGGTTTGTGTACGCTTCAAAAACTCAAAAAGTTCTGCACCGATCGAGCTGAAATTTTACAGTGATATATAATCCGCATCAAGGATTGTTTTTATCTAATTTTTGCATCATAATGTGCCACAGCGAAGCGTGGCAGGGTACAGCTAGTTTGAAATACAAATAAGTGCGAAATACTAATGTCCATTCTTTATCTGGATGTTTCTTTGTATTTATATATCTAGTTTAGCATTAATAGCTTGGATAATTAATATTCCTGACTCATATGAATTGTCATCTCAAATTTTTACCTTCAGGTTTTCGACGTGATTGAGCAGTAAAAATCTAATCATTAAATTATTTAAGTAAACTTTGATATTAATACTACATAGTACCTACCTACCTATAGGTACCTATAGGTATATAGGTACCTAGTACCTACGTACGTAATTATGAAGGAGTTATTTCCGAAGAAATCTGTGTTATCTGAGTTTCACAGTAGTAGGTACTTGGTAGAGTCCCCCTGGGGAAGTACCATACCTTTGCCAGTTATTCTACCACCAAGAAGTAACGTGAAAATATTAATGTGTTCCGGTTTGAAAGGCAATGTTTCCAGAGAAATTACAGGGCTTAGAGTTATCGAGAGAGAATCGCGAAAGCTTAAGAACAATTGTGTACTTTATAAACTTTATTTTGGCAAGTTAGGGAAAAATGTTTTTTATAATAAAATATTAGTGTAGAGTAATTATTTGCGATGCGCGCACTTCGTCGCGAAAAACATATACCTACCCTGCAGTTAACTATTCAACATTTTAATAAGCATTGTAACTAGGTAATTTCAGGTGAATTCTTTTTACGTTGAAGAAATTATCTATTCTATGGCTGAAGTTAGGTTTCTTCTTTTAAATTATAGTAGGTATTATTAATACATACGTACATACATAAATACACACCTGTTTCATTTCTAAATAAAAAACAAATGACATGTGAAATGTAGTGATGCGACTACAATCTACATGCCTAATTTCACAACCACAGTTATTTAACCTAATCTCGAAAATAATTTCCAAATGCTAATGAACTAATATTATAAACTTGCAAACGGCAGTAGGGACGTCACTGAGTCTTCGCAAATCGATTAAATCTTGATGTTTAGTATCGAATTAAACCGATTACATGTACTGGACCGCCCAACCGCCTAACCAGTCGCTTGTCCAGTCATGGTTATATTAACCATCTGTGTATAATTTCCAGGACATTTTTACTAAAAATATGTTTACTATTTTACCCACCAACGTATTTTACTCTACCAAAAGCATAGTTTTTGTTTGTCATTGTTTAATTGTAGATCTACGATCTACAATTAATTTGATGGCATAATTTTATAAAATATTACGTGTTTGTGACAAGAACGTATTTGTAATTGTATCTATAAATTACATTACTTGCTCTATAAGTCACCCAATTTTGTGTTCTACAAATTGGTGCATTTAATTTTTTCAGATTATTTTAAATTGTAATTGGCGCTAAGCGTTTCGTGGAAAAAATATAAATAAATATCATTAGCAAGAGAACAACATAAGATTAAATTTTTTTCTGTCTACTGCATGATAATAACAAGTGTAGTTTTTACGAATAAAATATTTTCATTGGTATTAACAGTCGTATTTCAAACATTGGATTTTAAACAATAAACAACTCTTAAGCCCATCTTAACGTTGTGAAATAGGTGAGATAGAATAAAAAAATAAATATCGAAATAGTTATTTGTTGTAACAAAAAAAATTGGAACGGTCGGAACTAGTACAAAAACTGTAACTATCTCGCTATCGAATATCAATGAAGTAGTCAAATCATTTAGAAATGTTTGTGAAAATAAACAAAATGAGTAGGTACCCTTGACGACACATACGTCGCTTAATAATCGCGAAATAAACCCTAAGTCATGTTTTCTAATACATTAAGTCTCCGATTACAAAACAGATAGTCACCCTTGTCCCAGTGGAATTCTCAATGCGTACGATTTATCGGTATTAAAATCGATTTGCCGTAATCGTTTGCATAGATGTTAGAATTATTCGATGTATCGGATTGTTGGATCATTTTGCTTGACTACTTGTGATTTACTGATATTTAATGAGATGTTAGTTTTTAGAGCTTCATTATTGAAACGGGTTTATTTTTTGACAGTGCGTAGATTCTTATACTATGAAAGCTAATGTGATCCACGTTTTTATAGCTCACAAACGGGTTACTCAATTATGATATTTTTGCTCACCCCGTATTCTTATCCACACATTATTTGCCTTGGAAGAAATTGCTTTCAGCTACAAAGCTAACTGTCGCAAGAGTTTTAATTTTTTTTTATTAGCCACTCCATGAACTCTAGGGCCCGTTACCTTTGTCATTGGGATTCATTCCTTTCTTTTGTTTTGGATTAGGAGAAAAGAAAAATAGGGGGAGTATGGAAATTTTAACCTTATTCTAATGTTAAATTATTTACTAATTCTTAGGTATACAGTAGTCTGATTGTATGTTAATATGTTGATCCTATCACAAACGTTTGGGACTCTACTTGTAATGGACTCATCGTCGTCTTTTGTTTTTCTTTAACTTCGATACCTGATTTAATTTTTTTGGTATATGGCAGTACGAATTCGCTCATCATATTCTTACCGAATTGACGACGAAAGTCGCCCGAACTTTACCGTTCAATGAATAATACTGTCTCATTATATAATCCCATAAGACTCAAAATAAATTCTCCAAACCGGTCCCACAAAATGATGTCGCGATAATGATCTCCGCACCGATATTAGGCATAAATTAATCGATTAAAATCGACACGTCTTACCGTATGCTAGAGCCCACACCACAATTCAAAACCGTAAATTGGTGGCGCTAGTGCCGTTTATTTAGGAGTATGTGTAGTAGTAGTGTTTAATTGCCGTATGCATCGAGCAACTCGATCTTCCGCGCAAGCACGGAGCCTTAGCTAAAAAATGTTGTTCAAATCTTTCTGTCATTTCTTGTGGGAGGGAAGTTGCACACTAGCGCAAAGCCGCACTATTACATACAAAACATACCTGTACCGATCCATTACCGATCATACTCACACAGCCAAATCACTAACACAAAAAATAAAGCACCATTCACAAATCTAGCCCCGTCCTCACGCCACAGCATATTATCAAACTTCATGGTCCACGTGGACTTGTACTCTGGCAGAGGGGAAACGCTGTGTATGCCTACTCCCTTCAGTGTTGCTCGCTGGCCGTATGACAACAATTTAATAATAATTCAGCAAACTAAAAGTTTGTGCAATTTTTGAGAGAAATCCAAAAGTTTTAGAATTTTTTGACGACAATATTAAAAAGACAAAATAGAACTTACGAAAAGTACTTTATAAAATAGGCTAAAGTTGTGTAGTTCAACATTTTCGCCATACGACTGGAGTAGTGGTACAATCCCATCGCACGGAGCGAGTCGATCGGTGCGGAACGATTTTCGAATCGATTTGGAATTCCGATTGCGATCCTCGACGCTTGAAATTCTTGATGTTGTAGTAGTGATTCGAAATTCAAATGCAAATTGGTGTTTTCTTGTAGTTGTGTTTCGAAATTGGAAACGGTTATTAGTTTTGTACCAATCAACGCACCTACGTGTTTTCACTCGATCACTTAAGTAGGATTCCACTATTTAAGTAGGAATGTTTTTCGAACAAATATTATATTATGCGTAATTACTTAGTTAGCTTCAGGCAAGATGGTAGTCAAATGTTTCAATAGTTAATTCAAAAATATGCAATCATAGGAACTTCCAAAAGAAGATCTTTTTTTAATTAGAATTTTAGTATTACACAGAACTAATGCAGCACAGTACTTAGTTACATCACCTGCATAGCTATAAAATACACTTGGCTAAATTTAGTCGACTGAATTCAGAAACCAGGTAGAAGCAAGCAATACACGCTTCCAAATTTATTCTGTTAGCCTACTGAATGCTAAACTAAACTAAATTTAGCCAAGTGTTATAGGCTTTATAGATATACTACTGGTACCACGTATTTCTGGATGACGAGCGCAGTGCAGTACGGACAGTGATTTGGACTCTTCATGTACAATAGCACTGTGGCTGTTATAGACAGCCTTGGAAGACGAAGCAGGTAGTATAATAAGAGAAACGTTTCACCAAAAGTGTGGTAAGAAATAAGAAAATCTGTGGTTGATAATAATGACAAAACCATAGAGCATGGACTCCATATAACATGGAGGGCATATCATACACCCATAGCATTTAGTTATCTGTTTTATTGTTATTCACCTACTGATATAATTAATTCTATATTACATATAGTATTGCTAGTTAATTTGATTAGATTGATAATTTACCCTACTAATATTTAACCTATTAATTTGATTAAAATGGATGTAAATCTCGAAATAATATAATTCACCTATTGATACACAAATTATTTTAAGATGAGACCAAGAAGAAGAGGCTTGTAGTTTAATTGTCGTAACAATGATCCAGTGGCGATATTATTAATTTTGCTTAGTAAGACCATTCATCGAATAATTTGTAATTTAAATAATCATCATCATGTAATACTAAATACTAGGTATCTACACACACTATACAATACACATAGGACACTTGGGTGATTGAGAAGAATCTTATGATACCTTAATTGTCAAAATCCATCCAGCCGTTTGGAAGATAAGTGCGAGTGAAGAAATTTACAAACATACAAGATGCGAGAAAACCTCACCCTTCTTTCAGTCGAGTAAAAAGAGCAACCCATTTTTCAATCTGGAAATAAACTATTTCATTTCATAGACAAAAACGTTGCCCTTGATGCCTGCGCGGTCCGAAGGGGGGGGGGGGACATCACCGCCCCCAAAATCGTATATGATACATTAAAAATAGAAAAAAATTAAAAATATCTATTAATACATAGACTATTTTTTAAACGCGGGAAATCGTCTGGAACGGGAACTACGCGGGTAAAATCGTGGGGCGCTACTAGTAAAGTATTTTTTACTCGATTTATTATATTTCTACTGGTGACCCAAGATCTTAGGCTTTGTACTGGTGACCCCCTCCAAAATTCGAGGCTGGGACCGCGCCTGCTATGATGTCTTATGTTATTCATGATTTCCCACGACTGTCTCGACAAAAACGCAGGTGAGACCATTTGCGGTCCCAAACGTGGTCGTTTGCGGTCAGCAAAGTTCTGACTGACGATTTGATACTGATGGCTAATCGGCATCAAGTTACCAAGGTCAATATCACAAAAAACTGACAGACTATATGGAACATTCTGATTGTTCTAACTGTTAAAAAAGAAGCAGTATGTATATTGCCCGATTGCTCCGCAAATTGACAATGGATTCGCCTTCGAATCGCGCGTTCGATTCCCACCCAATGCAGATATTTGTATGATGAATTCAAATATTTATACGGTGTCTGGGTGTTTCAATGTATAATAAGTAGGTATGTATTTACAACTATAGTATAAGTATTAAATCAGTTATCTGGGCGCCATAGTACAAGATTTGCTTAGTTTGGGGTCAGACGGTGTTGTGGTGGATAAAACGGTACCACAAAATCATGGGACCATATAATTTTTTTCGAAATCGAAGTGGCGCTTTTTGCAATATTAACAAAAAGCTAAAATTTAAAATCCATTATCTAAACGACGTCATCGTTGATTTAAAAAAAATATGATATTTTGTTGAGTGTCTGTTCAGTTTTTAAATTTAAGACGGATTTTGTGATCGGATCGATTCACTATTCTATAAAAAAATAAGTATTTGTTTTTAAAGCTAAATGGTGAGTGAATAGATTTCTTTTAGTTCACAAAGTTCAAAACTTTTTATTCAATGCTTCATATACGTTTTTACGCCTGTTACTCTGTAAAAGAGATACCTACTACTTGTATAATTATTTTTTTGTCCAATTTTTCCAAATTATAAACGCAATACCTGAAGGAGTATTATTAATTAAATAATATTACCTGGTGTGTTTTAACAGACAGGAATAAATGGAAGGATAGTAAAAAAGTTTGGATGTTTGCTCAATCACATAGGAAGGTCTGAGCAGATCGCGTTGAAATTTAGAACACAGGTATATATTATGGTCTGGAATAGCAAATATGCAACTTTTTATAAATCGCCATAAAGGTAAACGAAACTACGTTCGTAAAACCGCGGGCATTGTTACTTCATAAATTAAAAAAATATATACGTTTACAAAATGTTATTATAAAAAGGGAAGCGAATACAAAAAAACAATTGCATATTTTTTCCGAAATATTCTATAATGACCAGGGAACAATAAACTTGCGGATATCCAAAATTACATCTGCTCGAGCGAGACACCGCTATCTCTGTCTCGTACCGCCCCCTTGGCACGCCCCTTCCGCCCAAATTGACAACAGGCAGTTCAAAGCTGGGTACGCTTTGTTGAACGGAGCAATAGGTATTTTTGTGTTTTTTAATTTACCTGTCGAGAAGAATAGAGCAGAGAATTTAGAGTTGAGTTTACTTTGGATAATATATTTTCAGACTATACCTCTGACTTCGAGGCCTTGTTACTGAACACCATGAATTAATCAAACTTCTGTATGTTTGATGTAGGTATAAAATGTAATCGGTAGTATCATGGATTTACGTAAGAGAGAGATATTCTTAAAAGAATGAGAGATACTGTCTTGTCTATTAAATTAATATTAAGTTATGATTTTTTAAAGTAATACAGAGCGACAAACCGACCAGGACGTGTGCGTGATAGTAAGTAGCACGCCTGCCCATATCAGCACAGAGTCACGCAGTTGTAAGAACATGAAGAGTTCAAATCATTACCTAGCACTGCACTACATGACTACCTATCGACGGATTTATAGGACGTAGACAATTAAAGCAAAAAATGAACTCTATATTTTTAAGTCGAACAAACTCAAAGTATACATATACCTAGCAAGCTACCAGACTCTATCAGGATGGCCCCCAGCCATAATAGTTTCAAACACGCTGGTTTGTCGAGCACTCGTTTTATGATTTCCTTTTTTTATATAGTATAGAGTGACGAGACGAACAGGACATGTGCCTGATGGTAAGAAACAACATACCTACCACATAACAGCACAGTAACACGCAGCTATTGGAACATGAAGACTCCAAATCATTACCTAGCACTACACTGCGCTCGTCACTCAGAGATCTAGGATATTATATCTCTAGGCCCTGTAATTACTCTGGAAATATTGGACTTCAAACCGGAACACAGTACCGTTCGCACATCACTGCATCAGTACCAATACATGATTTTTTACAATTGTATTTTTATTCGAATTTGATTACTATAATGAATTATTTATGACGTGTAAAATGGTTTTACTAAATAAATGAATATGAATATAATATGGTGTTCCAAATTTCAACCCGATCCGTTCAGAGGTTCCTAAGTGATTGAGCAAGAAACATCCACGCCTTCGCATTTATATTTTTAGTAAAATGTATTGTGAAAACTATGGATCCACAAACAAATACACACAAACATATCAAACATAGATACACAAGTCAGACAGAAAAATCCCTTTTTAGCACCAGGGACTTAAATTGTATTCAAGGGTGGATCTGAGTTTGTCAAATGGGGCGAGATAAAAAGATTACACTCAATAAAATGTTGTTTAATATTTATTATTAATAATAATGTATTATCAGCCCTATTCGTTGCTCTTCTGGGCGGGGACGAAACTTTTATATTTCAAGAGTTTTTTATGTAAAGGTGCCTCTAGCAGTTGGTATTAGTTGATCTCTACTGCCCGCCAAAATTTGGGCTAGTGTTGAAGGCAATTAATAACCACCATTTAGCCTTTTTTTATTGGATTGGATTGCCTCGAAAAAGCGACATCGTTTTGTGGTTGATGTTCTAAAGGCTTTGCGAACGAAGAGATTTGACTGTCATTTTGTGATAAGAACGTCTAGGCTATGGAATGCGTTGACTGTGTTTGAAATGAAAGAAGTTTTCATTTTTTTTTAAATTGGTAGTCATCGTAGAAGACCGTAGTACTCTTTGAAAACAGGAAGATTAGGTTAGTACCCTTCTGCACTGTTTTTAAATATTATATATTTTATTGATTTAAAGTTGGCCCAAAGTCCCAACGTTGGCCCAAAGTTTGATCGGCAGTGGAGGCCACTTGCAAAGAAAGAAACATGAAGACAAAAACTTTGCCCTTTTTTACGAAAATTTTGTGACCGGAGGAGTATGAGTACCTGTTCGTGTATCAGTTTTACCAGAGAGTTTAAAAAATATATTCTGACTATTTTTTTAAAACTTTGTAAAAATACATTTATTTGTAAAAAAAACTTTTCTCGCACTTTGAGACGCATGCTAACATTAAGTTGATTATTGTTTAAATCTGTGGTCAAATTGAGAATAGATTAATTTTGCTTTGTGGTCGAATTTTGACTTGGCGACCACAATTTTCTTTGAATTTAATATCTCTGAAAAAAAACCGATTTTGAACAAAAATTAAATTCAGCCACTCTACTAACTTTAATAAATCTTCTTCTTTCTAAATCTTCATTTATCTGAACGTCGCGTCGCGTCCTGACGTTCAGATAAATGAAATTAAAGTTTTTTGTTAATATTTCAAAAACCGCCACCCGAAAATGTATATAAAATATGACCCCCTCTAAGCTACGATCTACCAAACAAAAAAGTACCATCAAAATTGATTCACAATAGGGTATCGGACTGCGTCAAAAATACCATTCAATACCATTCTAATTAGTCCGCCAGATAGATCATAGAAAAATATGGGACGCGTATTTTTTGTTTTTTCAAAATATTAATAATCGACAGAGATATAGACCATCAAACTTCCAGCATGGGGGTAGTGACGTCACTTATATCTAAAAATCGTACCCACGAGTGACGTCACGCGAAGCTTTTAAGCACTGTATCTTCGTAATTTTTTGTTCGGGACACAAGAAAAAATACGTACAATATTTTTTAGCAATCTAACTGACAGACTAATTAGTATTTTTGAGGATTGTAACCTATTGGAGTTGTCGCGTAGCATACCTACATACAAAAAAAAAACAACATACAACCGAATTGCGTACCTCCTCTTTTTTGAAGGCGGTGTAAAATGAGATCAACATCCGCTAGACTGCAATACCTAGGACCTACGTGGATCTAGGTATTGTGGGTCACCCGTCTGACCCCGAGGCAAAGCGACAAGCTCTGCCATAAACATCTCAAAGGTGACACCGTCTAGCCATAGACAACAGAATAATGAGCGTCAGATGGTCAAATGCGATTGGAAACCAAGTGCGCTCAAATTTAGTAATGCATTAATTCTGTTTTTTTTATTTATTTGAGCACGTTCCGGTACTTTTGTTCAACGCTACGCCACTATACCACTTTGGACAAATGCCCTGCTTCAGGTTGTTTTTCCGAGGTTTCTTTGTAATAATTCTCACCATAAATGATTAGATGAGCTAGCTCATCCTTCCAGGTCCGACCTAGTGGCCGTTTACTCTGCAGATCCCAGCCGGTAGTGGTTTTTATCCAGACCCAAATAAAATCTGACACAGAAGGCTGTAATGTTGAAATGGAAATATTTCAACGTATCGAATAGGATTTAAACTACACGTAATATAATTTTATTTGTTCCGAAAACACAAAAACCGACCGACAACAATTTAAAATTAAATTGAGACGCTCGGCTAAATTTTATATTTTTTGTAAAATCTACTAAATATAACGAAATAGCAAGTTAGTACGAATACGAGTATATCGGTGAGGTAAGATTTTTTTATTTGAATGGCAACATCCAATAATTTTAAAATGTGTTTCGTTCTGTCCCGTTACGCTCTTTGTATGCTTTCATCTATCAATGTTTTGTTATGACGTTGTCACGTTAAACTATCGTCAGTAAACAATTTTTTTTTTGGTTATATTTTAAAACCCCTTCACTGATTTCGATAAATTTTATATGGGTTTACCTCTGAGGCATGATGTATCAAACAAAGAACTATTATTATCAAAGTCGAGTCACAATTAGAGGCGTTACTGCATTGTATACATAAAAACACACAATCAAATTGAGATCGTCATCCAATTTGAAGTCGATTAAAAAACTGTTTCAGAAGGACCTTTTCAATTAAGTGAATCTGCCAATTCCTAATCAGTGGCCCTTTGTTCGAGTAATTTTGCAACGTCGTCCAAACAAACGGTAATGTTGTTCGAGAGCTTATTGTTTACTGTCTACGATATTACGGGGTCCTGTGGCGCCTACGGGCTTACTAACCTCTAGTGTTATATGGCGGCTTTACCTGTACTGGAATAAGCTGCGAAAATTAGACATCTTTGTGCTTGTTACCCGCTTAAATATAGGAGGAGGTTCCAGATTTGGTTGTATGTTTTTTGTGTCTGTTATGCTTAGATTATTTTTTTTTTGTTTGGTGGCTATATAGTTACTTTAGAAATAATCCCATTTACATTTTATCTGAATTGATGTGATGGTTTTTAAAATATCGCCTAAACTGAAATCTACTTACCTTGGTCTACTAGACGACGTATTTGTATAACATAACTTATTATTTTGGCTTTACTCAGTGCTTACGCAATCTTGCAAATATTTTCAAACAATAAAAAGTTTCAAACAAACTTTCACCCCTTTGGAGGTTAAGTTTTGAATAATACTGTAATACATAATTCATTATCTTGATCATGCTCAATTCGTGCGAAATTTTATTTTTATTCATTAAACGTATAAAATGTTTCATACCTTTTTTCCCGTTTTTTAGGGGTTGAATTTCGTAATGATATTTCGTAAGCACTGAGTAAAGCCAAAATAATAAGTTATATTTTTTTTTTCTAAAATTCAATCAATTTAAGTGAAATATTTTAAAAATAATTTTTAATTGTTAATTATTCATATTCTGGGCTGAATTTTTTTAGGCAACCCATTTGCAATATATTTGTTGACATATTAAATTACATATAAAACACTTTTCATCCAATAAACAGCTCGGCGAAGGTCGTTGTATAGCGGGATCTCCTACTACGCGTTGTGTATTTTTTGGTAGAAGAAAATCGTGCGCCTTAGACGCTTTTATGACGAGTGAAATTTTGATAGTTCGCATTACTGACATGCGTAACAGCACAAGGTATCTGTAACTACTCGTATACATGTAACGTATTTTGCCATATTAGTCTAATTTAATACTATTTTCTTAGTTAATTTTCTCTTTTATCGGCATTCCCTGTGATAATCATTTTTTGTAGCTTTCTATTGATTTATTATAGCCTAAAAGTTCGAACGCCATAGGAAGTGACTAAACCTATGCGTACATTATTATAATAGCGGAGACTATCATTAAAAAAGGTAAAAAAGGGATCGGTAATGTCCGCAATATCGTAGAATGTATGTAGGTAAAACCTGTCTATTTCTATGACAAAAAAAACGAATATTTTATTAATCAAAGGCATGACTGTGATGCCTTTATTAGGACGGCCCATTCTGCAAGTCGCTCCTATTTCGCCTACCAGGCGATCATAACCTGCCAAGAGTGCCAAGCTCATGTTTACATTACACTCCATAACTGTAGCTAACGCCTGTGAGCCTCTGCTACCCCGGTGGTCCCGTATTTGATGATGTCATCTTTTGTATTGTTTATCTTTGCAATTTCTTGTTTCTATTTGGAAGTGTACCGATGCGATTACTTTTTACCGATGTAATTTAATGTAGATTTATTTTAAAGTGTGTGCCTGACAACCTGTTCCAAGCCAAAACGGTGACAGTTAATCAATAATAATTAACGTTTTCGGGAAAAAATAAAGCACTTAGTCGTTCGTCTGACTACCAGCTACGATAAAAATTTTCACTTGTGCCATTCCAATTATTACAAACCTTGATATTAATTAGGTAAGGCATTTTATATCTAAACGTATTAGAACTGAAAAGAAAACCTTATAAAATTGGCCCGGTAATAGACTAGTTATTAGCGTCCGTATAGATGGTGTAAAGGGAGAACCAATATGTAGAGATACCTACTCCAATATGAATTATAACTTATGATAGATTACTTTCATGAGCTTGGTTGAGCTACATCTCTTAATTAACTACACCAAAAACTACTTATAACTCACCTAAGTGTCGTAGATTTCAGGTTCTTACTATTACTTATTTTTGGTAGGTAGGTTTGGCTAAATAGTAGTAGGTAAAGGTTAATTCTACTTTTTTTTTAATAAATTTAGACGAGACGGGAAGAACTTGTGCCTGATGGTAAGCAAGGCATGTTGCTAGCCACATAGCAGCACAGTGGCACGCAGCTATTGGAAGATGAAGAGTTCCAATTACTACCTAGCACTACACTGCGCTCGTCGCACCATTAAAATATTATAAATGCGAAATTTTTTATATTTTTTACCTAATTACCTCAGAAATTAAAGTGGGTTAAAATTTGGAACTTAGGTTACAGTCTTATAGTCTAGAAAGGTCCATTTGCTATTTTTTAACAAGAGTTAAAAAAGCGAGATGTTGCTAGTTTTATTTAAATCATGAAATCTATGAATGTCCAAAATCAATTGCCCAAATGATCTTCAAAAGAGAACGTAACTAAAACAAACAACATATTTAAAAATCGAACATAATTCATCCAGTAGGTGCCATTAGAACGTTACTCAAAAGATTTAGCGCGCCAACTCTTTGGCGGGCTCGTTTCTTTTTTTTTCTGAACGCACAACACCCGCATTGTGGCCAGAGCTTCGACTCCACACTTCCAGGAATTATTTCGAACACCGAACGAGATAGAATCATTGATCCCATGGGCGTTAGAAAGAGATGAAGTGAGGAGATTAATTTTTCTTTTTTAAATCGGCGGCCACATATGGCGATTGTTCTTGGACCTTATGGTCATTCGAAGTGATGGAACGAATAGTTGTTCTTTTATGATTTTGTTTGAGATTGTTAATTTAATTAATATATTACGTTATAACATATTGTTAGCTATTCAAAAACTACAACACTTAGTTTATTGGTACTTAAGTAATAAGGTTGTGTTGTAAACGTATGCAAAAACAAAAAAAAATGGTTTACTTATTATCATGTACCTATGTAAGTATTTATGGAAACATACATATTACTTATTTTCTTGCTTTCCACGTACTAAAAATAGAGTCCGAAAATTACGCCTACTGAACTATTATCACAAGCAATCATCTTAGCCGTCAATGAAAAAAAAAACAGAATACATAGTTGTGATTTTCAGTTTGACAACATAATATCAAAATATAATCATTATTGTAACTGGTGTATTTAACTAGTGTTTACTAACTGCATTATTCTGAAGGACTAAAGTTTTTTATCTTTCATTTATAGCTAAGCACTGTCGTAGGTATTTTATTATTATGCCAGTCCAAATTCGTCTTATTTCTGTTTAGTGTTTATTAGACAATAATTTGTAAAACGCAAATAAGTTTAATTAAAAAAATGCTAATATTTTTTTCAATACGCTGTTATCTTGATTTATTACTTTTAAAGATTATTCAACTCTACTTGCATATCCCCCTACCCGTGTCAAAAATACCTGATTGTATATAAAATTCAACAGAAAAATATAAATACTTAATTAAAGTATTTTTAGCATTCTTTAATTATTATAAACAAGAAAAACCTATTAGTTAATAAAACAAAGTATACACTAATACAGTACCAGGCTTGCATAGTGTACAAGGGTCTGGTCCAGATAAAATCTTTATCCCTTTAATTTCTATGCAACATTTGGGTCGCTACGCGTTCCACTACTTATCGCCACATCTGGAGATGGGCTTTGTGCTTTAGAATTCGACTGTCGCAAATTAGAAACAACTTTTGTCACTCCTAAATAATTTTCTGATTTTGAAATGCGCCCTAGAATTAGTCCTATGAGGTAATGTTTCGCCTCTTTAATGCGAATAAAACCATAAAATTTCAAAAAAATACACAATATTCTAAAGGTTAAAAATAAAGGCTTAAATGAGCGAAAAACCTATAAAAATTTAAGCTCTTTTGGCAACTTTCATACAAAAAAAATCTAATTTAAGTAAGTTTGAAAAGTATATATCAAAGTTAATAAATAATTTGACATACATATATTTTTTCATCTATCACCTGTCTTTCTAGAAACGCCTCATTAAGATAAATCTATCCGTGAAATAAACAAATACATGTTTATGATTGCAAATTCTTGATTCACTCCATTTTGGCAATTACTTACCTCGCGGACTACGTCTTGATGCTGGGACAGGTAAAAAAGTATAGCTATGTGGTTAGCTAACAAACTGATCTTCATAGAAAACCAAGGATTAGCAAAATTAAATTTTTTCAACAAATGTCGGTTCTAGTCTGAGACACTCAGATAAACGATCTTGATCATTTATTTAGTAGCAAGGATTTAGATTAGTATAGAATTAGTACGATTTCACGGTATTTTGTCATTCAGTATTGTTGATGAAGCGATTGTAAAGTGTCGACAATGTATTATATTTCCGTTGAGATTTATAAATAAAATGTGTTGGCTTTGCTTTCGCCTGGTAGTTTTTTTTGGTGTAGTTTTTGATAATTCTAAGGGCATACCTTATACTGGCATTGCCTAAATAAATGTAGTACATCCTACTAATAACAACAAAAGTTTGGATGTTTGTTGCTCAATCACGTCGGAACGAATCAGATTGAAATTTAGAACACAGTCAAATCATAGTTTGGCATAGCACAGAGGCCTATTTATCAATGGAAAATATTGGGAACGGGCATATAAAGCCGCGCGGGAGTGCTAGTACATAATAAATTCGCTTGACCTCAGAGACCTTAAACAAATTGAGACAACAGCCCATTGAGAATTAAAAAGTTGTCGCTCATTAAGCCCCCTGTCCTCTTAAACTCACTGGCTTGTAACTTTATCCCGTAAAAATGGCGTCCGGCGGGATATTTAACCTTTACAAGTGAAGTGTGCGATGTCCTCTTTTTACGGGCACGAGCTTAGTAGTGGCGGGACGATGATATTGAAAATCGATATATTGATGGATTCGCACAAAATTATCGATATCGATAAAACGATGACTGATAAATGTTGTAGAGTAACTGTGACTCGGTATGTATCCAAAATCTTATAAACTTTTACATAAACCTTTTCTTTACTTTGATTTTAATGACAATGATTTGAGAGAAATTGTAGGGTAAATGAGATAAATCGTCGTATATCGCTGTGTGAGCGTATGAAGAACATACCACAGTGAGCATTGATTTGGACTCTTCGTATAACAAAAGAGCTGCGTAGAGCTGAGCTGTTACTTGCAATTTATCAAGGTTACCTCGTCTCGTCACTCAATATTAATTAAAAATATTACTATACCTATATTTCGTCAAAAGTGTGACCTCAAAGCTTTAAAATATTACTTCTCAAAGTGTTGTTTGATATAGACACAGGAAAATCACGAACTTGTCGACATTTAAACTCTAAAATAGTACTGGTTAACGACAATGATAAAAATATAGTGATGTAACATAAAACTCAGTAGCAATTTTAGTAACATTTCCGGATAAAATAAACGTTTTAATAACCTGAAAGTTGAAAAATAACGTTTATCGTCAAAGGTGTCGGTTACATACTGATTTAATATATAAACGAGGCAAAATGTGTTTCTTATGATGAGCATTATATATTTTATTGTAACTTATGACAATTTTTGTATTTTATTTTTTATCGTAACGAGTATCATTAAAATACGTGAAACATTATCGTAATTTTGCTTAAATTTAACATTTGGCACATCTCTAGACGAAAAAAACATTATGAGTTTGTTAGACTAATAATTATTTTTATTAAGTTAGTGTCATGTGACATTAACGTCTTTATATTGCTAATATATGAAAGTGAGAAGTTTTCAAAAAGAAAAAAACTCGTCAAATGTATTTCTTTAACGCCAAAGGCGGCGTTAATATTTGAATTTGTTTGAGAAATTTGATATGCATAATTATGTCAATGTTATTATTTTGAAAACTTCATTCAGCAATCATATCCATGTCTATAATTCTGAAAATACCTGAATCTGACTAAATTTTAGGCTATTTTAACTTAATTTTTTTTTAACTTAATAATTTTTTCATAAAAAAAATTTAAAAACGATTCAATATACATTAACTTCTGTGAAAGTAAAGTTATCATAAATTTATTTTATCTAATTTTATGGAAAAAGTAGTGATAACGTTCTTAAAAACGAGACTTTGACGTTTGTCATCTTCCAACCAGCACTTGGCCAGAAAGTCTTGTGGTCTGGCAGAGGAAAATGTAATGAAAGAAATAAGTTTGTATTCAATTGCTACAATAAATAATAAACGATAATCCTAATATCGATATCTCTCCTACCCGTCTCTAGTTAACCCCTAACGCTTGACTTGGCTAAGTCATCCAGACGTGATCCAAGCTAAACTGCTTATTTGAAAATTTCGCGGAATACTCTGACTTGGCACGCATCAGTAGACAATTACTTAGGAGAGGATTTGTTTTACTCTTTCACTTCTGGCTTGCTTAGTATTTTTAATGTGAGTAAGTGTGGTTAGCTCCTTAAACAAATAATAGGTTTGCTCTTATCCGCCATTTCAGCTGATGTTAAGCGACGATGCAGTCAACAAAATAAAGTTTTTACCTGTAAAAAACTTATTAACTTTTAAATGGAAACATCAAAATTGTATCTTTTACGAAAAATCCACTCAGACAACATATTCCACGATCTAGATGTTTTAATTATAAAAGTGGAGTTAAACCACAAGGTGTTATTTTTATTTTGTAAGCCCCCTAACAGCGAAAAAAACAGAATTATAAAACGACAAATTTCCATGTATACAATGAATTTTTTAATAACCATTTCCAATCAGCGTGACACGCTTCAGACTGGTAGTCTGAAACCTGCCTAGCTGGCCTTGATCATTTTGATTATCTTTAGACCTTCATTGGTCTATGGATAATTCAGGTCTATGGATATGGATAATCTAATTCAATACCTTCTACACTACATTTACATACCTAAATACTTACACTAGGACTATTCATGTTCCAATAGCTGCGTGTCACTGTGCTGTTATGTATGTTCTTTACCATCAGGTACATGTCCTGCTCGTCGCACGTGTACGTATTTAGTTATGTAGATGTAGTGTAGAACGTATTGAATTAAAAAAAATGCTTCAAATGCTACTATTTTTTATTGCTGGCAAATTACGAAACTTGCCGAAGTTGATGTCCTAAATAAGGCAGATATTGGTACTATTAAATACTTAGAAGTATGTACATATATAATAGTCCACACAAGGAAGGAAATATATGGGAATATTTCGTGTAAAAACTAATTTAGAACAGATTGTAGTTGAACGTAAATGTGTTTCTTAAATCAACACAGGTACTAAAAATACTAGGTATCGATATTTCCATACATTTCAGAACAAAATGACAATCAGTAAAGGCAGGAGGACTCTTGGCAGAGTCCGCCTGGGGAAGTACCACACCTTTGCCAGTTATTCTACCGCAAAGCATTAATGTGTAAACATTACTATGTTCCGGTTTGAAGGGCAATGTTTCTAGAGAAATTACAGGGTTTAGAGATATAACATCTTAGATCTCTGGATGACGAGCGTAGTGCTATGCTAGGTAATGATTTGGACTCTTCACGTTCTAATAGCTGCGTTTCACTGTGCTGTTAGGTGGCAGGCATGTTGCTTACCATGACAAATGTCCTGATCGTCTCGTCACTCTTTACATAAAAAAAAAAACATTTTTTTCTGAAATATGTGGAAATATGAGTTAATATAAATGTTTTATGGTACTCAAGTAGCACCCCGCGGTTCTACCCGTATAATTCCAGTTCACCACATCACAGGATCATACCATGGTACAAAATACGAACAGTATTGCTATGTTATGTCAAAAATGTAACCGAACGTATCTTCCAAAATATGTAGTAACGGTATTGTTTAATAAATATAACCCGTATTGTGGAAACTAAATGTCGTTTAACTTTAAAAACTAATGTTACTACGATTTGTAAACATTATCGCGTGATTATAAAATTCGCTTTTTGCTTGATGTGAAAAACCAGTAACAGGCGTATTTTAAACATTTTCTACTTCTGAAAGAGTAAGTGAAATCTTTAGTTTTATATGATTTCAGTTTTTAAAAAAAATTGGCAATCATAATATTATTTTATTTTATTTGTTTATACATTAATTGTTTCACAATGTTAATATACTTATCTGTTGTGTTATAATATTCTATGTTTATATCTTATTTATCTACTGTTTTAACGCATGTTAGTTTTTAGTAGTGTCCGACCGAAAGTTCGGTTTCGGTTTCGGTTTCGGCCGAGTTTCGGCCAAAAATCAAGTTTCGGCCACAGTTTCGGTTTCGGCCAAAATCGGCCGAAACTTTTGCCGAAACCGAAACTTAACAAGTTCAAGCACGTTCACGATCGCCTAACTTTGTTTTCCGCGGCAACGCTTTGACGGACGCTGTCGGCCCTTTTCGGGAATTATCGTGCACCGTTTGGACAGTTCTGTAGAAACCAGCGATACCAACCGTACGAGGTTCCTCGTACAAATACGAGATTTGTAGTTTTTCGTACGAGGTACGAGGACACTATTAATTAACCTCGTACAAATAAGTACGAGATTATAATATTGCTATTATACAAGAACAATTAAAAATTTTGACTAACCCCCGACTACCTTAGATTTGTTATCTGTACAACATTCTACTGGTCAAGCCCTTTCATTTGATACCCATATTCAGGAGTTGTGAAAAAATAAATGTATTTCGCCATTTTGTGGAAGCGGCCATCTTGAATTTGATTTTTATAGCGCAATGTATTCTACTAGTCAAGCCCTTTCGTTTGATACCCATATTGAAGAAGTAGTGAAAAAAATATAATTCACCATTTTGTGGTGGCGGCCATCTTGAATTAGATTTTTTATAGTATACAGTATTTTACTAGTCAAGTCCTTTCATTTGATACCCATATTGAGATAGGTTGTGAAGAAATATTTTGTCCGCCATTTTGTGGAGGTGGCCATCTTGAATCCATATTAACCAAACATAGCTAAGAACACCCACACGGATATTAACTTTCAAATAAAAAATACCGCATCGAAATCGGTCCATCCGTTTGAGCTCTACGGTGCCACAGACAGACACACACACAGACAGACAGACATCGACGTCAAACTTATAACACCCCTTTTTTTTGGTCGGGGGTTAAAAATAGTGAAAGCTAGAGCCATCTATCAGAACTTGTAAGGACTTACAAGACTTCTTACTGATTTCGTATCTATCCTATTATGATATATATTGTGTTTTCCATTTTATGCCCTAAATAGGACAAAATAATAGGTAAAAATGCACCAAATTTCAGTATTTTAATAAATTACATACTTGACCACGTGAGTTTCGGTTTCGGTTTCGGTTTCGGCCGAAACTGAAGCCACGGCCGAACATTCGGTTTCGGTTTCGGTTTCGGCCGGAAAATCAGTTTCGGTCGGACACTAGTTTTTAGTTTTAAGTTCAGATCTGTTGGCCTAATTTTCTTTATGTATTATCACTAATGTAATGTTATTATTATCAAACCATTGAATTTAAATAATTGTTGTTTCTAGGCCCACATAGTTTGGAATGTAATACAGTTCTGTATATACAGTATACTCTTATGTTATAGTTTATATTTATTACATTCTGTTTTGTGTGCTCATTGAATTAATAAATAATAAATAAATAAGGAACTGCCGATAGAAGTGAAAACGTATAAACTCAGAATTTGATAGCTTACTTTGGAAACTACATGAGCATGGAAATGCGTCAGCATTTCTAGATGACCAATGGACATGGTCCCGAGTTTAACCGAAGATTTCTTATCATTCCCGAGCGTGACACTAGAATTCAATTCACAACCCACGAAAAATCTGTCTGTGGCGCGTGAAAACAAGTTTTCATTTTAAAAAAAAGTTGGGCTTTGCAATATTTTATTTTGTTCTAATACGCTGGGAATTCGTCTTAATGTCTCAAAGAATTTAAAAATTCGAAATAGGTACGTAGTATCGTGGGAGGAATAGTCCAGTCCAGTAGTAATATTGTTTAAACAGTTGGAAAAAATAGAAATACAGTAGAACCTCGATAAGTTAAAGTCCAAGGGAAACATATTTTAAGTTGTAGAGGTTTTAAAGTAATCAAGGGTTTTGGGCTCTAATGGGAAGGGAACATATTTGTTGAAGTTATAGAGGTTTTTAAGTTACCGAGGTTTGAGTTATCGAGGTTCTACTGTAATAAGAAAAAAATAGGAAATTGTTGTTTTATAGCGAAACGTGCGTAAGATTATACGCGCCCGCGTAACACAACTAGTTCACAATCTAAAATTGTCGCCCGTTTATTGTTCACATCCTGCTGATGATTTATATTTTGATTAATTACCGACGGACAGACGGACCGTGATGGATGTTGATAGTGGATATTAAAAAAATGTCAGGTTGTTTTATAACGTCTGAATTCGCCAGTTGAGATGTGACCTGTATTTCTGATCAACGGTCGTATTCCAAACATTTGTTGGAATACTCTTACAAATAATAATTTGTCTCAAAAGTTTACACATACTACGTATAGAGTTGGAACAAACGCTTTACACCGAAAGCACGGGTCTGATCTCTCTTACCTTGTCGCTCTTGTGGAAATGTCAATACTTTTGTCGCGGCACATAGCACATAGCTGTTGCCATAGCAAGTATGCACGACGTCTGCTTACGATTGGTACAAAGGAACCGTGCGGAAAAACCTGATCTATTTTCTTGTAGAACTGTTGAAACCATTATTGTATCCACCTACCATCTATGTACACAGTATATACTCGTACAATAAAGACATTCTTATTCTTGTTTTTATTCTCTATCTAAGGTCTCTGTCTATTCCATACGCTCTGAAATTCCTCTGTTTCATACCTTCATTTGTTTTATTTATAACATTTAACAAGAGCTCTTTATCCATCTGAAAACACACTTTGCTTTGAGTCCCAAAATGCTCGTGATCTATTACAAAGCTGAACAGATAATGTATTATGTGTTGTTTGAACAAGCAAAACTACTACTTCTGGACCGATTTCAAAAAAATTATTTCACCGTTGTATACGTACGTACTCCCTGTGTGCTTTTGGCTATATATGGACCACGGGCGAAGCCAGGGCGGATCGCTAGTTATAATATAAAATAATAAAGTACCAGGCGGTGTTTTGCAATAAGTACACAGATTGTCCATACCTTTCTGGCTATCAAATAATACTAGGTAGGAAGGTACCAAAGAGTTTACAAATACTACGTATAGAGTTGGCACAAATACTTTACACCGAAGGCACGGGTAGCATCTTTCTTGTCTTGTTGCTCTTGTGGAAGTGCTATACTTTTGTCGCGGCACATCACTCTGTTGCCATAGAAAGTATGCACGTCATCTGCTTACGATTGACACAAAGGAACCGTGCGGAAAATCTAACTCTATACGTAGGATATGTAAACTCTTTGGTAGGTACTAATCCTTCTTCTTCTAATATTATACACGCAAAAGTTTATGAAGGTGGATGAATGTTTGTTACTCTTTTACGCAAAAACTACTGAAAAGATGACGATTGAATTTGGTATAATATAGATATATAATATGTGGTATGGAAAAACACATAGACCACTTTTTTATCACGGCAAAATAACGGGAACGTGAACTACACGGTTAACACCGCGGAGCGATTTTAGTAAATAATATTTGGATGTTTGTTGCTCAATCACGTCGGAACTTCTGAAAGGGTTCTGTTTGAAATTTGGAATACAGTTAAATTATACTCAGCTGAATTAACAATTAGCCAACTTTACACTTCACACACAACGCCAATTGACCCCAAACTAAGCAAAGCTTGTACTATAGCGGCCAGATAGCTGATATAATACATATATAATTTTAAATACATACTTATTATGAATAGAAACACCCAGACACAGTGCAAACATTTGAATTCATCACATAAATATTTGCACTGGGTGGGAATCGAACCCACGACCCTCGGCTTCGCAGGCAGAATTACTAACGACTAAGCCACGAGGCCAATCAAAAGTCATTAAAAATCATATTAAAGAAAGGTTCTATATGCTCTTATGATGTAAGAATACTGTTGTTCATCCTTCTCTCCTCAGTTACAAAACGAACTACAATAAAACAAATTCTGCTCTGTTAACATCAGCTGACGAATATAATGATTAATTGCTTCGAAGATGACAGGGTAATCATACGTTGAAGTTAAATAACGACAATCGTCAAGTGTCGTTCTAAATATATAGGTTTGATTGACTTTTATACTCCGCAGACGACAACGTAACCTTGAGAAACTATACTACGTAATACTAATCCTTACTAATACTATAAATCCTATTTAAAGCAACTGATGTCAGTGCGTTATGCTTTCACACCCAAATTACTAAAATAAAACAAATACAGTCTAAAGCCCGAGGAAAGACATAGGCTACTTTTTACTCTTTGCGAAAGGATTTTAAGGATAGATAAAAGGAATTAAGGATTAAAAACAGAGGATGAAATTATGAAAGAAAATTTCGTCATTTTTGAAGTGTGGCATATAGTCAAAGATCCCAGAGATTGCCTATAAGATACGTGAAAATCAGTTATCAGAAAATACGTGAAGTAAGTAATATATCGTTTGAACCCCGTATCTCAAAATTTGCCGCCTAAGCAAGTTAGCGGGTAAGCATGTGTTCGTAGTACGTACTAGCTCTACTCAATCGTCCACATTTCATCCATCAGAAAATACGTGACGTCTGGCGGCCCTGGGACCTTACTCTAGTATTGTTTAGTCTTTTGATTTTGTCAAAATATACGTTAGCTCAATTGAACATGATAGAATCTAAGATGTGAACAAATCATGTTTAAAGTAATGCAAAGATAATTTGCAAGCTGATTTTAATAGGCCAGCCATATTGCCAGAAGAAGTGACAACCGTTGGGGTAGATGGGTACTACAGAGACAGCGTGTAAGCAAACACCATGACACGATACCCTGTGTGCAAGACGCCCTGCGGTCAGGTGGAGTGGCGCTCTACGTAAAGTGGCTGAAACAGTGAATGACAGGAGCCGTCGATCAAGCTCAGTGGAGTAAATTGGGTGTAGCCTATGCCCAGCAGTGGACGATGGCAGGCTTATCATGATAATGATTTTCAAGTAATGTATAAAAGTCAGCCATATATACTGAATTTTGCTTTTCCTAGGTCTTTAAGACACGTGAACAAAATTCTGGCATTTATTTGGCCCAACGCATAAGCATTGCCATTTAGCGTGGTAATACCGCCAGCATGCTGGGCATTTCCGACTGGTCGTAGGTTTTACCGTCTTTATTATCTTTAGGCCTTCTTTGGTCTATGGATAAATCAGATATGGTTAGTGCAAAGAGTTTACATATAATACATATATGAGTTTGCGTATAGAGTTAGAACAAACGCTTTACACAGAAAGCACGGGTCTGATCGCTCTTGTAGAAGTGACAGAAGTTTCATACTTTTGTAGCGGCATATCACTTTGTTGTCATAGCTAGTATGCACATCATCTGCTTACGATTGGTACAAAGAAATAATGTTTATAATGTACAGGCCTTAATCACGATTTAATTCATTGTTTAAAAAACCTTATAAACATTATGTGTTCAAATCGCGAAAGCTTAAAAACAATAGGTACAAAGAAACCCTGCGGAAAACCCTAATTTATTTACTTATTCTCTATCTAAGGGTTAGTGTAAGTATTTAGGTATGTGCTAAGAGTAATGCAGTTCCCATTGTATTTTAGTTTTGTTAGCAAAGGCTCTGCTCATTAAAAAAACCATATACAGCATTTATCCCATTTTATTTTTTGGCTCAATTATTTCTGTCGTTCGAAAAGTTTTGTTATAAGTAGTCATATTTAAAAATGGTTATGCATGGATCCTTAATTTAATAATATAATTTTATCCTTCGAAAAACCTAAGGTGTTTCAAACTAAACAAAACAAGCTGTTACCAAGTCGTTAAAGCAATAAAATTAAGCATTAAAAAAATAAACAGCAAAATTTTAAATTGTAAACATATTAACGCTACAATTTGGCTGAAATTAAGTGGGACTAAGTACCTTAGAAATACAAGAAAAAACATTATTATATTTGTCGAGAATTTTCGGTTATCTAAATAATTTTATCTCATTAACGTTGAACAGAAACAAATAACTCTATACGTAGGATATGTAAACTCTTTGGTAGGTACTAATCCTTCTTCTTCTAATATTATACACGCAAAAGTTTATGAAGGTGGATGAATGTTTGTTACTCTTTTACGCAAAAACTACTGAAAAGATGACGATTGAATTTGGTATAATATAGATATATAATATGTGGTATGGAAAAACACATAGACCACTTTTTATCACGGCAAAATAACGGGAACGTGAACTACACGGTTAACACCGCGGAGCGATTTTAGTAAATAATATTTGGATGTTTGTTGCTCAATCACGTCGGAACTTCTGAAAGGGTTCTGTTTGAAATTTGGAATACAGTTAAATTATACTCAGCTGAATTAACAATTAGCCAACTTTACACTTCACACACAACGCCAATTGACCCCAAACTAAGCAAAGCTTGTACTATAGCGGCCAGATAGCTGATATAATACATATATAATTTTAAATACATACTTATTATGAATAGAAACACCCAGACACAGTGCAAACATTTGAATTCATCACATAAATATTTGCACTGGGTGGGAATCGAACCCACGACCCTCGGCTTCGCAGGCAGAATTACTAACGACTAAGCCACGAGGCCAATCAAAAGTCATTAAAATCATATTAAAGAAAGGTTCTATATGCTCTTATGATGTAAGAATACTGTTGTTCATCCTTCTCTCCTCAGTTACAAAACGAACTACAATAAAACAAATTCTGCTCTGTTAACATCAGCTGACGAATATAATGATTAATTGCTTCGAAGATGACAGGGTAATCATACGTTGAAGTTAAATAACGACAATCGTCAAGTGTCGTTCTAAATATATAGGTTTGATTGACTTTTATACTCCGCAGACGACAACGTAACCTTGAGAAACTATACTACGTAATACTAATCCTTACTAATACTATAAATCCTATTTAAAGCAACTGATGTCAGTGCGTTATGCTTTCACACCCAAATTACTAAAATAAAACAAATACAGTCTAAAGCCCGAGGAAAGACATAGGCTACTTTTTACTCTTTGCGAAAGGATTTTAAGGATAGATAAAAGGAATTAAGGATTAAAAACAGAGGATGTAATTATGAAAGAAAATTTCGTCATTTTTGAAGTGTGGCATATAGTCAAAGATCCCAGAGATTGCCTATAAGATACGTGAAAATCAGTTATCAGAAAATACGTGAAGTAAGTAATATATCGTTTGAACCCCGTATCTCAAAATTTGCCGCCTAAGCAAGTTAGCGGGTAAGCATGTGTTCGTAGTACGTACTAGCTCTACTCAATCGTCCACATTTCATCCATCAGAAAATACGTGACGTCTGGCGGCCCTGGGACCTTACTCTAGTATTGTTTAGTCTTTTGATTTTGTCAAAATATACGTTAGCTCAATTGAACATGATAGAATCTAAGATGTGAACAAATCATGTTTAAAGTAATGCAAAGATAATTTGCAAGCTGATTTTAATAGGCCAGCCATATTGCCAGAAGAAGTGACAACCGTTGGGGTAGATGGGTACTACAGAGACAGCGTGTAAGCAAACACCATGACACGATACCCTGTGTGCAAGACGCCCTGCGGTCAGGTGGAGTGGCGCTCTACGTAAAGTGGCTGAAACAGTGAATGACAGGAGCCGTCGATCAAGCTCAGTGGAGTAAATTGGGTGTAGCCTATGCCCAGCAGTGGACGATGGCAGGCTTATCATGATAATGATTTTCAAGTAATGTATAAAGTCAGCCATATATACTGAATTTTGCTTTTCCTAGGTCTTTAAGACACGTGAACAAAATTCTGGCATTTATTTGGCCCAACGCATAAGCATTGCCATTTAGCGTGGTAATACCGCCAGCATGCTGGGCATTTCCGACTGGTCGTAGGTTTTACCGTCTTTATTATCTTTAGGCCTTCTTTGGTCTATGGATAAATCAGATATGGTTAGTGCAAAGAGTTTACATATAATACATATATGAGTTTGCGTATAGAGTTAGAACAAACGCTTTACACAGAAAGCACGGGTCTGATCGCTCTTGTAGAAGTGACAGAAGTTTCATACTTTTGTAGCGGCATATCACTTTGTTGTCATAGCTAGTATGCACATCATCTGCTTACGATTGGTACAAAGAAATAATGTTTATAATGTACAGGCCTTAATCACGATTTAATTCATTGTTTAAAAAACCTTATAAACATTATGTGTTCAAATCGCGAAAGCTTAAAAACAATAGGTACAAAGAAACCCTGCGGAAAACCCTAATTTATTTACTTATTCTCTATCTAAGGGTTAGTGTAAGTATTTAGGTATGTGCTAAGAGTAATGCAGTTCCCATTGTATTTTAGTTTTGTTAGCAAAGGCTCTGCTCATTAAAAAAACCATATACAGCATTTATCCCATTTTATTTTTTGGCTCAATTATTTCTGTCGTTCGAAAAGTTTTGTTATAAGTAGTCATATTTAAAAATGGTTATGCATGGATCCTTAATTTAATAATATAATTTTATCCTTCGAAAAACCTAAGGTGTTTCAAACTAAACAAAACAAGCTGTTACCAAGTCGTTAAAGCAATAAAATTAAGCATTAAAAAAATAAACAGCAAAATTTTAAATTGTAAACATATTAACGCTACAATTTGGCTGAAATTAAGTGGGACTAAGTACCTTAGAAATACAAGAAAAAACATTATTATATTTGTCGAGAATTTTCGGTTATCTAAATAATTTTATCTCATTAACGTTGAACAGAAACAAATTCGCAAATGAGGGGGATAATAAAATTGGATGGCCGACGCTATCTCATCCAAATATCTACGTACAATATGCAACCAAATATACGTAGAGCTGGCAAAATGACAGTACCAATTTTTAATGTTCATTTGAATCACAAAATACGACGGTGTCTCGCCTGTTTAAGTGGCAATCTTGACTTTGTTATTCAAATGTTTTTTCGCATTCCAATAAGAAAGTAAACAAATTGTTTTTATTACGCCCATCCTGGGTTTTTTCATAATTTTGTTGTTATCTTTACATCAATGAAAGATATATTTTGAGTTAACATTTTGAAAATATAATATACTAGCTGTACCCTACCACGCTTCGCTGTGACACATTGTGATGCAAAAATTAGATAAAAATAATCCTTGATGCGGAGTATATATCATTGTAAAATATCAGCTCGACCGGTGCAGAACTTTTTGAGTTTTTGAAGCGTACACAAACCAACATAACAGTTATAACACGCTTAGTTGCCGTCGCTCCCGTTTTTTTTTTTGGAATAAAAAGTAGCCTAGTTGTTCTTCCATACCTATGCCTATCTATCTATGTTCTAAATTTCAGCCCGATTCGTTCAGTAGTTTCGACGTGAAAGGGCAACAAAAAAGTGGTGGAGGTAAAAAGGTAATTAAATGAGAACGCAATTGTACCTATTCATTAATATTTTTATTGATCCACTTGAGAATAGTTTATTTTGCTTAATTACTCAAAGTTATAGTTAGTAGCATATGTTTTTATACATGACAAACAGTTGCGCCTTGCGGCTTCGCCCACAGCTTACCTAAACTATTAGTAGTATTTTTAGGATGCAATTTTTCTTCCACTGAGAAAAAAATGTTTTTTTTTTTACAAAAGCTTGAAGAATAAAATTCAATCTTCCAAATTCAAATATGACAAAATGTACTAATCAATTAATAAACTTTATTTTTTGGCATTAAAAAGTCACTTATGCGTCTTCTCAGGCTCTATCTTTGTATCAAATTTCGTGTGAACCAGTAGTTTAGGCCTGAAAGCGTAACAGACAGACAGATAGTTACTTTTACATTTATAATTTTAGTGGGGATAAAGACACATTTCCAGACAACATAAAAGATTTAAAAAATTATAGATGGCGCCTTGATGACGTTTAAGTTTACTTGAAGATATTTATCCAAGTATAAGATCTTATAAATTTAATTTTAGGTTTTTCCCTACAACTTAACAAATGACATATTAATAAACATGTAAATAATATTGTACATTACCGTTTTAACGTAGTCTAAAATGGTTTTAGTTCTATTACCTTCCATTATATGTATTTGTTTTAAAGTTAACATTCTTATAAGATTTAAACAGAATCATTTTACGGTATCCGAATCCTTGTTGGCTAGGCACAGTCCGTCTCATCAACAAATTTAGTTAAAAAAATACGGCAAAATGTTTGTACTTACGAATACATTTTTGTTAAAAAGCATAAAACAAATGTCGTAACCAACCCGCACTGCGCCAGCGTGGTGGATTATGACCCGAATGTACGGAGAGAAGGCCCCGAGTCCCTGCAGGGAACATTCAGTGGTCTGCTTAAGTTTGTGCAAATCCATTGTTTTGTAATTTATATTTAATTACTGTTTGTGTGTAAAATGATAATATGCTGGACTAATGGCTAATCGGTGGACACCTCACACAAGGTCTTAACTATAAAATGTTTTTAATCTTAACTATATTAAAGAGTAAGGTCTGACAGAATTTAGACCAGCGCAAAAGATAAAGCCTAAAATCATCTAAGTACGAGTATGTCAGGGCATACTGAGTCTGAAGACATCGGAAGATAAATCCGAACAAAAAGCTATAAACAAATAAGTAGGTATATTTTTATAAAAATGAATGCAAGAGAGATAAAAATACGTTAAATTTAATTTTGGGGTTTTATTTGACTTCAAAATTAGATCTAATATTTGTGTAATGTGCGTCTCAAAACTCATAAAAGTAAACCCTAACAAGCTTTCAATGTAACCACATTAAAATAAAATGTTTTCATAAATGGTGAAAGTAGCGGCCGCCAGATCTCAATTTAGTATAAATTAATTTATAACAATAAATAAGTAACTATTAAAAAAAAACTATCTTTCAATGTAAACACGGAAAATAATCTATCTTGAATGTTTGAAAATATGTTAGGTAGGTATATTATCTTTATACGCATAGCGTACCGTTTCACAATCTAAAGTTTTCAATAAAAAAAGTAATTTACCTTGTCTATAGTCTGTAACATCATCTTGTCACATTTTTGAAACTTAACCAATGTTCAAATTATTTTTTTTCCTCAAAAATCATCCAACATGCTTTATTTTTAAATTTTCATGCCAATTTTAATACCACACCACCACTGTTAATTTTCATTCTCGGAAAAACACGACACTTACCGATTTCTAAAAAAAATCTTCTAAAAGCACAATTTTTTTTAATTTATTTTCTAATTTAAACTGACACTCACTTTATAAAACACTCAAAAATGTTAATGTACACCAAACACACTTGCTATATTTTGTAATTGAATACTGTTATGTCTTTTAATTGCGAGTCGAGTTACTTATGGATCCGGTTTAAAATTTTCGTGTGCTGATAATGGGCCGCGAGGAAATTAAAAAAAAAATCGCATCAGTAAACAATTGGTGAACCAACAAAGCGCTCGGTGGCTATCCGAAGCTGTACTGAAATTCTAAACCTCGACTTCGGTATCCATGTCTGCACCCCCCATTACTAAATTTCTCCTCAGATTTACAACGACACAAGTCGACATTTTATCTTGAGAGCGTAAATTCTCTCCCGTAAAGGTTTAGGGTTAAAATGCGACTGCGCGTACCGAAACTTTGGACGTTTGTGAGAACGCCCAGTCGCCCGCAAGGCTATGAGAACGTGTAATTTAAAGACGGAGTTGTCTATCAGGCCCCTTCTGTATGTTTGTCTCGCTTGCTCTCGTTAGGTTTGTTCCGCAGGTTTTCGCATTGTGATGTCGGATTGCTCTTTTTTCGCTATTCGGTGTTATATTACGTATTATTTTGTGAATTAGATTGTGCCGTGGTGTCATATTTTAGCTCTGTACCTGGTACTGCTCTTTTATCAGCCGGGATGGCTTAGAGGCAGGTTTAAATATTTATTTTAGCAATTGTTTGGCCGTCTAATTTAGTGTAACCAGCGTTACAAATTTAAATAAGTAAATATTGTTCACAATTAATAAACATAAATATCGGTGCATAATCCTCACACAATGCTACCTAGCCAAAACTAAACAAATGTTGTATTATGGAAGCTTAACAGGTATACCTATGATAGGTACTTATAAGGATGGCTGATATAAGACTTATACATTTAAACATACTTATAACATATATAACACAGTCGAATAAAACAAATTTGAAAAATTTACAAATATTTAATTACAACTTTTTTATCTTCACCAAACCTAAATTACAATTTAGAACATTTTACAAAATCCTATGGACGGATAAAAAAGTTTACGTTTAGTAGTACCTTTTTTTATACGTCCATGCAAAATACTATTACCGTTTCGTTTTGGGCACGGTGAAACAGTTGATTTTCAGGTGGTCGCAAATTTGTCTTACCTGGAATAAAATAAGTCTATTATTTATTTTTTAAATGGAGTTTAAGATAAGAGACGATGGTACTTAATAGATAAGAGACTTCCGTCTGATGGTATGGAAGAAATCGCTCTTAGCGATAAGGTCGCCAATTGCTATTTTATTTTAAGTTGTTTCTGTATTGTTATTTTTCTTTGTAATTTAAATGCAAAGATAAAGAGTTTATCTATCTATCTATGGTAAGCAATACGCCTGCATAACAGCAGAGTGCTAGGCAACTATTTGACAATCATCATCTCATCATTTGCAGACGTCCACTACTGAACATAGGCCTCCCCAAAGATCTCCACAGTGACCGGTCTTGTGCCACTTCTATCCACCGACTTCCCGCGACCGAAACAATATCATCGGTCATCGTGTGAGGGGAGGGAGTACTTACTATGAAGAGTCCAAACTACTCTTTTTTTTTAAAGAAACCTATGACAGTATGCTTCATGTTGGCCTCTACTGCCTACCGAACTTTAGACTAGTACCTACAGAAGGTGTATTAGGGAGTTCAAATCACTGCACGGTACTACGTTCTTCACCCGGAGGCTTAGAAATCTCTTTGCCCTGTAATCTGTAACATCTCTGGAACCATTGCCTTTCAAACGAAAACACAGTAATTTTTGCACCTTACTGGAGAGGGAATGGTTCGATGAGTAAATAAATATCAGTCGTATAAATTCAACACGTTACTGTAAAAACGTGGTGACACTGGAAAGATTAAGTACTGCTATTATGTATAGTTGTAGTATATAGTATAGTCTCGATCATCGCCGAAAAATTGCCAGCCTATCGGTTTTTTATCGGATACACTTTGGAGAGTGTGCGACTGATTTGCATGATCTGATACCACCTTGCCCTTTTTTCTATCGGAATGCTCGAAGCTCGATAAAGCGACATCGTTTCATGGTTGATGTTCCAAAGACACGAACGAAGAGATTTGACTCTACTTTTGTGATAAGAACGTCTAGGCTGTGGAAAACGCTGTCTGTGTCGGCTTTCCCCGATGGTTACAATCTTTGTGTCTTCAAATCGAGAGTGAATCGTTTTCTTCTAGGTAAGCATGATCCATCGTAGACCGCATCGTCGCTTAACATCAGGCGAGATGGTGATCAAGTGTAAAGCTATAAAAGTTAAAAAAAAAGTATTAGAATTATTATTATTTAATTTTTAACCGATTATAAAAAAGGAGGTTTCTCAATTCAACCGTATATTTTTTAAGTGTGTTCGCGGATAACTTCGTTGTTTACCAATTTTGAGGTTTTTTGAGTAGGTAGGTTACATTAAATTTTATTTCTGAAAAATTCGGTTTTGATATAGGTATCAACAAAAATGAAAAATAAACATGTAGGGATGATGGTGGATGGTGTTTCGTTTTTTCAGGGAAAAATAATAAAATTCTAAACAAATGTTTCGATTATTAATAGCAAATTTGAATTTGAAAGAAATTGTTAATAATTATGATGATTTTGCAAAAAAATATAAATGTACCAATAATGATTAAAATTAACAAACACATTAGTGGTGTGAAAAACGAAATACATATATGTACATTGGAGCTTGGTATTTTATTGTTCTGAAAAATGATCTAGCCTGATTTTAATTTCAAAATTAATTCCCTTTCACGCTTCACTTGCTACTAATGTAATACCATTATTGTATTAGCAGCATTTTAGTTATAATATAAAAATCAGGATTAAAATTGGATGTGCTCCATAATGGAGCACGCAAACCTAGATTACCTAGAAACCGATTCATGCTCAAGGGCGGATTTAGCTTTGGGTCCAGGGGGGTCACATGGCTCGAGGGGGTGGGGGGGGGCACGGGGGTCACATAGTCGTGGTCATGTCACAAAACTGTGCGATAAGTACATGCATGCTTTTAAATCAGTGGTCCACCAAGGTACGGGATCCAGCCCAGGGGGGGTCATGACAACCATGACCCCTCCTGGATCCGCGCCTGTTCATACTAGACTTGAATGATATTCACCCAAATTAAATCTACAAGGATTTCTCTATTCACTCAGGATGATATTCACCCAAATTAAATCTAACTACAAGGAAGTATTGACTCAGACACCGTTTTCCGCGTATTCATGTTCTTGTTACGAATGTGGAGTTAAAACTCATCGTTCGATCTTTAAAACATCAACCATGATGCGATGCCATGTTCCTTTTTGAAGCTACGAGAAAACCGATAAAAAAATATTGTCAAGGCGATACAATACCGATAAACTTAAAAGTGACGATATTATAAACTTTGGAGTCTTTCGCGAATGAGGGCGTTGTTGCCAGGGAGCTTTTTGCACATTAATCAATTTAATTCAAAACCAAAAAAAGAATTGGAAATTTTATTACGGCGCGGCGGTAAAATCTTGCAAACAATTGAGTCTGATATTTTTTTTTATCAAAATAACAAAATTTGCTATCGTTTTGTCTAAAACCTCCCTCCAAATAAAAATAAACGGAAATCAATACCAAGCGTGTTTTTCATCTTTCAAAGCTTAAAAATGTTTTAGTATAAAATATTACGAAAAACAGCTGCAGTAGTTTTTCGTAATATTGACACTATTTAAAAAAAATGATGTGAATAAACGTCCCATAAATCTATATTGTTTTGTGAAATAACTTTGAAGTTCCAATCATGCAAATTATTACATATTATATGCAATAGTAAGCATAATATCATTGATCATAATATTTATAATCAAGGACATAAATATTATGATCAATCACATGATTATGATCAAGGACATAAATATTATGATCAATGACATATGTTTTATTACAAAGGAAGTCTCAAATGGAAGCTCTGTTTCTCAGATAGTAACATTGAAGTACTCTCTCAAGCAAAGATCATATTTTATACAAATTAATAAAAAATACTCAAGTACAATATTTCACAAATATTTTTAAGCCAAAAAGCACCTATGAAAGCTCAATTGCTAAAATAATAAGCTTCCACTCATTACCTATTATAGCAACTATTATGATAGTCACGTCATTTCACAATTCTTTTTACCAAAATGGCGCCATTCGCTCGTTTACTCAGTTAATAAGTTTAAAGTTATGACTGTAAAACTATTATAATCATTAAAATAACCGAAAAATATGACACTATTAAATATAACGCAGATAACGGATTCCATAATTATAGATCGGATCTTTTATCTTTCAAGAATTATAGTGCACTAAAAATCATTTTTCGTCACGCGCGCTCATAATCAAGTTTCATGTTTTGTGTGCCGTAAAAAGTTAGTTTTATTAATATTTTTTATCTTCATCTTCGTGTTAAGGTTTAGTTTTAAAGATATTGTTTATCGACTACTTAAATATGATCGAGCATGAAATTTTGTGTAAGGTGAGACTGATGGATACGTTTACCCAAGAGTTAAGCCCAAAAGGTCATTTCCTCATCATTAGGTACTTATACTACAATTATTATTTACCACTTTTAATGCTAATACTGTTTAAACTTGACTTCCATCTAATCTGATGTCAAACGACGATGCGGTCTACGATGGAGCGTGATTAGCTAGAAGAAACTGATTCAATCGCGATTTGAAGACACTAATTATAAAAAAGAATTATAAAAAATCCATCGAAAAAAAAACACTCCAGCAACGTGGTCCAGTTCCGATTTATTGTTACTAGAGTGGCGTCAAAGCTCTTATTATAAGTAATTCGAGTATTTAGAATGTCAAATTTAATCTTTTTCGAATTACAAGCAGTCTGATAAAGGGCAAAGAGGTATTAGATAACAATACAAATCAGCTGAAAAGTTTTCGAAATGTGTGCGATAAAAAAAGTATTAGCTAACAATTATTTAAGTTTTGAAAACTGACTACTGAAATTCAAATAGGATTGAATTGAAATGAAAAAAAAATGTCATTCTATGCATTTATTCTTTTAAGCACAGAGACAGAGACCAGAGGCAGAGAATTGATAATATCCAGAAGACTGTTACGCGATTTTAGGCATGTTCATTAAATACGAGTAAGTAGTATATAAGTTGTTCGTAAAGATAAGCAGAGAAACCCCATTCTCACTCGCCGAGTTATAGAGTGGGATTTCCCCTATGGAATACAATCTTGATGTCTTCAAGTCAAGATTTCAAGCGGTTTCTTCTACGTAAGCGCGCTCTATCGTAGACCGCATTGTCGCTTAACATCAGGCGAGATGGCGGTCAAGTTCACACCTATTATTGTAAATAAAAAATGGTAGAACGAACTCTTTCGGCTTAATACGGTTAATCAAAGCAACCCTAATTTCTTTATATACAAATAATTTTTGTGTACTTCGTTGTTATGTGATCTAATAGATGATATGATATAAAATTTGGATTTGCATTTGGAAAATAGGAAATAAATGTGTTACGAGTATGAACTGAAGAGTAATTTATTACCGTTAGTAAACTTTTACAAGATATGACGTCAATTGTACGTTAAGTTAGCAAGTACTTAATTTAAAATCGTATACGTCGTATAGTTCGAATACATCTATAATATCTATGTTAGTATTATAAAACTCAGGAGGTTTTTCGTTAAACGCGGTAACCTCAGCAACTACTGAACCGATTTCGAAAATCCTAGAATTCACTAGACGGTGGGAACACAGTAACACGCAGCTATTGAAACATGAAGAGTCCAAATCATTACCTAGCACTGCACTGCGCTCATCGCCCAGAGATCTAAGACGTTATATCTCTAAGCCCTGTAATTTCTCTGGATACATTGCCCTTCAAACCGGAAAACAGTAATGTTTGCACATAACTGCTTGTTGCTCATTACTGCATGTTGTTTAATATCCAAATATTGTAAATACTAAAAATAAATAACTAAATAAAAATAAATACCTAATTCATTTAGAAATGGTACCTCGTCCAACATCGTTTATTTTATCATCGGCGAATTTTAGGTATGAATACTTACAACGCAGATTCCATAATGCAAATGCGATAGGAGCGCCGCCACCATGAGCAGGTATAAGATGGTGACTTCCAGAGGAGGCACCGTCAGCGCCAGGACGATGCCAGCGAAGAGAGGCCAGAAGAACCAGTTCACCAGGTCACAGCGCTGGTGGCTCATTTCCGCAATGATCAGGCGGCTCTGAGAAACATACGGTATAGATGAGATTATTATATCTGTCCTTTATTCGTATTCTTTGGTCTTCTTGAATTTGCAGGCACCCCAGGGTTTTAGTCGATTGTTTATACAACGTGTGGCGGAAAGGTCAAACAATATTTATTGTAGTTCGTCTATACTAGGTATCGAATCACATATGTGAATATTAGACACGAGAGGACAACCATTTTTTTCCATACAAAGTTAAAAATTCGTTGTTTATAATTTTATTTGACAACCCTAATCACCAGCGGCGCGTCGCGGTCACTGACCGCCGGCCGCCGCAGCTCCGTCGTCGCACGCCGCGCCGCCGCGCATTAGGGTTGAAGCTGGTCAATTTTACATCAAACTTTGACTCGTATTATCTCGCGATCTAAAGTGCCGAGGGGAAACAGACCTTCGGAGATGAAGTCCACATCAGTGTTGGAATGACCTATTCAAATATTGTTGGACCTTTCCGCCACATTTAGTATACAACGTGTATACTAATTAGTGTAAAAAATAAATGAAGCAAAGCTTGTATTATGCTAGAAATATTCTACTAATGTTATCTCAAACCCATGATACATGGAAACAACGAGACATAGATCAAATTTTTTGTATATATCATCTAAATATTTTTCCTAGGTAGGAATCGATCCCACTACCTTCGGCTCCACGGGTAGGCTGACTACCAAGTAAGCCACGAGGTCACCGATTTCAAAATACGCAAGGTATGTATTTATCATGTAATGTGTTCTTCATGTAATCTTTTATTTTAATGCAATTTGTTTTGTTTAATGAAACAAAGTTAAATTAATTTAAACATAATTAATTATTTTTTTAAGTTTAAGTAACAAAAAAATATGATCAAGGATTAGCATTAAAATATTAAGATCATAATTTTGTTTTTACTTTTAATTTTAATGTTGACTTTACTTTACTTTTGGATTTTTGATGTTTATTTTAAATTTTAATATTAGTTTTAATTTTGAACTCCCTACTACTACTACTAATTTATTAATTTATTTCTTAACTGACTGGCATGATTCATTAAATTTCTTTACAGTTACATTTTTATGTATGTTTTTTCTATGATGTATGTACATGAATTGAGATCTAAAAACGAATAGGACTGATACCCAAAATACAGGTGTGCTACACACCTAGTTTCGGATATTAGAGATATAATTGTAGAATGTATCTATTTTATTGAAGTAAACAACTTGTATTTGTAAAATAATTGTAACTTAGTAGTATTAATACTTACAGCAATATTACTGAAGAGTGTTCCATATAAGAAGATGAAAGCTCTAGGGTCATACTCTATTATATCATTTTGCGAGAACTGCGCCCAGTAGACCATAGCGACTGTGACAGTCACCAGCGACCACAGAGGTCGCACTGCTTCCGTGAAGGAATGCATCTGCCCTGTACGGTTCTTGTAAGACCTGGGAAATGAGGTTAAGCTATATCTGTATTGTTTTTTTTTTAAACGTACATCAATCGGCATCAAACCATCGAGCAACTCGATCTTTCGCGCAAGCACGGAAGGGAGTAAGTAGCCTTATACATAAAAAACATTGTTAAAATCTTTCTGACATTTTTTGCGGGAGGGGAAAGTAGCACACTAGCGCAAAGCCGCACTATTACATACAAAACACACCTGTACCGATCCATTGCCGATCACACTCACACAGCCAAATCATTAGCACCATTCACCAATCTAGCCCCGCCCTCAGACACAGTTTATTATCAAACTCCATGGTCCACGCGGACTTGTACTTTGACAGAGGGGAAACGCTGTGTATGCCTACTCCCTTCCGTGTTGTTCGCTGCATCAAACAGACTATTTTTGAAGTGAAACCTTCTTTTGGCGCGCCACATACAACATTTCCGTGGGCTGTGAATTGAACTCAAGCGCCACATTCGTGAATGTAAGAAATCTTCGGGTAAACTCGGATGCTCTAGATGGCCATGATCATTGCCATGCCCTCCGGTTACGCCCGTGTAGTTTCCAAAGTGACCTATCAAATTTGAGTTATTAGTTTACACTTCTATTGGGAATCTTTATAACTACCAATTTATTTGGATAACAGTTCACAAATAATAATAAACAGTCAAACTTACAAATAAATATTGTAGAAGACCATGGGCAGAGTGGTGAAAACTCCCAGTAAATGACAAACAACCTCAAAATTCTGCGCGAAAGTCATATCCCCTATGTATATTTTATAAAATTGTGGACCGTATGTGCCAGTCAAAAGAAACAGAATTGTTACTACCTGAAATGAAACAAAATTAAGATAAACACACAAGAAAATAGAAAAGTAATTTACTAGTTATTAGTAATGGACGTAAAAATAAAAGTTGTCAAGTGCGAGTCGGACTCGCCCATGAAGGCTTCCTTAGTAGCAAGTAACATAATATAAAAGTTCTTGTAGTTCGTTGTTACTTTATTCAGTGTTTTAACAATAGTGAATTTATTTATGACGTATTAAAATAAAACTACTTAATAAATCTCATTCATACCAATTTTCGTTGATTGTTTACATGGTTGTGGACATCATACACGTTTTTTATTTTTGTCATTCTCTTATTTTAGAAGTTACAGGGGGGGGGGACACATTTTACCACTATGGAAGAGTCTCTCGCGCAAACTATTCATTTAGAAAAAAAAAATGTTAGGAACCTCAATATGATTTTTGAAGACCTATCCATAGATAACCCACACGTATGGTTTTGATGGTTTTTTTTAGTTGCAGTGCTAAGTATGGGACACCCCTAAAATTTATTGTTTATTTCTATTTTTTGTATGAAAATCTTAGTGCGGTTCACAGAATACATCTACTTACTAAGTTTCAATAGTATAGCTCTTATAGTTTCGGAGAAAAGTGGCTGTGACATACGGATACACAGACATACTAACGAATCTATAAGGGTCCCGTATTTTTCCATTTGGCTACGGAACCCTAAAAAGTCGGACATAGAAACAAAAAATTGAAAGTCATAGGAACTGCCGATAGAAGTGAAATCGTTTAATTTAGAATTCGGATGCTCATGGCCATGCTCATGATGTCCATGTCGAGCCATGTCGAGTTTACCCGAAGATTTATTATCATTCCCGAGCGTGACGCTAAAACTCCAATTCACATCCCACGAAAATTTGTCTGTGGCGCACCAAAAGAAATTTTCACTTCCAAACTGTGTCTATAAAGTCGGCCAGTGCGCTGTCACATACAGGCTGACACTACTACGTCTAGAATGTAGGGAGACTACTTCCGTCTTTTTTGATACGTCCAATGTTATCAGTTAAAATTTCCTCACGATTGGGTAAAAGGCTGTCTTCCTTCCTTCCTGATAGACCGATCTAGGACTTTAGTGGGTTAGTTTTAAACCGATTTCCAAAAATGGGAGGCTATCAATTCAACAATCATATTTTTATGAATGTTCCCACTCTTCTTGAGAACGAGAATGAACTTTATAATATTTCCTTTTTTATCGTGCGATTTTAAATCATCTGTCGCGCAGTTAAAATTTGTTTTGGAATGGGTTTTGCATTCATTTGACATTGTAAAATTAATTTATTTTTTCTCAGCGTAAAAAATATTTCTCTTTGTTAACAACAACGCTATCAGTAATAATCATTAAACGCACTTTTATAATTGTAAAATTACTCATGTACAATTCTGTTAAGTAATATATTATAACTGCTGTTAATTGTGAGAATCAACAATTATTTTGGCTACATTGTTAAGTTTTGTATACCTATTAACCATAACAAATACTTCCGTACGCAATCTACTTCGTATCATAGTATAATCACAGTCTATAAAAGTAGTGCCTATTTCAGGCGCGGTCCCAGCCTCGAATTTTGGAGGGGGTCACCAGTACGCAGCCTCAGATTTTGGTCACAAGTAGAAATACAATAAATCGAGTAAATAATACTTTACTAGTAGCGCCCCAAGATTTTACCCACGTAGTTCCTGTGTACTATTAGATATTTTTAATTTTCTTAGATTTTTAGTTTAACGTATACGATTTTGGGGAGGGGGGTCATGTCCCCTGTGACCCCCCCCCTCCCCTCGGACCGCGCATGGCCTATTTGTTTATACTGTGCTATAAGCTACTCGTATAATGCTCCAAAAATCAAATAATCAACTTCAAATGTTTATACAGACAAAAACTAACGTTGTTACACATTTTTATTCAATTAATAGATTATAGACCAGTGACGTTTAAAATAACATGCTCTTGTTCGTGCATACAGCCGGCGTTCATCGATTTATTAGAAGTTGTCACGTCAAAAAATGTAGGGTGAAACCAATTAAATATAATTATCCAAGATTACTTACCCACATACTAAGGTCATACCCCCAAGGTAAATATAAGGTCCCTGTGTTGTATTTCTCGAAATGGCTCACGTAGAAATTGAAAACTACGCTTAGAACAATGAGGAAACCCCTGAAAATCGAATAAAGCCAGTCAGACCATGACAGTGGAAACAAAGTGATATTATTTTGAAAATACTATGGAAGCTGTACAAATATTTGACTGTAACGAAATTTATTTCAGTAGTTAGATGACGAAGATGGTATAGAAAGAGATAATCATTTTGATGATAATGACAATACTGCTGTTATTATAGATAATGATGTTAGTGTTTGTCATGATAAAATTGTTGATTTCAATTAAAATAACGTAGCGAAAATTGTTAAACCCTCTAATTATGAAGATGATATAGAAAATAATCGGATACGTAAATATATAAGTGGTTTTTCAATAAAAAGTTTTTCCAGTGAACCTAACATTTCAAAGTGACAAGTATTTTTAGTACCTAATTAGTGATAGCGTTCTCGGTTTCCAAGTAGAAGATGAGATTTGGACCTTTACCAAGATGATGATTTTGAAACACTAGGGTTTGGGGTTGTCGTTAACTTACCTACATATTTTGGATCTTGACTATACCAGTAAGGTATACACGCTGACCTTGTAAATACCTCGTTCACTAGTAAAGACATCCCAATTATAGGCTGGCAATAATACTACTGAAGGACATTTCTTCCATGCCTCATTTTGTACGGTAATAAACAAGTATGAGTGTGGGTTTGTGTTGATACCGATGACAAAAATGAGGATGATTGTAATGAATGAGATGAAGATAATGTTGAAAACGAGTTTTATGATTATGATCATAATTAACTAAATTAAGAAAATCTTGAAAATGTTATTTACGGTATTGATTACTTTGAAGACAATTATTCTAATGTTAGTGTTGATAATGAAGGTAGCGATGAGGACAAAAAGATGATGGTCTCACCTGAAGCAGGATAGCGAGAACTCTACATCCCTCCCAAATATGGAGATCACAGAGAAAGGGATAAGGAACACGATGTAGGAGTCAAGACCGTGATCAAACAGTTCCCCCAGCGGACCAGATACACCGATCCGACGGGCTTGCTTACCGTCGATACCATCTGAAAAAAACCTCCTATATCAATATTTATTTGACGAGTTTAACAATTACGAAGACATGAATGAATCAAAATTTAAAACTGTAAATAACATTTATGTAGTATTTTAAATTATTATATGTAACACATTTTATACGTATTTTTAGGGATCCATGACAGTTGGCTTCAGATGGCCAAGAAACTATTTTTCCCTATGTTAACCGCGTGTAAAAAATTATGTACTAATTTCAGGATGCAATGATGCAATTTGCATCATTGCAATGAAATCATTGATATAGCAGTCTCAGTTTAGCACAGCCGTTTTAGATGTTTGTGTGGCAGGAGTAGGATTCTTTGCAGAGTCCGTCTGGGGAAAAATCACACCTTTCTCATGTACAAACGTCACTGAGATCCGGTTTTAAGAGCAATATTTCCAGTTAAATCAGAGGGCATAGAGAAAAAATATTGTATATCTCTGAGTGGCGAGTACTGCACTGCAGTGATTTAGGCTCTTCGTGTTCCAGCTGCTGTATAACACTGTTCTATTTTGGGCAGGCGTGTTGTGTTCCATCAAGAAAAAATCCTACTTTTCTTGTAACACTGTGTTATAAAAAATAACTTACCAAGGTTATACGCCAAGAACACAAGCACCCCACAAGTGGTGAACACCCAGTTGGGTATCTCGTACCCCCCAGCATAGGTATCCCCGGGGCGACCCCCAACTGCGTAGAACTGGTAGTCGTAAACATACATGAGCGCCAGTACAGCCACCATGCAGAGGAAGCCCAGGAAGGTCAGCAGGTTCGGTGCTATGAAGCGAGGTATGAACTGGAGACATACAGTTTGTGTTAAATTAAGGGCGTACCCTGAGGAAATGATCTTGAGTATTTCATACCTCATCGCACACCACGAGATAGAGCAAGAGAGAAACAGTAGGATTTGTCGTTGTTTTATGCTCAAATTTTAGAACGTATGTACTCTATAAAAATCGTAATGGAAATGCCTATCCGTTGGTGTAAGTACAAAATCCAAATAATGGCGGGTTTTCGAGTGGATGCATGGTAATTACAATGATTTCTATTTTTTATGGTTTCGTAGTGAGGAGATTATTCAAACAATAGATTCATTAACAACAAAAACAGAAGAAACTACCATTTAGAAGCCAAGAAACTGTAGAAATGTAATCGTCGTTGAAGTTCTAACACCACATATGTGAAAAATAGCAACTTTTCAGGAGAGAAAAAAATAGGAATATCTAAAAAATCGAAAAATACACAAATACCTTTAATAATACCTTTTAATAATGTAATGATATTTTCTTACATTTTTTCCATAAATTGTTAGGAGCAACCGGGTAGTCCGTTTCTCAGTATGGAATTAAATGATTTACGTGCTGTTTCCAAATATAACGCCGATTTCGTGGATCCTATGTAGTTGCATTTATTCTTAATTTCATGAGTTTTTAGTGGTTACGTGTTCCTGATTGGCTTAAACGATGCGTCTTCCGATTCTCTAGCGAATGGCATCAAAAAGTCAAAATAGCCAAAAAGTGACTTACGTGGTGTTAGAACTTCAACGACGTAATGTATTTTGTACCAGTTGATATTTGTTTTGGCTAATGATTAGATATCTTTGAAAACTGGACAAAATACTCGTTTTGCTGGGGGACGCAACTTAAGCCTTTTTTGGCACGCTTGCAAAACATTATGATGATATAGTGTTTTTTTAAAGATACGCGCACAGACAGCCAAAAATGTTATGATCAAGATGACTGACAGTAATTTTTCTCTTGGTAATTTTTCGATTGAGTGCGCACCACCCAAATTCGCACACTGAATTTAGTTGCTCCAAAAATCCACAGACATATTTTGGCCCGCTACTCACCATCCAGGTCTGTAGCTCCTTACATACATCAATGTAAAACATTAGATGTCCAAGCTTTATGCGCAGGAAATTATGTTATCGTTGGGAAGAGTGAGCTCACTCTTTCCGTTCTAGTCGGTTGCAGGAAGCTGTGAACGCCGGACTTTTTTACTTATCACTATTCGTTGTCAACAACCAAAATAAGTAGAACCACAGCATACGACGCCGCTAGCGATTTTAGGGGTCAAGTAGATCGGTGGTGGATATTTTCTTGTTTAACTTTATGATCCTTCTAAGAAGGATAGGCAAGTCCATTTTAAAAAAGTACGAAATTGTTAGAAAATGTATTTACTATTGGATAGCTCAATCAATTTAAAGTGACTTTTGTCATGAAACCAGTTTCCTAAACGAAGTATTTAATATAAGTAGCTAACACACAAACTTTACGCGCGACGCATAGAAAATAGCTGACAGTGACGTCACGCTTTAGTAGTGTTTTTGTATGAAGCGTTTTTGGGAAAGTCCAAAATTGTGATTAAAAAATCGTGATATCACGGGAATTTTTTAAGATAACAAAGTAATTCTTTCACCTATGTTTCAGTAATTGAGTAGCCTTTTGACGGCACATTAAATTTAAAATGAGTCATGCCTATTACGAGTATGATAAAGATAAAATCTTGTTAGAACTCACCTTAACTACGGTATTCCATGTGGGATGCATCACATAATTGCTAAGTGGACTAGTATCTATGGCACTGTACTGAAACAATCAATTTAAAAATCAGATTAGTTATTAAGCAATTAACCATTCGTCACCACTTTCTTTAAATGTGAATGAAAACATCACGAGGAAACCGGCATGTCCCTTTCAAGGTTAAGACCGTCCTACGTCCTAAGGTCATCCTACAATCCGTCCACACATTTTTATAGTATAGAGCAGAGGTTCCCAAACATTTTTTTCTCGTGGGCCACTTTCAAAGTTTTACTACATTTGATAGACCCCCTGCTGTTACATTTCTACTAAATTCCCAAAACTCCTAAAAAATATCACACTAAATTGGGGATGTTGAGAAGAAAACATGTAGCACATTTTCTTGTGTCTTATTTATTAAAATAATATTAGTAGTGCGTACTGCTGCTAATTTAAAAAAGGTGAAGGAAAACACTGTGAGGAAACCGACATGTGCCAAGAATCTTTCGAGGTCATTTGTCATCCACCAATCCACACTTGGCCAGCGAGGTGGATAATGGTTTTGACTCTCTCCAAAGTCGAAGTTTTTTATTGATAAATGTACAATTTACACGTCATTGATAAAAAATAAAAACAAAAGAGAGAGCACACAAATTAAGCTTGAGAAAAAGAAATATATATGATATACTACATATTTATTCTTTGATTTTTCTGCTGTCTATACAAAAAAAACACTGTGACGAACTTACATTTCATAAACGAGGATTTATCGAAAAAATATAATTGTGGCGAATTTACACACACTTATTTTTGTGGCGAATTAACTTTGTGGCGAATCGACAATAACCCAAATTTAATCCATCTTCAATGTTTGAAATGATCACTTCATCATAATAATTATCATACAGAAAACTGTCTAGTATTATACAAGTATATATAAGTATATGTTTGATATTGTACTGACCCATGCCAATTTTTTACATTTTTATAGGAACTTTGCCATCACTCGCTGTAATTATAAAAAAGTTTGATCGATAAGCTAGCTCTTTTTCTGTTTTTAAAGCTGCCAAAGCTTGTGGCCGATATAACTATTATAGGAAGTGTTATAAACTTCCGGTCCGATAATGTGTGAGTCAGCTTCCGTGACTTCGTAAGAGAGTGTGGTATAGCATCCAGCTTGTCGGCGTTGCGTATATTGCGAGAATGTATCTCTCCTCGCGTGTTGTACGATTCTAGATTATTTCTGACGTACACAGCCACTTGATAAATCAAGATAGCAGGTAACGTAAGTATGCTAAGCTCTTTGAAATATGGCCACACAAATGTGCAATGCGATACACCAACCATGGCACGTACGGCACGTTTTTAGGCGCGGAACACGCTTGATCACCTTGAGATAGAAGCCCCCAGTCCTAGCAGTGAGATACTATGATTATTACAAACTATTAACAATTGGCAAAAACTCTGAAATGTAAATCGTCGCTTAACATCAGGCGAGATGGCGGTCAAGTGTAAACCTATAAAAGTAAAAAAAACAACAATTAAAACTAGTCATACTTTTAATGCGACGGATGTACTTGATGAATTGACAGTAAATTATCTTAAATGTTTTTGAGTTCCTACCCAGTGAATGGTGCTACCTGCCTACGTTGCGTTAGTGGGTTTATCCAAGCCAAAATTATTGTTCTATACTGTGAAGCCAGAAATTATTTCGTGGACCCTCACTTACAGCTTGTGAACTCCTATTTTCTTTTCACGTCTACGTGGACCCCCGTGTGGTTTCCTGTGGACACCTGCAGGTCCACCTGGACCACTATAAGAACCTATAATATAGAGTGACGAGACGAGCAGGACACGTACCTGATGGTAAGCAACATTACATGCCTGCCACATAACAGCACAGTGACAAGTAGCTACTGGAACCTACCTAGCAATGCACGGCGCTCGTCATCCAGAGATCTATGATATTATATCTATCTCTAAGCTCTGTAATAGAAGATGGATTTTTGCCTTGACCAAAGAGTTTACATATACTACGCACAGAGTTAGAACAAACGCTTTACACTGAGAGCACGGGTCTGATCGCTTTTATGGAAGTGTCATACTTTTGTTGCGGCACATCACTTTGTTGCCATAGCTAACATACGCCTCATCTGCTTACGATTAAATATTTTTACCTTATATTTATTGAAGCCTTTGAGATGTTGTTTGGTCAAATATTTGTAGTTGAACATATTTTCAAATTTTGTGATCTGAAACAAAGAAAACAATTTACCCACATTTTTTTAAAATAAAAAGTGACGAGACGAGCCGGACATGTGCCTGATGGTAAGCAATATGCCTGCCACATAACAGCACAGTGACACGCAGCTATTGAAACATGAAGCGTCCAAATCATTACCGAGCACTGCACTGCGCCCGTCACCCAGAGATCTAAGATGTTATATCTCTAACACCTATTACAAACATAATATACTACACATAAAGGAAAATAGTTTTTTATGGAACAATGATATTGTGGAGATCCGAGACAACCAGCCTTCTGTCGAAGTTCTGTTGATAAAATTGTAAATAGATTTTAATGTTTTTTTTGGTACAAAGTGCTTTAGAGGCGATCCCATATTAATTTTATTGAAATCAGTGTCACGGTTTTCGAAACATCAATAAAAAACTAAAATATGCTTACACAAATGTTTGTGTGATGAATTCAAATGTTTGTACTGTGCCTGGGTGTTTTCTATGTATAATAAGTATGTATTTAAAAAATATATAAGTACTAGCGGCCCGTTCCGACTTCGCTCGGATATTGTCATATGTATAGACAAATAAACGGAATAAAAACTATCCTATCTTTCAAGTTGGATCAAACTGCATACGGTGTGCAAGTTTTATTGAAATCGGTTCAGTAGTTTAGGAGCCCATCGCGGACAAACAATGTGACGCGTAATTTATATATATTAAGATAAGATTATGCTGTTAAAATGTAGCTTATATGACACGTTCGTAGATTTACCATAGCAGCGCCATCTATTGATTACTTACTCAACCCAGTCGAAAGGTATCGACATCTGTTAGAATCATTTGGAGTTAACAGATAATTGTGACTGTCAAATAATAACAGACAAATAATTAGCAATAAATTAAAATTGCGACTATAATTTGAGATTTAAACTATCCTATCTCTCAAGTTGGATCGAACTGCACATGGTGTGCGAATTTTATTATAATCGGTTAAGTGGTTTAGGAGTCCATTGAGGACAAACATTGTGACACGAGATTTATATATATTAAGATTATATCAGGTATCTGGCTTCCATATTACAAGCTTTGCTTAGTTTGGGTCAGATGGTGTTCTGTGTGAAATGTCCACCCATATTTATTTATTTATCTATCTGGACGACACATAGTAATTGTTCTAATGAACATTGTGGAGTGTCTGAATTCAATTTAAATTGAAATCAGTTTTTGATTTTTGGAGAAAATTAAAAAAAAAATACAACTTAGCGACGACGAAGGTACTGATGCCGTTTTACTCGCCCGGAGATTTCCTAAAGATATCGGCCCTTTTAAACTTTTTCTTATTGAAGTAAAAAAATCACAGAAATAAACATAAGCTTCCGGGACTTAAATATACTATTTAATAGAGTAATGTTATGGCAAGTTTGGTAAAATTATCTAATCTTACCTTTGGGATGGATCGGGTAAGTATCAGCTTGAGGCTCTGGAATCGATCGAGAGGCGTGCTAAAAGGTTCATAGGCAAAGACATTCTAGTGCGAAAAAGACTTCAAAGTCTTGAACATCGCCGCAAAATTGCTAGCTTTTCGGTTTTTTTATCGGATACACTTCGGAGAGTGTGCAACTGATCTGCATGATCTTATACCACCTTGCCCTTTTTACTATCGTACTTCTCGTAACTCGAAGAAGCGGCACCGTTTCATGGTGGATATTCCAAAGACACGGACAAAGAGGTTTGACTCTACGTTTGTGATAAGAACGTCTAGGCTGTGGAATAAGTTGTCTGAGAGGGCTTTTCCCGATAGTTATAATCTTGGTGTCTTCAAATCGAGAGTGAATCGGTTTCTTGTAGGTAGGTAAATACGCTCCATCGTAGACCGCATCGTCGCTTAACATCAGGCGAGATGGCGGTCAAGTGTAAAACTATTAAAGTTAAAAAAAAAAAAGGAATGGTTCAGTCAAAGCTCGAGACATACTTCCGAGGGAGTGTTACTTAAGCATATAGCATTCCAAACGTAGGCTGGGAAAAAATACATACATAGATATGACGTCATTCTCTCACCCACAAATATTCTTGACCTTTGCATCCATTTATTACCATATTCACATGTAAAAACAACGTCGCACTAACATGTCTACAAAGTTACTTATTTTTAACCCCCGACCAAAAAAAAGGGGTGTTATAAGTTTGACGTCGATGTCTGTCTGTCTGTCTGTCTGTTTGTCTGTCTGTCTGTCTGTGTGTGTGTCTGTCTGTGGCACCGTAGAGCTCAAACGGATGGACCGATTTCAATGCGGTTTTTTTTATTCGAAGGTTGATATCCGTGCGGATGTTCTTAGCTATGTTTGGTTAATATCGATTCAAGATGGTCGCCTCCACAAAATGGCGGACAAAATATTTCTTCACAACTTATCTCAATATGGGTATCAAATGAAAGGGCTTGACTAGTAGAATACAATACATAATAATAAATTTCAAATCCAAGATGGCCGCCACCACAAAATGGCGAATTACATTATTTTTTTCACTACTACCACAATATGGGTATCAAATGAAAGGGCTTGACTAGCAGAATGTTGTACAGATTACAAATCCGAGATCCGAGGTAGTCGGGGGTTAACCAAAATTTTTAATTTTGTTCTTGTTAGCTATCTGGCCAGCCCCGGATCTAGGTGGAGGGGGGGGGGGCAAGCCAGGGCCCGTGCCCCGGGCGGCACGCCTCAGGGGGCGCCAAATTGACCGACTCATCACGTATTTGAAGTCATCGTTGTAATATCCGACCTAACATTATCATCCTGAATTCTTCCTTCCTCATGTAGGGGAAGTTAGGGAAGCTAGATACTCGAGGGGAAAAGAAGAAGCTGAAGCGCAAGCTTCAGAGGGACATAGCCCGTTATGTCCCTCCTGCACATGTTTTCACAGACTCCGGGGTCCGTGATCTTTGTCATTACAATTATCTTTTTTTTACACATTTCTTGGATAAGGAGAAGACGAGGAAAATAGGAGAGAGTTGGGAGTTGAGAGGAGTACTGCGCATGGTGGTAATGAATAGTTAGATGCACCCACGAATGCGCAAGAATGATAGCTTCAATAAAAGGTAGAGGCGGGATTTTAAAAATTTTGAAGATCCGGGGTTGTATCTGGCCGACATAGTACAAGCTTTGCTTAGTTTGGGGTCAGAAGATATGTATATAATTTTATGTACCACCATTATTTTTTTGTCAACTTTTTCTAAATCTTCTGTTACGCAAACCTTGTTCCGACAATAACACATACGAAAAATAAAGAATATCATTTAATTTTGTACAGTCGTTCAAAAGACGGAAGATTTCGTACATACCTTTCGAAGATCCATTTTTAGGGCACCGTAAAAAATAAAAACAAATACAAAATATTTAGGGACCCTTTCAGTTTCGTCATGTCTGTCTGTCTATCTGTCCGTATGTCACAGCCAATTTTCTCCGAAACTATAAGAACTATACTATTGAAACTTGGTAAGTAGATGTATTCTGTAAACCGCATTAAGAATTTTATACAAAAAATTAAAAAACATAAAACACATTTTGGGGGTGTCCCATACTTACAACTGAAACTCAAAAAAATTAAATCCTTCTAAACCATACGTGAGTGTTATCTATGGATAGGTCTTCAAAAATGATATTGAGGTTCCTAAATATTTTTTTTCTAAACTGAATAGTTTGCGCGAGAGACGCTTTCAAAGTGGTAAAATGTGTGCCCCCCCCCCCTCTGTAATTTCTAAAATAAGAGAGCAACAAAACTAAAAAAAATGTATGATGTACAGTAGTGTATAAATAACCATAAAAAATAAAACAAAACATATGATTCAAAGCTGTTTTCTTCCGGTCGCAGGTATGCTAACGCAAAAAATAGATAAAAAAAACAATCCTTGAAACAGGTTGTATATTGAGTCAAAATGACGCTAAATTAAGGCAAAACTTTTTTGAGTTGTAGAAGCGTACACAAACCAACATTTAAATAAGTATATCTCTGTATACAGGAAGAGAAGATAGAAGAAGATAATGATATAAGCTATCCAGCTCTCATAGATGTAGTTCTAGAATTCTAGATGCTGTTGTATGAAGCATAAGTAGAAAAAGATTTCTGCATGGATTATTATAGCGTGGGACACGGAATACTGAAAATCTGTGGCGTCGTAGATTATGACTTTGATTCTCTCTTTATGAGAGAGAAGGCGCCGAGTCCCAGGTAATCAACGTTCCCACGAGCCCACGACTGGGACTCGGCACTTTCTCTCTCATAAAGAGAGAATCAAAGTCATAATCTACCACGCCACAAATTTTCAGTATTCTGTGTCCCACGCTATAATAATCCATGGAGATATCCTTTTCTGCTTATGCTTCATACAACAGCATCTAGAATTCTAGAACCACATCTATTGGAACGTTGAGTACTAACTCAACGTTCCCACGAGCCCACGACTGGGACTCGGCGCCTTCTCTCCCATAAAGAGAGAATCAAAGAAAGAAAGAAAAGACATAGTCTACCACGCCACGGATTTTCCAAATTTGTTTTTAATTTTGTAGGGATTTCATTTTATATAATAACTAGCTGCACCCTGCCACGCTTCACTGTGGCACAATGTTATGCAAAAATTAGATAAAAACAATCCTTGATGCGGATTATAAATTATATAGAAAGCATTAGTCAAGTTTAGCGCTTGAGCGTGTATAGTTTGTATTGATTTTACCTACCAGATAAAATCATTCGCTTAGAACGCTGCTGTTTCCTAAATTTTAATTTTGATTATTACTTACTACACGCGTTATGACTTTTGAATGGTACGTCCGATTTGGATAAGTCAAAACGTAATTTGCAGGTATTGAAATAACCTTGAATAAAAAGTAATTTATTTCGATAAATATACATACCGAAATTCGAGAAAGACCTCTAAGTTGAACGGGCATTACAATTGCATATTTTAATTTTAAAATTAGTTACTGTGACATAACTATTGTAGTTAGACATATGCTATTGCAGGCTTTTTTGTAGATATTGATGTGTTCTATAAAACTGTAGTACATCACTTTGCTCTGCTGTCAATAGTTTCCGCGGCGTGCGCCGTTAGTTATTTTAGTTGGATTTTTTTCCCCACCTTGGATTCCATTATTAAAGATTTCAAACGGATCCCAAATTTTTTTGAAAAAAAAAATATAGCCATCATATAGCAAATATATGTATTTATGCCAGATAATGTAGGATAATAATAATTCGACGCAAACAAACAAACAATCAAATTTTTCCTCATTATAATATTATTATAGTGTAGGAAATACATAATTACCTATTGGTTACTGCTCACAACAATATCATCTAGCCACAATGCAAACAAAACTTGTACTATGGAGCAAGACAGCAGACAGCTGATATAGTACTTATATAATGTTATCGTAAATACATAATTTATATACATAGAAACACCCAGACACAGAACAAAGATAAAAGTCGCATCCATGACCTCGCAGACAGACTTACCTACTGACATTTTTTATATGGTTCATAATTGTCATCATATTAGCATTGGACGAGCAGGCCATGTGTCTGATGGTAAGCAACATGCCAGCCCATAACAGCACAAAGACATACAGCTATTGGAACATAAAAAGTCCAAATCATTACCTAGCACTGCACTTCGCTCGTCACACAAAAATTTTAGATGTTATATCTCTATGCCCCGTAATTTCACTGAAAACATTGCCCTTCAAACCGGAACACAGTGATGTTTACACATTACTGCTTGGCGGTAGAATAACTGGCAAAGGTGTGAGGCTACTTCCCAAGGCACAATCTACAAAGAGTCCACTACTTAAGAAAAAAACGTATAATTATAACGCGTATTAATAAAAAACAATATTTTTACTAAAAGTAGTACTATTAAAAAATTACTTACCGTTCGCAACTCAAGGTAATCCACACACAATTATTAATTTCAATATATTACCACAGAACGTGTGTACCTCACAATATTTTGACTGACACTGATAATATTATCGATGTATATTGGTTTAAAGATAACACAAGATAATGTATGCTACTTAATTTGTAGGTCATCTTTACTTTAACTAAAAAGCAACCACCGTATTCCAAATTATACCTATTTTGTTGGTAAGGTTTATTTTATACTAGTTGCGCCTCACGGTTTTATCCATCGATATTAATCAAAATAAGCCCTGATCACATGCGCGGTCCGAGGGGGGGGTCACAGGGGACATGACCCCCCAAATCGTATAAGTTAAACAAAAAATCTAAGAATATTAAAAATATCTATCATAGACTATTTTTTAACGCGGGAAAACAATGAGAACGGGAACTACGCGGGTAAAATCTTGGGGCACTACTAGTAAAGTATTTTTTGCTTGATTTATTGTAATTTTACTTGTGACCCCCCCAAAACCTGGGGCTGCGTACTAGTGACCCCCTCCAAAATTCGAGACTGGGACCGCGCCTGCCTGATCACCTTGAAATTGTTAACAATCTATGTCTGTGTGTAGCGTGGAGTGGTTTACAACTACCAATCTACTTGACCCCTAGAATCGCTAGCGGAGAGGTATGTTGTGGTTCTACTTATTTTGGTTGTTGACTACGAATAGTGATAGGTAAAAACGCGTACGCGGCTACCTACAATCGACTAGAACGGAAAGTGAGCTCATTCCCAACGACAACATAATTCCGTGCGCCTGTAGTTTGGGAGGGCACATCCATTGATTTATATCAATGTTTTACCCCGCGTAGTTGCCGCCCTTCTAGCGCCTAGCTAAATCGGCTTCAGCTTTGCTTTTGCTGTCGTTATAATTTCAAGCGATATGAAATCAGAGACTTATGGCTTAGGACTCATTTGGCTTAATTTAGTCGACTGTATTTAGTCGCTAATGTATTCAGTGAAGTGTAGGTATTAAGCTAGTAAGTTAGTATACTAAATTCAGACGCAAGGATTACTTAAGAAATCGGAGAATCCGGTCGGCTTACCGTTGCTTCTGAATTTAGTCACTAAATTTAGCTGAGTGTAAAAGCCTTTAAGACAGTTTTAGTTAGGCGGTAGACCCTCTGTTCCCGTTATTTCTTTGCGATAAAAATGACTGCTCCATTCCAGATTATAAAATCTATCCGTGTCCCAAAATTCAACTATCGAATTGAGTTTTGACGTTCCACAAACTCGACGCGTTTGACGCAACCTATATTATAAGAATGTATAGCCTGTGGAACGTGTCGCCTAAGTGGGTTTTCCCGATGGTTTACAATCTTGGTGTCTTTAATTCGAGATTCAAAGAATCAGTTTCTTCTTAGACTCTGAGTAGGTAAGCACGCTCCGTCATTGTCCGCATCGTCGCTTAACATCAGGCGAGATGGCGGCTTAGTATAAAGCTGTAAACCTTTAAAAGTAAAAAAAAACTATCAATCTGTATTCTAAATTTCAACCCGATCCGTTCAGTGGATGCAATGTGGTTGAGCGAAAAACAACTGAATATTCAAACTTTACTATTAATAATACTATTAGGATGGTAGAGAGTAGTATAATAATAATTGGAGTAAAGTGGCTAGATGAAGTGACGATTTACGGAAGGGCTTTTGGAAAGGTAATGATCGGGATAAATTATGGAAGAGTCGACAAGTGGAGTAAAGGCTGATTATGATGTGACAGGTTTACTCCTAACCGTATATTTGCCTGATGTAAAGTGACGATGCGGTCTACGATGGACTGTTTACCTTGATTCTCTCGATTTAATAGGGATACAGTCTGCAATTAATCCTAATAATATAAAAATATGGGTTAAAAATTTAGTATATTACATATGTTAAAAATTTGATGTTTGTTGCTCAATCACGTCGGAAAACGTGAACGGAATGGGTGAAAATTTGTAAAACATCAAGATTATAACACAATGATGACGCATTTCTAGATGGCCAATTGGGAAATTCTGGCGCAATTCTAGATAGTCAATGGCCATGGTTCCGAGTTTACCCGAAGATTTCTTATCATTCCCGAGCGTGACGCTAGAATTCAATTCACAGCCAACGAAAAATCTGTCTATGGCGCGCCGACAAAAGTTTTCACTTCAAAAATTGGCAGTCGCGACGCTTTTTGGTCGGGTGATATGTCTCATCTCTCTCTCTCTCTCTCTCGCTCTCTAGCTAGCGTCGCTGACATGCGTAATAAAAATAAATCTGTAGATATATTCAGGTGAAATATAGTGCAACCACACATTAGTGTCGTGTGACTATTCAAATTCTAAGTTATAGTTTTTACTTCTGTCGTCAGACTGACAAGTTTTGCTAGCTGACCCGGCGAACTTACTCCCGTATTTATTTATTTCTAACTTTTCCTATTTATTCATAGCATACAGTCGCATCTTAATGAGTAGGTAAGTGTAATACTTACTTTACGGGTATACGGATATGACCCTGTGCATAGTTTGTTGCAAATAATATAAATAGTACAAAATGCTGTATCTTAAACTATCTACGAGTAAGTTAAAGTATTTTAAAATGAAGTTACGGCTGGTCTAGAAAATTACGGCTGGTTTAGTAAGTTACACTGGTCTAGAAAGTTACGGCTGGTCTAGAAAGTTACGGCTGGTCTAGAAAGTTACGGCTGGTCTAGGAAGTTACGGCTGGTCTAGGAAGTTACGGCTGGTCTAGAAAGTTACGGCTGGTCTAGAAAGTTACGGCTGGTCTAGGAAGTTACGGCTGGTCTAGGAAGTTACGACTGGTCTAGAAAGATACACTAGTCTAGTAAGTTACGACTGGTCTAGAAAGTTACGGCTGGTCTAGAAAATTACGGCTGGTTTAGTAAGTTACACTGGTCTAGAAAGTTACGGCTGGTCTAGAAAGTTACGGCTGGTCTAGGAAGTTACGGCTGGTCTAGGAAGTTACGACTGGTCTAGAAAGATACACTGGTCTAGTAAGTTACGGCTGGTCTAAAAAGTTACGGCTGGTCTAGAAAGTTACGGCTGGTTTAGTAAGTTACACTGGTCTAGAAAGTTACAGCTGGTCTAAAAAGTTACGGCTGGTCTAGAAAGATACACTAGTCTAGTAAGTTACGGCTGGTCTAGAAAGTTACGGCTGGTCTAGAAAGATACACTAGTCTAGTAAGTTACGGCTGGTCTAGGAAGTTACGGCTGGTCTAGAAAGTTACGGCTGGTCTAGAAAGTTACGGCTGGTCTAGAAAGTTACGGCTGGTCTAGGAAGTTACGGCTGGTCTAGGAAGTTACGACTGGTCTAGAAAGATACACTAGTCTAGTAAGTTACGGCTGGTCTAGAAAGTTACGACTGGTCTAGAAAGATACACTAGTCTAGTAAGTTACGGCTGGTCTAGAAAGTTACGGCTGGTCTAGAAAGATACACTGGTCTAGTAAGTTACGACTGGTCTAAAAAGTTACGGCTGGTCTAGAAAGTTACGGCTGGTTTATTTAAGTTACGGTTGGTGTAGTTAAGTTACGGCTGGTCTAGTCGGGTGAACGGCGCCTGCCGATCCGAAGACCCCGGGTTCAAACGCCACACGCACCACTGTCTTTTCGAACTCATGTGCATAATACCGCTAACTTCAAACGGTGAAGGAAATCATCGTGAGGAAACCGACATGTACCTAGAATCTTTCGAAGTCATGTGTCATCCACAAACCCGCACTAGGCCAACATGGTGGATTATGGCCTTAACTCTCTCCTTGCGAGAGTGGGAATCAGATATTGAGGACATTTTCGTATTATGTATTTCTAATTTGGATTCAGGAGCTAAAATTTGGTATTTTCACACCTTTTGGGATGGATCGGCTAAGTATCAGCTGGAGGTTCTGGAAACAATACGAGAGACGTGACACAAGGCTCATTGGGAACGAGGCTCTTGCGCGAAAAAAACTTCAAAGTCTTGAACATCGCCGCAAAATTGCTAGCTTAGCGGTTTCACTTCGGAGAGTGTGAACTGATCTGCATGATCTTGCCCATTTTTCTATCGGACTGCTCGTAGTTCGAAAAAAGCGACATCGTTTCATGGTTGATGTTCCAAAGACACGAACGAAGAGGTTTGACTCTACGTTTGTGATAAGAAATAAGCAACAATCTTGGTGTCTTCACTTGAGTGTGAATCGGTTTTTTCTTGGTAAATACGTTCCATCGTAAACCACATTGTCACTTAACATCAGGCGAGATGGCGGTCAAGTGTAAACCTTTAAAAGTAAAAAAAGAAAAGCATTTGTAATGAATGTACCTAAATATGTTGGAGTGTTGGATGGCGCATGTTCTTTATTATACAAAACATCCACACAACTTTCGCGTTTATAACATCAGTACCTGGTTGGCCGAGCTTTGCTCGGTTTAAATGCGTTTAAAAAGGGCTCTAAGTAAAAGATTTTCTCAAAAAAAGAGAACAAAAAGGAAAGACCCGAGTGTAACCATCAGGATTCGAACCGGGCCTGTTGACTCCGAGGGCAAGCATATTCCGATTGAGCCATTTAGACTTAATGAACAGTGTCGAAATAAGTAATCGTATTCTAATGACATTGTAGGAGTTTTTCATTGTCTAAAAACGCGCATAAAATAATGTTTTTAAAAAATAAAACCTAGCTAGATCGATTTATCGTCCCCATAACCCCCTGTATACATAATTTCATGACAAGAACAAAATTAAAAATTTTGATTAACCCCCGACTACCTTAGATTTGTTATCTGTACAACATTCTACTAGTCAAGCCCTTTCATTTGATACCCATATTAAGGGAATTGTGAAAAAGGAAATGTAATTCGCCATTTTGTGGTCGCGGCCATCTTGGATTTGAAATTTGTCATAGTGCAAAGTATTCTACTAATCAAGCCCTTTCATTTGATACCCATATTGAGGTAGTAGTGAAAAATATTATATAATTCGCCATTTTGTGGTGGCGGCTATCTTGAATTTGAAATTTGTTATAGCGTTTAGTACTCTACTAGTCAAGCCCTTTCATTTGATACCCATATTGAGGTAGGTTGTGAAGAAATATTTTGTCCGCCATTTTGTGGAGGCGGCCATTTTGAATCGATATTAACCAAACATAGCTAAGAACACCCGCACGGATATTAACTTTCAAATAAAAAAACCGCATCGAAATCGGCCCATCCGTTTGAGCTCTACGGTGCCACAGACAGACACACACAGACAGACAAACAGACAGACAGACAGACAGACAGACAGACAGACAGACAGACAGACAGACAGACAGACAGACAGACAGACAGACAGACAGACAGACAGACAGACAGACAGACAGACAGACAGACAGACAGACAGACAGACATCGACGTCAAACTTATAACACCCCTTTTTTTTGTCGGGGGTTAAAAATCGTTCGAGCCCTACAAACCTAAAACCTAAAAACCTAAAAACCTACAAGAATTGGCCGTTTAAAGGTATAAGACTAATCACTAGCGGTCGGCCCCGACGTCGCCCGTGGTACATAATACACAGCTTAAAGGACTCAGGGATCACGTCCATGTCCAACGGTGAAAGAATTTTTGAAATAGGTCCAGTATTTCCTGAGATTAGCGCGTTCAAACAAAAAAGCCACATCAGTTATATAATATTAGTATAGATTATTAATATTTGTTGACCAATCCGAACGAACTCGGGTCGAACCACTACCAATACTTACGTCTTCGATAAATAGAATGCAGGAGACTATACTAATTTTGATTGATCATTTATTGTGGAACAATAAAAAGTTTCAAAGTCTGTTTATAAGTTCATTAAGCGTATTACTGAGCATATTTTATCTTTTTAATCTCTAAAAATCCAGTCAAGTACGACTTAGACTCTCACATCGAGGGTTCTGCACAAAAGTCACCAATATAAAATGATATTGTGAATGAATGGCGCCCTCGCGTGAGTGAGATAGTCACCGTACCGCGTCACTGCCCGCCGCGATATGCGGCTCACGGGCGCACTAGGTCCGATAGCGCTCAGCTAGAGTGCTTATGTTGTATGTATGTATGAGTTAGATAGCTAGCTTTCTCCTTAGTTCGATTTTTCTTACAGGTTAGATTCGTAAGTATGATAGGAATGTCAGGTTAGGTTATTTTGGGTCCTGAGCCTCCGGCGCTAACTCAATAGTCAGTCAGATAGGCAGTAGGGGCCTCCGGGACAGCAGCCATAAGTCAGTTAGAAAAAAAAAAATTTAATCGAAGGTGTGGGGAAGAAAATGTCGTAAAAGGCAAAATACAAACTTTTCAGGGGGTTAGGATCTTTGGGACTAAATCTCGTTATGACTAGATAGTGGGTTTGACCAAATAGTGATAAATATTCGTGTTTCAGTATACTTTAAAGCCATAATTTTATATTGTAAATATACCGAGTATTTTAAAAGATTTTTTTGAGTTACGATCTAAAACTATTGAAAAATTGGTTGAATACGCCCTGTACAATCCAGTTTTTGTATTGTAGCAACATCATAACTACCAGCACATATAAATGGGGTGTTTTCAAGATGCAAAAAGAGCTGTCAAAGTCAGTTCTCAATTTCACCAAAGGTGGCGCCATTGTATTATTTTGTTAGAGAAATTTCACAAAAATAAACAGTAGTGTCACACTTAGCAAAATTTAGAACTATTTTGGACAAGACATCTGGAAAACGCCTTATTACTTTATTACTACGCTAACAAAAGTTACCCCCCTACTACCAATGTGCAATCATATTTGGGTTCTAACTTTAAATAGACAATATTTCCAGATAAATCACAGAGCATAGAGATAAATCATCTTTTATTACTGGCTGATGAACGCAGTGCAGTGCTAGGTAATGATTTTAACTCTTTTTGTTCCAATAGCTGCGTGTCACTGTGCTGTTATGGGCAGCCGTGTTGCTTACCGTGAGGCACATGGACTGCTGGACCCGTCATTCTATTGCACTTTACCTACAATTTAAAAAAGAAGTAAACCCTAACTCATTAGTAATAGAGTCCTTTTGTTTGGTACGGAACTCTAAAAATTATGTCTTATCAGAATTCATTCAGTTTATATCCCGGAGTTGCGATATCGTATCTTATCGAGTCAAATGCCTACTTGTATCATTCGATTCTAATCGTTCCGATTTTGGTTAAAATTTCGTTAATCATTTCAAAATCGATAAGTTGAACTAACCGTTCCATAGGTCATCCCTAAATGATGGTAACATAGTGGTAGGACTCTATGCAGACGCTGCCTATGAAAGTACCACACCATTGCCAGTTATTCTACCGCCAAGCAGTAGCACGCAAACATTACTATGTTTCGTTTTGAACTCTTGATTTGGACTCTTCATGTTCCAATAGCTGCGTGATACATTCCTGTTATGGGTAGGCGTGTTGCTTGCCGTTATTGGGTATGTTCTGTTCTTCCCACACTCAATGCTATAAAAAAACATGTTAACGCGTTATTTTAGTTTAAGCAAAACCAGACTACTTCCCACAGCTGGGGCAATGGTGCTTTCACAACGAGACAGTCAAGGCTATAACCGCACTGGCTAAGTGCGGGTTGGTGGATGACGCGTGTCCTCTAAAGTCTTCTTTGAAACATTCTGGTTTCCTCACAATGAAAAAAAAATCTGAACCAGCTCATCCGTTTGAGAGTTACAATGCATAAACATAAACATACACACACACAGAGAGAGAGAGAGAGAGAGAGAAAGAGAGAGAGAGAGAGAGACGTAAAAAATTATTACACTCCATCGTTTACTTGTCGAGCATCAAAATTATTTAGGTACTTAATTTCATTATTTATTTTGCAGCGAACTGAGAACCTCCTCTTTGAAGTAGGTTTAAAATTAAATCCTACAAACGCATTCTTACAGTTGAACGTTAATTAAACCGAAAATACTCGTATCCAGAATTATCCGTAACTGGGCCCCGAGGCAGACATTATCGGTTCGGCTCAAGTTTCAAATTGCCGCGCGTGGCGTCGGGTGGCATCGGGTGGCATCGGGTGGCGTCGGGTGGCGCCCTCGCGTCGCGTGGCAACGCCAGGTAACTATCGATCGACCTCCGCAATTGTTTGAATTTCGAATTGGGGTGGTCTGAATATTTTGACTATAGTATTCCTTCCGCCTGGACATACTATTGTATGTAGTGTTAAAACTCTTTGCAGAGTACACAAAACTCAAAACTCTTTGCAGAGTACACAAAACTCATGGGGAAGTACCGAACACCTATGCCAGCAATCCTACCATCAAGCAATATTGTTCAAACATTACTTGATTTATTAAATTAAATTACAACCAGAGTTTGAAGGGTAATATTCCTATTGCGTAAAGATAAATATACATCATGCGTATTTAAATATTTTAACTTTAATAATAGGTTTACACTTGAACGCTTGATGTTAAGCGACGATGCGGTATACAATAAGCGTGTTTTTTCTAGAAAAAAACTGATCCACTCTCGATTTGAACAATTTGAAAAATCACGATTGTAACCACTCAGGCAAATCATTCCACAGTCTAAACGTCCTTGTCACAAAAGTAAAGTCAAACCTCTTCGTTCGAATCTTTGGAACTTCCACCATGGGCTTTTTGAGCCACAAGTACCACACTTTTGCCAGTTACTTTACTGCGAAGTCATTATCCCTCCCCTCTATCCCTCCCCCCTCCTCCCTGGACTGGACAACAAATCAAAACACACGCATGCACTTATCGCACGGTCTCGTGACTTGACCGAGACTATGTGACCCCCCTGGCGCCCAAACCTGGATCCGCTCTTGCTTTCATTGTAAGTCTGTGTACAATGTGTATCGGGAATTTGTCAATAAAACAAAAATTATTAACCTAAATTTATTTTATCGCCTTCAAAGTAGGCCCCATCGCTTGCAATACAAAATCCCCAACGCTTCATCCAGTCTTCCATACATTTTTCATAGGTTATTTGTGGTATGGCTTTTAGGTCATTCAGCGAATTTTCTTTTGTGGCTTCTATCGACTCAAAACGTTTTCCTCGAAGTGGTAATTTTAACTTGGGAAATAAAAAAAAGTCAGACGGAGCCATATCAGGTGAATACGATGCTTGGTCGAGAACTTTTGTTGAATTTTTCGCTAAAAACTCTTTCACTATAATGGCTGTGTGTGATGGTGCATTATCATGGTGCAGCATCCATGAGTTGTGTTGCCACAAATCTGGACGTTTTCGGCGGATACTCTCACGTCAACGCTTCACGACGCCTAAATAATATTCTTTATTCTCTGTTTCTCCTTCTGGAAGGAATTCGGAGTGAACCACACCACGGTAGTCAAAAAAAACTGTCAGCATCACCTTGATTTTGGAGCGACTTTGCCGCGGTTTTTTGGGTTTCGGCTCGTGTTCGAGACGCCATCCTGAAGACTGTTGGCTTGTTTGCATGTCGTACTCATAAACCCATGTCTCGTCGCCAGTTATTATACGTTTCATAAAGGTCGGATCCGTAGAAGCTCGGGAAACCATGTCTTCAGCGACATGCTTTCGCTGCGCTTTTTGAACAAAATTGAGCTCTTTTGGAACTAGTCGAGTGGCGACGCGTTTCATGCCTAAAATGTCAATAAGAATGTTGTGAACAGACTTAAAAGATATGTTCCCCTCACTAGCCAACTCTCAAAGTCGCAAGTCTACTACTACTTCTCGGCCTTCTTTAAAAGCCTTATACCATTCATAAGCCCTTGTTTTCGATATAGGTACACGATTCGCCGTAGGTATTTCGCAACATTTTTAGTGATTCACCACATGAAATATCATTCGAAACACAACATTTAAGGCGCACTCTTTGTTCAACAATATTTTCCATTGTAAAAATCGCCGAGAACTCAAAACTATGACCAACAAAAAGTGTAGTTTAAAACAAATTAAATGACAGATCCCGCTCAAACCTTGCGCGCTAAATCAGTACAGTGCTACAAACATGCAGTAAAAAAATTGGAACGACCTGTTTTACACGGGTCTTTTTATTGACATATTCCCAATACTTTTTACACAGAGTAGTATTGTTATTTTCTTTCTGTGTTTAATTTTGTGTGGTGTGTCAATAAAGAGTATGTATTGATAGATTCTATCTTTCTATCTATCTTTCACATTCAATAGGTTAATATAAATACTGGTGGACATTTCACATAAAATACCACCTGACCCCAAACTACGCAAAGCTTGTATTATGGCGGCCAGATAGCTGATATAATAGACTGTAGGCCCGTGAACAAAATTTATGTATATTTTTTTGTTGTTTCAATACCTATTCTAATACATTATTTCGCAATGCCGTACAAAAATCATGCGGCAAGGATGAGATGATCGAGATGATCGAGGTTTAGAACCCCCCTCTTCAACAGCACTCAGTTGGACAGTTTACAAGTGACGGCATAGTGCTCAATCTTATTACTTTATACCCTTCTATCATCCTACATAGGTCTCCTGTTGTATCAGATGACCCATACATTTTGTTCACGGGCCTGCAGTCTATAATATACTTATATAGTTGTAAATACATACTTATTATACATAGAAACACCCAGACACAGTACACTCCGCGAGGTATAAGCTGAGCTTTGCATTAGTGTGAGTGATCACCAATCAGGCAGGAGCTTGAAATTTTGTCCGCGAGGTATAGGCTGAGCTTTGCATTAGTGTGAGTGATCACCAATCAGGCAGGAGCGCGGCGAGACAGAATAGCGCCGCACCTAAGGCCGGTTGTCACACCTACACTATCCATGTACACTCACACAAATGCAAAGCTCAGCTTATGCCTCGCGGAGTGTACTAACATATGGATTCATCACACACACATATTTCTACTTCCTACTACGAGTAATATTATAAATACGAAGGGTTTATAATATTATGTATATTTAGATGTTTGTTTGTTACTAAAATCACTTCTGAATGTCTAATAGGACCGAGGTAAAATTGAAAACACAGATAACGATAGTATGAAAACTAACTAACACATTTTAAATAAATACACGGGTACCTCACGTCTGATGTAGTTAGTCTGTCCGGCTCAAGTTTCGATCGCGTCCGGCGATCTTTTTCAAGGAGAGAGCGCGCGCGTGTTCGCAGCTCGTTTAGCACAAATGAAGATAAACGAGATGCAAATACGTGCGTATTTGCAACTCTTCTTTAAAAAGATCGCCGGACGCGATCGAAACTTGAGTTGGACGGACTAACTATATCAGACGTGAGGTACCCAGCCGTGTATTTATTAAAAAAGTTAGATAATTGTCTGAATATCACAAAAAACATCATTATATTATGTACTAATCATCACTAATCAACATCATTATATCATCACTAAAAACATCATTATATTATATACTAAAAAATATAATATAATATAATTTATATTTGCTCTAAAAATATATACAAACAATCAACATTTTTTATGGATCTTAAGCCTTGAGTAAAAAGTATAGAATACTGCCGTATTCTAAAAATACAGCCGTATATTATCTATTACATTATACGGTAGTAAAATGCACACAATTAGTCAATTAGGGGCACTGCACACTTGTTGCGATGTTATCGTCACTAACCGTGGTTTGTTTATCGAGTCGCGCTGGGGTGATCGACACTTTATAATGCGACATGTGTTATGTGCTAATGAAGTTATTTTGCTATTCTATTGTCTGGTTTATCTGAGTAGGGTTACCTCGAAGAGTTGAAGTGATTGCTCTAAGCAATAAGGACGCCAATTAAAATATCGGTAATATGTAAGAAGCTTTTGTAATATTTATTTTTGTTGTGACTTTTAATAAAGCCTTGTCTTATCATATCTTTACTTGATATTAGCGGCAACCAGCGGTTTTACCTGCGTAGTTCCCGTTTTCGTTATTTTCCCGCAACTAAAAGTAGCTATGTGCTCTAGAGTCCATAATTTGTGTTCCAAATATTAACCCTGTTTAGACCCTGTTTATTTTCAGATCTGTTCAAAAGATTCGATGTGATTAAGGGACAAACATTCAAATCCAAATTATCTACAAGATGCGAAAACAACTCCAGTAGCTTCAACAAAACAAACAAAACGATATCATATAGTAATAGCACAAAGCTGACACTTTCATCTCATTAAAATCACCCTCCGTACTCCAATCAACCAATCCCACGGGTCCCGTCGATTTGTCAGCGGTAATTTCAATTTTACCTTTTTATCCGTCGTAACCCCACACCGAGCGATACAGCAATAAATTATATCGCGTTGAGTGTTATCGCGACACCATCGCCATGTAGGTGGCGCCGCGACACGCGCGGGAAAAGTGTGACGAGACCCTAACGTGCCAACTTAAGGCTTATTTTTGTTTATTCAATTTTTCTTGTAGTAACTTGTATCTTGTAGTTAGTATGCTTGGAATGCGGGGATCCTTTCTCGGAAAACACGGAGTAGGCATTTTAAATGGTCGATGTATGTTAGTTAAAACATGGTATGATAAGACGGTTTTTGAAGTTATAGATATTTCTTTTGACGCGTTAGAGAAAAATGATGCATAAACAGTCCACTAAATGTTCCACTGCTGGGGCTGTCTTTTTTCGTGAGAGAGAGTCAAGGCCATAATAATCATAATAATATTGGCCATAATAATGGCCATAATAATAATCCACCACGCTGGCCCAGTGCGAGTTGGTAGGTGACACATTCCCCTCGAAAGTTTCCAGGTACATGTCGAATTCTTCACGACTTTTTCCTGCATTATTTTAAGTTAGCGGCATTACGCACATGACTTAGAAAAGACAGTGGTGCGCGTGGTATTTGAAACCGGGGCTTCTGGATCGGCAGGCGCATTTCTCCCCACTAGACCAGCCATAACTTAGAGAGCAATTTGCGTATATTTGTATGTACAACACACACTTTTATTTAAATAAATCACATTAGTAAGATTAAGGATTTAAAATTGTTGCACAATATTTTTTACATGTAATCTACCTACCTTTTTTTTTAGTGGAGGGAAAATGCAGTAATCCACGAATCGGTACCAGAATCACACCCCAACCGACTAAAAACCCTCCACAGGTTTCAGCTGTATGGCAAAGTGTCAGAGTTAATGCATTCTACCGGGTTATAGGCGATTCGCCACAAAGTTAATTCGCCACAAAAATAAATGTGTGTAAATTCGCCACAATTCTATTTTTTTTTGATAAATCCTCATTTATCAATCTATCTTACCTAACTAAATTCTATTCTATTCCAAAATGAAATGGAAATGCAAGGTGAAATGCAAAATTGAGCAAAAAAAAAATGTTATTAACAAAACAACTTTATTTGACTGAACTATCGAGTTGGGTAGGTTATTTAATTAGTAAACACGAAACACAAGTTTGAATACGTTTTGGTTCTAAATCAATCTAGCTTGAAGCAAAAATGTTTTACAAATTTAATCCGATCTGTTTAGCAACTTCACTGCGATATGACATATGATATTTAGCTCATGTGCTATTCCAGATCATCATAGATACGAGTAATCATAGTTTGGAATAGTCCCTAGCTGCTTCTATTCTAGACAATGCTGTATAAAGTGTTTTTTTAATTAAGTAAACTCTTCTTTTGTTGCACCACTTACAGGTTATCAGTGGGCTGTGAATTGTGCTCTAGCGCCACGTTTGTAAATGAAAGAAATCTTCTGTTGAACCCGGGACATGGCCATTTAGAAATGCTGACTCATTTCTAGATGGCCATGGCGTATTAATTACTCGTACCATGGTCACCACAACAAATCTAGTCTAGGTGGCCATGGTTAGAAGACTTATTTAGACGACAATGCTTCGAAGATTCCAGACTAGCTGTGTCCTCCGGTTTCACACGCGTAGTTTCCAAATTGAGCTATCAAATTCTGAGTTAAGTATAAGTTTTCAGTTCTATTGGCAGTCCCTATGGCAGTCATATGACTCCCAATTTTTTTTTGTTTTTAGTGTACACAATAAAGGTCATCTGTATATCCCAAAGAAAGTTAAACATTGGCTGGCCTGGTGGCTTAGTTGGTAGTAAGTCTGCCTGCGAAGCCGTAGGTTCGATCCCCACCCAGTGCAAATGTTTGTGTGATGAATTAAAATATTTGTACTGTGCCTGGGTGTTTTCTATGTATAGTAAATATGTATTTAAAAATATACAAGTAATAAATCAGCTATCTGGCTACCATAGTACAAGCTTTGCTTAGTTTGGGGTCAGATGGTGTTGTGTGTGAATTGTCCACCGATATTTATTTATTAACTCTTAAAAAAGTTTTCGCTGTTTTTATTATCAGATATTTAGGTTACAATGCTGCTAATAAATAAAATATATCTCGCTCTCCATTCCCTCGGGGCATCTCATCAAATCCAATGATTTCTCAACACGCGGGGGGCGGACCTGATGACTGATAAATTTATCAAAACAGATGTATCACAATAAAATTATTACGAAAGTTTCATGTCAGTCATAATTAAAATAAACAAAAGAGTATATTTGTGTGTGTTAAATACATGATAGTGTGCAAAGAGTTTACATATACCACGTATAGAGTTGGCACAAACGCTTTACACCGAAAGCACGGGTAGCTCCCCTTTCTTGCCTTGTCGCTCTTGTGGCAGTGTCATACTTCTGTCGCGGCACATCACTCTGTTGCTATAGAAAGAATGCACGTCATCTGCTTGCGATTGACACAAAGGAACCGTGCGGAAAATCTAACTCTAAACGTAGGATATGTAAACTCTTTGGTGGTGTATGTAATGTTTTATTTCTTGATAAAATGTATTTTATGCATTTTTTTTTATTAATATTCTGCTCGCCTCATCTATATCGGTAAACTACTAGCAGAACTCTGCGTGCGTTGCTTCGCCACCTATTGAAAATTGATCGTTCCAACTCAGATTTAGAACAAATTTGGTTAGCTTAGGTTATAATGACGCATCCTTAAAAAATATTTGGAATCCAGCAATATTTGGAATAAGAATATGTCAAAATTAGAACTATCGAGTAAGGTAGAATTATACTAAACCTTAATGTCACAGATTTCTAAAACAAAAGGCAGATGGAACGTTCGGAACACAGACCCTGAGGTCCAGAACCAAATATCAAACGCCAAAGCAAATACAAACTCCAGTCAGTACGAAACGGACTTCCGTCTCGTACGGGAGTCCCGTGTGATTTTAAGTTTTGTTTAAGATAATGCCGTCTTGTGTCTTCAAACATTGCAAACATTGTTCCCAAAAATAAAAAAACGAAAGAGGAATTTCATTTCATAGGAAAGTTTGAATATTTTTACTGCTATTTATATAATTTAGGCGATTTTATTTCGATTGATAAATAGAAACACAACACCTCAACGAAAATTGGTTAGTGTTGCTATACTAAATTGAAATTATTTTCCCTAAAGTTAAGGTAAAATATAGATTATGATTTTTTTAAGATACTCGTAGACCAAATTATTTATGTAGATTGTGTTATTCTATTTTAAACCCTATTTTTATAATCGTATTTTTTAATTTAATATGAATCGATGCCTAGCACAAATCCACGTCATTACTAGTGTTTATAAACTAATAAATACTAATAGTGTTGATGAAAACTATTAGTTATGAAGCAAGTTTTTAATACTTGTAAGTAGGTATAGTGGAGCTTAAAAAAGTAGGCGAGTTCATTTGAGAGATCTAATCATTTTAATTAACCTCATGTTAGCTGGTCGAGTCAGTAGTGGCATTGTCGAAGTTTTATACGGTTCTAATGTGTGCATACATACTTACCCAAAAAAGATGTTGGGATCAGGCCAATAGCTGTTGGCACCACATATACTGGCCTTGCTGCCAATGTGGGTTGTAGGTATAAAACGTTGCTCTTTCGAGCTCCCTGCCCCAACAAACTTGATTTTGATTCTCTGGGTGGACGTGAAGCTGTTATTCATTCTGTCCTGACTTTCTTTGTCCAAAATTGGGGAGAGGGCTGTTAAAGGTGGACGTCAAGAACGCATTTAATTTGGTTGATCGTGGAACCCAGTTGTTCGAAGGGAAGAAAAAAATTCTTGACCTCTACAATTTTCTTTGGCAATGTTATGGCGGACCCACAAAATTATCAAAACAATATTTTGCTATCTTCCGTTGGCTATCAACTTGGTGAACCTTCGGCCATGCGACCTTCGCCCTGGCCATTCGCTCTATCATTTAAGGTCTCCAGTCCAATTTAAACGTTTGGTACTTGGACGACGTGCTGACGGACGACTTGGAGAGTGTGCGACTGATTTGCATGATCTGATACTTCCTTGCCCTTTTTTCTATCGGAATGCTCGTAGCCCGAAAAAGCGGCATCGTTTTATGGTTGATGTTCCAAAGACACGAACGAAGAGATTTGACTCTACTTTTGTGATAAGTACGTCTAGGCTGTGGAATACGTTGCCTGAGTGGGCTTTCCCCATCTTTGTGTCTTCAAATCGAGAGTGAATCGGTTTCTTCTAGGTAAACACGCTCCATCGTAGGCCGCATCATTGCTTAACATCAGGCGAGATGGCGGTCAAGTGTAAACCTATAAAAGCTAAAAAAAACAACGACGGAACTTTGGGTGGCGATGTGAATAATGTTCAACTGATTTACAAAAACTCTTAGACGGTTTTCGTTGGTGTGTATCAACATTTTTGAAAAGGTGAACTTTTTGTATGCGACACGCGTTTAGACAAAGACTGGATAGTAAACAAATTGAATGATCTGGCCCCCCAAAATCAAATCAGTTGTCAAAAATTCTCTGCACCTCCTGTGTTCGCCGATATTAAAAAACTACTCATTTAACCACCTTTTGTCAAGCATAATATTCAAAATTTCACTCCGATAGAATACTCAAAATAAACACACACATGACTTTTAATATTATGCGGCGTTGTCTTTTTACTCCCAAGTTTTCTGTACGAATATTCGAATTTTTAGTTGCATGCAAAATCAACATTCTTAACTTCATAGGATGGAAATAGTAATAACAAGAAAACCTTGCATAATATATAATCGGTGAAACAATAAATTATTTTAACATTATAATATTATTGTTTATTATACGCGAAGATTTCCGAAGCTAAGACAACAATAGTGGGATTTTTTTCTTAAGAGTGGGAACATTACACGCACACCAACGTGAGTAATTTGACAACGTCGGTGAGAGCTGTCACGCATACATGACTAATTACTGGCCTCACAGTGTCGTTCACGAAGGTTTCATCTGTTTAGAAATCTGTGCTTAATGTAAATTTGTTTAAGTACTGTATGTATTCATTATTTGGATAATTTGTTTTTTCACCATGACAAAGCCTTTTTACAGCTGCACCTAAATGACAAGGCCCCTTTACAGCTGATTATTTTTTATTTCACATTATTCTTTACTATTATTTTATTATGTACACTGATTATATTTATGTGCTATATAATTTTATTGTAAGTGACGTTACTAAGTGTTCTTTTGAAATAATGGTTCGAATAAATAAATAAATTGAATTGAATTGATAGACACATGCTGTCACGGGCTTCGGCGCACGTCAGCGCGCCCAACGAATCACTCAAAATATTTTTCGTGTTTTTGTTGCATTTTTCATTCTTGCTCTGCTGCTATTGACGCTATTGCTATTGCCGTAATAGTGCTACATCCCAGAGCCGCCAGACGTCACGTATTTTCTGATGGATAAAATGTGTACGACTGAGTAGAGTTAGTACGTACTAAGAACACATGCTTACCCGCTAACTTTGACGACCAATTTTGTGATATGGGGTCCAGAATATCCATTACTTACTTCACGTATTTTCTGATAACTGATTTTCACGTATGTTATAGGCAATATCTTTAAAAATAAGGCCCAAATATTCCCAGATACTTTCCGTCGGTCGTTTAGCTTAACAAACGCTTTAAAACTCCCTAAATAATTACTCAATTTCACTTAAATTCTTATACTCCATTTGCATATATATTTATCAGACAACCATTTTAAAGCCTTTTCCGAAAAGACATACCGATCTAAGAGACCAGTCATCCCCTAAACTCATAATCTCGTATATAAATGTCTTTATGTACCTTCTGGACCCCATATCTCAAAATTGACCGTCTAAGTGAGTCAGCGATTAAGCATGTGTTCGTAGTACGTACTAGCTCTACTCAGTCGTTCACATTTCATCCATCAGAAAATCCGTGACGTCTGGCGGCCCTGGGATCTTACTCGATAATGTTATATAGCCTATTGCCTTCCAAGATAAATGGATTATCGAACAGAATAATAATCTTTCAATTCGGGCGAGTAGTTTCCGAGATCCTATCGTTCAAACAATCAAACTCTAACTTCAGCTTTACAGGGTATAGAGATGGATCATTTTAGATCTGGGTGACGAGTGCATTGAACTGCTACGTAATGATTTTAATTATTTTAAATGATTTTTTTTTTAGACTCTTCATGTTCCAACTGCTGCGCGTCACCGTAGTGTTTTGAGCAGTCGTGTTGCTCACCATCAGGCACATGTCCTGCTCGTCTTGTGACTCTAACCTATAGAGACGTTTTATAAAGTGGGAAAATAAAATTTTCAATATTATATTTTAATACCATAATTAAATTAAGATAAAAATCACTCTACATAGCTAGGTTTTTTTAAAAGGTAGCTAAGGAAATTAGCCTCAAAAGTCAAAAAACTTAGTACCTAATTAAAACTAATTACGAAAACGATAAAAATAATAGTGTGACACTTAATACATCTCTCTATTTTTTCCCCCCATCTTTCGCCGGCCTATTTTCCTCACGTTCAAATTAAAATAATAGAAGATTATAACGAACTTCCCCAGGGGAGGCGGTTAGGGGCCGCGAATGTTTATTTATTCCATTACTCGGCGGCTCTCACTTAAAAATCAACGGATTTTATATGACGTCGAAGATTTTATTACTGCCTCTTGTCTTCCCGCCTCGGATACTATTTTCCCCCACAGATTCACTTGCGACGATACAGCCGAATTACAAACCTTAAGTATAATAAGTTCTTTTGTAGTGGTAAGACTCTTCCAGAGTCAGCAAATAGTGCATATATATATGCATAAACAGCCCACTAAATGTTCCCACTGCTGGGACTTGGACCCTTCTCTCGCTAGGAGAGAGTCAAGGCCATATCCACCACGCTTGTCCAGTGCAGGTTGTGGTGGATGACACATGACTTTGAAAGATTCTAGATACATGATGGTTTCCTCACGATATTTTCCTCCACCCTTTAAAGTAAGCCGCATTACGCATATGACTTCGAAAAGACAGTGGTCCGCGTTTGAACCCAGGGTCTCCGGATCGGCAGTCGCCATTCTCCCGACTAGACCAGTCGTAACGTCCGCATATGGATGTACCACAACTTACCAGTTATTCTCTCAGTATGAAAACATCACCGTGTTCCAATTTGAAGGAAATTACAGGGTATAAAGATGAAACACTATAAGTCATCTCTAGATGACGAGCGTAAAGCTTTTCATTTTCCGGTAGGTAGCTTCTTGTCACTGTGTTCTTATGGGCAGACATGTTGCTTACCAACAGGCACATGATCGGCTCGTGTCGTCACTCTGTACTATAGAAAAATATGTAAATGCATAAAGTTATGTACTTATGATATATTGAAACACCCAGACACACCACTTATTCATCACACAAATATTTGTCCTAACTAATACATGGAAATCGAACCCACGTACTCCGAATTCGCGGGTAGACTTACTAACAAAGCTGCGATGATGAATAATACGTTTAAACATGGTTTAAACCCTTCTTTTACCAACATACCACCGCTGGTGATGCAGCCATTGCAACCTGGGTTAAAAACTCCAGACCACCTCAACTGCTGATATCCTGTAAAAAAAGAACGGGTAGGTAAAGTATAAATACAATTTTTATTTTAGTAACGTGATTGAACACATTCATGTAATTCGATATTCCTATTAGCTATCTAAAAAAAAGAAACAAAGAAATCCAATTCGCAATTCTACGAACGATTCAAACATTCTAATTTCGAATGTCCGTTCCAAATGACAGCTGTCAAAGCGGTGTCATGGCGTCGCAAGATGGCGTCCGGTTACCGTCGCTCTCGAGAGCGCACCGTGAAATGCAAAATGAGTATTAGAATATCATTTCCGATTACTGAAATAGCGAATAGCTCGACTAGAATATGTTACATCTTTTTTTAAACAATACTAGCAGTGCCCCGTAGTTTTACCCGGATAGTTCTTGTTACCTATGTTGTTTTCCTATGTCTGTCTTATTCCAGACTACAATCTACTTGTGTACCAAATTTTAACCCGATCCATTCATACGGTGCGACTTGATTGAGCAACAAACCTCCAAATATCCAAACATTGACATTAACACTAGTAGGACAGGCTAGCGTTTGAATGTCAATTGTTTGATATTTTTTTGTAAATGGAGAGTGACGAGACAAGCAGGACATGTGCCTGATAGTACCAGATAGTAGTGAACATGCCTGCCACATAACAGCGCAGTGACACGCAGCTATTAGAACATGAAGAGTCCAAATCATTACCTAGCACTGCACTGCGCTCGTCACCCAGAGATTTAAGATGTTATATCTCTAAGCCCTGTAATTTCTCTCTTCATACTGCGGTCGATAACATAGTTTACTTACCTAGACGATTTTATTACATTGTAAAACATTATCGTCAATGATAGGACCGCAGCCGAACTATAGTACGTACGAAACCAGTCAACCAATGACTTTAATCATTCTCTTACACTGTGCACCGAAGACGTAGCCTCGTTTCTTTGGATGAGATTTGTTCTCAATCATGTTGTGTAGTGATAGAACTCTATGCAGTCCCCACTGGGGAATTCGAAATGTTGAAATGACTTCGTCATCATATCATCCTAATTTTATTTAAGTCAACTTTTATAAACGTAAAGATTTATCCTGCTTTGTTTTACGATCACTGGTTCAAAATGTTACAAGCGAATTCCAGAAACAATTAGCAATTGATTAAGTTCAAACGCCACCTAAACAATCGCTCTAAAAACTGTAATGTTTTCACAACAGCGCCGATATTCCTAAACAGACCGTTAATAAATTGGCCGCTAGCTGGAACTGAAAAACGACAAATAAGCTTTGTTTTACGGCCAATTTGTTGATTTAAACGATTGATCAACATTGTTAAATAGGGCTGCTAAGGGTGACCACAGAATTAATTTCATATGTTTTTTTAAAGGGACTTCGAGCGGTCGAAGTTAATATCAAAATAATCTATACTTATAATAAAACTGTAACGGGTCGAATTCTGTACATTGAAGATATTTTGGAAAAAATTTTTTTGGAACACTCCATTGTCGATACTGATGGCGAAAATGCATTTTTTTTCTTTCATGTCTGTCTGTCTGTCTGTCTGTCTGTCTGTCTTTCTGTATAGGGATCACGCATCACGCCGAAACTACTGATTCAATTCAGTTGAAACTTGGCATGACTTTAGTTTATACTAAGGAGAATGCTGTAGGCTACTTTTGATCCCTAAATTATGAACGGTTTTCTTGCGGGAGGGGGTGAAAGTCAGAATGTGTATTTGGTTGTAACTCATGTTTGCGTTGTTTAATTTCATTCATTCTTTTTTTGTTAGAAAGAACACATTTTTTATATTGTCCCGTCAAAATTCGAACATTGTCGGTCTGGTGGTTCGGAAATTACACAAACATTAAATAATAACGACACACGCGGCGCGTTCGGTCCATACTAACTTCTAAGTATTCTGTGTATCACAGACGATCCACAGAATATCTAGGTTCTAGATTCTAGAACGTGCCCACGTGATCGCGTCCCGTCCGCGTCGTCTTGAATGAAAAAGGAATTGTCTAAAATATATTTTTGTGTGGAAAAACAAACATCATTCGGTTATAGACTTCAAACAAGGAGGATGTTCTCAATCGGGTAGCATGTTTTTATATTTGCTTTTATTTTACGCCATAACTCTGCTAATTGTAAGTTCATTTTGATAATTGCTTTTTTGTTTGGTTGAAAATACTTTAGAGAAAATACTTTTAAGAGAGAAAATATTTCATAGCTTCTTATAAAATTTAGTCGAATGACAAAATTAAATTACCTATCATTGAAGTAGATTTTTGTTCTTTAGGAGAAAACATATTAGCATTATAAGTAGCAGCATAAACAACCCATTAAATGGTCCCACAGCTGGGCGTCGGGGCCTTCTCTCGCAAGGAGAGAGTCAAGGCTATAATCCACCACGCTGGCCCAGTGTCGGTTGGTGGATGACATGACTTAGAACTTAGATTCTAGGTACATGTCGGTTTCCTCACGATGTTTTCCTTCACCGTTTTAATTACCGGCATTACGAACATGACTCTGAAAAGATAGTGGTGCGCGTGGTTTTGAACCCTGGATCTCCGGATCAACAGTCGGCGTTCTCCCGATTAGGTCAGCTGTAACTTACTAGACCAGCCGAAACTTATTAGAAAACTTATTATTTCAATCCAAATACTGTTTAAACTTTAAAGGTAGTGTTTAACAAGCTTCGGTGACCAAAGCAGACCGTTGTTAGGATTCCGTACCCAAAGGATAAAAACTGGACCCTATTACTGGGTCTTCTCTGTCCGTCCGTCCGTCCGTCTGTCACCACGCTGTATCTCAAGAACGGTGATAGCTAGACAGTTGAAATTTTCACAGATGATGTATTTCTGTTGCCGGTTTAACAAAGAATACTAAAAATAAAATAAATATTTATTTAAGAGGGACCAATACAACGTCATATTTTTTACCGTTTCTTGCTCGATACTATGTTTTCTTTAAATGTAATTAATTAAAATAAAATAAAATCAATTATGAAGGGGGCTCCCATACAATTGAAGACGTTTATTTGCTAATGGTTCGGAACACTTCGCGCGCGAGTCCCACTTGCACTTGACCGATTTCATTTTTTCTAATGTTTTGTAAAATCCTATCCTACCAATATTATATAAATATGCCAATGTTTAAATTTTTGCTGCTCAATTACGTTGGAACGGCTGAATGTATTGAGTTAAAATTTCAAACACATTGTATCTTGGCTTAGCAGTAGCAATGTTTAGCTATGTGTTCTTCCAAACTATAATCTAATTGGATTTCAAATTTCAACCCGATCATTAAATACGTTCCGCCATAATCAAGTTTCGAACATCCAAACATTGACATTCAAAATATTTACAGGACAACGACAACGGCTGAACACATTCGGAAGGAATTCGAAACACACGTACTTAGTTTGTACTCAGAAATAGCAAATCGGTTACTTATAGGTTACTGTAACGTCAGAAATACTAAGCAAATATGGTAGAAAAATGAAACAGAGATAACTTATAGTCTGAAATACCACATATACTACCTCTCAACCCGAATAGAAGCATTGGCCCTAAGGAGGTACGTAATCTGTGGCCATAAGGAAACAAATATTAATGTCAAAACGACACAACGAATTGGTTTGACATACGAAACGCAGATAGTTAAAGTCTAAAATTTCACATGGGGTAATAAGTCTATATTTTCATAACTCCATAAATATATGCACCCCCGTTTTGGCGTAGATAATACAGGTGCTTTGGGTGCACAATCAAAATAACAAGCAACGTTATATTCTCATTAGATGGTGCTAATGTCAGTTTAAATCTCAAGCACTAAACCCCATTTAAATCAATGTTTTGCCATTGTGGTATGTATTTTTTCTTTCATCACTAGGTGGCGTGGCGTTACTGGTATTCTAAGTTGTACTAATGAGTTTGTTGCTGCTAAAAGGATTTTGATGCTGAATTTAGATTCTTTCGTTCTTTGATTCTTTTGTGTTACAATTAAATTCTTACATTAACATTTCACTAAGACTTGGCTTAGATTTGCGGGTTCAACTTGCTTGAGTAACATTAAAACTCAAAATTTGAACCATTTTGATTCCACACAGGCTTCTGAGGCAAAGATGATGAAATTGAATATTTTTTTTGTGTGAAAAAACAAATTCACTCTGTTTATCAATGGCTACTAATGTATAAGTCCGTAACATCTGCTTACGCGAACGAAGTAGCGGGTTCAGCTAGTTTAATAATAAATTAGCTGGAACAGACAGACAAAAAAATTAAAAAGAGTTCCTTAGATATACATTTTCATCTGAACTTCGTAAAAAGCTGTGAATTTGATATAATAAGTATATTCTGTACGTATACAATCTGTATGTCGAATCTCCAATTTTATATATTTGTATAGATGTATATTTATGTTACCGTGAAATTGTGAAAACCGTCTGATTACAATCTAACGACTTCAGATTACAAACTTAACTTACAAGTTTTAAAATTTTAGATTTAATAAAAAAAAATATTTAAGTACTTAACCTACCGTGAGATTATAATCTCACACGTTATATTATAATCTTACACATAAATGAACAATTTACACGCCAATTAGTGAATAAAATATATTTAAAAAAAACAGAGTACAATGATTTACTTTTTCAAAGTTTTAAATGTTAATCACGCCATAAATTATGATACAGACAAGTGTTAACTATTTTATATTTTATTACCGCTTATTACAAGCTTTTATATAGTTTCACCTGTACCAATGTTTGTACCTGTAAATCTTGCAAACTGAATTTTCTCCATTCGCAGTAATCGATTGAACTGAAATTTTACATACATGTGTAAATAGTGTGACAATGGTATATTATAATGATAAAATGCTATTCTGATGATGGAGAGGTGACAAAGGAACCTCGTAATCATCGCAAAACTCCACCATAGTACCCTGGTTATCTAGCACAAAAGTACTCGTCAAAGATAGATAGATAGATGGATAGATAAACTCTTTATTCCACTTACAAAATTAAAAAACTAAAAAAAACAATCTTAAAAGATAGTAGCAAATGGCGACCTTATCGCTAAAAGCGATCTTTTCCAGGCAACCATGGGCTGGAAAAACGGGAAAAATGGGATGGTAAAAACTGATCAATCAAGTCGTGTCGTTTAACTATCGTGTTCCTACAGCCTCCTTTCGCTTATGAGGCGTTTTCCAGACGCTAAAAGACTTCAGAAAAACCAACAGTGGTGCCACACTTGGCAATATTTAGATATCTAAATATTACCAAGTGTTAATGTAAATATTGCTATTGAATATAATTAAATTAGTTAAATTGAAAAGGACCGGACAACCCTAGAGTCAGCCTCTACGTGTTATGAGTTAAATCTCTGTATTTTTAGAACCTTCTTAGCTAGCCACAATAATACTGATCGCTTTGTTACTGTTACGAGTAAACAATTCTTATTACTTGTGAGTGTATGAAATAATTTTAGGCCTAGATTTTTGCTAAACTAAGTAAGTTTTTTTTCATTTAGTAACTGTTTTTTTTTTCAAAGTAGCGCCTATTTTTTTTTCGTTTTTGTTTGCCACCAAATTGGTTAAAGAAAAGAAAAATATGATTTATTTGTTCGAAATGCGAGTAATTATTTGTCATACATTCTGTGTTTGTGCTATTGACTAGCTTCGCAAATTTTTTTAAATTAGCGACTCATCATGTTTAGATGACAACAATAATTAATTTTATACAAATAAATAAAATTTGAGTGTCTGTGTGTAATTTCCAATTGTCATCTTTTAACAAATTAAAATGGGAGGATAAGCGGTACCCATAAGATTTTTTTAAATATTTGTCTGTCTGTCTTTTTATTCCAGCTAATCTCGGAAACCGCTGGACCAATTATGACGAAACTTTCACTACCAGATGCTGATGTTCTAAAGCATAATACAGGCAACTCTTACTTGACCAAAATAATTAGGGTTCCGTGAAAAAACGAAAAATCGCTCAAACGCTGGTGAAACAACAGGCACTTTGCACTGCTAGTCCTATGGGCATTATAAACTACTAATTATTATAAATGTGATTTTTTTTTAAGTATGGATGGATGAATGGATGTTAGTTACTCTTTCATATAAAAAACTACTGAACGGATCGGGCTGAAATTCAAAACATAGATTAACATAGATTCTGGAAGAACACATACACTACTTATTATCCTGAAGAAAAAATAGGAACGAGGGAAACCACGGGGCATAGCTAGTTTAATATAAACTTTCGCAACATATGACAAATTGGTCGCCAAGCAATAAGTCTGAATCGATCACAGCCCGCAACATCACACCATCCAATTGCGCGCTGACATCACCAGCTAATTGCAATTACCCAGCGGTATGCAGTCGTAACTGCAGCTAATTGCACAAAAATTAATATATTGCACGCGTGAATGGCGACAATTTGCATGCAATATGTATTTGACATTCAGGACAATACATGTCGACATACATATTTATTAACCGACTTCCAAAAAAAGGAGGAGGTTATCAATTCGACCCCTATGTTTTTTTTTTTTTTTTTTATGTATGTTACCTGATTTCTCGAGAACCTCTGAACCGATTTTAAAATTTATTTTTGTGTTCGGATGGGTATGCTTCCCGAATGGTCCCATATAAATCTTTTTGAAATCGGTCAAGTAGTTTTTGAAATATGAACCAAAAACTGAAAAATTGCGTATCTGGATGACGTTGTAGATTTCACAAAAGTTATGAATCTCGACCCTGTCAATACAAAATTGTGTAAATGCTTTAATAAAAACTTGTTTTTAACCCCCGACCAAAAAAAGGGGTGTTATAAGTGACGTCGATGTCTGTCTGTGTGTCTGTCTGTCTGCTGTGGCACCGTAGTAGAACTCAAACAGATGGGCCGATTTCGATGCGGTTTCTTTTATTTCAAGGTTAATACCATAGCAGATGTTCTTAGCTATATCTGGTTAATGTCGATTCAAGATGGCCGCCTCCACAAAATGGCGGACAAAATATTTTCACAACCTACCTCAATTTGGGTATCAAATGAAAGGGCTTGACTAGTAGAGTACTATGTACCATAACAAATTTCAAATCCAAAATGGCCACCACGACAAAATGGCGAATTATATTATATTTTCATTACTACCTCAATTTGGGTATCAAACGTAAGAACTTGACTAGTAGAATACTTTTCACTATGAAAAATTCAAATCCAAGATGGCCGCTTCCACAAAATGCCGAAATACATTTCTTTTTCACAACTCCTTTATATGGGTATCAAATGAAAGGGCTTGACTAGTAGAATGTTGTACAGATAACAAATCCAAGGTAGTCGGGGTTTAATCAAAATTTTTAATTTTGTTCTTGTACACTAAAAAGAGTAAAATAAACAATTTTCGTACAAAAAACTAAACCGACTTCAAAACCACAAATAGGCACTCAAAAGCGAAAAATAAACTAAAATCATTATTATAAGCGCTACTCACTCATCTATTTGAAGTCGGTGCCAGTCAGGTCAAAAAGTTAGTAGATTGATGCTATGTAGGCACAGGTAAGTAGTATCTATCCTATACCTGTTAGATTTAGCTGGCACCGACTTCAAATAGATGAGTGAGTAGCGCTTATAATAATGATTTTAGTTTATTTTTCGCTTTTGAGTGCCTATTTGTGGTTTTGAAGTCGGTTTAATTTTTTGTACGAAAATTGTTTATAACTAGCTGAATCCTGCGCGCGTTGCTACGCCACCTATCGAAAATTGGTCGTACTAACTCAGATTTAGAAAAAATTTGATTAGCTTAGGTTATAATGGCGCAACCTTAAAGGATAGACACATGCTGTCACGGATTTCGGCGCACGCGAGCGCGCGCAACGAAAGCTCTCAAAAATTAACATTTTTTCTCGTTTTTGGTGCATTCTTTATACAGGCTCCGCACCTATTGATAGTAGCGTAATGTTATAGCCTTCCTCGATAAATGGACTATCCAACAGAAAAAGAAGCTTTCAATTCGGACCAGTACTTCCCGAGATCCTAGCGTTCAAACGAACAAGCTCATCAGCTTTATAATATTAGGTGAGATATTATTATTTAAGTTACACCATAGAGATAAAACATATTATTTCTTTTGGCGACGACCGCAGTGCAGTGCTCGTCGCCAAGATAATGTGTAATGATTTGGACTCTTCATGTTCCAATGGCTAAGTGTCACTGTGGTGTTATGGGTAGGCATTTTGCTTACCATTAAGCACATGTTCTGTTCGACAACTCCTTACTCTAACCTACATAAAAGTCACCATAAACATCTCAAATACGCATGCTTGGGTTCTGCGTACGATTTCGTTCCATTTGCCATCGAAACTGCAGGGCCGTGGAGTGAGGAAGAAAATAAGTTTATGGCGGATTTGGGACAACGTTCGAGGGAGAAGACGAGTGACCATCGAGTAGGTTAGTTCTTGACTCAGCAGATCTCCCTAGCCATACAGAGGGGGAACGCAACAAGTCTTTTACTTACGTAAAATTTTGTGTCATTATAATAAATAAATGGCCGCCTATCTGGCCGCCATGTTACAAACTTTGCTTCGTTTGGGGTCAGATGGTATTGTGTGTGAATTGTCCATCAATATTTATAAAAAAATGAAAATTTCAAAAAGTTAAACAGTGGTACACAGAGTAGAATAACCCCTTAAATGTTCACACAGCTGGGATATAGAGTCTTCTCTTACAAAAAGGAAGTCAAAGCCATCCACCAAGGTCTTCTCGAAGACTCTGGCGGTGCGCAATCCCGCTAACTTATAATACTGTGAAGGGAACCGTTGTGATGAAACCGACATGAACCTAGAATCTTTCGAGGTCATATGTCATCCACCAAAACCCGCACTGGACCAGCGTGGTGGATTATGGCCTTGACTCTCTCCTAGCGAGAGAAGCCCTCGAGTCCCGGTCGTGGTATTGAATAACGATTTCGGTAAAAATACATAAGATTCGATTAAAAAAAAAGTACATACGTCCATTAAATATTACTTATAGTTTTGAAATCAAAGTTGGTGGTTTCATTCTTAATCGACTTCAAAAAAAGAGGAGGTTAACAATTACACAATCACTTTTTTTTTTAGAGAAAATAATAATTTTAAGAAAATAATTGTGAAATTCTAGATTTGAACTTTCGTAGTGATATTTCTAGTTAGATCAGAGAGGAACCACGCGTTCTGAGTGCTTATAAGGACAGCAGACAGAGGAAGCGTAATAAATAGGTGTGAGACTGCGGCCATCCGGCCCGACGCACTAATGACTCTGCCGCCGTCTGAGCAATAGGCGGACGCGATTTATTAAAACCATTTTAAGTGTAGCTTTACAAAAATAAAGTAAAAAATTGAACGCTGATTGTTTTTAGTCTAAAATCTATTTTTGGAACAAAGTTCCATTGATCTGTAGAAGTTCCTTACGACAGGCTTGGAGAAGATATATTTTTTGAAACACGCTTAAAAAAAATGAGTGACAAAAATATATAAAGGAAGTGACGCGTAAAAATTGCACATGACCAGTGTTTCCAACTTTATTCTTCCGATGATCATACCAGAAATAATAAAATTGAACGACATTTTTTGCAGATTGTGTCGCTTCCAAAGAGTTTACATATGCCGCTTCTATATTATCCAAAGGGACGTTGTTCCTGTCCGATGACACCTTATCTTTTTGTACTTACAGCACGAACAACTTATCTGTACAATGTAGCAATGGCACAAAAATCGAACAGTACCTATTGCCACCTATAGACAAATTCTGTGTTCTTTAATTTAGTACTCGTAACTCAGTAGTCCCACTTTTGGCCGTTCTGAAGAAAAGTTGGTGGCAATGCACAATTGTAATGTTTTTCATAAACATAACTAGCAGCACCCAGTAGTTTTATCCGCGTAGTTTTCTCCGTTATTTTCTCACTATCAATATTTAGCCTATACACGGAGCCTATATGATAATCCAGACTATAATCTACTGGTATTCCAAATTTCAACCCGACTAGTTCAGCCTTTTTGTCATGATTGCACATCAAACATAGAAACTTTCGCGTTAATAATAATGGCTAATATGATCGCCAGATTGCTCGAGAAAGTTTTATATAAACTTGCCGCGCCTTTCATGGAAACATATGATTGCCAATATGGTTTCAAGAGCAATGTGTCCACTGGTACGGCTATATATGTGCTTAAACAAGTAGTAGGCTATTATAAATCTAAAGGAACATCAGTTATAGCCTGCTACCTAGACCTCAGTAAAGCATTTGATCGGGTCAATCATAGTATGCTATGGCAGAAGTTATATGATCGCAATGTACCTAATCAAGTCGTTCATGTGCTAGAGAATTGGTACCGCCAGCAGAAAAATTGTGTGAGATGGGGTAATGAGTATTCTGTACCGTTGCAACTCAAATGTGGCGTGAGACAAGGCGGGAGTATGTCCCCACCCCTTTTTAATTTGTATATGGACAAATTATCTGAACAGCTCACGCAAACCGGAATCGGATGCTCCATCAATGGCACTGTGACTAATCATATATCCTATGCGGATGATATGGTCCTGCTAGCGCCATCTATGTCTGCGATGCGGAAGCTCCTGGCACTGTGTGAGAAGTACGCCGAAGATCACAACATGCAATATAATCCGGACAAGTCAGTCTACATGATTTTTAAAGCCCGAAATTATCATGAAAATTTACCCCCGCTGACTCTCGCCGATACCAAACTGGAACGAGTACATGAGGTCAAGTACCTCGGCCATGTTATAACTGAGGAATTGTCAGACCACGCCGATATGGAGCGACAGAGGAGGGCTATAGCGGTGCGCGGTAACATGCTGTCGAGGCGATTCGCTCGCTGCAGCGACTCTGTAAAATCTCAGCTATTTATCAGCTTCTGTACCAGCGTGTACACGGTGGAGCTGTGGACTAACTACACGAAGGCTGTCATGAGCGAGGTGCGCGTGCAGTACAACGACGCGTGGCGCGCGATGTTCCGGCTGCCGCGGTGGAGCAGCGCCAGCGGCATGTTCGCGGCGGGCCGTGCGCCCGGCTGGCCGGCGCTGCTGCGGAGCCGCGCGGCCGCCGCGCGCGCCGCCCTGCACCGCTCCGACAACTCGCTGGTGGTAGCCGTCAGGGACTGGGTGAATAGTCCACTCCATAAAACGTGGAGGGCATATCATAAGCCCATATCATAATTTATTCATCTTTATTCTATTATTATTATTGCATTGCTAATTTATTTATTTATGTTTATTCTATTATTAATATTGAATTGCTAATTTATTTATTTATGCTAATTTTGAATTTTGATTAATGGATGTAAATCTGGAAAAATAAACTATTTCATTTCATTTTCATTTCAAAATATTATAAGTTTAAAAACCCCGACTACAGAAAAGCAACAGATAAAAAAACATTATGTTATACAATATACTCTTACTATCTAAGGACACTTTGATGATTAAGACGACTCTAAAGATATCTTAATAGTAAAAATCCATCCAGCAGTTTTGAAGATACGTGGGAATAAATAAATTTTCAAACAATTAACGCGTGTAAAACATAGCCCTTCTTTCAGTCGAGGAAAATAATAAGTTGGTAGAACGGACGTTTAAACTAGAGCGAAACTCGCTCGTCGCCTATGCCTTGAGAGGCTCGATTCGCGAATTAGCGGTCCTGATGGGCCGGCAGACGGCTAGACACCGTACAGACGGTCACGCGCCATGCAAATGTACTCACTCTACAGCCAGTTTACAGAATTGGAACACGTATATTAGTTATTGTCTACATTACTCTACAACTTCCACACTACTACCCGTCTACCGTCTAACTAGTAGTCCGTCCATTTAGTAGTGGTAGGACTCTTTGCAGAGTCCGCCTTGGGAAGCACCACACCTTTACCAGTTATTCTACCGCCAATCAGTAATGTCCAAGCATTACTGTGTTCCGGTTTGAAGGGCAATGTTTGCCAGTTGCCAAATAGCCAGTGAAATTACAGGGCATAGAGATAAAAGATCATTTATCTCTGGGTGAAGAGCGGTGCAGTGCTCGGTAATGGTTTGGACTCGTTCATATTTTAATAGCTGCGTGTCACTGTGCTGTTATATGGCAGGCATGTTGCTTACCATCAGGCATATGTCCTGCTCGTCTCGTCACTCTATACTTAAAAAAACAGATTTTGATACGTAATCGAACTAAAAGAAAAGAGGCTAAAACCGTAAGAAAAAAATATAATAGAAGTGACGCCTAACTATTCGTGACCAGTGTTTTCAACTTTATTTTTCAGATAATCGTACCATAATTTTTTATTTCTTTTTCAAATTATTTTGTGGTAAGCAAACAGTTTAACAAAAGAAATTTACAATCATAGCATGACACATACACACTACTTTACATTAAGTCAATTATCATTTGTTACTACGTTTGTTACAAATATAAATTGCGTTTCCAACACAGACTAAGTAACATATTCCAGTAACAATAAAAAATATTGGGTAGATGTTTTACATTTTTATACGTATTTTTATCCGGCTGCCAAAGGTATTGTTATACGCTTATTGAAAAGTACCTGGTTGACCTGGTTGGTTATTGTATTCTAATGACATTGCAGGAGTTTTTCATTGTCTAAAAACGGGCATAAAGTGATGTTTTAAAAAAATAAAACCTACCTAGATCGATTTATCGTCCCCGAAACCCCCTGTATACACAATTTCATGAAAATCGTTCGAGCCTTTTCCGAGATTCAGATTATCTATACTTATAATAAAACTGTAACGGGTCGAATTCTGTACATTGAAGATATTTTGAAAAAAAATTTTTTTGGGGCACTTCATAGTCGATACTGATGGCGAAACTGCATTTTTTTTCTTTCATGTCTGTCTGTCTGTCTTTCTGTATAGGGATCACGCATCACGCCGAAACTACTGATTCAATTCAGCTGAAACTTGGCATGATTTTAGTTTATACTAAGGACATTGTTGTAGGCTACTTTTGATCCCCAAATTCTGATCGGTTTTCTTGCGGGAGGGGTTGAAAGTCAGAATGTGTATTTGGTTGTAACTCATGTTTGCGTTGTTTAATTTCATTAATTCTTTTTTTGTTAGAAAGAACATATTTTTTTATATTGTCCCGTCAAAATTTGAACAATATCGGTTTGTTGGTTCGGAAATTATACAAACATTAAATAATAACGACACGCGCGGCGCGTTCGGTACATACTAACTTCTAAGTACTTATTCTGTGTATCACAGACGATCCACAGAATATCTAGATTCTAGATTCTAGAAGGTGCCCACGTGATCGCGTCGCGTCGTCTTGGATGACAAAATAATTGTCAAAAATATATTTTGTGTGGAAAACAAACATCATTCGGTTATAATCGACTTCAAACAAGGAGGATGTTCTCAATCGGGTTGCATGTTTTTTTATTTGGTTTTATTTTACGCGATAACTGCGCTAATTGTTAGTTGATTTTGATAATTCCTGTTTTGTTTGGTAGAAAATACTTCAAAGGTGATCTTAGATATCGAAAACAGGGAGGTAGTTTTTCAAATATCAACAAAAAACTAAAATAAGCTTAGATTTATCTGTACGACATAGTTATACCTTCTTATAAAATTTAGTCGAATGACAGAATAAAATTACCTGTCATTGAAGTAGATTTTTGTATTTTGGAGAAAACATATCAGCATAATAAGTAACAGCATAAACAACCCATTAAATGTTCCCACTGCTGGGCGTCGGGGCCTTCTCTCGCAAGGAGAGAGACAAGGCTATAATCCACCACGCTGGCCCAGTGTCGGTTGGTGGATGACATATGACTTAGAACTTAGATTATAGGTAGATTTCGGTTTCTTCACGGTGTTTTCCTTCGCCGTTTTAATTACCGGCATTACAAACATGACTCTGAAAAATAGTGGTGCGCGTGGTTTTGAACCCTGGGTCTCCGGATCGACAGTCGCCGTTCTCCCGACTAGGTCAGCTGTAACTTACTAGACCAGCCGTAACTTATTAGAATACGTATTATTTCAATCCAAATACTGATTAAAATTTAAAGGTAGTGTTCAACAAGCTTCGGTGACCGAAGCAGACCGTTGTTAGGGTTCCGTACACAAAGGGTAAAAACGGGACCCTATTACTGAGACTTCGCTATCCGTCCGTCCGTCCGTCCGTCCGTCTGTCACCAGACTGTATCTCAAGAACGGTGATAGCTAGACAGTTGAAATTTTCGCAGATGATGTATTTCTATTGCCGTTTTAATCCTGGCGGAACGTATCAAGTGATCGGGTTGAAATTTTAAATTAAATTAGATTACAGTCTGGAAGAACACATAGGCTAAACATTGCCTATGTATAAGTGCTCTATGTATTACGTAACAAACATCCAAACAGTGGCATTCATAATATTTACAGGACAACGTTGGAACGGCTGAACATATTTGGATGGAATTCGAAACACACGTAGTTTGAACTCAGAAATAGCAAATCGGTTACTTATAGGTTACTGTGACGTAGGAAAGACTAAGCAAATTTGGTAGAAAATTGAAACAGAAATAACTCGTAGTCTGAAATACCACATTTATGTATTTATTACAGACCTATCAACCTGAAAAGAAGCATGGGCCCTAACGAAACAAATATTAACTATCACGTCAAAACGGCACAACGATATGGGTTGACATAAGAAACACATATACTTAGTTTAGGGTCTAAAATTTCACATGGGCTAATAAGTCTACATTTTCATTTAACTCCATATTAATATAAGCATATATTTTCGTAAGGAATTTGATGTGATGGTAAGGTAAAAGCAAAAAATGAAAAATATATGCACCCGTTTTGGCGTAGATAATATAGGTGATTTGCGTTCACAATCAAAATAACAAGCAACATAATATTCTCATTAGACGGCGCTAATGCCAGTTTAAATCTAAAAGCACTAAAGGCCATTTAAATCGATGTTTTGCTATTGTGGTATGTATTTTTTCTTTCATCACTAGGTGGCGTTATTGGTATTCTAAATTGTACTAATAAGTTTTTGCTGCTAAAAGGATTATGATGCCAAATTTGGATTCTTTCGTTCTTGATTTTTTGCTGTGTTACCTACAATTAAATTCATACATTAACATTTCACTAGGACTTGGCTTAGATTTACGGGTTCAACTTGCTTGAATATCATTAAAACTCAAAATTTTAATTATTTTGATTCCACACAGGCTTCGTTCAAAATTTTACGCCGGCGAAGTCGCGGGTAACAGCTAGAAAACATCTTGCGGATAAAAGGAAATAGGTAAGTAGGTATCAGATCATGCACATTAGCTTCAGACTTTTCATAATGTATCCTATAAAAATCCTACAAACTTAACACTTGCGGCTATGTTCGATACTACGAAACCTTACTAAGTATGTTTGATTTTGTTTAAAAAAAGAAAAATAAAGATGATAAAATTAAATAATTTTTTGTGTGGAAAAACAAATTCACTCAAACTCAAAGGTTTTTCAATGACTACTTATCCAAATATTTGACGTACGATACTTCCAATTAATGTATATGTCAGTAACATCTGCTTACGCGAACGAAGTAGCGGGTTCAGTTAGTATATAATATATATATACCTTCAAGAATTGGTCGTTTAAAGGTATAAGATAAGATGTAAGGAAATGTCAAAAATTGAAAATTAAATACAAATGATTGATTTCGAAATCGAAATAAAGTATCAATAACACCATTAAAAATAATAATTTTATCTCTATCTGGTCAATATCTTATTTAAAAAACTTATCAGCTAAGCATTCTTTCACAGAGTTATACAATTTGTCAGATTTAAAATATTTTAACTTGTTGCCAGAAAACGTCAATCTTATTCAACTTTTGAAACATTTATTCGAACCTTACATTTCAATTACAATGTAAAATTAAATCCCACCAAAAACATTCTGTAAAAAACTAGCCAAGTCTCGATGGAGCTGCATATTTATCTCTAAAAAAGTAATGAAATCTAGACAAAGCCGTTCCAAGTCTAAGGTTCCTTACTGCGATTTCTTTATTATTATAGTTAATGTTATGTGACTTGACCGTTGAAAATTTCAGCGTTCTGGTCTAATCAAGAGGTTCTCAAATAGGCCCTGAAAATGCAGCGAAATGGTTCCAGTAAAGGATGGTACGGCAGTGTTTGCTTCGCGCTCGACTTGGGGGGGGCACTGCCGTACCCCCAGATACGCCAAGAAAAGGTTATTGACAAGCGACTTGCATTATAAATTACGAGTACAAATATTAGATAATAATTAATATCCATTCATCATACATTAGATTATTATCACTCAACAAAAATAATTGTATAAATAATGTAATTGTAGTACTGTTTGCTAAGTCCGAATTTGTTCTTCTTTTTTGTATAGAGTTACGAGACGAGCAGGACATGTGCCTGATGGTAAGCAACATGCCTGCCACATAACAGCACAGTGACAGGCAGCTATTGGAACAAGAAGAGTCCAAATCATTACCTAGCACTGCACTGCGCTCGTCACCCAGAGATTATTATGTTCTATATGTAAGCAGCATAGTACCGATAAATTTTGTGACTCACAACAATTTTTGCATCTCACAGAAACAACATACCTAGGTACTTTACCTATATCTCATAGAAACCAGCAACAAGACATTTCAATTCTCAAAGAGGTATAGAAGTAGCCTCATTTTTTACATTTCGCACAAATGTTACATTTCACACAAATACCTACAAATTTTTCATCTTCCAAAAGTAGCTACCAACAAATGTCACAACTTACACAAACACCCACAAATGTTACATCGGCTACATTTCGGAGAGTGTGCTACTGATTTGCATGATCTACCTTGCCCTTTTTTCTATCGGAATGCTCGTAGCTCGAAAAAGCGACATCGTTTCAAGGTTGATGTTCCAAACACGAACTAAGAGATTTGACTCTACTTTTGTGATAAGAACGTCTAGGCTGTGGAATACGATGGCTGAGTGGGTTTTCCCCGATGGTTACAATCTTTGTGTCATCAAATCTAGAGTACATCGGTTGTAGATAAACACGCTCCATCGTAGACCGCATCGTCGCTTAACATCAGGCGATATGGCGGTCAAGTGTAAGCCAATAAAAGGTTAAAAAAAATATTTCACACAAATACCAACAAATTTTTTATCTCACAAAAGTAGGTACCAACAAATTTCACAACTTACACAAATACCAACAAATGTTACATCACACAGAAATATCCACAATTCCACAAATGTTAGATCTGTCACAAGTACCAACAAACACATCAAAAACCATCAACAAAAATGTTTAAAATGTTAGTTAAATCTGTTACCATTAAGCATTAAGTTTTAAGTATTTATTTAATCTAAATCATTCCATTCTCACCTGAATAAAGATGTAAATTATTGGTGTTACATATGACTTAACTAGTTGCTATAATACAGTTGAATAAATGTTATTGCTAGTAATATTAATATTTATACTGTGTAAGTTTATGACAAGACACCTGAACAATTCTGTACTAATGAATTATTTCGTTCAAAACTTGATTATAAACCTTTGCTAATCAAATTTGTTTCTAAATCTGAGTTGGTACGACCAATTTCAAACAGGTGGCGTACATGCGCGGTCCGAGGGGGGGGTCACAGGGTCATGACCCCCCCAAAATCGTATACGTTAAACAAAAATGCATAGACTATTTTTTAACGCGGGAAAACAACTAGAACGGGAACTACGCGGGAAAAAACGTGGGGCGCTACTAGTAAAGTATTTTTAGCTCGATTTATTGTATTTCTACTTTGACCAAAACCTGAGGCTGCGTACTGGTGACCCCTCCAAAATTCGAGGCTGGGACCGCGCCTGGTGGCATAGCAGGTAACTGAAGTGGTTTTTTGTTTGAAAGCGATATTCGCAGGAATAACTGAACCGATTTCAGTCATTTTTTCACCGTTGGATACGTACGGGATCCCGGTGAGTGCTATATAATGTACCACGGGCGAAGCCGGGGTGGACATCTAGTAATAATATAAAGCTGGAGATAATTTTTGTTTGAATGTGCTAATCCTAGGAGCTACTAAACCGATTTCAAAAAATCTTTCACTGTTAGATATTTCCGTAATCCTTAAGTGATCTATAGATTGCATGTACCACGAGCGAAGCCGGGGCGGAACGCTAGCGATTAAATAAATACAAATAAATGTATCGGTCGCATTATAGGCGTGTAATGTGATCTGTTTCACAACAGTCCGTTTGTTTCGCATCAAAACGTGACACATGTGGTGATAAGGAGTGGAAAGTTTTATCATCTACTTTAAAATAATAAATTAACAAATTTCGACCTTATTGTAAAACAAAAGCCCCTGCGATTTTACCTTCGTAATTCCCGATCCTGTTTTCACGAAATTAAAAATAGCATAGCTATGTGTTACTCCAGACTATTATTTATCTATGTACCTAATTTAACCCAAATCCTTTCAGTAGTTTTAAGCTATTGCATAGCTTTTATCGCGGGCCTGGGGACCGAATTTTAGTGATCGTGCATCTCTTTCTTATGTTCACAAGAAAGAGGGATGAAAGACCGTAACGCCGTCCTCCCCACTCGGTCATTCGACTTTGAATCTTATTTGTATTAGCTTTACAGACTAAATGGTCTTAGCTGTCGAAGACTGACTAGATTGTATACTTCTCTGCATTTTTGTTATGGCAAACGTCACTTTTCAAAATAAAAGCAATTCCGAAAAATTGTTAACATCCCAATTGCTTATGTTGATAAAAATGCATGCGACATGCAATAGCTTTACCGCGGCAGTCCCCGAGTGCCACACTTCTTTTTTGTCTGAAAGAGTAACAAACATACGGCTATACATTATTGTGTTCCGTTTTGAAGGGGAATATTTCCAGAGAAATTACAGGGATTACATCTTAGATCTCTGGGTGATGACCGCAGTGCAGTGCTAGGTAATGATTTGGTGTCTTCATGTTCCAATAGCTGCGTGTCACTGAGCTGTTATGTAGCAGGCATGTTGCTTACCATCAGGCACATGTCCAGTTCGTCTCGTCCTCGTCGCTCTTTATTAAAAAAAATTGGTTGCCTGTAAAGTCGGTATACGGGCGAAAGTTTTACGTGACAACGACTTTGAGTGGTAAAATAATTTTACGGAAGGGACGCGTGCCTTTCACTTTTTATGTCTGTCTCTCTCGCTCTTAGGCGGGCTAACCATGCCCGAGTGGAAGGGACGCGTGCCTCTCACTCGCTCTCGTTGTGAGCGCATAACGTGAGCGGAGCGTAACGCAGTTTCTTGAAGTGTCACCCGGCAAACCAATTTATAAGACGTTGTCACGTCAAAAATTGGTGGACAATTCACACACAACACTAACTGACCCCAAACTAAGCAAAGCTTGTATTATGGCGGCCATATAGATGATATAATACTTATGTATATATTTTTAACTACATACTTATTATACATGCTTACAAACTTTCGAGATCGTAATATTGTGTAGTTAGAATAGGGCGTATCTTTTGGTTTAATCTGAAAGTGGCTACAAGTGAATGTTATCTCTCAAGTTTGACGAAATCTGTATTTACAATAAAACTATAACGGTCGAATTATGTCGATTGAAAATATTTTGTAAATGTTTTTCGCGGGCGCTCCTATAATCGACTTTTTTTCATGTCTGTCGATGTAGGTTCATTCACTGTTTATTTTTAATTTTTTGTTTTGTGGTATAATGAAGTGTTTTTGCATTGTATTGGGAACACTTATCACGCCCGTGGTACATTAAATATTACAAATGTTGTGATACGGGATTATGTATGTACATATTCAACGGTGATTTTTTGAAATCGGTCCAGTAGTTCCTGAGTTTATCGCGTTCAAACAAAAAAACAACATTAGCTTTATAATATTAGTACAGATTTACACTAGTTAAATAGTGACTCGATTCCTCGATATCCCGTGTTATCCGATTTATTTAACGTATGCATCCGAGAAGGAACGTATCCGAAAATATTAAAAATTACACCAATATTTAAGGGAAAAGGTTAACGTCAAAGTATAGATAGCTACCGGCCCGTATCGATCATTCCAGCGATCGCGAAGGTGCTAGAGAATGGTTTGAGTGCACGGTTAATGGAACACTTGTCGGAAATCCAGGCGACGTCCGACAGACAGTATGCCTACCGAGAGGGGACGTCGACCACGTCGCTGACGAGGGAAGTGGTAAGTCGCGTGGTGGGCGCGCGGGAGGGGAAGCTACAGGTAGCGGGGCTGTGCTGCGACCTCTCCAAAGCGTTTGATGTTGCAGACCACGAAATACTGAGCCTGAAGCTGGCCCATTATGGTGTTCGAGGCAAAACACTTTCTCTAATGGCTGACCTTCTCCGTGATAGATCCCAGGTCGTGATTGGTGATGGTGGACGGTTGAGATCAGACCCCCTAACCACCACAATGGGCGTGGCTCAGGGCTCTGCAGTGTCCAATATTCTGTTCCCGCTCCTACTGAATGACCTGCCCGCAGCCATTGCTGAAGCTGAGGTACTAATGTACGCAGACGATGTGGCGGCTGTGGTGACGGCTCGGTCTAGCGGGGAGCTGGAGGGGAAGTTGAGCATTGTTGCGGCGCGGTTCTACCAATGGTTCGGGAATAACGGCCTGGTGCTGAACTCCACGAAAACTCACTACCTGCGATTCGATCTGTCGGGACGTCCACGGCCTTCCCTCGCGGTATACGCTAACCATACAAGAATCCAGCAGGTGGATAAGACGACCTTCCTCGGTTTTGAGCTCGATGGCGGACTCACGTGGGAGGCACACATCGATAAGGTGTGTGGGAAACTCAGCGGTGCGTGTTTTGCTCTGCGCCGCCTGACCAGGTTCTTGCCGATGGAGGCTGCCAAACCCTATTTTGTATCGCTCGGGGTCCTTACTCTGCCATCTATTGTATTAACGCAAGTAGCTCTTTATACACATATGAACCTCGAGTCGTATGAAAAAGTAGGGGACACCCTTCACAGGACACGGTAGAGGCCCACTCGCTACAAACATAGGCTAAAATGCATTCCACGGTCGCTTGAGAAGTCCGCGAGGTTGACTCATGTCATGGGAACGGCGGTGTACAACCGACTTCCTGTTGATGTCGTCGAAGCACCTAATACTGAAATCTTTAAAACCAGACTAAAGCGCTGGCTTATCGAACAAGCATTTTATGATATTGATAATGAGTTCATGACGCTAAAAGAAATAACTTGATAGCAAACAGCTATAATTTATTATATTATATTATTATGACAATTAATTTTTGTATAATGTTGTAATACTCAGAATTATGATTATTGACATGTTGTAATATTTAATTTATATTGACATGATGGATCTTATTTTATTTTTGTTTTTAAATTTAAACTATTAAGGTTGGAACACCTGCATATATAATTCTTTTATATGTATTATTATAATAACTTATTGACATGTACCGAAAGTATGCAATAAATGAGTATGAGTATGATATTTCGATGCAGTGTCATGCACAAACAAAAACTCAAGGTAAATACTTAAAAGGACAAGTGACCGCAAACGTCAAGAGCCTCCTGTCACAGTAGGAAGGATCGTATTGACATGTGTGGAAGGAAGCCGCGGCATCCTGTTTGTACAGGCCGGTCCGGCACCGCGGCCCCGGGGCGCTTGTAGGGGCTCCGACGCGGCCCGGCGCGCCTGTGAGGTATTGCGGTCGGGGGAGATGTGACGTTGACAGCTACCCTTATTACAGCTGAACGCACAAACCGTGCTGAGCCAAAAAAATTGTTCCTCTCCAATAATTTACCCATAAAGAAATAGATCGCATAGATACCGAAGTCTTAGTAATTTTTAGTGGTAGGACTCTTTGCATAGTTCATCTGGGGATATAGGTACCACTACGATATTTCCCCATCAACATAAAATATCGCACAGATATCTCTTAGTAATTTTTAATGTTAGGACTCTGTGCAGAGTAATAATACCTCAGATATGCCAGTTATTCAACCGCCAAGCAGATATGAAAAGATAACACTGTGTTCCGGTTTAAACGGTAATGTTTTCTGTGAAATTACTGGGTAATAATAATAGAGAAGGGAAATAATAGAGATAAAACATCTTATGCCTCTGGGTGCCTTCTGGGTGAGCCCAGTGCAGTGCTAGGTTATGATTTGGACTCGTCATGTTCCAATAATTGCTTACCATCAGGCACATGTCCTGCTCGTCTTGTCACTTCTTATTTTAAAAAAAATGAGTGCAGTGCATTAGAAGGTCATGATTTTGACTTTTTATATTCTGATAGGTGCGTGTCCACTGTGTTGAAATGGGCAGGCATGCTGCTTACCATCCGGCATTTGACTTGCTCGTTTCGATAGAATGAAAAAAAGGGGTTTTTGTAATAACTAGTGAGTAGTGGTTGTCGAAAAGACGTCGCAGTCTGCGTTGAATTCGAACCATCCCGGATAAGCAGTCGCCGTTCTCCCGACTAGACCAGCCGTAACTTTTTAACTTTTTTGTTACTTTAAGCAAAGATTGTAGAACTCAAGATTAGCCCAGAACATCTTGACATTGGTAACAAGCTGCATCTGTGACTTTGTATCTATCTAAGACATCTATCTCGCTCTCGCTGGTTATACGAGTAATTGTTACTCGTATTATTCTCTCTCTGTCACATTGATGCTAGCTAGCCATATTATTTAAATTTAATGGGTAAATAAGTAGAAAATATTTAAAATAGTTTTAAATATAATTAAATGTAATTCCATTAGATTTGAGTTTATAGAATTATTAGAACAAATTTTGAACGCACAGGAAGGCATAATCTTTTACATGTATGTTCAAAATGATCAAAATCAGTGATAGGCAAAAACGATCGGGGTCCCCGCTTCCTACAACGGACTAGAACGGAAATAGCGAGCTCACTCTTCCCAACGTTAACATGATTCCGTGGCCCCTGAAGTTTGAGAGGGCTAATCTTGAGTTCTACGATGTATGGCTTTAAGTACACGCACGCTATCTTTTATTGTAAAATATGTATGTTTACTACGCAGGATAAAAGCAGCTGACGGTACAGTCTTCCATTCCCACGGTTAGAGCTGACACCGCGCTAAGGAGCTGAGGTAAGCTGAGGTAAGCACAACTTGACGTGCTGTATCAAAGAGTAGTGATAACAGAAACGAAGACATATCATTATGTGATATTTGATACTATATCAAATGTCTTAGGTCTGCAGCGAATCAGTCAGAGAAGTTAGTGATTTATTTCAGACTAGATGAACCTTGAGCGCATTGCTATGCCACCTATCGAAAATTGCTCTTTCTACGAAAAACGTAATTTCGAAATAAACTCGCGGCTTTCCCACTCCTGTTCTAATTCCTTTCATCCGATCGGAGGGTCTACCGCATAACTAGAATGTCTTAGGTTTGATGTAGCTCTCTCTTTTCTTCTCGCTTGAAATGATAGAGACAGCAATAGCAATAGCAAAGCCATAGCCGATTTAGTTAGGCACACATATTGTTATACAGGGTTACTGGTAATCATCCGTTTATGGGCAAGTTCTGTATGTTTAAACAAAAAACTTTTGTTTTACAACTTTTACTAACACTCAATATAGATTGGCATGTAGATATTTGATTTTGTTAATTTGTACATTGTTATGTTTTAACATACAAACCAATGACTTGTAACCAGTGCTATAAATATAATATGATTTTCAAATCCCAAAAAAACAGTGTTTGTTGTCCTCTCTATCACTGTATAGTGTTTATTCACTTCGGCACATCATCTATGGAGCTTTAAAGAGCGCGCGAGTTCTTGTTACGATTTGTTACGAAGACTTCGCTGATTGTAGACTCGCAAATACACTTTTTGAAGTGAAAACTTCTTTTGGCACGACCCAGACAGATTTTTCGTGGGCTGTGAATTGAATTGTAGCGTCACGGACGGGAATGATAAGAGATCTTCACGCACGTAGTTTCCAAAATAAGCTATCAAATCCTGAGTTATAATGTTTATTTATATCGTCAGTTCCTATGACTGCCAATATTTTTATTTTATATTGTGTGGGAATAAATATATGTATACGAATTTATAAAAAACTGTGGAACAAAAGTCGACGTATTAATGTACTTAACATCCCCTTAAAAGGATGCAGTCTATTACCAATAACCCTGTATTGTATAGTCTGTAATAATATTTAAACTCATCACAATGTTTCCAAGAAATTACTGGGAATATAATTATTTACTTAATTAATAATTCATTACTGTAATGAATATAATTTATCTCTTAGATAAAACACCTTAGGTATATCTCCGGGTGACGAGCGCAGTGCAATGCTAGGTAATGATTTGGACTCTTCGTGTTCCAATAGCTGCGTGTCACTGTGCTGTTATGGGGAGGCTTGTTGCTTACCATCAGGCACTTGTCCTGCTTGCCTTATCACAATGCTATGAAAAAACGCGGGAAAAGTACGGAATGGGAACTCCGCGGGAGAAACCGGCTTCCAACTAGTGGGCTTGAACATTTTGATAATCTTTGGACCTTCATTGGTCTTTAAATAATTCGTATTAGCTTAGTGTAAGTAGTTAGGGTTTGATTATACACTTGTCTAGATAGAACGTTCGAGCTTAGAAACACCAAAAAAAATATCAGCTAACTGTTGACTGATAAGCTCGATCTGTCAGGTTAGTTGCGACACTGACGTTGTGCGGTTAACACGTATTTTGTGACTTCAGAGTCACAAAATATGAGGATTTGCGCTATAAAAGTCTGCAAAAATTACAAAGGACGATTTAAAATAACTAAAAACGTTAACTATCATCGGTAATTAACATTTACGTTACCATTTAGTTACAGAAACAGTTGATTAAAAAAATTATTGTGTCTCAGGGCACCGTCATCTGACGCCATATTTAAAAACATGTCACAAGTGTCTGTGTTTCAACACTTGTGTGCGTGAGACGCACACAAGGGTTTGAAAACTGGCATGTTACTTTTGTCGCTAACTACAGCTACAGCGTAATGCTCCATCTAGACAGGTATACAAATCAAAGTAGTTGGGTTTGTAGCGTAGTGTAGTTCTCACCAAAGATGTATGCGTAGCAAATAATTCGAAATCTATGGTTCTCAAGTAATTTTATTTATTTATTTATGGTACACAAAATAGGAAATTTACAAAATAATACAAAGAGAAGATGAATAATAGTTTGAGCAGGCAAATATCCCTAAACATGTGAACACAGCAAGATTAAACACAGTTAAATTACAAATAATGAGAAAAGAAAAATAATAATCGAAATACAAATACAAATGTTCTTAAGCATTTTTATACGTTATTTAATACACAAAACAACCGACAAGAGCAAAATATCAAGTGTGGGACTTTGATGTTGTTCTCACTGTATTTTAGTTTTGTTATAATTAAGGCTCTGTCCGTTAAAATGAAAAGGACTCTTTTAAATAAATAACACAGTCGCTTTTGCATATTGCTCTTCTAAACTTCGCAGTCATTGCTCATTACGTCATACTCATTGTCAAGGTTACAATTTACAAACTGTCCACTAACACATTGCACAACTGGGGTACGGCGACTTCAAAGGGACTTGTAAACAATGTTTCTTCTAGGAAATACTAGGTATCGTATTACTTGGACGAGTAACGCTGATTGTGTATTGTTTTATTTTGATTTTTCTTATTTTATTCCTATGATGTCACGCAGTTATGAAGTCCTGGTACCTAGAAGATACATATCTACTACCTCTATATACATGTACATTGATAGTATTTCTGTCCTAGCCGGATTGTACAATTCGTCGTACTTCCGCCGCTTTACAAAACTGCCCTGTTTTTCAAACGGCTAGCCGTAATGTAATACAGCGGATTATACGATCCGGCTGCAACATATCTATATTTATATACCTACAATTTAATACCATCAATTACTATTTATACTCGTATTTATAAGTGAAATAAAAATTGCTTACTTACCCTTCCCTATATACGAAAATCTACGAATATTGCGAACGGAGGAGCATGACATTTCGCGCTGTCACAAATCTGAAGAGGTTTTTTGTTTGAACGCGCTAATCTCAGGAACTACTGGATCGATTCCAAAAATTCTTTCACTTTTGGATATATTCGTGATCAGTGTGTCCTATATGCTACCTATATATTATTTACCACGGGCGAAGTCGGGGTGGACCGCTAGTAGTGCATATAGGGAAAAGGTGCAGAAGGTTACTTATATTTTTATATTATGGATTAACAACATTGAATCAGATTACTCTATAATATATTGTGAGAGTTCTTTGAGTAGGTATACAAATATTAAATTTTATACATGTTAACATTCTTTTACACACATTGACATTGTTTTATTGTATACAAATTGAATTATTATTATTATTATTTTTTGATTATTATTTTTTGATTTTTCTATACATAATGACATTCTTTAAAATTGTTCACACGGCTAAACTGCAAGGGCTACTACTGCAAGACCTTGGATTCTACATGAAACCACACACTTGTCAAAGTCCATAACATCATCCTGCTGAAGCACAAGACGTTGGCGTAATTGTACTCATCAAACATATCACACTAACATAACACAACGGGATAGAAGCCAGAAATTAATACATGATGAATCAGATGACATATATGATACAACCGATTAAAAGTTAAAAATGAAAAAAGAAGAAGAAGACTTTATCAGCTGACTATTATTATCATTGTATAAATTCAGACCAATGGAAACTGCGTTGGCAGACATATTGCATGCCTCTAGAAGAAGAGGCCAGTTTGTATGGGTCAATTATTTAAATGTTTTGTATCATCTTATCTTACCTGCAAACGGCTATAAAGATTTTTGTATTTGTATTTGTATTTGTACAAGAACAAAATTAAAAATTTTGATTAACCCCCGACTACCTCGGATTTGTTATCTGTACAACATTCTACTAGTCAAGTCCTTTCATTTGATACCCATATTAAGGGGAGTTGTGAAAATAGAAATGTATTTCGCCATTTTGTGGTAGCGGCCATCTTGGATTTGAAAATTGTCATAGTGCAAAGTATTCTACTAGTCAAGCCCTTTCGTTTGATACCCATATTGTGGTAGTAGTGAAAAATATATAATAATTCGCCAAATTTGTGGTGGCGGCCATCTTGGATTTGAAATTTGTTAGTGTATAGTATTCTACTAGTCAAGCCCTTTCATTTGATACCCATATTAAGGTAGGTTGTGAAGATTTCGTCCGCCATTTTGTGGAGGCGGCCATCTTGAATCGATATTAACGAAACATAGCTAAGAACATACGCACGGATATTAACCTTCAAACAAAAAAACCGCATTGAAATCGGTCCATTCGTTTGAGCTCTACGGTGCCACAGACAGACACACACAGACAGACAGACAGACAGACAGACAGACATCGACGTCAAACTTATAACACCCCTTTTTTTGGTCGGGGGTTAAAAATACATTAAATCACAATCAATTCATACACTTTTGGTGGCTACCACAGCACCTATTCACATTCATGTTCAAACCCTTTTTTTCAGTCTTCATCCCTACGCCTAATACCTATGCCTGAAAGACGGTAACCTTGTGCTTTTCAGTTACCTTCAAACCGGAACACAGTAATGTTGGCACATTACTGTTTGGCGGTAGAATAACTGGCAAAGGTGTGATACTTCCTCAGGCGGATTCTGTAAAGAGTCCTGCAAATACCAAATACAAATACACATAATGTATTCTATGTTCGACGCCCAATAGGACACAAAACAAAAAAAATGGCAGTCATAGGAACTGACGGTAAAAGTGAAAACATATAACTCAGAATTTACTTACTTTGAAAACTACGCGGATGAAACCGGAGTGCGTGGCTATAAGCATGGCCATATAGAAATGCGTCAGCATTTCTAGATAGCTGATGGGAAATGTTGACGCGTTTCTAGATGGGCAATGGGAAATGTTGACGCATTTCTAGATAGCCATGGACCATGGCTATCTAGAACCCGAGTTTACCCGATGATCTCTTATCATTCCCGAGCGTGACGCTAGAATTCAATTCACAGCCCACGAACAATCTGACTGTGGTCCGCCAAAAGAAGATTTCACTTCAAAAACGGTATATAAAGGGACTGCTGACAGAAGTGAAAACTTACAACTCAGAATCAATCTCTCTACTTAGTCTGTGGTACTAAAGTAGAGCAATGCGTCACCTGTTTAGTAACTGACAGAATCATAGACTTATAGATGTATCCTCTTTGGTCATAGGTAAGTAATTTAGATAAGAGTATCTCTCTACTTAATCTGTGATTTAGATAATAGGCGTGTCGACTTTTTATTTAATGTGCCATCAAAAAGCTACTCAATAACTGAAACATAGGTGAAATAATTACTTTGTTATCTTAAAAAACTTCCCGTGATATCACGATTTTAAAATCACAATTTTGAACTCTACCAAAAACGCTTCATACAAATCACTACAGAAACGTGACGTCACGCTATCGTATTCTCTATGCGTCGCGCGTACAGTTTTTATGGTAGCTATTATATTAAATATTGCGTTAGGAAACTGGTTTCATAACAAATGTAACTTGAAATTAAATGGGTTATCCAATGGTAAATACATTTTCTAATAATTTCGTACTTTTAAAATGGACTTGCCCATCCAGCTTTGAATGATCATAAAGTTAAACTAAAAAATATCAAAATTGAAATTGGTACACATTTTATTCTATTTAAATACTGTCATTATATCAAATAATTTAATATAATTGCAAGACCTGTCGTCACGCCTGTTATCGTGGATACAGTGCTACGTGCATGTCGATCGCGCGAGCTCACAAAATTTCATCCACCCAACGCGTTCGCCCCGCTTCGTTGCTCCACCACCGCACCGACGCTTCTGTCAGTGACTCAAATCCATTACATTTCTTCCCCTACGAAAAATGCTGAAGGCAACTGAAAAAGTTTTCACTTAAAAAAGTATTTTTATAAAAAAACATTTGAATCAAAATTCCGTGCACATCCGTTTCGTTTTTTTGATTTAAAACAACAATGTGTTGATCATAATTTAAATCAGCATGAATCATTGTAACATAAAGTTATCATGAGACACATAAAATAAGATACTGGCGCCAAAATCTGACACCGTCTTTTGATCCTATTACCGTGATCGCTAATAGAATCAAATTTGGAATGTCTCATTTATAGCAATCATATGCATATCGTTATTTGGAGGCATTTCGAAAAGTTTGCTGATGAACTGCATGATAATTTGTATTTTACGAAAAAAATCCGCCATCTTGCCTGATGTTAAGCGACGATGCAGTCTACGATGCAGCGTGCTTACCTAAAACCAGATTCACTCTCGATTTGAAGACACCAACATCGTAACTAAGTAACCATCGGGACAGTCCCACTCAGGTAAGGTTGCCATCCGTCCGGGTTTCCCCGGATTTGTCCTAGTTTGGACGGCGTCCGGGCAGCGTCCGGGCCGATCTTCATCTCAATGTAAGAAGAGATAATAACATTTTTTTACACATAACTATGTGTAAAAAAAATGTAGACGTGTCTGTGTTTTGGGCTCTATAATCTGGAAAATCCGGGGTTTTCACGAATCTTGTCCTGGTTCCCAAACTTTACAGATGGCAACTCACTCAGACAACGCACTCCACAGCCTAGTCGTTCTTACTTCTTACCACAAAAGTAGAGTCAACCTCTCCGTTTGAGTTTTTGGAACATCAACCATGAAAGATGTCGCTTTTTCGAGCTCCAAGCAGTCCGGTAGATAAAAGGACAAGGCGATTTTAGATCATGCAGGTCAGTTGCATACTTTCCGAATTGTATCCGACCCTTTAGACTAGTGTTACAAAAAACCGATAAGCTACTGATATTCAAGACTTTGAAGTCTTAGTCGGACAGGGGTATCATTAAGAGCCTTGTGGCACGACTCTCGATGGGTTTCAGAGCCTCCAGCTGGTACGTAGCCGACCGAACCCAAAGATGGGAATAGTACTCCAAACAAGAACCATTCTGTGCTTGGTATAACGTGAAGAGTTTACATATACTACGCATAGAGTTAGAACAAATGCTTTACACCGAAAGCACGGGTCTGATCGCTCTTGTCATGTCGCTTTCGTGGAAGTGTTATACTTTTGTCGCGGCATATCACTATGTCGCCATAGCTAACATACACTTCATCTGCTTACAATTGGTACAAAAGAACCGTGCGAAAAACCTGATCTATTAACTTATTATTTGTCCAAGGTATAATGTGAGCGACAATTAACTTAACACACTTTCTGCTTAACCCTATTTTTACATTGACTTATTAAACTCCCAAACCAAGTCTGAAGCCTCCACCGCCCAAGTACAAGTTATTGCAATAAAGAAAATTTTAATATTTTTTTATTACGGCCAGTAAAAGCCATCGTTCGGCTGAACCGAACGTAACCTAATACGTCGGAAACCGGATCGCAGACAGTGTGGCGCGGCCTTAAGTTTTATTTTTTAATTTTTCTTTTTTAACGTCCGTTCACATTGACAACACACGATTGCCTAGGAATGTTCTTTTATATGTGTTTGTAAAGTAATGCTAGTTATTTTAATATTAAGGCTTGGTCTGCGACCGAACTATTACTGTTGCAGCGCCCTTCATGCAGGGTCTACTACGTTTTTGTTCTATAGTTTTTAGATACAAACAAATGTGTGCAATTTATAAATAAATAAATAATATCGCACATTTAGAATGTATTAGAACAACCAAAAATCAACGAAAATAAACGAAACTAATTTCATCGATCGAAAGATCTAAACAAGAATTTTTAAAGTGAAAATTTCCTTTGGCGCACCACACACAGATTTTCCGTGGGCTGTGGCTTGAGTTCAAGCGCGAGTGCAACGCTTGAACTCAAGCCACCTTAATGAAAGAAATCTTCGAATGAACTCGGCACCATAGCTGAAAATCTAGAATCAAGCATCTAGAAATGCTGACACATTGCTAGATGCCCATGGCGTGTTACCATGGTTACCATTAGACATTTACACATCTAGTCTAAATGGTCATGTCTAGAAGACTTATATTGTATTTAGACGAAAAACTGCATTTTTTAACACAACACATTTAAAGAAATAACCTCTGAATAAATAACTTAAATTAATTTGTAATCTTTTATTTTGTTTTTCAAGAAACGTCAATTCTAATGGTGCGATATGTTAACGTGTAGAGCTCGAATCACTGCACTAGGTCATACATTTATCTCTTTGCTCTGTGATTTATCTGGAAACAGTGACCTTCCAACCAGTACATAACAAAACATTGTGTCTTGATGGGGAATTATTGTTCTAAATCTAATATACCTATTATAAAAATATATAGTAATTTTTTATCAAAACATAATGTAAAAAATTGGTTGCCTGTAAAGTCGGTATACGGGCGAAAGTTTTACGTGACAACGACTTTGAGTGGTAAAATAATTTTACGGAAGGGACGCGTGCCTTTCACTTTTTATGTCTGTCTCTCTCGCTCTTAGGCGGGCTAACCATGCCCGAGTGGAAGGGACACGTGCCTCTCACTCGCTCTCGTTGTGAGCGCATAACGTGAGCGGAGCGTAACGCAGTTTCTTGAAGTGTCACTCGGCAAACCAATTTATAAGACGTTGTCACGTCAAAAATTTATTGTAATAATAACGGCACAAAATAATTGACACACACAGAAAAAACCTGTCATATATAAATAAATATCAAAAGCATCACGAGTGACATTGACTTGTTAAAAAAAATTGATGAGCGTAACTCTATAATTTTACATATTTTTTATTATGTCAAAGTCTCATTAGTAGCTCTCGGGTTGTGTGATATTGTGTAATCGATAGAGTAAGCACAATTTAAATAAAAGTGGCCAAGTGCGAGTCGGACTCGCCCATGAAGCAGCAGCAAGTAACATAATATAAAAGTTCTTGTAGTTCGTTGTCACTTTAATCAGTGTTTTAACAATAGTCAATTTATGACGTATTAAAATAAAACTACTTACTAGATCTCATTCAAACCAATTTGCGTTGAAAGTTTACATAGTAATGTACATCATACATCTATTTTTATGTTTCTCATTCTCTTATTTTAGAAGTTATAGTTAGTTAGTTAGTATGACTCCCCGGTCACACTTTTTACCACTTTGGAAGAGTCTCTCGCGCAAACCATTCAGTATAGAAAAAAAAAAAGTTAGAAACCTCAATAACATTTTTGATGGCCTATCCATAGATAGGACCCACACGTATGGTTTTGATCAAAAAAATTTTTTTGAGTTTCAATTCTAAGTATGGGGGGTGTCCCCATAAAAAATTTTGTTTTTTTCATTTTTTTGTATCAAAATCTTAATGCAGTTCGGAGATTACATCTACTTACCAAGTTTCAATAGTTATAAGTCTTATAGTTTCGGAGAAAAGTGGCTGTGACATACGGACAGACAGACAGACAGACATTACAATTCTATAAGAGTCCCGTATTTTGCCATTTGGCTACGGAACCTTAAAAATCGTCCAACGCATGAAGCTCTCGTCGTAATGTGAACGTTACTATAGAAAAAGTCAAAGGACCTTTATCTTAGAGCCTCTTTTATTTTATTTTTTACCATTTTTATTTTTTGTCTTATTTTTGGTGCGTGTGTGATCGTTTCCATGAATTGTTTTGGTAGTACGTCGATTATCGATGATGCGAGTAGATTTTGTTGAATATCGAATGACGATAAAATTTAATCGGATAACACTAATGATCTATTAAACCGGTAGTTAATAAATCTTTTCGTGAATAGAGATAAGCAGGATGAGGAATTTGAAATGATACCATATTCAAAATTCATCGAATTGTAAATACATAGTTGTAAATCGCTTCGAGTGAAATCGAGTCGTGCTGTGTTCTCGAGTTTTAGGTATACGTAGTGTCCTAGGATACCCTGCAGTCAGGTTAAGGGACGACTTGCGTTAGTAATGGGACAAATAGCTTGAATAAAACGAGGATTCACATGCAATAAGAAAGATCTACATCAGCTGTCAGCTGATGATAATAGTGACGAATGAAATCATGTGCAGAAAAGCAAAATTAAGAAAAATAGTCTAAATTTGACAAATAGTAATATTTTATTGTTCCATTTTTTGGTAGCTCTCAAAATGATTAAACGTAATTTAAGTAGTTCCGTTGACTGCCGCATACGCGGATTTTACTTAAAACCGCATACAGGAAGCGAACATGGTACGAGTATGTATGTTATGAAATGTTTTCAGAAAAGCTACGTGTTTGCTCTGTAAGTTATATGAGTTCTCGCCAAATTTCAGTAAGGCAAATAAAGGGTAGTTAAGCCCTCTCAAAGTTAAAAAAGTAATTGAAGTGGCCAGTTAACTTGTACCCCAATATTCTCCGGATTGCAGTGAATCACCATTTACGCTAACCATTAAAATCCAGACAACCCCTTTGACATGACAAATATTTTTGCCACCCGACACCGATGTCGTTACGTAAATACAATGTCTGACAAGGATACACACGCTAATGAGTTTAAATTTGGAACGGTAGCTTTTTAAGGACGTTTCTGAAATAGAAGGAGCAATGGTTTTGTTTTTTCTTGCACTTTGGAAATAGTATTTAGCCAGTGTCAGTTTTTTTGAAGTTTCATTTTTTTAAACTTTATTAATATATCATAGGTTTAGTTGACAATGATAAGTTTTCAGTGTGACAGATATGCTTTGATTTTTTTCATTTTATTGTTCCTTTTACAGTTTTTCGATTTGTTATCAAATTTACCTACCTAAGTAATACAAAAATAAAATATTAATGCCACCTGTGGCGCAAATGACAATTCTTTTTGACAGGATTAATTATTCTGATACTTCACTAGAAATGCAAGTAACTGTTTTGTGTGTTGTAGTTAAAATATGCTTGTAATATCGTTCGACAATGATTTAACAATGAAAGATAAACATTTATTTTTACAAGGTAGCATGAAGCCTTTAGCCAATTTAGCCCTTTAGCCAATAGGTCGTAAAATTTTTGATTTTACAATCGTGAAGTTGTAGGTTCATATCCCGCCTGCATTTGTACTTTGCAAATCTTCAAGTTCGTCACTAGCTCTATCGTTGAAGAATAATATCGTGAGGAAATCAGCAATCACCAACCGGAATGGGCAGCGTAGTGAATATAACCTTGACTCTTTTGTGAAGTCCCAGTTACATACAATCAGCTGATTATGCAGAGTAGAAATAATAAAATATAAAAATGTAATGATACAGGATTCATTTTTGTAATTCAGATTGACACTTCCCCTAACTTTTTTGTGGATCAAAAACCCACAACCCACATCAGAAGCATGTGTACAGAATCGAACCCATAAACCGAAAATTTCATTTCACGGAACAAATGTAGGAAACTCGATATTTTTGGCAAAATTAAGGAATATTGTAAAAAAAGATCTATTTTTCTTATAAATCGGCCCCGCATGTGCGTTGCGGTTTTAAATTACGAATTGGAAAGAAATAAATAAAAAATATAGCTTTCAAATGTGGACACAATCGTAGAAAGGGTCAATTTTTATTACTTTTTACAAAAAATTTAACCCTTTCACTGACCCTTTCGATGTTTGACATTGAAATAAACTCTTGACAATAGATGTAATTTGTGACCTTTGACATTTTAAAAGGATTTTATGATGAGAGAAACTGTTATTTTACTTTCAATTGTGTAATAATAGTTTCTGGTATTCCAAATTCATTGTTAAGATTGTTTTCTTAAGAACTTTTTTGACTTTATTTGAAAAATGCAGGTAAAATATATTGCCAAAAAGTTTGAGAGTCAGTTTTATTTCATTTATATCTTTAATTTTTAAGAGATTTATAGTGTACTCAATAAATCTTACATTTATTCGACTGTCTGAAAATTTAACTTTGCGTAGACAAACAGCGAAAAACATTACCAAAAAAGCATTTTTTTTTTTAATGTCAAAGTTCCCAGATTTTCATGTTTTTTTTTATATTTCAATATCACTACAACAGTAATGTTCGCTAGTTTAAAAATATTACAATGTTAATTAATTATTTAACTTCTTCGCTACGACACAAATAACTATTTTAATTTATAACGACTCCCCGTAATGCAACATCACGTTTGCGGACAGTTTTCAATTAGTACCCATTTAGAATTAAAACTAAAGTCACCGGACACAGCTGGCCCATTTCTAGCCACTATTTAGTTTAGTTCTGTCTTGTTAGTCATTCATTGCATTAGTAATGTTAGACAAACTTATCTAAACAGTTCATTTTTGGTTTTAATTACTATTTTGAACTCTACTGCCTTAACGTAAAGGTTTCAAGAATTGTGATACCTGAACGTGCTTTTAGTTTCTGTAATGGCTTGCAAATTAAATTATGCTCCTGAATAAATTAAGTTCATTCTAATTTAAATCTTATTGCGTTCGCATAGAGTTCAGGTTGTTATCGTAGGTAGAGTTGAAAGTTGGTAGAACGCAATGAGATAAACATGGCGGCTGCAAAGCGAGTGAGACGTCAATCAACTGTCAACGAGACATCCCGCTTTCTATGCACTCCTGGTACATTCAAACACAAGGTATTGGGATTTGTTAGCTTTTTAAATTGTTCGCGTGCTTGCATGTCGCGTGTGACAAGACAATAATTTAATATGTTGAAATGGTACAGTAACTGTTTCCGAGATTATTTTTGACATTTACCAGATGACATTTTTAATTTAAAATTTAAAAGTATTGTAAATTGTGTATTGATATTCCAATTCCTAGGCAATTTTTTACGATATTTATTTTTCATCATTCATTAAATGGAACAAACTGAATTTTAGAGTGTCTCTAAGTATTTTTCCAAGTGTAAATGTATGAGTTTGTCAAGGCTAGGCTTTAACAGCGAAGAAAAATATCGCGAGAAAAGTTGTATTTAAAAAAATAGATTTTGTGTCATTCGCCAACCGCGAACTGAAAATCATGTGAGTTTGAATCCGTAATAATCCATCAAATATAAACCAAGCAATATGTATTTTGTAAATGCCCCATGACACCACATCTTTTTTGCAAAATCGTACTTCAGCTAGTTTCATTTGTCTCGTTCTAGTTAACCCTTCGTCTCTCAGCTAGATCCCAAACCACAAGTCAACACGTTAGCTGACCACATCGACATAATATATCTATCATAATAATAAAATATATAATTTCATTGTACGCTGCTTCGTTGCGGTAGGCCGCTTGCGTCCGCTCTCACGAATATCTTTTCTTTAAGCGCTTTTACGGGAAAATCTATGATATTGACACTGGGAAGTTGATTGAGAATGGTCCACGTTTAGTTTTCAAACTTTGATTTAAAATGTTGACTCATGAATGATAGACAAAAAATAGAAAGAAGTCGGATTCTTGTAACTGAGACCAACAACAAATTTACAGTACTAATATGTACGTCATGAAACCAATGATGACCTAACACCAAAAGTAGCAGCCCATCAGCTGATTACTGTCGTTACACAAACAATAACCAAGATAGAAACGAGTGATGACATCCATCATTGTTTATGATGTTATCCAGAATATGCAAATCTAAATCTACACTAATATTACAAAAAGATTAAGCAGATGTTGCTAGGTTCTGAAATCTGAACTAATCAACAAAAAAAACTGCACCAAAATCAGTCAATCTTTTACTATAGCTCTGTGTCTCAGGTGGTATATTTTTAAGTAATTGTTGTGATTTGTGTGATTCATTTTGACTAAATATTCAACCCGAGCGATGGCAGGATGGGAGTCTAATATACAAATAAAAACAAATGTGGTAAGGGCAAGCATCTTGCTGTCAAGTGTGCGTCTTGTAACTCTATTGAATAAAAGAATGAAATGTGGCCATTTCAATAAAAAAATTAAGTATTACTCAAAGCGCATTGTTCGTTTCTATAAAATTTGATTAATTTAAGAAATACCAATCACACAATACATAAGATTTTAGTTTTTTTTAGAAAAGAAACCCTTTCTTATTTTTTACGACATTCACACTTTTTTATGTGTCATGACCTTATTTCTTGATTAGTCCTTTGTGAATGTCAAAGGTCACATTTTGAGACGTCGTTTTGCACGTGCATTGTGCTGTTTATTATGTTGAATGAAAAGGTTAACAATTTTGAGAAATTATTCGGTTAAGTTAACTAGGTACCTACTGGAAGGCATGGTGATTTAGTGGCGAGAGCATCCAATTTAACCATCGTAGGGTTGTTGATTCGAATCCCGGTTGCACCTATAAAAGTATTTTCCGAAGTTCATATGACATTATGTCCTAGTTTGTCTTTACAACTTAGTTTTTAAAGTGAATGAAAACATCGTGAGTAAACCGGCAAATTCCAAGAAAGACGATTTTCGAGTACATTTGTCACCCACCATCCTGTACTTGGGCGCCTTAGATTTTGACCTTCATTGTCCGCCTAACTAAATCGGCTATGGCCTTGCTATTGCTATCTCTATCATTTCAAGCGGAAAGAAAAGGGAGAGAAACTCAAAGACACTTTTCGTTCGGCTGTAGATTTGATTCTTCCTTCGATGTTCTAAACTAAAGCTAAAGAGTGGAACGAACTGCCCCCTTCGTTATTTCCTGTGAAATATAATCTGGAACTTTTCAAGATTAGAGAGAATTGGTATCTTATACATCTAGGTCAGGACGCATTACCTTCTGAGGGCAGTAAAAAATGATGAATATAATAATTTGACTATCTGGAAGATAATAAAATCAAAGAATTTATTTATACTTTGTTTTTTAGGTATATAGTTGGAGTTTCTAGCGGCTGCCCGACCTGGCAAACATGAGCGAAGAGGAAGGACTAGCTTATTACATCTACATATGTGTCTACTTATACAAAAATTAAGCCCTTATTTTTCTAGTAATGAAATAACTTTAAAACGATTTCATTCATCTCTTTCAAACCTTTTCTAATACTTCGTAAATATTAACAAAATATAAAAAAAATGCACAGAAACTTAGAAAATTTGTGAAAACATAATTATTGGTTTAAAATTTTGTAAGCTATACTCATTACGTTTATTTTAGTAAGTTTTTCCTCAAATTGACTATTGATTGAATCCGCAGGGCACAGCTAGTTATTCTAAAAATCAGTGTGTATTTCCCAGCAGGTGCCACCCGCCCGGGGCCGTCGGCCGGGCGCCGCGTGTTTGCAGACCACTCCCGGCCGCTGCCACCCTGGTACTTTGGGGCTGAAGACAAACATTAGGGTGACGCCTGTGTGAAGACGAGAAAACCACATTAACATATTAGATACGAGGACTATAACATACTAAATAATAGTTATATGCTATTCAAGAGAGCAAAGTTGTTTTTTAACCGCGTGCTTAATTTTTATGACCAAGCAAGAGTAAGATTTGGCAAAAATTTAAATCCTGAACATTAGCGGGGGAATCGAAAGAGCACGAGGTGAAAAAATATTTGCACGCGAGTGCAACATGTACATCACAGCGAAGACGCTTTGCGCCTTATTTGACAGTTTCAGTTAATTCTGTTAGCGTCAAATAAACTTTTTCATAGCTAGAATCACTCATTTTAAGGTTTTCACTTGGTTTGAACCTAAGTTAGATCCCAGGGACGCCAGACGTCACGTATTTTCTGATGGATGAAATGTGTATCATTGAGTAGAGTTAGTACGTACTAAGAACACACTTATTTACACACCTTACCACTAACTTGCTTAGACGGCCAACTTTGAGATATGGGCTCCAGAAGGTTACTTACTTCACGTATTTTCTAATAACTGAGTTTCACATATGTTATAGGCAATATCTTTAAAAATAAGGCCCCAATACTCTACTCAATCGTCCACATTTCGTTCATTAGAAAATACGTGACGTCTGGCGGCTCTGGGATCTTGGACTATAAGGTTTTAACTAGATTTTACCAATATGACGTAAAAAGAAAATTGCGCAGAAAATAAACAAGAACAAAATTAAAAATTTTGACTAACCCCCCGAATACCTCAGATTTGTTATCATATTAAGGGAGTTGTGAAAAAAATAATATAATTCGCCATTTTGTGGTGGCGGCCATCTTGGATTTGATTTTTTTATAATGTATAGTATTTTACTAGTCAAGCCCTTTCATTTGATACCCATATTGAAGTAGGTTGTGAAGAAATATTTTGTCCGCCATTTTGTGGCGGCGGCCATCTTGAATCCATATTAACACGGATTAACTCCATTAACTCTACAGTGCCACAGACAGACACACAGACAGACAGACAGACAGACAGACAGACAGACAGACAGACAGACAGATAGACAGACAGACAGACAGACAGACAGACAAACAGACAGACAGACATCGTCGTCAAACTTATAACACCCCTTTTTTTGGTCGGGTGTTAAAAAAGAACACCAAGGAGGTTCCGAGCCTGAGTTCTTAACAAAAAAAAAGTTGTATGTTAAATTTGGCACTATGGAGATAGAAATAAATAGGTTTAATGATGTTATTACTTCAAAAAAACTTACAGCCGAATAGAGAAGCTCCTCCTTTTTTGAAGTCGGTTTATTAAACCAAGTTAAACAATTAACTTGGTACTTTGGGGGGTGAAGGTGTGTACTATGTACCATAATTGGTGTTAGGACTGCGTGTAGACGAGAAAAGATTTGACATAAACAGGATACTACTAACATGCGCGGTCCGAAGGGGGGGTCACAGGGGACAAAAGTGCGACCGCGGCAGCGTTTGCCGCTGATAAGAAGAGGCGAAAGTATGGTATGTTGGTACCTATTGCCGTAGCGACCTTAGAGTGTTGGGGGGCATAGGCTAAAGGATTCCTCCCAGAATTAGGGCGCAGGCTCAATGAGAATACGGGTGACTCCCGCTCCGGTGCATTCGTGGAGCAAAGGTTGGCCATTGCCATTCAACGTGGGAACGCGGCGATCATCATGGGCACTTTTGCGCCGGGAGCAGTTAGGGTTGGGTTTTCCGGAGATTAGTTTTTTTTTAATATGTATCAAAATGTTGGTAATGTACTTTTATTTCTAATATTAAATGTAATTTTATAAAATTATCGACAGTCACATTACGTAAATCAAAAATGAAAGGACTGACGACAGAAGTGTAAACTTATAAGTCAGAATTGTAGTAATAGCGTAGTTAGTAGTACTGCACTACTGTTACATAATACGTCACCTATATCTATTATCTACTGCTATTTCGCCTTCCTCCTACCCATCCAAACAGCGACTAACGCACTCATTCCACTCAGGTGCTCAGGCGCTCCGACACTACGCCGCTACATTAGCCTGTTGGTGACATGAGTTGAAAAGTGCTCAACACTAAAGAAGTTTTCACTTTATAAATCGTTTCCCGCCCCATTTATTAAAAAGAGCACATCGTGCGCATCGCGCCCCCAAAACTGACTCGCTCTCGAAGCAGGGGGCGTATTGTTTATTATCCATTGCCCCTTCTAATGGAACAAACAGTGTAATGGGTTTCGCGTCGCCCCAATCGATGGATACGAAATTTGAAATTCGAATTTCGTATCTGCTTTTTAGGGTTCCGTAGCCAAATGGCAAAATACGGGACCCTTATAGATTTGTTATGTCTGTCTGTCCGTCCGTATGTCACAGCCACTTTTCTCCGAAACTATAAGAGCTATACTATTGAAACTTGGTAAGTAGATATAATCTGTGAACCGCATTAAGATTTTGATACAAAAAATAGAAAAAAAACTAATTTTTATTATTATTTATTATTAACTAAATTTTTTTTTGATCAAAACCATACGTGTGGGTTATCTATGCATAGGTCATTAAAATGATATTGAGGTTTCTAACATAATTATTTTCTAAACTGAATAGTTTGCTCTTCCAAAGTGGTAAAAAGTGTGTCCCTCCCCCTGTACTACTAAAAGAAGAGAATGATAAAATAAAAAAGTGTATGATGTACATTACCATGAAAACTATTAATGAAAATTGGTTTGAATGAGTTCTAGTAAGTACTTTTATTTTAACACGTCATAAATTGACTATTGTTAAAACATTGATTAAAGTAACAACGACGTAGGTACAAGAACTTTTATATTATATTACTTGCTGCTACGGTAGCCTTCATGGGCGAGTCCGACTCGCACTTGACCACTTTTATTTTATTCAACTTGAAAATATGAAAATATTTTATATTATATTATGCTACGGAAGCCTTCACGGGCGAGTCCGACTCGCACTTGACCACTTTTATTTTTATTATTGCTACGCCACACTTATGTGCATTCGCCGTATCTTAGGTTTTTGCCTACAAGTTTTTTTTAGTACAAATCATCATCAAATTTGATCCAATCCCAGATTGCTGAAATTTTGCATGCATGCGAAAATCGCGTGATAATGCCATTCTACACAGATATATACTGCTATTATGCATGTAGGTGATAGGTGATGCAATGGATGAGGTCACAGGAGACATGATTGACATGACACGAATTCACGAGCACCTCACGTATGTATTAGTCCAGTCCAACTTAAGTTGAGTTGAACTCCTTGAAAATCCACTGATGACTTGATCGCTATATCGCTTGATGTTAAGCGACGACGTGGTCTAAGATATAGCGTGCTTACCTAGAAAAAAAATTGGCACTTCAATTCACAGCCCACGAAATATTTGTCTGCGGCGCGCTAAAAGAAGTTTTCACTTCAAAAAGCTATTCTCTCTTGATTTCAAGACACCAAAATAACCAGCGTGAAAAACTCACTCAGACAACGCAATCCACACCCTATACGTTCTTATTGCAAAAGTAGTCTAAATTCTTAGTTCGTCTTTTTGGAACATCAACCATGAAACGAGTTGAGTTGTTTGGCAAACGAGTAGCGGTCACGCGCGTGCACTCTCCTTGAAAAAGGCCGCCGGAAGACGTTGAAACTTAAGTCGGACTGGACTTACTATAGCGTGAGTTACCCGTTCATTAATTTAAAATGCGGCCAAATTTTTACATTAATAAAGGTAAAAGTTCCCCTCACAGTATAAACTCCCGCTCCTAACATACGGAGCGTGTCCCATCAAGGCCCACGCGTCGCCACGCGCCTACAATGGGATTAATTACGCGAATATGAACCAAAACTACAAATAATCATCTTAATAATGCACGGGGAGTGTAATTTGGTGAATTAGTGAACTTTTGATAAGATGGAAGCGTGGTTATAGGATTTTGTAGGTTAAGCTGTGGTTATTATATCTACAGTTTATTATAAACTTTGATATTAGCTAAAATTAATTATTTAGTGATACTTTTTTTCTTTTTATTTAGCAACTGCACAGACTCCGAGGTCCGCCATGATGACGTCATCGGTGGGTTTGTACGGCGAGCGTTGGCTACATCACCGAAGACCATACAAGAATTCAACTTACAGATGGCCATCAAGGACAGAAATGCGGCCGTGGTAGAGGCTCTGGCCCGGGAGGCAGACTCGACATTGTCTTAGGCAAAATACGATGTCGAGTCGATTACTATCGGAATCACAACTGGTAGTGATCGGCTCAACAGACGAAATCCGACTGACTAATACTAGACTTCGTTCAAAATGTTTACAACACCCCCCTGTTTTTCCCTTCTTTTCCTAATCCAAGAAATATGTAAAAAATATAATACAGGTAATGGTAATGACAAAGGTCACGGACCCCGGAGTCTGTGAATGACTAAAATTAATAATAATAAAAAGATTCTTGGATTAGGAAAAGAAAAGGAAATAGGTAGGGAACATTTTCATTGTGATGTTAAGGCTATTTTATTTTATAAGCCGCGTCCTCCCGGCTCAGCGCGTCCACCACGACTGCATTTCTGTCCTTGATGGCCATCTGTAAATTGAATTCTGCGATGGTTTTCAGTGATGCAGCCAACTCACTTAATGGTCTTCATAGGACAATATCCGAGCGAAGCCGGAATGAACCGCTAGTCCCACTCCCATTAATATGATAAATGTCAATGTTTGTATATTTGGATGTGTTTGTTGCTCAATCATGTTGTAGCGTATGAACGCATCGGCCTGAAACTTGGAAAACAGACGATATTTTTTTTTTTAGGACACTTTTTTTAGGTTAGGTTTTTTTCATCCCGCAAAAATAACAGAAACATTTTTTTTTATTCATTAATTTTATAGGGGCTTTTAGACTACAAGTCTATGCCAGCCCCATCGTAACCTAATAAACCATATTTACAATATTTTAAATAATGACAAACTATGAGGATATAATAAGCCAACTAGGTAAATTAATTGTCGAGCAGGAATGATTTCGAGCTCGGAGAAAACAATCCGCCAGTCCATAAATCATTTAGAATTAGGGTTAGATAACATTGCTTGAATTACACCTACATTGGACTCGCTGACGTTTAGTTCCAGAAAAATACGTTCTCTTTCAATCTGATTCCGGACACACTCCATCAATACATGATATACAATCTTCAGGCTTGCCACACTCCTCACAGTCGGGTAAATCTTATATATACGAGTATAATTCTTCTGTACGTGTGTTGACTGTGAACTCCTCCAAAATTTTTTTCCATCAAAACCATACATGTATAGGTTATAAATGGATAGGTCTTCAAAACTGATGTTGAGGTTTCTAACATCTTTTTTTTTCTAAACTGAATAGTTTGCGCGAGGGACTCTTCCAAAGTGGTAAAAAATGTCCCCTGTAACTTCTAAAACAAGAGAATGACAAAAATAAAAAAAGTGTATGATGTACATTATACTATGTAAACTTTCAACGAAAATTGGTTTGAATGAGATCTAGTATGTTCGGTTTAGGCGCATTAGGGCTAATTCTCATAATGACAACCGACTCGCTACAGGACTACTCACTACTGTTAAAACACCGGTTAAACTAACAAATAACTACAAGAACATTTATTTTATGTTACTAGCTGTTTAGGAAGCCTTCATGGGCGAGTCCGACTCGCACTTGACCGCTTTTATTTTTGTATGCGTTTGGATGGTTCACAAACCAGCCCGTCAGATGGCGCTGCAGTCGGTATCTAGGTTATTATCCGAGCGAAGTCGAAACGGGCCACTAGTCTTAATATAATTATATAAATCTCCTGTCACGATTTTTGTCCGCGATGGACTCCTAAACTACTAAGCCGATTTTAATCAAATTTGGACACCGTGTGTAGATTGATCCAACTTAAAAGATAGGATAGTTTTTATTTCGATTAATGGGTTTTATGTGATAATATCCGAGCGAAGCCGGAACGGGCTGCTAGTATATTATAAAAATAGAGAGGCTGTGGACCGCATAGTTACAGATTAAATATCAGTGTGTATAGAAAGCGGAAACCGCAAGCGTGTCCTCCGTCACACGCATGCGCACTGCGCACGGGGACTACGAGTAACTACCTATCCACTCGGAAAACACCACAGGCGGCGAATTTTAAAAAGGACGATTTTACAGTTTCAGTAATTTTTTAAATAAATCTTCTTTATGCGCATAGAACAACACTTTATGAAGATAAAAAACATCGATTTCGCGTTGTCGTCACCTAACTCATTTCTAGATGGCCATGCTTAGAAGACTTATCTAGATGACCAAGCTATGAAGAGAGATCTAGATGGCTATGCTTAGTAGACTAATGTAGATGGCCATGCTTATAACACCAATCTAGATGACCAAGCTTAGAAGACTGATCTAGATGGCTATGCTTAGAAGACTAATCTAGATGGCCAAGCTTGTTATACTAATCTAGATGACCATGCTTAGAAGACTTATCTAAACGACCATGCTTTGTAGATTTATTCCAGACTACCAGCGCCCTGCGATTTCACCCGCGTAGTTTCCAAATTGAGCTATCAAGTTCTAAGTTATAAGTTTTCACTTCTATCGACAGTCCCTATGTCTGCCATATTTTTTTTATTTACGAACTCCATAGACTGCAGGGTCCGTGGCTTTTTTTAAAACATACGAGTAGATATATCTTGTATTCGGAGAAGAAAAGGATAATAGGGGGGAGTAGGGAAAACTTCCAACCATATTCTAGTGCTCATTAGTCAGATTTCGCTATTTTATAAGTAGCCTCCTCCCGGCCTAAAGCCTCCACTACGGCCACATTTGTGTCCCTGATGGCCATCTGTAAATTGAACTCTGGAATGGTTTTCGGTGATGCTGCCAAATCTCGCTGTACGAACGGACAGATGGACAGATGTCTGTATCGTCCGCTAGTCAGCAAATTTTAGTTTTATAGCCAAAGAGTTTAACATATACTACGTATAGAGTTAGAACAAACAGTCTGCATCGAAAGCGCGGGTCTGATCGCTTTTGCCTTGTCGCTCTTGTGGAAGTGATTTTTGTCGCGGTCCATCACTCATTGCCATAGCTAATATACACGTCATCTGCTTACGATTGGTACAAAGGAACCGTGCGGAAAACCCTGATCTTTTTACTTATTCTCTATCTGAGGGTGTGACTCTATATAGAGAAATATACTTATAGAAATACTTATACACAAAACTAAATTTATTAAAATATATATCATAGTTATATAGTTAAATGGGGAACACTAATGTTTTGACGGCACCGTCGGTTGTAACGCCGAAACGTCGAGGTAATGAAATAATAGTTTTAATTCGTGATTAAGTTCAGTATAATATAATAACGTTTACAATACACTGTCGCAGCCAGGTCACCAGCCAGGCAAACTGTGTGACGAAGCGGCCACGGCTGTCGCGAGGAACTTGATACCGTCGCCTCATATGCAAGAATACAAGATTACAACGGTTTCTATCATTTATTCTAAATACATAACCGAGATGGTGGTGCAACTACTGCAAAAGCGTAAACAGCGCATTCGATTCTCCCACTGCTTGGGCTTAGGGCCTTAGAGATGGATTATAGCCTACTCTGAAAGAGAGGTCAAAAGAGCATCCCGGTCTCTGTCGACTTGTTCTCGGAGGACTCTCGAACTGGACTCTAACCTTGAAAGATTCAACATGGAACATGGTTTTGAATATGGTGGTGGTAATAAACTTGTAAAATGTACAATCATCAATTCATTCATCAAAAAACTCACTAAATGTTCCCACTGCTGGGACTCGGGCCTTCTCTCGCAAAGAGAGAGTTAAGGCCATAATCAACCACGCTGGCCCAGTCCAGGTTGGTGGATGACACATGACTTCGAAAGGCTCTAGGTACATGTCGGTTTCCTCACGATGTTTTCCTTCACCGTTTTAAGCTAGCGGCATTTCGCACATGACTTCGAAAAGACAGTGGTGCGCGTGATTATGAACCAGGGGTCTCCGGATCGGCAGGCGCCGTTCTCCCGACTAGACCAGCCGTAACTTACATAAAATGTACAGCAAAGATCTCAATACACAGATGTGCCCCTCCCATACTTCAGGGCGCACGGAATCATGTCATTGTTGGGAAGAGTGAGCTCACTCATTCCGTTCCAGTCGGTTGCAGGAAGCGGTGAACGCCGGACGTTATTACTTATCACTATTCGTTGTCAACAACCAAAATAAGTAGAACCACAGCATTTCGCGCCGCTAGCGATTTTAGAGGTCAAGTAGGTTGGTTATGTGTAAACTACTTACGACACACATAGAGACGCAGTTTATTACCAATTTCAAGTTACTCAGGGCACATCCATTGATTTATATCGATGATGTGCAGTACATTTACATTAATAATTAGAAAAATACTCAGAGAGGCAGGTGGGATTCAAACTCATGATTTTAAATCGCACCTGAATATATTAAGGTCACAACCAGCAACCGTAAAACCAAATCATTACCTACATGTTATTTGTGTTTGTATTTTACTACAATCTCATATCCGTAGCCGAAACTAACGGATAATCCGGAATAATTACATATCCGTAACTGATATATTTTTATTCCTATATCCATAGTCGTACCCAGATCCGAAATAGCATATCTTTGACATCCCTAGTCACATGTTATGACTAGGGATGTTATGGATATGATAATATAGGTGTGAGTTTGTGTGGAAGTACGTACTTACAAGATCGGAATAATAATAAAGTCCTTGACAGAGTGATCGTTAGAAGATTTCTCACCTTGCAGCCCTAACTACCAAGTAGGTAATACCACCTAGCCACTAGCTTGGCCTACCCATATGGCGGTGGGGATCCAGGTTTAGATGTTTAAATTTTGTCTCCTTATTTTGCGTCCATTCCGAATATTAGCTACTGAAGGAATTAACCGTAATTCCTTCAGTTCTTACCACGTGATTGAGCAAACAAACATCGAAACATTCACATTGATGTATGATATTAATAAGATTACAGACAAGGTAGGACAAGATAGTATCTGGTTTTTATGAACAAACTTTGCTTAATTTGGGGTTATACAGTGTTGGGTGAAAAAGTGTTGACCAATATTTATTTTTATTTGAGTATTTTTGGTTCTTCTTAGTCCGTCTGCTCAAATTGAGGCCTTCTCAAGTAAAACTATGGATCTATATTTATTTTCCACAAACTCCTTTCTAGAATCGATAAACAACTTTATGTAACAATCAAAAGAGCAAGTAATTCAATATTTGCTTACAATGTTTCTGAAACTTAACAAACTTATCCTTACTCCTGACCGAATCAACTAACTATACAATTTCTTCATGACACATTCTATTCAGTTCAGAAATTACGATGGTGTCTCTCTTGTTCAATTACACAAATTAGTTTGCTATCTGGTAAATTTTATGTCATGTCCGACACCCACAGAGATCGGTCGATTGTCGTTTCGTTACAATGTTACAAGCCATTATTTTGTAGAAAGAATAATCATGCTATATTTTACATTCAAACAGGATGTAAAAATAGCTAAATACCAATGAAAAGGTAATCTGAATATCAATTTCAATATTCATTCAGTTTTAAACTGAAGTGGACAACCTGAGACTGGATGGAGTGAGGTTTTATGAAACGCAGTGGTAAACGTAAAACTGAGAATGGGGCTGAGTGGCGTATTATAGGAGAGGAAATTTTATTGGATATTCTTTACAAATTTAGCCCCTAACTTTTATTGTATGTGGAAGAAATGCGTATCCCTTAGTCCTCGGCAACGGTTCAGGCTGTGGGTTCAGGTCTGTGGTCCCGCCGCATGCCATTTTTCAGCTGCAGAGAACAGGGAGACCGGGGTGTCTACCGGCTAACTAAATCTGTCTTAGCTTTGATATAACTCTCTCTTTTCTTTTCGCTTGAAATGATAGAGACAGCAATAGCAAAGCGAGAGCAAATTTTGCTAGGCGGTAGAAGGGCCGAGCTCCCGAACGAGGTCGCCTCCGTGTTCGCCATCTAACGGTGGCGACCACGTTGAGACCACACCGCGGCGCGGCGGGTAGATAAATTGGCGGTCCTCTCCCGCTGCGGCCTCCACCCCACAGCAATTCTCAATGCGATTCTCAACCCTTAACATCGCGGTCCACCTCAATTGCACCATTACCCATACACCGTGCAACTAACATAACCACATAGTCTTTGGCTTGGAAGCAAAGCTACCCCACCGCGAACTTTAATTTGGGTGACCAGATCACGGCTACTAAGACCCCGTCGCGTCAATGCGGAATCCTTGGTAGGGGAGATGGGAACCCGCAAAAAGAGCGCACTAAATAAGTCCTGCAGTAATTCTTGAAAACGATGAAATACCCCTGGTTTTATAAATTTTGTTTATCGGTGACGAATTTTTTTGTAAGGATTGATTGATGAAGATGTTGTGTGTGAATTGTCCACCAATATTTTATTTAAAAAGCGAGCTCTTCTGTATTTTGGTAATTAAAATTGTTTGTCTCAACTCTTTTAAAAACATTTTACAAGAAACTAAGAAACATATCCCGTTACGTCATTAAAAGTTTGACGGATATTTTGGCGCGTTTTAATTTGACGTCTCACTAACAATGTTGCCACCATCAAAACTAATTCAAAGCCAAAATCGAAGAATGAAGACAATTTTGCACCCCACGGTTAGATTCATTTCTAGAAAGTTTCAGTACTGTATTACACATGATTTTATGGTTCAATTTTCTTTGTGTACATTTATAACATTTTTATTCTAAGGTGATGAATAGGAAGATTGTTTTAGACTTTATTACACGAGCCTTTTAGGATGAAAATCGAAATGTTTATTAAGCTTGTTAAGAGTGTGGACTCATGTGGCGAAAATTTTGAACTTCTTTTGTAATACACTAGTTATTGAGTATAATGCGAATTTGGCGCTCCTTCTCAATTGTTATGAAGAGCGGTGAGGATTTTATGTATTGTTTGGGATAACAATGATGTGTTAAGAGGCACGTGACTTGTCCCATTATCTTGGGACAGAGACTATAATTACTGGGAAAATGGTTTTAAGTAGGGTAGAAAATTACGTATAATATGTTTTGGGTTGTCAACACACAACAACAAGGTAAATTTTGTTAAAATCTGATATTTTCGCGCTTTATTCTATTATTCATAAATAAAATTTACAGGATTAAAAAAATATGAATATTCTATAGCTTGAACGAGTTGAAGCTATATAATATTCTATTTTTATTTTATCACATTAAAACATAACATTCACGTTATGCGATAGATTAATTAAATATTCTAAGGCTTCATTGACTTGTATGAAAGTGACGGTAAAATAATTAAATTTTATTGTCATCGCATTTATTGTAATTTTAAGGTGCTAAATATATTTTTTTACAAATAAAACTACAGTGCCTATTGTTATGGCTTCAATGAGTTCGAAAAAAAGTGACGTTAAAACAATTTCAAAAACACACTCTTCAGCTTTATAATATTGAAATTTGTAACAATGAATAATAGTCCACCTGGAGAAGTACCATACCATGTAAACCATTGATAGATATTCTACCAGAGAAGCAGTACATTAATTACTGGATTTTGCAATCTGAAGGGCAATGTTGCCATGGAATTTACAGGACAAAGAAATAAATCATATTATATATACCGGGATATAAATACAGTGTTAGACAGCGATTAGGACTCCACATTTTCAAATAGGTATGTGGCACCGTGCTGTAGTGGACAGGCATGTTAATTACTATCAGGCGAACACCTTGCTCGTCTAACACTCTACACGTTAAAAACAATACAAATACAGGTAAAACAGTAAGATTGATGTAATAGCCGGTCTTAGCACTGAAACCAATTTATTCAACATAACCTACTCTTTAGAACATGTCGCAAACGAAATAATTATGGTATAAAAACGATTTAAACAATCAGTAAGATATAAAATATGCATTTCAATAGTAATCAAGTGTAAGTCATTCTTTCTGTGTCTGGGAGTTTCTCTACGTTTCTATCTGGTTCCCTTAGTGGGCTAAGATGTTCTGTTTCAGACAATTGTACCAAAATTCATATTTTTACAAAAGTTACTATTAGCAGTACAGAAGTAAGTACATACGTTATAGGGTTGTTTAAAAACCTTTTTACTGACTTTTGTATGCTTTCAATCCTTCGCGGAATAAAATAAAACCTCCCCGATTCTCTGCCAATATTGGCGCGCAGTTCCTGTGGGTAAACTTACCACTGTGGGTAATTGTCCATAAACACTGCTAATTACTGCTTAAACGACAATATTTAATGCAAATATGGCTACCCCGGCGAAGTATTATTTGTTTTTTTTTATTGCTAAGTTTTGGCAAAAACAATGGTATGGAATGGTAATGTTAAACGGTAAACGGTGGTAGTACCTAAGTAGTAAAACTCTTTAAAGAGCCCGCCTAGGGAAGTACGAGTACCTCACTTTTACCAGTTATTCTACCGCTAAGCTGTAACGGCAAAACATCTCTGTGTTCCGGTTTGAATGGCAATGATTCCAATAAAATTACAGGGCATAGATATGAAACAATGACATCTTATATCTCTGGTTGACAAGCACGGCGCAGTGCTAGGTAATGATTTGGACTCTTCCTGTTGGAATAGCTGCGTGTCACTGTGCTGTTATGGCCAGACATGTTGATAACCAAACAGGCATAGGAGCTGCTCGTTTCGATACTCTAAACGATAAAAAAACTATTAAGCACTTAAAAATAAGAACAGACATGCGAGCGAATTTAATTTCTTTTTTTGTGGCGTTTCTAAGTTACTACTTAAAACAAATTGCACAAAGAGGAAGATTGAGCAAATAAAACTCTTTTTAGTAAAGGTGCATTTGTAAATGAGATTTTAATGGAGTGGCACAACGTAGACAAATATTGAGTGGTAAATAAAACTACTGCTCCTTTTCACAGTCATAATTCTTCTGACAAGCTTGAAAAAATATTAGAGTGCATTTTTAACAATGCACTCGCACACCGACTTCCAAAAACAACATGATGAATTCTTTCAGGATGAAGAAGGCTGAGACCGTCTCTTCAGAGTGTAGTTTTGAGATGCGCATCGCTCCCCAAACCCAAACTAAACACACTCATGTTATTTGCGCATTTTTATTTTAATTCAAAATATCCTACTTAGTTTAACCTCTATATATAAAAATGTTATGTTGGTTTGTGTACGCTTCAAAAACTCAAAAAGTTCTGCACCGATCGAGCTGAAATTTTAGAATGATATATAATCCGCATCAAGGATTGTTTTTATCTAATTTTTGCATCACAATGTGCCACAACGAAGTGTGTCAAGGTACAGGTAGTTTATTATAATTGATTTATTATGATGGATTATAATTGTGAATGTTTTGTGAATTTGGCGTTGGATTTTTGAAAAGTTAAATGCTAGTTGGCGACTCTGTATACATGTATTAACCTATTATCAGCGCTCCTCGGTTTAACACGTGTAGTTCCCGTTCCCGATATTTTCCCGCAATCAAATGCCGCCTATGTGCTATTTCAGACTAAAATAATTTAACTCTGTTTCAAATTTCAACAAGATTCGTTCAGCCATTCTGACGTGATTGAACAAAAAAACATCCAAACATTTAGACAAATTAATTTATTGATGTGTACAAACTACGGATATTCGGGTACAAACCTAATCAAAAGCCTCAATAATTGTAATGAATGACAAATCTTCAAATCATCTTCGCCTTAAAAAGTAGTGTATGGCCTTTTACGGTCTTGTAGGCTCTAAATTCATTTAAATTGATTCGGTACTTCAGCCGTAAAACCGTAACAGATAAACAGATAGACAGTCAAATTTATAATACGAGTATTAGTAGTACTACTGTAGTATTAGGTAGTATTAGTACTGTAGTATCACGTTAGACTACTACTATCGTCTGATAACAAGTGATGTGGTCTGTGATAGAGCAGGTTTACCTTGAAGGAATCGATTCACTCTCTCACCAAAACTTCAAATTATTTTTTCTTTTGTTTGCGCTCAAAATATTGTCCCGTGATTGTTTATGCCGCCGCATTGTTCTAGCGTTAATCTGTTTGTGGGCTCGAGTCCCGGCTCGGTAAATATGGTTGTGTCTTTCATACAGTCTTGTAGAGCCGCTTTTACCGGTCCGAAGAGCGTTAAAATGGCGTCAAAGCTTTTTTTGAATGAGAACAAAATGTTGGATAGTTTATTTAAATACTAGCGACCCGCCTCGGCTTCGCACGGGTACAACGCTGATACTTAAAATATGAATAAAAATGAGTATTGTGGGTTATACCTAAGAGATAGACATTTACCATTGTTGACTTTTTGTAGACTTTTTTAAGGAGTACAATATTGCAGTACGTTATTTTGATCCTTCTTGTAGGGTCCAGCCAGCGTTTGCAAAGTAAGCGCAAAAAATGTGTTTATTTATGACAACACATTAAACACCGTTAAAATTATTAGTGTTTTTCTGCACTGTTATATGCACATATTATGCATATAAAACTTCCTCTAGAATCGCCCTATCTATTTAAAACCCCTTCATCTAAATCTGTTTGGTAGTTTTAAAGATCTAAGCATACATAGGGATATAGGGACAGAGAATGCGACTTTGTTTTATACTATGTAGTGATGCTTTATAATTTCTCCTAAAATATTTATTTAGAATTTGGAACTTGGAAATGAGTCTTTGTAGACTCTTTACTACTCCAAAAAAAATACTACGATGAATGCTTTTGAAATAAAAAAAATGACTGTATGTTTTCTTTACACTTAAATTTTCTGTAAATGTAAAAATTCGCATGTTGCACGCCCCAGTGGGATTTATACTACATTATGTAGTTTTTTTAGTAGGTACTACTAGCTACACTCCGTGATATAAGGATGAAAAGAAGCCTTCTTACTTACTACATGTTCATATTAAATTTAATTGAAATCCGTTCAACTGTTAGAGAGGAAACAAACAGGTGCACAAACAAACAAACCAACTTTCACCTATATAATGTTAGTGTGAAACTCAAAGCGGCATTTTAGGTGCCCGTCCTACCAAATACACTTTAAGTGCGTGTCTGGTGTGTTTTATTTGTCGGCTGGACCGAAACTGGCTGTTTGCGTTCGAGCACACGTTTTTATCGAACGGCAGTGAACCGTGGACATAACTGTCCAGGGACTGTTTGTTTGTCAGCACTTTTGGGATCTTCACTGAATCCACGATTAAAAATCCTACTATTCCTACTATTATTCGTTTTGTTTGTATTGTACAAGTTCTCAAAGCAATAAGTACTGTTTCTAGGCCTACATAGTTTGGAATGTAATTCAGTTCTGTACAGTATACTCTTATGTTATAGTTTGTGTTTATTACATTCTGTTTTGTGTGCTCATTGAATGAATAAATGTACGGTGCTTAATCACGATTTAATTCATTGTTTAATTACCTCGACGTTTCGGCAGCGTTACAACCGCCGTGGTCACGAGAAGACTGAACCGAGGTAATTAAACAATGAATTATATCGTGATGAAGTCCCGTACAAAAAAAGAGTTGGTATTATAAAAATCACTGTACCGATTTCGTTTAAATTAATATGGGACCATCACGAAAAGCCGTTTTAATAAACCTACCCTTTTGAACAAAAAAGTAATTGTTGAAATTGGTTAAACCAGTAGAAAGATATAAAGTAACAAATATACAATACAGTGTAATTGAAAACTTTCTCCTTTTACGAAGTCGTTTAATAATTTTATCAACGTGTACATTGAGTCTACTTTTTTAATTTATCAGACAGTTTATCGTAAAAACTCACGAAAATAACACTCAACAGACTTTTGTGGCTTCCAACCCCTTTCTAAGGAAAGTGGGGGAAATAAACAAACAAAAAACAAAGGAAAGTCGACGAAGCCTTTTAAGAAGCCCCTCCCCCAACTCGGGGGCAAGGGAAAAAACGTAAAAAGCTTATGGGAAAGCCATCTATTTTATTGTATTTTGTCTAAAGAGAAGCTGACAAGAAAACAATGGTTTTAAATATTTATCAACTCTCGGTTAATTTATTTTTAAACCGACTACAAAAAGCAGCGAGGTACTGATTGGTAGGTATTGTTGTTTCTTCAGGGTCATACATTTTTATGGATGACGCCATTTCAACGCCATTCATAAACATTTACGTGTCTCTTACTTTTATGTAACACGTAGAGGGAGGAAAAGGTCTACGGCGTGTAACAAGGGATAGGTAAAAACCTAAGTTTCGTGATGTCACATTTCATAATCCTATCTATACCAGATGTAGCTTCGTTTTTGGGTATCTGTATATCTAAAAAAAGGAGAAGCTAAAAAGTAATGTGAATTACTCATTTTAAAACTAACTATCCGCCAGCAAAAGACACGTTTAAATCAGTCCTGCTATCTAAAAAAATTGCCAGAACTAACGCAGGGAGAGACAAAAAATGGAATTGTTTTTTTTAGTTTGTTGCTGTAACATATACTTTCATATGCTGAAATTCAAAGAGTCAAAAGTATTAATTTGGAATCACAAACAAACACTCCAATTTTATACAGATGTAGAGATTAATAATGCTTTCCAATTGGTCTTATTTAAATTAGATAAACCAACAAAAGCAATCTACATTGTATTACTCATATTCCTGACAGCTCGCTATTAAGGACAACTTTGCTCATGGAGCTAAATTAACTAATGTATTTTTAAAGTTCAAATGTATTTATTATACTATACTATACTATGATACTAGCGGCTCATTCCAGCTTTGCTCGGATATTGTCATTTAAAGATCATTAATCGAAAAAAAAATGCAGTTCCTATGGCAATTGGTAGTTATAGGAACTGCCCATAGAAGTGAAAACTTATACATAGCCCAGAATTAGATAATTTTATTTCAAAAGTAAGTACGCTGGTGAAACCGGAGGCGTGGCGATGCGCATTTCTAAATGGCCAATGGCCATGGTCCCGAGTTTACCCGAAGATTTCTTATCATTCCCGAGCGTGACGCTAGAACTCAATTCACAGCCCACGAAAAATCTGTCTGTGGCGCGTCAAAATAAGTTTTCACTTCAATAATTCTATTTCTGAATTTGGACCGAATTACACACATGTCTACTTTCATGAAACCCGTACTTGGTAAAGAGTTCACTGGCAACAAACATCAAGAGACCAGATTTTTTATAAATACCTAAAGATTATCACAATCAAATCTTTTTGCAAACATTCCATAGCAGAGAGTGAAAAAGTACCATGGACAGGCATTTGCTACCTGATGACATTAAAAGCAGAAGACAGATTACAATCAATTGCGCAAACCAACAATGGCCGACAAAAAACACAATAGGATTCCACATAACAATGTCAAGTCTCCCAAATTAAGTCCTTAAAGACACCCGATAGGCCATAATATCTTCTTAACAAAGGAAATAGGACTTTTATTCGCATTCGTATCAAATAGGGCGTAGATAAGTTGTGTTGAGTCCGAAAGTGTATTATACAATGGCCTCTCTACGTCGATTTGCACTCGACTTTGGTCAAAATGGAATTTTTTTTTGCCAAACTACAATATTGTGGTGCCAAAATAGAAAAAAAATGGTTGTGTTTTTTGCAGGTTGTCTCTCCGGCCAGTGTTTTTGCTGTAAAAAGTGACCTGATTTTATTTCACAAACAATAAATATCTGGTACTTCAAGCTACGAGTAATTAGTATTAATTTCCACACCATACCTGTAGGTATCTAATTATCTTTCCGTTATGTATTACATATCTTTAAAAACTGAGTTATCCAATAACGAGTAACAAAAAATAATCATTTTAATTTCTTTATGGACCGAAAAAACTAACTGCATAATAAGACACTTTGCCAACTCCGCTTGAACACCTTTGGCAGTTATTCTGCTGGCAAGTAGGAATGTGCTTATATTACAGTGTTCCGGTTTGAAGGCCATTCATTATTTCCAAAGAAATAACTAGGATAAGAGATAGGTCATCTGATATATCTGGGTGCTAACAATATTCTTTTATTAATTAAATCTCGCTTCAACACGGACTAAAATTATGATAAACATCGACACCATCAAAAATACAAGCTGTGACATTATTAAGCCGATTAGAAGTCACGGAATACCCACCCCTCGGGACACAGATTAAATCATACACCAAACTACCCCCTTGGATACAGCTACCCCTGAAAAGAGCAGCCGTCTGTCGCAATTCAGAAACGCCGTGTAATCCAACTGCGCTGAACGTCGTTTTAAATCCCTATTTTATTTTATTCTGAAACTAGTTTTGTTGTTCAGTTTTACCAATATAATTTTCGTTTTTGAAATTTTTGGGCGATTATATATATTATTTTAGACTAAAATCCACCTCTATGTCAGATTATTTCAATGGTTTTTGCATGAAAAAGTAAGAAACATTAATTCGCTGTAACTTCCGCAATTATATCTTTACTAAAAAAAATGTGTGTGCGCGACCGCACGGTAGAAGTGAAAAATAAAATAAAAAATAATTTTGAAAACTATTGATTATTTATTAATTAAATATAAGATTTAATAAAAAAAAATTGGTTGCCTGTAAAGTCGGTATACGGGCGAAAGTTTTACGTGACAACGACTTTGAGTGGTAAAATAATTTTACGGAAGGGACGCGTGCCTTTCACTTTTTATGTCTGTCTCTCTCGCTCTTAGGCGGGCTAACCATGCCCGAGTGGAAGGGACGCGTGCCTCTCACTCGCTCTCGTTGTGAGCGCATAACGTGAGCAGAGCGTAACGCAGTTTCTTGAAGTGTCACCCGGCAAACCAATTTATAAGACGTTGTCACGTCAAAATAAAAATAAAAATTGGATATAGTAAACACAGCGACACGACCGTGAAGTGCAGCAGCTGCCTGTATCTTTCACGCTCGGCTACACTCGGCGGTCCCGAGTTCACTCGAACGAGCCTTTCAGCGAGACGATCAGCCTTGTTCAGAACCTACGAAAAAAACTGTTTGTGGTTCGCCAAAAGCAGTCTTCACTTCAAAAATGGGTGTGAAGTGCGCCAAAACAAGTTTTCACTTCAAAAAATAGTATCATAAAGATTCCTGCTATCCCCACAGATATCCAAACGTTTCCCTACAACAATGGGTCCACAGCAGCCATTGAGGATGCTCATTTAATTCAGTAACTCGATATTTTATAGCAGGCTTTGTTTAAACAATTGCGTAAGTGATTGTACAGCCCGGCGGGATCTGCACCTTGCTGGGATGGATAGAGGCAGAAGGGAGACAAGAATGAAAACAATTGACATTGTTTTTATAATGAAGTAGGAGGAAATTATTAACATTACTTTGTAATGTTTTTTGTTTTAAAGAGAAGAATAATTTTATTCAAAATTTATTCTTCTTTATGGAGAGAGGGTAGAAAAGCCTTTTTGCCATCTTTGAGACTTTTGAATATTATTTGGAACTGATTCTTGGTTCCAAATACTCCTACTATAATAGGCATGACGACAGATTCTGGAACTATGTTAAATTATTTGATATTATGACAGTATTTAAATAGAATAAAATATCTACCAACTTTAATTTTGAAATGTTTTTGTTTCACTTACTTTATGATCATTCAAAGTTGGGTGGGCAAGTCCATTTTAAAAGTACAAAATTATTTGTTGTTTTATTTACCATTTTATAACGCATTCAATTTAAATTGATTTTTCTTATGAAACCAGTTTCCTAAAAGCAATATTTAATATAGCTAACCTACAAACTTTACGCACGACGCTTATCAAATGCCAGACCGTGACGTCACGCTTTTGTAGTGTTTATGTATGAAGCGTTTTTAGGAAATTTAAATTGTGATTTAAAAATCTATATCACGGGAAGCTTTTCAGATAACAAAATAATTAGTTCACCTATATTTCAGTTGTTGAATACCCTTTTGATGCCACATTAAATAAAAAATGAGTCGTCATGTCCATTATAAGTAGTAAACTTTGAATGTTTGTAGCACTATCACGTCGGAACCCATGAACGGATCTGGTACAAATTTGGTACACAGATTCAGATTATACAAATATGTAATAATAGACCACACTATAAAAAGAAGACCACATACAAGCCCATTAATTACGTCCGGTGTGCAAAGGAATAAAGTCCCAATCTTCCCAAAACTTATTCTCAAGATAAAACTCAGAGATGTTTTTTGATCGTTTCCTTAATTTACTCGCAAGAATTTGTGCTTATGTGCTGTTGCAGACTACATTTTGATTTTGTTTCAAATTTCAACCCAATTCGTACCGCCGTTCCGACGCAATTAAGTAACAAACACCCAAGCTTTCGCGTTTATTACATTAATCGGATTTTTACATAAAACATTATGCGCATGGTGATCTCTCGCACACCGCGGTCCAGCAGCGCGAGCATACGTTCCGCTCCCCATCAGGCGGGGGTAGCGAGGCTCGAGTTACACTCTCCCGCCTGTCTGCTCTACTATAGATCATTGATGCCACAAATCGACGGAATTCCGCCTCTTTCACGAGGAACTCGGAAAAATAACATTACTTATCATTATTGTCGGTGATTTTTTACAACTGCAAAGGAGATGCTATACCTAGTTTTCACGTTTGTCAAAGTCAAAGTATTTACTCGTCAATTCGTGAAGGTTATTTTAGTCAAAATCGGCTTTAACCTGCTTTGACGTACGCGTTGTCCGTTTTTTCTTAAAAAATAAACGATTATAATCTGAGACTATATATTATGTTTATATTGACATTGGCGAAATTGTGAGTCTAAACCACAATAAAAGCCATAAACCACCATAAACCAAGAGTTGAAGTTGAAGTTGAAGTTAGTAAAAATCTAAATAAAATAGCATACACTTTCTACTAATATAAATAATATTATCAAAGAGTTTACATAGGTATACCAAGTTATATGTAAACTCTTTGAATATTATCCTCTATGGCAGAATATAAAATGGCAGCGTATATTTACTCTATAGTAGAAGATAACCATCGTCATTTAGTGGCCAGCCAGCTCAGATTGAAAACCATATTAAATATGCCAGCCAGCTCAGATTGAAAACCATATTAAATATGGTTTTCAATCTGAGCTGGCTGGCCAAATTTTGGTGACTTTGCATAGGAAACCACCGTGACGGGTTTGGTTGGTGTAATTGTGAATTTTTAAAGTGAAAACTTCTTTTGACGCCTCACAGACAGATTTACGATTCACAGCCCACGGGCTGTGAATTGACCTCAAGCATCACGCTCGGGAATTAAAGAAATCTTCGGGTAAACTCAAAATCATAGCCTTGTTTGGTAATGGCCACGCCCTCCGGTTTCACCCGTGCAGTTTCCGAAGTGAGCTATCAAATTCTGAGTTAAAAGTTTCCACTTCTATCAGCAGTTTCTGTGACTGCCAATTTTTTTTATTTTGTCATTTTTTTATTTATTCTTAGCGATTCTTAGCTATGGAAATATCGTCAATCTTGTAGCATTGCAAATTTTAACTTAAGCTCAATCTTGTTTGAGTTCGCCTGAAGTCATGGACCACGAACATTTTTACTAATGAAAAAAACAATGGGTTTTTGGTTCGAGTTAGCCTTGAGTTTATTTGAAATACGGTATAATATTTACTGAATTTAGTTATATTTAAAATTTAAACTCAGTAAATATTAAAGTTTGTAATTAATATTTTCCCATATCTCTACCTACCATCAAATAAATAACCACAAACCAACAAAAGGCCCACACATAAACCTCACACATGACTTATTCACAATAAACCACCATAAAATTGGATTTTCGTTAATAATTCTCCCATCGCAATGTGTGGTCGACGATGTTGCCAGCTCCTTGCGTTACGTCAAACTCGTCACGCGCCCAATCAGGCGGAATGTGCGCCGTCGATGTCAAATAAAAATTAAAAAGTTAAATGTCAATCTTTACTTTTTTTGCAGTTTTGGCGGGAACGGATAACGAGTCTTTGCGTAGTTTTATGTGCTTTGTGCTTGTGCACAAACACAATGCCGAGCAATGCTAAGTACCTAATAATACTAAAAAAATATGTAAACACATTATACCTAATTAACAATTAGGTATAGAATATCTAGTGGGTCATAGATTTCGATTTTTTTTTTGTACATTCAACGTCTTTGTAGTAGGTACCTACACAGTACACATAAAAAAAACAAAATAGACAGCTCTCCACAAAAACGAAATTGTTTTGCATATCTCTGAGATGTTCCAAGGATAACGATAACGAAATCAAGGCGGGTATAACTTTTAGTACTAAATTACAACTGTCAACTTTGTTTCCTTCATTTCATAAAACGAACGTTACGAACCTTACTGTTTGTTGTTTTTAGTGAAATTACAGAGCATAGACTTAAACATTTTACGTCTGGGTGGCGAGCGCAGTGCAGTGCTAGGTTATGATCTGGACTCTTCATGTTCGAACAGCTGCGTGTCACTGTACTGTTATGGGCAGGCATGTTGATTACCATCAAGCACATGCCCTCATCGTCTCATCTCTCTATCATCATCATCATCATCAGATGGCGCCGAGTCCCAACATAGGAAAAATAAAGTGAGATGCTTGATTCATGACTCACAGTAGGTAGGTACTTAATCACACATGGCGCCAACATAAAAAAAATATCAATATTTATCTCGAAGTAGTCAAAACCTATTTATTGCTTATTCAAATGTTCAATCTAGCGTTATATTCGGATTACTACAAGTAAAAGTAAATTTGTAATTTCAAATTACGAGTGGTTTTGTACAACAAAATAGTTTAAGGGATAATCTGCGTTAAAATCACTCTTGCGCATGAAAATGGCGCACCTTGGCGTCGCCGTCAAATGGAAAAAAAATGTTTGGAAGTTCTTCAAATGCTTTTTCTACTGGTAATGAGGGATTCTACTAAAGATAAAGACTGTTTGTTATGTTTTTTTCTTTTGGCGTCTATGGTAGGGGAGGGTGGGGTGATTACGGACAGCGGGTAATTGCGGACACTGCCTTACCGGCTGATACAGCCCTCCCCGCGTCCCGCAACACGACTCGCGCTATTGTATTCGCCATCTTTAGTGTCCGGAAAGTGGTCAACACGGGAGCCCGCGCACGCGATTCGAGGTAAGATCAATTAATTATTTTTATGTATTTTCTTGTAATTTTCGATGATTTTCAGTAGCGTGCATACGCTATGATATTTGTTTTGAGTAAAAACTGTATTCGTTACGTGTTAAGGTATCTTTCACCTATATTAATGTGCAATTATAATCTACAAAAGTTATTACCTAACCTAAAATTGTTTTGCTATAAAATGTCGAAAGGCAGATGGGGTAACTGCAGACATTATTTTGGGATAAATACGGACGTCCGTATTTACCCCAAAGGGGTTGGGGAGAATACGGACACATGACTATGATATCTGTATCATGTTTCAGATGCCTCGAGTATACAAACGGAAGACTGAAAAAAAGTACACACTCGAAACTTTAAAAATAGCTATAAGGGAGATTCAAGAAAAGAATTTAAGTTTTAGAAAAGCCGCGGAAAAGTATAACGTACCTCGAGCTACATTGTTAGATCAGGTCAGAAAGTCTGCTGAAGATGTCAAAGATCCCAAACGAGGTAAGAAACCAATCTTTAATGAATATCAAGAGCAAGAGCTCGTTCAGTTCATTCTGAAGTCGTGTAGAAATTATTTCGGAATAACTCCTATCACGCTTAGAAAAGTCGCATTCGATTTTGCAACAGCTAATGGCTTGGCACACAATTTTAACAAAGCAACGGGTATAGCTGGAATAGAGTGGTATTATTCGTTTATGTCAAGGCATCCTGAAATATCACTCCGTAAGCCGGAAGCGACATCTTTAAGTCGAATCACTGCGTTTAATGAAGAAGAAGTAGATATTTTTTTTACTAACCTGATACACTTGATGTCCAAACATAATTTCAGGCCAGATGCCATTTATAATGTTGATGAAACAGGCATAAGCACTGTCCAAAGAAACTCAAAAATTCTTGCGCCTAAAGGCTTAAAACAAGTTGGCAAGTGCACAAGTGCTGAAAGAGGATCCTTGACAACAGTCGTGAATGCATGTAGCGCAAGCGGCAATTATGTGCCACCATTTTTTATCTTTAAGAGGAAAAGAATGAACCCATTACTAATGAAACAAAGCAACTCCAATATGATAGCATCGATTTCTGACTCTGGGTGGATCAATGAAGAATTATTCGTTCAGTGGCTTCATCATTTTAAAAGCTTTACTCGGCCATCTGCTGACAATGTTATTTTGCTTGTCCTTGACAATCATGAAAGCCATATTAGCTTGGCCGCTTACAACTTTTGTAAGAAAAATTTCATTCATGTCATTACGCTACCACCGCATACTTCTCATAAGATGCAGCCACTGGACCTCACATTTCATGGTCCCTTAAAACAGCTTATAACCGTGAATGTGAAACGCATATGGTTAATAATCCTGGTGCCAAAATTACCAGTTATGATATTGTTGGACTGTACACAAAGGCTTTTAATCGCACAACAAATATTGAAAAAGCAATAAATGGCTTCAGAGCTGCGGGATTTGCCCATTGGATAAGGAAATTTTAGAACGACTTTTGCCAACATGATGCACAGTGACATGGAACCACAATCGGGCTCCAACATCAGATCTAGTGCCTTATATTTGAATGACTCTTGTACTCACAATGAACCAGAAGTCCCCAATTTAAATGAGCAGACAAATGACAGTACAACCAAAGCACAAAGGCCAAATAATTCCGAAGCCCAACCCCGAATCACAAATCAAGTTGAAATTCAATCTGTTGCACATGCTAATATTGATGATTCTATCAATGACACCAGTCATCCAGATGTTTCAACAGAGCAACATGGTAACCCACCACCTTCTGTACCATTACAGGACATAGTTAATATACCGACCATAAAGCGTTTAAGCAAGAAAACAAATCGGAAAAAGAAACATTCCATAATTGTTACTGATACTCCAGAAAAAAATGAATTAGAGAAGAAAGAACTGAAGAAGGTAGAAAAAAGAATCAAACAAGAAGCAGGAGTAAGAAAAGGAAAGAAGACGATAACTAAACAGAAAAAAGCTACGAAACCGAAGAAAAAATCGCAGAGGGGTGTGAGAAATCTTAGAAATTTTGAAGATAATGCAGATGACACAGAATATTTCTGTATATTTTGTAATGAAAAATATTATTCGCCCCCCACTGAAGATTGGGTAATGTGCATAGTGTGTCAGAATTGGGCACATGAAAATTGCACAAGCGGAAGCTCAAGCCGAGGCTATATTTGCGACTTGTGTAAGGAGAAATAGACTGACCGCAATTACCCCACCCGCTGTCCGTATTTACCTGGAAGGCGTCGGGTAAATGCGGACAGCAAGGGTTTTGTTTTTTTGAGAAAAAATATAAATGTTGATTTGATACTAATAATTTTATATGTTAATTTTGTAAGGTAATAAGCAAAGTTTATTAATTAATAAAAACGAACTGATTAGCTTTAAAAGTTTATGTTTTATTACAGTATTCCCTTAAGTGTCCGCAATATCCCCACTCTCCCCTAAGTAACATTTTTGCGCTAGTAATAGGTAATAGTTTTTAGGTATTTATAAATAAACATTTCTAAAATCTCTCATTTCAATTCCCAATCTTCCCATTATCTTTTTAGTCTTAAAAAATAAAAGGTATGTTGTGACATTTGAGAAAGAATATAATATAATTTTAAAACTGAAAAAAAAAACAATTACCTAATTCTCGGGTTTTCTTTCTACAATAGGCGTGTCGACTCATTTTTGATTTAATGTGCCATCAAAAGACTACTCAATAACTGAAACATACATGAATGAATTACTTTGTTATCTTAAAAAATTCCCGTGATATCACGATTTTAAAATCACAATTTTGGACTCTCCTAAAAACGCTTCATACAAAAACACTATGAAGCGTGACGTCACAGTGCCGTATTTTCTATGCGTCGCGCGTAAAGTTTGTATGGTAGCTATATTAAATATTGCGTTTAGGAAAACGATTTCATAACAAAAGTAACTTGAAATTGAATGGGTTATCCATTGGTAAATTCATTTTCTAATAATTTCGTACTTTTAAAATGGACTTGCCCATCCAGCTTTGAATGATCATAAAGTAAGTTAAACTAAAAAATATCAAAATTAAAATTGGTACACATTTTATTGTATTTAAATACTGTCGTTATATCATATAATTTAATATAAATGCAGGACCTGTCGACACGCCTATTAGACCGGCCTCTGGGTGGAGTATTCAAAATATAAGGACTGCAATCGGTTTTGAATTCATAAAAGCATAGGCAAAATATGATTCTGGATGTTGCCCGGATGCGGTTTTTGTTATAGTGAAAACATCTTTTGGCAAGCTAAAGACAGATGTTTCGTGGGCTGCGAATTGAACTCTAGGGTCACGCTCGGGAATGATAAGAAATTTTCGGGTGAAGTCGGGATCATGGACATAGGCTATCTCATCATCAGAAATGCCCGGGAATCTAGAATCTAGCTCTACTATATTATTTAACACACTATAATACATAGAGACTTCTAGACTAAATGTATTCGCCCTCGTGGCTTTGTGGGTAACTCTAAGTAGACGTGGTGGTAGTAATTCTGCCTGTGAAGCCGAGGGTCGTGGGTTCGATTCCCACCCAGTCCAATTATTTGTGATATGAATTCAAATATTTGCACTGTGTCTGGGTGTTTCTATGTATAATAAGTATGTACTTACAACCATAATATAAGTATTATATCAGCTATCTGGGCGCCATATTACAAGCTTTGCTTAGTTTGGGGTCTAGTAACCATCTGGTGTTGTGTGTGAATTGTCCACCAATATTTATTTATTTATTGTTCTTATACTTTCACGATTTGAACACATAATGTTGTACACACACACATTATTGTACGGATTAATCACGATATAAATCACGGATTTAAATCATTGTTTAATTACCTCGATGTTTCGGCAGTTACAAACATGTCTACTCGTGACCACAGCGGTTGTAACGCTGCCGAAAAGTCTAAGTAATAAATAATTATTTGTATCGTGATTAAGTCCCGTTCAATATAAACATTATATACTAGACTATATTCGTTCATACCTTGCTACTTGCTTGCTTGTGTCTCTATAATACTGTATAAATAAATAGAAGCACATCCAACTTCGCTATTTCGTATAAGTTTTTGCGGGACCCCGTTGGCGCCAGATTTGCAAACATTTTTTCTACGATCCTAACACAACAACCAAACACAAGAGAAAGTAAAACTTTTTCTATGTTCGTCTGGAATAAAAACTATTTGCTGTGCACTGTAAAACCTCGTTAGTGCAAACTGTTCGATTTTAAACTTTAACTTATTTTTTAGCTTTTTTTATAAAGGAGCCTGAGCGTGTGGCCCAAAGAGTGTGCAATTTACGATGTTGCCTCACTGGCATCTTTTTTACCAATGACTACTAAATAGCAGGGTCTCCAGATTTACCCAACCCCGTTATTTTTTCGAGATTAAAATCAACCTAATATGCATTATTACAGTCCAAAATCCACCTAATATGCTTTATCTATGTATCAAATTTCATCTAAATCAATTCAGTAGTTTTTGCATAAAAGAGCTACAAACATTTATCCTTATATTGTACGGATTTTTTTACTTCTGGTGTTTCTATGTATAATGAGTATGTACCTATTTAAAACTATATAAGTATTATATCAGCTATCTGGCCGCCATAGTACAAGCTTTGCTTAGTTTGGGGTCAGATGGTGTTGTGTGTGAATGTCCACCACCAATATTTATTTATACGTAATAACAAAGAGAAATCGGACTTTCTGGCTACTATGACACCACTGTATTATATTATTTTTAAGCACCTAGTACTTTTTGTAATGGTAGGACTCTGCGAAATCTGCCTGTGGAAGTATTTATCACACAAATGCCAAAATTATTCTATCGCCAAGCATCAATTTGTAAAAATCGCTGTTCCAATTTAAAAGGACAAAGTTTCCAGATAAATTACAGCGAGAAAAATCATCTCACCTAATATACCAGTGTGACTTTCGCAGTGCAGTGCTTGATAATGATTTGGGCTCTTCATGTTCCAATAGCTGCGTGACACTATGCTGTTATGGGCATCGTGATGCTTAACATTAGGCACATATGCTGCTCGTAAGCACGCATAGGTACTTACGAACAGGACATATCACTTTATAGCTACAAAAAAATGTGTGCGTGTACTAGTGTACACACGTAAGAAGTGAAACTTCTTCTTTAGGTTCATTCACACAGTCATGGCTTGTGGTAGCGATTGATGCACTGAGTTGTGAATAATGCCGATGATGGACATCAACTTGTATAGTAATTGCATTCGAAGATTCCTCAGGATTTGTGGATTCTTCCATCATTGAATCTACAAAAATTAGTTAATTGATTTACAAAAATTATATAACATATTTCAGAATTTATACTTTATGCCAATTAATTGATGTTCATTAAATTAGCAGTCGTATTAATTAATAAATACCATTTTAATGAAATCATATACATTGACCGATAGTTACAATCAGAAACTGAGGTTAACCTTAAATATCTTAAATTTAAAAAAATAAATACCACAATCCCACCCAAGTATTAGAATAAGAGATATAATTATGTACTTACTTTTGTTAAAAATCCACTGGAATTAAAATTAAAATAAAGCCTTTGATTTTGTTGATCACTTTAGTATTGATATATTATTTATCACGTCGCTATTGTGTTTCAGAAATAAAAAAGATGGCGCGTAACGGAAAAATGTGACGCGTAACCGAAAAATGTGACGGTAAATTTTTTTCCAACGCCGATAAAGAAGTTTCACTTCAAAAACTTCGCTGTGTATGTTTGAATGCAGAAAAGAACTTCAAATCAGCCTCTTTTAAACAGCATGAAAATGCCGACGTATTTTAAAAAGATTTTACACATGTCCGCTACATTAATTTCCTATTTGAAGTATTCAAACACAATACCAACAAAGAGACAATTTACGCCTAGTTTCGTCGAAAGTGAAATAAAAATAATACTCGAAGAATAGGCAAAAAATATCGATAAACATCGTGATGTTATCTTTGTCGCATCTGTTTGTCAGTTTAAATAATCTTTGCCTCGACTGGGTTATAGAGAATATATCTAGGTAGGTATTTTTTCTATCGAACTGCTCGTAGTTAGAAAAAGTGACATTGTTTCATGGTTGATATTCCAAAAAACTCGAACGAAGATTTGACTCTACTTTTATGATAAGAACGTCTAGGTTGTGGAATGTGTTGCCTGAGTCGGTTTTTCCCGATGGTTACAATCTTGGTGTCGTCATATAGAGATTGAATTCGTTCGGCTTCTAGGTAAATACGCTCCATCGTAGACCGCATCGTCGATTAACATCATGCGAGGTGGCAGTCAAGTGTTAACCTTTAAAAGTTAAAAGTCGCGGTATGTAGGTTTCTACTAGGTACCGAGGTATCTAGTAGGTACTTTTGGTAGGAGGGAAACTTACGGGCCGCGTCACCGTAATGTCACAGTAGATAATAAGAAAAACTACCAGTAGTTTATCGCCTTTACGTCTAAGTACGAGTACCTATAACATACTTCAAATCACTTTGTACTCTAAACCCGTCATTTTAATGTTTCTACCCATCCTTAGGTTGCCTGGAAGAAATTACTTTTAGCGATAAGGTCGCCACCTGTTTTACTACCTTCAAGAATGTGTTCTTTTTATTTATTTTTGTAAAATAGTTTCTATCTATTAATTGAAATTGAGTAATGTTATACTTAACAAAATAAGTTACCTACACAACTCTCCGTTCCCCTTCGAAATTCAAATTCAAATGGATACTACGCATAGGCGTTACCGCCAATAGGCGTTATCTCATTCCACCAATCAGAGCGCAAGGATCGACTTCCAAGGATAATGGTCCTCGCTTATTGGGCGGTAAAGATAGCCCTGAGGATCCTTCAACCGGCTCGGTCTATGAAGCTATCTTGCTTTGGTAAGGGTCACTTTTGGTTGACGCAACTTTGTTGATATCGATCGAAAATGGTGGCTAGATAAAACGGTAGTTAAATTGTATTATTGAAATGAAATTTTTACTGTCGTTGTGCAGTTTTGGTAGGGAAAATCGTGTCTTTGCGTCACCCACATGCGACATACTAATATAATGGTGGAGCAATGGATTTTTAACTGAGTTAAAAAAGGACGATATTATTGGATGGGCGAAAATTTGAAAGTTGCGTAAGTTTGTGCAATTGTATTCGGTACCTAATGTCTTATTTTTTTTTTTATAAAAAGTGACGAGACGAGCAGGACATGTTCCTGATGGTAATGTATGCCGCTATTGGTACATAAGAGTCAAAATCATTACCTAGCACTGCGCTGCTCTTATCACCCAGATATCTAAGATGTTATATCTCTAAGCCCTGTAATTTCCCTGGAAACATTGCCCTTCAAACTGGAACACAGTAATGTTTGCACATCCCTGCTTGGCGGTAGAATAACTGGCAAAGGTGTGGTACTTCCCCAGGCGGACTCTGCCAAGAGTCCTACCACTATGCCACTATCTGCAGCTAAACAAGTGACGTAATAGGAATGCCGACTCATTTTTGATTTAACGTTCCTTGAAAAGGCTACTCAATAACTGAAAAGTAGGTGAAAGAACTATTTTGTTATCTTAAAAACTCTCTGTGATATCACGATTTTAACATCACAATTTTGGAGATTCCCAAAAACGCTTCATACAAAAACACTACTAAAGCGTGACGTAACTGTCTGGTATTTTCTATGTGCTACGAGCAGATAGAAAAGAAGAGCAAGGTCATCATGCATATCAGTGGCATACCTACTCTCTGAAGTGTATGCGATAAAAACCCAAGCTAACAACATTGCGGCGATATTCAGGACTTTGTAGTTTGTTTTCGCACAAGAGTGTCACTGCCTATAAGCTTTTGATAAATTCATAGCTTTGCTTATTTTGGAGACAGGTGATAGTACATGTGTGAATTACCAAATTTTTGGAGTAAAATCTTCTTTTGTTGCGCCACAGACATATTTTTCGTGGGCTGTGAATTGAATTCTAGCGTCACGCTCGGGAATGATAAGAAATCTTCGGGTAAACTCGGGACTATGGCCGTTTGATGGATGGATGGCCATTCTCATGGCCACGCCCTCCGATTTCACCCGCGTAGTTTCCAAAGTAAGCAATCAATTTCTGAGTTATAAATGTTCACTTCTATACGCAGTTCCTAAGACTACCATTTTGTTTATAGATAACAAGTAGATTTGTACTTGATCGCCATCTCGCCTGATGTCTATCGACGATGTGGTCAATGATAGATATAACTTTGAAAGAAATCAATTCACTGTAGATTAGAAGACTCGCAGAATATATTTATAAGGAAAACCCACTCAGGCAACGTTTTCCTAAGTTTAGAAGTTATTGTTCCGAAAGTGACATGAAAAAGAAGTTAGGTACCTTACAGCTGGTCTAGTCGGATGCACGGCGACTGCCGGTCCGGAAGCCCCGGGTTCAAATCTCACGCGCACCACTGTATCTTCGAAGCGTACATCGAGCAACTCGATCTTCCGCGCAAGCACGGAAGGGTGTAGCCTTAGCCAAAAATATTGTTCAATTCTTTCTGTCATTATGTGCTGCATTGTGCCCTTGACTCTCCTTGCGAGAGAAGGCCCTGAGTCCCAGCTGTGGGAACACACATTTTCCCACTTTGGAATCGTCTCTCGTGCAAATTATTCTGTGTAGAAAAAAATGATGCTAGAAACCTCAACATAATTTAAAAAGACCTATCCATAGAAACCACACATGTATGGCTTTAATGAAAAAAAATTTGGGCTTCAGTTTTAAGTATGGAGCACCCCCACAATATATGGTTTATTTTAATATGTTAATCTTAATGCGGTTCACAGAATACATCTACTTAGCAAGTTTGAACAGTTATATACTTTCGGATAAAAGTGGCTGTGACATACGGACGGACGGACAGACAGATAGACAGGCATGACGAATCCATAAGGGTTCTACGGAACCCTGAAAATAGCACATTCGCAAGGGTTGTTGTACCTACATTTGCCACAAACATAAATTCATCACAAAAAAAAGTAAGTACCTATGTGCAATTAGGTAGTCACAATTTAGTTTAATAAATTCTCGTTTTTTGATTGTTAGTTAGTGAATGAAGTGGCAGCTTTATCGCTGCGAGCTATTCCTTCCAGGTAAGTGAAAGATGTAGGTACTCCTAAGTCGTAAGTAACTTTAATGAAGGACCATCCTCGAAAAAAAAACAGGTACCTAAGTACCTACGATCGGTAATAGAGTAAGTAAACTAAAAAAATGCATCCATTATCATCATTGAACTCTATGATTATCATCCAAACTATTCGGGATTAAACTATATTAAAAAAAAATTTTTTTTCGAATTTGCCGTAATCTTTTCAACGATCCTACAATTTTGACAAAACATAGCAAAGAACAAAGAACACAAGTTGTGAGTCAGCTGTTTTGGGCCCTAGTCCACCAAACACGAGCACATTTTTTTATAACCTCACAAAGGTATGAACAATTAGAATTTACTCAAAAACTTTACAAGTTTTTGATTCGCGTGGCGGAATTGCTGTTACACCTTTACCACTACACACCCATGGTGGCTCTGAGGCGACAATATCCGATTTCACAATTTTGAGGTCATAGGTAGGAATCCCACCTCCACCTCTGAGTATTTTTAACGTTATCATGTCATAATGAAGCTGCAATAATACGCAAAAACACAGTAAGCAAGGTCGAATTGGTAATTTTCAAGCAGTTGGAGTTGAAAATTAAAAATATATTATAGCGCCATCTATTCTACCACATAAAACCATTTAAGAACTACTATTTTAAAGGGAAGGTATTAGTTTTCCTACTCACTACTAGATGGCAGAACATGGTAAGTTTTTTTTTTAATGCGACATCAGACGATTTGTATATTTGCTCAAAACACAAAAAAAAAACATTTTTTCCTATTGGTAACTCTGAGAACTGACGCGTGTCTTCGCATGCGCAATGGGTAGTTTGACGGGGAGACGCGTTTGACATTTCTGTCAAACGCTGTCTTTTCACTTTTTACATACGTGTCAAGCCAGCTTGTGCGTTCGGCTTTCGCAGCCTTTATTTTTAGATTTTAACAGTGAGTATTAGTGTTTTTCGTTGAAATAAATTACAAAAAAGTGTATAAATCCGTTATAAAATTGATTCCGTTTAGTTTTAATTTTTAAAACTTCTGTGCGACACATTTTCAAATTCATCTCGTTTGGTGTTTGTACTAGCTTGTTATATCGGTATATTGATGTTAACGCCTGATTTACTGTGAAATTTCCATTGAATTGGCTTCAGCAATCTTAGTTTTGTATAAATATTTCCAATAAGAAGTCATAAACTGCGCAGAAAGTTGAACTTTGTGCTCCTAACCAGCTGGGTCAACAGTCTTGTTTTCACGCAGCACCAACCCTTGTTTTCGCGACCCTACGACGCAGGTAACGTGAAACCTGGTATTAACCCCGAGATAATGACTCGGCCTTCGATTGAGCACAATTAATTTCTTATTATTTAATCGCCTACTTATCGCTACGCTTATCGAAATTTAAGATTTTTACGACACGTAATCAATTAGAAAAAGTAACTACATGTTGTCCTATACGCTCGTTTAAATTTCAATATCTAACTGGATTTCAGCTATTTTATTGATAGAAATAATCATATGCTTCTTAAACTGTCCCTTTCTGTTGGTGGAACAACTATTACTTTATTATTTAATATTTTACTATTATTTTCTAAACGGTATTACATACTTAGTTAAATTGAGTTTTTTTATATATTTTGTTTATCCCCAGTAGAAGACTTTCAGTCCTGATAGTTTTAATATCAGCCACTCCTGTCTAATCACAGCATTGAAAAATCGCACTTATCTGTACATTGGCTCCGGTTGGCTGTCCTGCCCTGTTCTAAGTAAAAATCTGCTGTATTTATCCCAAATTGAACCTAATGGCTCAATAATAGTGTTCAAACAAGAATTAATTGTTACAATCTAAGTTTGGCAAAGTGGATTGTTTAATCTGTTCTGAGGTGACACCAACAAGTGCTATGTTCAGGTGCATATCATATTGTTAACTGCTATTTAGAATCATCTGTTGTTGTTTTTATTGAAAGCCTATGTCTTACCAGAAGTTTTAAAATATCTCTACTTGACATAAATCACCAGATATCATCTCAAAATCTGCATTAGTACACCATTGCTAGTATAATAACACAGGTTTCTTAATATGTTAAACACTTATGATCTTAGGATGTGCTCGAGTCTAATTCCACTCAATCATTATTGGATGTCGAATCATCAATGTTTTCCTTATATCACTTTGCATTCAGTGTTTAATAATTGATTAATCTTTAACTTTTAGGACAATTATACGTGTATAAACTAACAAAATGGCGCCAAAGCAGAGGATGCGTATTGCCAACGAGATTGCCAGCAAAAACATCACCCAGCGAGGGAATGTACCAAAAACCACAAAGGTTGGTTAAATATTTTTTTATGCATGTTTATGTAAGAAAATTATTTCGGTTCAAGTTATTTTATAATTTTTATTGAAAAGAAACTGGCTGGACCGATTTGAATGATTTTTTTGTTTGCGTTTGGGTGGTGCCCTGGATGGTTTAGATTCACAAATCAGCCCAGAAGAAGGTGCTGCTGTCAGTATCTAGGTTATTATCCGAGCAAAGCCGTAATAGGATGCTAGTATAAAATAAATATTTCAGTATTTGTAGCTTATAATTATGTCATCATATGTTAATTGATTAGGTTAAAGTTTGAAAGATTATAGTCTGAAATAACACATTGGCTAGTTTTATGGGGAAAAAAGAAACTATGCAGGTAAAATATAATGAAATTAAGCAAGACAAATTTAAAGTTTTGATTTTTCTGCAAAAAGAGTAATTATTGGCTTAATTAGAGTTTAATTATTGTTGCCAATTACTATTGCAATAGACGAGAATTTTGATTCACTTAATTAGAATGATGTAATCAAGTAAAACACAAACATTCATTTATTATTTGACTGGCCTTTTGAATTAGTTGGTGGTAAATTGCCTACGTCCTACTATACAAACTCCCATATTCATAACATTAGTATGTTTTTAGTGTAGTGATTCTAAACGTAATCTGAACGGCTCCAATTTGGAATGGCAATCCTTGTCTCTGTCATATTAAACAGATAAGACAACAACGGAGAGATGAGATTCTGTGTCGAATCAATCGGACTGGGTTCAGAATCGCTACGCAGGTTCGACAAAAAATATTTTATGGCATCTCTTTCTAACTCTCATTTGTCTCCATTTACAGGAAAAGGAAGACCAATACCCGGTGGCTCCTTGGCTCCTAGCTCTCTTCATCTTTGTCGTGTGTGGCTCAGCAGTGTTCCAGATCATTCAGTCCATACGACTCGCCTAAAACCCCTGACTGATATTATAGTGTACAGTACGGCTTGACGCTTGGGTAACTTAACCATGAATATTTTCTCTAGTAAAAATGTTGGCCAACTTTCATTCAACATTTGGCAACTATTTGGCCAACAAGTTTAAGTGTCACTCAGTTGTTAATTGTCCAATAATTTGTGTTGGATAATGTATGACTATTTGTACAATTAGTTTGGAATGTTTTTACAATTTGTTTGACTACAGTTGGTAAAACATGACCGAATTAATCCATAGTAGTTTTTTTATCAAACATAAAATCACTGAAAATCTGTCTTCCCTCTAACATATGTTAACTAATATTAGTCTATTATTTATCTCTAATTATTATTATATAAGTTTTATTACCCAAGCTACAAGTTCTGTAGCAAATTTTAAAGAATCAAAAAACGTAGTTTGTGGAGATATGTCATCCATGCCAATTTCAATCATCAAAGAGTTCTTTTAATCAGTACATTCTGTATAGAAAGCCTAACTGTATAGTTATAAACTGCCGCAGTTAAGTAAATGTTTCACTGAGCAACATTTTGCGACATACATTCAGTGAAGTGTGAAAATGTTTTGACAGTTCCAAGCAACTGTTGACGGATTTGTTGCTCAACATGTTGCCCAACAAGTTGCACAGTGAATACCAGGCTTTCACTTCATCTGCGCATATAAATAGCTTTCATACCATCTGACATTTTTAATTTTTAGTCTATTTAAGCGCAGGTTTTATAATCTCATAAAAAAACATATATTCTTGTATATTGTAAAATAAAACTATATTTAAGGCGAAACAGCATTTAGTTTTTATGTTGTTCAATTCATTCCTTTTTTGTGACCAATTGTATAAAGACGCACAAATGCTTTGCAAAGTTGTTTTTTGATTGTAAAAAATGATTTTAATTCAATTTTATTGTTTTAAATAAATGAAATTGTTAACAGCGTCGCGAGCGAAATTATTGTCGGTTCTATTATTAATTTTAATTATAATTTATTTGATGGAATACAGTATATTTGTCGTAATTGTTGTTTTTATAAAACCTAATTTACTGTAAAGATAATTAAGTGAGCGGCGGCCGAACGGCGGATCGATACGTGCACGTTAGATAAGTTTTGATGATACAGGGTTACTGGTAATTAGCCTGCATTTATTTAAGGACATGTGCTGTATATTGCAATAAACAACTTTTGTTAAAACTCAATACATATCCCAAAAACAAAAATTGTGTTTGTTGCCCTCTCTAGCACTGTTTAACGACTGTTTAGTCTTTGTTCACTTCGGCACATCATTTATCGAGCATTAAAGAGCGCGCGCTCTCTTGTTATAAATTGTTACGAAATGTTTGAAGCTTTTGGACCGAGCAAATATATTTTTTTTATATTTTGTAATTGACTTTTTTTTTATTTTTTAAAAACTGTAGAACAAAAGTTGTATTTAATGTACTTAACATCGCCTTAAAAGGATGCAGGCTATTTACCAATAACCCTGTATATGTAGCTATACAGGTTGGAGGCGTAAGACCGAGGATCGAGCGGAGTGGCGTATTATGGGAGAGGACTATGTCCAGCAGTGGACGAACACGGGCTGATAATGATGATGATACAGGTTATTGTGCAACATTAGTGCTGTTATACTAAAGTTATAAGTGTTCACTGCTATGTGCAGGACTGCCAATTTTTTTGAAGTGAAAACTACTTTTTCACATCTCGCACAGATCTCTTTCGTGGGCTGTGCATTGAGCCATTACGCTCGTAAATGAAAGCAATTTTCGGGCTAACTCGGGACCATGGTCATCTAGTCTAAATGTCCATGCATAGAAGATTTATTTAGACGACAATTCTTTGAAGATTTATTCCAGACTAGCTGTGCCCTCCGGTTTCACCCGCGTAGTTTCCAAAGTGAGCTATCAAATTCTGAGTTTTGACTCTTATTGGCCGTGCCTATGACTGCCAATTATCTTTGTAATAGGAGGTTATGCAGTGATGGTACGAGCTAGACCAGCCATTGCAGCATAGTGCCATCCTAAGGGTCAGTTCACACCGAGACGCGACGCGGCGCGACGCTGCGCGCACATTTTTCATAGAGCGACTCAGAATATACTTTATTCACTACACGAAAAGATACACATTACATTGTGAGAATTCAGATTACGTTGCACCACGCAGCACTGCGCCTCGAGGTGCCTCGCGGCGTAGCGCGACGTATCGTGACGCAGCGGTGCATCGCCGGTACGCGCGGCGTGCAAGAGCGGTGCTGCGTCTCACGGTGCCGCGCGACGCCGCGAGGCGCAGCCTGAGGCCGCTGTGACGACTTCTCTACTATTTCCGTTCAGACTTCGTTTAGAATTGATGCAGTTCGGTCGAGTGCTCGATTGAAAATATAATGATAGACTGGGATCTTGTTATAATCGGACTTCTTGCAGAAGAGGAAGAGGAAGAAGTTTACAAAATAAAATTAAAAAGAAGACATCACACAGGCGCGGGCGGTGCCGCGCGGCGCCCGCGGCTAGTAGATACGTTCCGCTGCGCCTCGCTGCGCAGCGAGGCGTCGTCCTGCTACGATTTTAAGATGCGCCTCGCGACGTTGCGATGCGTCTCGCGACGACGCGCGGCGTAGCGCGAAATCATTGGCCTCTTTGAGTATCGTCGCGTCGCGTCGCGTCTCGGTGTGAATTGACCCTAAGTCCAACTACCACTGTCCTGCGCTCGTCATTAAATATATAGGTTATCTCTTTAGACTGTGAATTTGAAACATTGTCCTTCACAGGCGCGGTCCCAGCCTTGCATTTTAGAGGGGGCCACCAGTACACAGCCTCAGATTTTGGTCCCATCATCCCATGTTTCTTTTTAAATTAAACTTTTGGTATGGCAGAATTAAATAGGTACCTACCTACTTATCTCGTTACGAATACGTAAACCGCGCAGGACGTCTCTCTCTCTCTCTGTCTACTCTCTTTCTTCGAAAAACATAATTTCGAAACAAAGTCGCGATTTTCCTACCCCGGTTCTACTTCGATCCGTCGTTTCGTCCGTTTAAATGTTCTGAGCCTCTCTATTAGACTGCAGGCCCGTGAACAAAATTTATGGGTCATATGATACAGCAGGAGACCTATGTAGGATGATAGAAGGGGTATAAAGTAATAAGATTGAGCACTATGCCGTCACTTGTAAGCTGTCCAACTGAGTGCAGATGAAGAGGGGGGGTTCTAAACCTCGATCATTTCTCCTTGCCGCATGATTTTTGTACGGCATTGTGAAGTAATGTATTAGAAGAGGTATTGAAACTGTATGGAACCAATGCCGTACATAATCAAACGACCAAACTTACTTTGTAAATCGTCGGAAAATCATGAATTTTTTTCACAAACTAACAATTAGAATTTTGAAATTTATAATTTTTATTGTTTCAATACCTCTTCTAATCTATTATTCCGCAACGCCGTACAAAAATCATGCGACAAGGAGAAATGATCGAGGTTTAGAACCCCCCCCCTCTTCAACTGCACTCAGTTGGACAGCTTACAAGTGACGGCATAGTGCTCAATCTTATTACTTTATACCCTTCTATCATCCTACATAGGTCTCCTGCTGTATCAGATGACCCATAAATTTTGTTCACGGGCCTGCAGTCTATATAGAGTAGGCTTAGAACATTTATACGTCAAAACAATGTTCGATCGGACGAAACGAAGTTAGCACCGGAGTAGGAAAGTTGCGAGTTTGTCTTAATTAGGTACCTACGCTTTTCGTAGAAAGATAGTAGACGTTCAGGTCGGAAAATTCCTCGATAATTGGCCGTAGGAAGGTATGCAGTGCAGACTTTGAGGATTTAGCCATGGTTGGTCTGAGAGTGTAGATTCATTTCTGAAGAGAAACTTCAGCCGTGTTGGATACTTTTTGGTATGGGTTCGCGTCACCGTGAGCGGAACATGCGCGTTCCACGCTTGTTCATGTGCTCGCTATTTTGTTTTACTACTTAGATGTTCGCCCCGGCTTCGCCCGAGGTACCTACATTTATAGCCTTTAGCACTCAGGGATCCCGTAAAAATCCAACGGTGAAATAATTTTTGAAAGCGGTTCAGTAATTCTTGAGAATATCGCGTTCAAACAAAAAACCTCTTCAGCTACCTACTACGCCACCTGTCGGAAATTGCTCGTACCAAATCAGACTTCGAAGAAATTTGATTAGCAAAGGTTTATAATGAAGCAATCTTCGACACATGCTGTCACGTCCACGCATGGTACGAAAGCTCTCAAAAGGAATATTTTTTCCCCGTTTTTGTCACATTATTCATTCATGCTCTGCTCCTATTGATTGTAGCGTAATGTTATATAGCCTTCCTCGATAAATGGACTATCCAATGGAAAATAAATATTTCAACTCGGACCAGTAGTTCTCGAAATCTTAGCGTTTAAACAAACTCTTCAGCTTTATAATATTAATATAGATAAATGCTCAATAAAAGACAATAATTTCATTAATCTGTATATTTCGTAATTAATTTTACACATTCGAGAGCGTCAGACTTAATTCGAATTTTCGTTTTTATCATACAAATCGTAAGCCTATATGGTACAATCATTTACAAAATTGTCATGTGATTATAATTATGGTACCTACTTAACCATAGGGACAGTCAGTGCAAAAGTGACTTTGGAACTTTTTGTTCTATCTCCCAACAGCTTGGCCCTTGGCAAAAGTATTGAAATGATACTATCAGTTTTATCTGTCAATGTCAAATTAAAATCTAAAAAAATATTGTTGTAACAATTTTACATTCGATTTTTTTTATATATATTGTAAATTATTTTGTGTTCTCTTTTGCAGGTGACTGTGAATTAATACTAATTACAAGCACCTAATTATAGCACCAATTTTTTAAAAAAAATAACTAAAGACCTGACTTTTTTCTTACAAAAATAAACTCGTGACTTATTCCTAATAGGGATATATTTTCCAAGGAAGTGCAATGAGTGTACTAAATAATATGTATTTAGCAAATTAGTAAATATTGAAGTAATATTGAAAACATAGACAAGACTTAATAGTGATCTAAATTAGGTATTTAATTAAGTTTTCTCTTGCCCACGACAGTTGTAATGCTGCCGAAACTTCGAGGTAATTAAATAATAATATATACCTAGATCGCTATTTAATCCTGTCTAATATTTTCAATAGATTTTTGTAAAAGCCTTTTGTTGTTTAAATGTCTAAGCTATAGGTACTGTATGTGTGTTCGCTTGCGGACGAATTTTCCGGTCGGTTCTCGAAAAGCAGATTTGTTCATTATTATACGATTTTCAAGCGATAATAAACTGTATAGAACCTTAAGCGCCACCACTGGAATGGAGTGGCAAAATTATTGAACTACATTTCTTTTATACTTACAACAAATTTTGTTTATTACTGTACAACAAGACAATTCGCTAATTAAAATGGCGTCCTCTAAATTTTTGAATTTTGAATATACTTTTGACTTCAAAGCTTTTGTATTCAGTTACTATACTTACTACAGTAAAATATACTACTTAGGTGCCGTACACTAACCTAAACATAAAACTTAGGTTTATTGTGCGTTTTTTTACAAATTAGTGGTACACTTGGTGTCACATTTAAGTAGGTAAGTATACATTTTACAAATTTTATCAACTCCCACCTTAAATTATCGAAATTTATCACTATCCATCGACCTTCCAGTTTGTAAAAACTAAAGGCGGAAATGTAGTTTTAAGTAGGTAAAGTTCATTTTAGAATTATACTTTCTGTGCAACTACTAAATTTGATAAAAAAAACTCGGGGTTTGCAAATATTGTCATACTTTTAAAAGTAGGTTAGAATATAGACGTGAATTTGAAATGGCGGATTCTATATTTTGCTTTTTGCTTGTACACTATAGTCAACAAGCAATATAAACCTATATATAGGATACAGTAAATTACAATTTTTAATTTTAAGATTCATTCGGTAATTTACATGAGGCCTGAACTTATCACAATGGAAAAGGAGTTTAAAAAATGTAGGTATACGCTGCCGCAAAAAACGAATTAAAACTAAAAGAAAATCGGTAGTTAAACCTCAGCCAAATCAATAAAGAAAATACTTAACCTATGGCGGAATTTGTCACCTCTCACTCATTTTCTATGTGTGCCGAGAAGCATAGGTATTATATTATTTATGTGTAAAAATTCGTGTCTATGTCGAATCGGATTACTTATATGTTTAAAACTTCGCGTTTACCCTTCAATAAGAATCATCTATTGATACTAGGTAGTAGGCTTTTTCCGAAACCAACTACGGTTAAAAAAATGACGAAAGTATCAAGAAAATGTAGTAAAATAATGTTTAAAATGCAAGAAAATTTGTATCATGCCGGAGAGACTAAAAACTTTGAGCAAAACGATTGTATTAAATGTTGGTACGCACTCTATCCATGAGGTGTTGCTGATTTGTCTTTACTACTATGAGAGACATGTGAGACATGAAAATGTCATTGTGGTAATCGTATTCTTGAATTTTCCGGATTGTGATTTAAAATGTTGTGATTCGCATTATTTGTACTAAAGTGAAAACGTATAAACTTCATGAGACTTGAAATACTTAATTCATCTTAGTGACAATATTGATTGCTATAGGGTCATATGATTAAATTGTTTAACTAAAGAATAAACTGGTATAACATTCTAAAGAAAGCAAACTATGAAGTCCAGCTTCTAAAATTACCTAACTGCAAATCTACAAAGCAGAATCTGTAGGCTATATTTTATTGGTGTAAAAATACGACTACAAATACTATTTGTGACATAACTTAAGATTACTTTAACGTGTCATAGATGGCCTCGTTGGGATATGTACCATTTAATTGAATACTATTACTAAAACTTAAAGAATTATGCTTGCTGAGGCAGACCTCTGAATTTTCTACACTTTGATTCTCATTGTCGATCGGATAGTCATCCATATTGCTTGTAATTTCAAGTCTGATGGCATGGATTTTCTGATCACCATTCTGCCGATCCCAAGAGTCGGTGGTTACTGTTACGTCATTTTTAGTGTCTATTTCTTCAATTTCACTAGAACTGATGCTTGAATTATCCAGATCGAAGTCCGTCGTCTTTTCAATGACTACAACTTCTATATGCCTAAATGGATTCTCCTGGTTCTCGATCATTTGCCTTGCGCGCTCGTCATTCCTGATCGTCACTTCTTTCTTAACATTGCATATAACGGGATCTGTTGCTAGAACGTCTATGTTATTGTCGTAGCTTTCATCGTCAGTTTTGTGGCCATTTGGAAGACAAATTTCAGCATATATATTGTCGGAATTTGTGTCAGATTCTATCTTTTCTTCTTCAAAATCAACAGCATCAGCCACTTGACCGTAAGGCAAGTCTTCGATAACGGGCAGTTTGCGTTTCTGTATTGAAGAAATTGATCTTCTAATTTTTACGTGAGCTTGGTCCTCCTCAGAAATATCCACAGCAGTAAGCTCCTCTATTTCTGATTTAGGAGTAGGAGCTCTGGGTTTATCTATTTTCTTTCTGAAGTTCATTAGTTTTTCATCGCTGGACCGTTCTGTTTTAGTTGGCATGCTGTTGCTGTTGCTTCCTTCCTTTTTGTCTGTTGGTGACTTTTTGGGATGTAATAGATTGGAAGTAGACTTGCTCAAAACTCTTTTAGTTTTGACGTGGAATTCTGAACAAAGCTTTTCTGTGATGTAAGAATGCTGCTTATAGTTTATTTCGAAATCACTATCGTTGTATAGAGATCCGACGCCGAACATGTTTATTTCCTCGCAGCTCTGAATTTGGTTGTAAGATTCGGACTTCACTATGGCTTTCTCTGGAATTAGATCAGGTTGTATCCTCTGCCGCCTCTCTAAGTTGGTTGAAGATTTTGATGAGGATTTCTTTAACATGTTTTCGTCCAAAGATTTCAATTTTCTACCAGAACTCGAGTCACTTTCCATAGTTGACCCACAATAGTTGATCTGGTCCACACTGAGATTCTTTCTACCATGCTTCATATTTATTCCACTGTCATCTTCAGAATGGTTGTCTGGAATTCCGGTTTGAACTGATACTGACTTAGTTAAAACTGGTTTCATTGGTTTATGGCTTGAACTGCATTGGCTCGTACCCATATCTGAAGAAGACGTAGTTAGGCTTTTGTATGAATGACTTTTCTCGGCAGTTCCACCGTCACTTTTCCTCGATGCGCCAAATCTATCTTCTATGAGCTTCGCCATATCTTGGTACCGTTCAATAGAACTATGTTTATCTCCCAAGGGATCAAAAGGGTCCTTAATATCTCTAAATTTATCACTATTTTCGATGGCCGTTATTTTCTCTTCGGTTAACTTCTCCGTGCTCTTCAGTAGCTTCAAATTCTTGAACCATTTGTGTTTTTTCTGTCCAGAATCTTCTCTAAAAACTTGCATTTTGTCATTGGTGAATGACTCTTCAGTTTTATCATCACCTTTTTCTTCCTTGCCCTCATCGTCGCTATAAACATCATAGTTCATGTGTTCTAATTCATTTTTACTTAGGAATATAATCGAACCTTCAGTTTCATCAGGAATATCTTTTAAAACTCGATCACTTTTTCCAAAAAGCCGTGAAGGGTCTAGCTTCAGACCTTGTAGGGTGAATTTGCGTTCCTTTTCAAACTTGACCGGTTCGTGTTCTTCCTTCATGAGTTCGTCTGCAGTCTTGGCCTTGCCGATGGAGTTGGATATGCCAGCGTATGAAATCTGCCTGATCCAGTTGTCAACATTGAGTTGACAGAAGGTTAGTGCTTTCTGGAGACGTGCGGAGAGGAACATGCGTTTCTCGCTGTCGAAGCCGAGCTGTGTGCGGCGAACCCTGATGCTGCCATTCAGGGGGAGTAGACGGAGAGCTTCCTTGAGGCAGCGAGGGTCCTGCTTGCTCGGACTCGAAGGCATGGACCCGTGCTCCGGGAGAGTACACATCACAAGGACCGGTTCCGTTACTGCTGCCCGGAGGAGCAGGTCTTCTGGAAATTAGAAACAAGAATGATCAGGTTCTTTTTCGAGACATCAACATGAAACAAAGTCATTATACGTTATATTTGCTCTGTAGTGAGAAAATAGTTGATGTTACGGTTTACGATAAAGGTGTAGGGTGCATTGCACCGTAGAATTCTAAAAACCGTTAAATGACGACCTAACGACTTCAGATTATAAACTAACATAACCCTACCGTGATATATTTATCCCATGCATTAAATTATAAACTGATGATGAATCCAATTTTACAGTTACATATACCTACATAGTCAACTAGAGGCCCGTACCGTTATGAGAGAAGCCCCAGAGCACCAGCAGTGGGAACATAAAGTGGAATACTTATGATTGCGCGAGATAGTAAAGAGCTGTGTTTACATCCAGGTTCAAAGGCAACAGATCCAGTAATGAGTTGCGTTTACATCCAAGTACTAGGGCAACAATAACAATAAAGAGTTCATCCAGGTATCTACCAGGACAACAAAAACAATAAAGAGTTGCGTTTACATCCAGGACCAAGAAAATAAAAACAATAAAGAGTTGCGTTTACATCCAGGACCAAGACAATAAAAACAATAAACAGTTGCGTTTACATCCAGGACCAGGACAATAAAAACAATGTTTACATCCAGGTACCAGGACAACCAATAATCAGTTGCATTTACCTCCAGGCACCAGGGCAACAGAAGCAGTAAAGAGTTTAGATTAAAACAACATAGAGTTGTTACCTCCGACGTCATGCGCCATTTCAATAGGCACGCTCCCAGCTAGCAGACGCACGCGGGCCGGCAGCGGCCACAAGCTCAGCAGATGCGGCAGGCGATGCGCCGCGGCCGCCGCTTCAGGCCCGGGCGCGGCCCCCGCCGGCGCCGAGTCCCACTCCACCGGCGACAGCTCGTCAGGACACACCTCGTATAGCTCGCCTTTCGTGTTGATTGGGACGAACAGCTCCTAGAAATGGTCGAAAGAAGTAAGTACCAGAAGGAAAAATCAGACGAAAGAGCACTAGAATAATATAACATGTTCCCTACTATTTAAATACCTTTTAATTTACTATTTATTTTCGTTTTCTTATCCTAATCCACGATATTATGTCCAAAAAAAATAATCCAAATAGCAAAGGTCAATGAATCCGGAGTTTGTGAAGTGGCTATTTAAAAATTAAATTACCAGCTTGGAAGCTCTGGAATCGATCGAAAGACGTGCCAAAAGGCTCATAGGCAATGAAAAAATGACCATTGTGCTAAAAAGACTGCGAACTCTTGAACCGCAAAATTGCATATCGGCTTTTTTAACAGATACATTTTGGAGAGTGTTCGATCTGATCTGAACGACCTAATACAGGTGGTATTAGGTCGTTCAGATCAGATCGAACAAAAAATAAAAAATTTTTTCCTTTTTTCTATCGGACTGCTGGTAGCTCAAAAAGCGACATCATTTCATGGTAGACGTTCCAAAGACTCAAAACTTTGTTCGAAAAAGATGTTTGATTCTATTTTTGTAATAAGAACGTCTGTGTCTGAGGCTGTGGAAAGGGTTGCCTGTTTGGACTTTTCTCTAATGAAATCAGGACTGAATCGGTTTCTTCTATTCTCTCTCATAATTTTTACAAGCAGACCAAAAAAAGTATAACTTCAAAATTCGCATCATCTGATGGCATCTAAGAGTATAAAATAGGTAATAAAAGGTGCGTACATATTATAATGTAAATTCCTCGTCTCACAGTGGCGGTCACACATCAAAATGCAAGGCCACAGTTACTGCGTGACGACGAATGCATTACGCGCATAATGCCGCCACACAGGAGGTCCTTGCCACAGCCCTCATGAATAATACGACAATTTCGTACAAACTGACTCTTCCTGCTATTAAATACGAGAAATGCACCTCGCATGAAAATGGGCGCACTCTTTTATGTCCCAGTCAGGAATCTGACTACTGCGTGATGAATTGAAATGAGTAATTAATAATTACAAGTCGTGATAGCTTTTATTAATTACTTTCTGAGAATTTTGAACGTACAGTATAGTATTTTCTCTCTTACGCTCTATGAAAATCTCTATATATAAAAATGTTATGTTGATTTGTGTACGCTTCAAAAACTCAAAAAGTACTGCACCGATCGAGCTGAAATTTTAGAATGATATATAATCCGCGTCAAGGATTGTTTTTATCTAATTTTTGCATCACAATGTTCCACAGCGAAGCGTGGCAGGGTACAGTAACAAATAAATGACAATAGCCATGCAAGATGCTGACGAAGATGACCTTTGCGAAAACATGGATGAAACTAGTTTCATAGTAAATGGATAGGTGGCGCTAAAGTAAAGTTATTATGTTTCAAATTATCACTTCAAAACCTCCAATACAGTTAAATGTACTTAATATTGTACTTAATATTTTAAGTTTATATTGGAGCTCTAATGGGACTTTCTTTTCCGAACAATAAAACTCTCACGCGTCGCTAGTGCGGAACGCAATTTTATACGTTCATTAACTAGTTCTGCTACTCGATGGTAGATGTCGCACATATATATATAATATTAAAATGTTTTAGCAGTAAGCAAATAATAATATTACAAATAATTAATTTTACAATCAATTTATTACCATTAATAGTAAAAATAATATGGTATAGTCTTTAGGAACTACTCCGTTGGTGTTATATAATCAGCCTTAGGCATTTTCCGTGAAGCGGGCTTTCAGACGACACGCTAAACAATCTCTTCAATTTTGGGTAGGTAGTACCTAGCTATATTTATATTAGGTAGTATACATACAACCTTTATTACGATTACTTACTAGCTGTACCCTGCCACGCTTCGCTTTAGTACATGGTTATGCAAAAATTTGATAAAAACAATCCTTGCTGCGGATTATATATCATTGTAAAATTTCAGCTTGATCGGTGCAGAGCTTTTTGAGTTTTTGAAGCGTGAACTTATTAAAAACATAGCTACTAATTAGGTATTTGAATGTATAAAACTCTGACCTATTTTTTAAGTTAAAGTATAAATTTAGTTAAAAATAAAGGTTACGTCTGACCTTCGTGGTCAAGACCCTGTATCCCTGGGACCCTATAATTACGCCACAGCTACCTAGACGTCAAGGAATATATTTAGCGAATAGAGCCGCCACCTGCACATCAAACAGGTTCCGATCAACCCAAATAAAAACTAGGCTTCAGTGAGCAACAATGCTGCAAGTTTTTGCCTATCTAGATTAAAATACGAGTTTGTTACTTCATCGGAACTGGATAGGTAGAGTTGTGCGTTGTCCGGCCGACCGATCCGGTCAAAATCTGGTAAATTATTTATTTATTTATGCTTGCAACGCTTTATAATGCGTGCATTGATGTAACAATGCGATACACATTATATTCTATACTATTGTACATAGGGTGTTGCGTTAAGTTAGACATACCTACTTTATGAAATATAATATATTAACTGTTAATTTTTTTAACTATAAAAAATAAACGAATTGGTTACCCAATATCTAGGATAAAACAAGATACTAGATTAAATGCTAAGGTTTTGTGCCAGAGATGTAAGATGATATCTCGCCATTGGTTTCTTCGAACACAGAAAACAATGAGACAAAAATGACAATAACGATAACATATAATATTATTCTGTACACTTTATATAATAATATTAACGTAATATAGTTACATGTTTGTATTATAAAGGTTTAAGCAATCTATATTAAGTTTCGTATTTTTTCTTTATGGAATAAAACGACGGGATGAGCAGCCGTGTACCTGATGGTAAGCACACAGCCGCCCGTAACTACTCTATGCCACGTTTTGTATCCGGCCAACAATTTTAATCGGCCAAAACAGAAACAGACGCCCCTAGCCCGCACGACGCGAGGGCGTTGCCTCTCTACGATAAAAAAAAACTTAAATAAAAAATATCGATTATGCAAAATACACGCTATCGAAGATCTTTGTTTTGTCATAACGTGACTTCGTATTTATTATCTGTCAACTTGGAATACGCTTGACATGTCAACGTTTTGTTTTACATTAATTAATACGAATTTAATTATTAATAATTTTGCTAATTTACATTTAAAGTCTATAGGTACGTACGCAGTACTTTTTTAAAATAAAATAAGAAGTCTCTACTGGGATTCAGACATTTAAAATTGACGTTTATACTTTTTTATTTTAGTACTTATAGAGTGACAAGACGAGCAGGACATTTATTTGTCTGATGGTAAGCAACAAGCCTGGCCATAACAGAACAGAGACACGCAACTTTTGAAACATGAAGAGTCCAAATCATTACCTAACACTGCACTGCGCTCGTCACCCAGGGATTTAAGATGTTTTATCTCTATGCCCCGTAATTTCATTGGTGACATTGCCTTTCAAACCGGATCACAGTAGAATAACTGGCAAAAGTGTGGTACTTCCCCAGGCGGATTATTCAACGAGTCCTATCATCCTACAACTCTACATACTGTTTAGAGTAGTTTTAAAATATAAAACAAAACATTTCGTTACAATTAATTACGTAACTTTATTCAGTTCGTTACTTAATCTAAGCAATCGTAATAAATCTATTTTTTTATTAATTACATGCCAAGCTAATAAAAGCCCATAGTTCAACAAATGCAAACTAGATGGCGCTTTAGATCAATTTATTTTTATACAAATTATAATTCAAAATTACAGGAAATGCATAATAAAACAGGAAATTGAAGTAATTATTCACATTTATTTTAAGGTCCATAAAATTACTACAATGCAAAAAGATACTTTTTATGTATAAAAAGCTATGTTTATGGAAGATATCTTAAATCGCGCAATTGAAGTTTAAAGATAACGTTTAAAACCTATCAGTGCAAAACTCGATCATTGCGTGTCTATTGAAAGGAGAGACGGTTAGCACTCCCCTTGACAAGGATGGAACACACAAAAGCTGGTCTTGGCACAACTTGACCAGTCATTTTTTTACCTAGAACTAGCAATGCCACACTGCTTCACTCGTCAACTAATCAATATAAAACCCAAGTGAAAAATAAAAATGCTTGTTATCGTATTTTATTTGTGTAAAATATTTGTATATATGTATATGGTTATGTATATGGTATTTGTTGTAAAATGCAATGTTTCCAAAGAAAATAGAGATATAACATCTTAGATCTCTGGGTGACCAACGCAGTGCAGTGTTAGGTAATAATTTAGACTCTTGCCGTTCCGATAGCTGCGTGTCACTGTGCTGTTATGTGGCAGGCATGTCGCTTACCGTCAGGCACATGTCCTGCTCGTGTCTTCACTCTTTGTTTGGAAATATATATATTTTATATTTATAAATGAATGTTTGTCTGTATCTCCTTAATAAAATCGTAAACAATGCATTTAACCATGTGCTGATCTTTATCAAAGTGGTTATGGATGAGCCAAATTAGGTTTCTGAGGTCTTACAACTAGCGGCCAGTTCCGGTTTCGCTCGGATATTGATCGAAATAAAAACTATCCTATCTTTCAAGTTGGCTCAAACTGCACACGGTGTGCAAATTTGATTAAAATCGGTTAAGTAGTTTAGGAGTCCATAGAGGACAAACATCGTGACAGGAGATTTATATATTTTAAGATATTTTTATATAGATATACGAGCGAAGCCGGGACGGGATACTAGTGTATTACAAAATAAACAACTAGGAGGTCATAAAGGTAAGGTACGAGAAAGTAGACCTACTACGCAAATAAGGGTAAGTAGGCCCGTGGTATGAATATGAGGTACTAGGGCAACATAATCGACGATGACCGATCAGAACAATGCTCCTCCATATTTGGAGTAGAAAACTTTCTGTCTATTCCCTTGGTGACGAGCGTGAAACTTCACTTTTTAACGGACTTCAAAAACGAGGAAGTTCCAAATTAGACGTACCTATATTTTTATACGTTAAATAATAAATAATTATTTAAATAATAATTAAATAGATCAGGTTTTTCCGCACGGTTCCTTTGTTCTAATCGTAAGCAGCTATGGCGATAGTGATGTGCCGCGACAAAAGTATGACACTTCCACAAGAGCGACAAGACAAGAGCGGTCAGATCGTGATTTCAGTAAAGCATTTGTTCTAACTCTATACGTAGTATATTATTATTATTATGTAAACGCTTTGGTTACCTCAGATAAAGAATTTAGTAATTTTAGTAGTGGTAGGACTCTTGGCAGAGTCCGCCTGGGGAAGTACCACACCTTTGCCAGTTATTCTACCGCCAAGCAGTAATGTGCAAACATTACTGTGTTCCGGTTTGAAGGGCAATGTTTCCAGAGAAATTACAGGGCTTGGAGATATAACATCTTAGATCTCTGGGTGACGAGCGCAGTGTAGTGCTAGGTAATTATTTGGACTCTTCATGTTCCAATAGCTGCATGTCACTGTGCTGTTATGTGGCAGATGTTGTTCAACATCAGGCACAAGTCCTGCTCGTCTCGTCACTTTTTATTAAAAAAAAGGTCTTTCGACTGGGTGAATCGCGAATCGATTTTAATAACAATTATTTATTTGCACGAAATGATAGACTTGCCGAATGGTCCTCAATATATTTTAGCGAAATCGGGAGATATTAAACTAGTATAAATAGACCTAGTCTTGCGTAACGTCTCAGAGCGTCTTGGAGTCAAATTATAATGGCGATACCTGTTAATATCTCTAGGTCAGTCAGTTATAGTAATTGGAAAATGTTTTGCAAAGAAAGGTATTTAACTTGGAGTCTACATTTCCTTTTCGAAAGTTCAGAAGTCGGCCTTGGAAACCTTTGTGAAACTATCTGAGTGTTTATTTTTTACATAGCACGATTAAATGGGCACTATGGGTCAAAATTATATTTAATGAAAAACAGTCACATTTTGTAGTGCCTGTCGAGGTAGTTCCGCCATCACTTTTTGGGTCTCCCACATCGTCTGACATTCGATAGACATGTCCAGCCCAGTTCCACTCTTTTGGGAGAAGTTACACGCCGTATGGAAACTGCCTGGAAGACCCTTGGCATTTATGAACCAATAGGAATTTTCAAGCTATATCAAAAATAAGACCATTTTAGATAGCCGGTAGGTCAGCGTTCGTCATTTTTCCCCACACTATCGGTAACCATAACAAGAGTTAGTTAGACCTATTCTTTAAAACTGTGTCTAAAAATTACACTGTATCTGTGTTGTTTGTATAATTTTACATTTTGACTTACGTACCTATCTCCTATCTATCTATCACCGTAAATTGTCAACACCAGATGCGTACGGTATTAGAGGCAATGTGCACGACCTTATGAGATCTTATTTATCAAACCGTCAACAGAGCACACAAATTTGCAAAATTTGTTCAGATTCAAAACGAGAGATCACATATACATCGGAATACGAAAAAGTAAAATATGGTGTTCCACAGGGCAGCGTGTTAGGCCCGTTACTTTTCTTAATTTACATTAATGATCTGCCAAAGGCAACGAAGCACCCGACTGTATTATTTGCGGATGATAGTACGGTACTATTCATTGGTACGAATATTTCATGCGTTGAAAATGAAATTAGAAAGGCTCTAGACAGTATCATAAATTGGTTAAAAATTAATAATTTAAAAATAAATCTCAGCAAAACAAAACTAATGACGTTTAGAAATAGAATTAACAAATTAAATAAACTTGACGTTACTTATTCTGGAAATAAAATCGAAACAATAGACGCAACGAAATTCCTAGGTTTACATCTTGACTGTAACTTAAACTGGAAAAATCAGGTCGAAAACGTATGTTCAAGGTTGAATCAGTATTCATACGCACTTCATATGTTGTCAAAGAGAGCAAGTAAACCTACTTTATTATCAGCCTATAATGGCAATGTCTCGTCGCTGCTTCGATATGGTATTATATTTTGGGGCAATAGCTCAGGAAGGCATATGGTTTTCAGATCACAAAAGAAATGTGTCCGGGCTATCAGTAAACTGCGTCAAAGGCAATCTTGTAGACCTCATTTCCGCAAATTAAAAATGTTAACGTTGCCTTCGTTATATATATTTGAATGTGTAATGTTTGTGCGTAACAATTTGTCATTATTTGAAAATCTAAAAAGTGAGCGTCACAAACATAAAATTAGAATTCCTGTGCATAGCACAACACAATTAGGAAACAGTGCACTTTGCATGGCTCCTATGATTTACAACCACTTACCAGAACATTTTTGAATATAAAAGAAACGTATTTGTTTAAAAATAAATTAAAATGCCTTCTGACAGAGAAGGCATATTATACAGTTAATGAGTATCTGACTGATAAATTAGATTCAGATTTGTAAGCTTTTATTTATTTCGAGGATATTGGTATCTTAACTAGTTAAATGTATTAATCTAATGCTTTCATTATCATTACTCTGTTAGCAATACATAAACAATTTATGAATATGTGAATGAATAATAAGAAGAAATTTGCAGTCCTTGAATGGACAACTCTACGGAACCTAGTAACACTTACAGATTTTTGAGTTTTTACTTTGGGCATTAGTACTAGGTATAATTGTTTTTCATTACTCAATTACTTTATTCGTTAGCTTCCATTATCATTGGACTGTTAAAAATGCTTAATTAGTTTTGTATAATTATGTAATGTAGATAATAATAGAGTAAAATTGGTAGTCCTTGAAGCTCAGAGTGATAAATTGTAAAGTTTTTTGTCAAATTGTCGTAGACAACCTAATATTTGCATGCCGTAAGGTGGATTATGGAGTTCTCAATGTAAACTTTAAGATCTTATTGTAATTACCCATTTTCGCAAATAAAGAAATTTATTTATTTATTTATTTATTTATTTATAATCTTACAGTACGTTAGGTTCGGTTAGTTGATAATCTGACGTCATTAGATTATAATCTGATGGTTTATACAATTTTTCAGTGGCATATATATTGAATCCCAGCAATGGGAAGATAAATTGGGCTGTTTACTTGTTTGGCTTGTTTTGGGCATATTTATACTTCTACTGGATAGTAGGTACCAGGGCAACATATACAGTAAAGAGTTGCTTCCCACGGCTATCTCAAATGCTATGACACCACATCGTCCTTACGAAAGAAAAATATCCCGATACCCGTTTTAAATTAAATGCTATAGGAAATGAGTCTTGTTTTTCCAATCTGACGAGACTAAACGATGCGATTGCTCGAAGAATTATGGTGCGTTCAGACCAGCGTTCATAGCTTAATTTGGGTATCAAATGAAAGGGCTTGACTAGTAGAATACTATACACTATAACAAATTTCAAATCCAAGATGGCCGCCACCACAAAATGCCAAATTGTATTATTTTTTTCACTACTACCTCAATATGGGTATCAAATGAAAGGGCTTGACTAGTAGACCACTTTGCATTATGACAAATTTAAATCCAAGATGGCCGCTACCACAAAATGGCGAAATACATTTCTTTTTTCACAACTTCCTTAATATGGGTATCAAATGAAAGGGCTTGACTAGTAGAACGTTATACAGATGATGCGAGATCCGAGGTAGTCGGGGGTTAATCAAAATTTTTAATTTTGTTCTTGTTTCTAGGTAAACACGCTCCATCGTAGACCGCATCGTCGCGTCGCTTAAAATCAGGTGAGATGGCGGTCAAGTGTAAGCCAGTGTAAGTAAAAAAAAATTTTTTTTTAATTATAGTATGAGTAGCAATAAGCAAACGCTCCGTCTGTTATTAGTAAGTGGCATCGCTTATGAACGTCCACAACATCAGAGTAACCGACGACATTTTACCCGTCCGGAGAAGTGTTTAAAGATACCCCTTCAAAAGATTTTTTTTTGAGAAACTATACTTAGTTGATTTAATTTCATATCCAGCGATTACGCTGCAAAAGGTTACGAGTGCAATGCAATGCTAGGAGTCATTAGTGTCTATGTTTTTTAAAATTATTGCGTAGTTTAATGTTGAAACGCTCGTTGAAAAAACACAAATATTAATCAGACTAGGAAAACAGTATTACTTCCGCCCATAAAACACCAGATTAGACTTTTTATCTTTCACATTTTAAATATAATTTTAATTGGAATGAAAAAACTGCAACATGTGTCTAATGTATCTGATGTATCTCCATAATTCAATTTGCTAAAATAGTCACCATGTAGGTACATGTGGTGTACGTTGGCTATTTTTAACAGACTTCAAAAAAAGGAGGTTTCTCAATTCAACCGTATATATGTTTTTTTTTAAGATTGGCAAATTGGCATAGTTTCTAAGCTTTCTAAGTTTACTCATAATTCGGTAAGCAGAACAGGCCAAGCGAGACTAGAAAAAACTTGTATGTTTGTATTATTGCTTTTTCAAGCATAAACTACAGAAGCGATCAGGATTCAAATTGGGCAATAAATACTAGTCTGGAATAACATACTATACTACTTTTATACCGGGAAAATAATAGGATCAGGAACTAAGCCAGTGAAAAACCGCGGGAGGTTACTAGTTAAATAATAATAATAAATTGTTTCAATTCGTGAATTATTGTTATTTGATGTGTTCAATAAAGTGTACCTACATATATTTATTAGGAGAGCCAGATAGCCGATTAAATAAGTAAATATGTATATTTTTATGTACTTATCATATACTAGCGGTAATATAATATCACTCAGTCACGTCACGTCGGGTCACGTCCAACGGTAAAATAATTTTTGAAATCGGTCAATCAGTTCCTGAGATTAGCGTGTTCAAACAAATAAACTCTTCAGCTTCATAATATTAGTATAGAGTACCTGGTTGACCGAGCTCTGCTCGGTTTAAATGCGTTTATAAAGGGCACGAAGTAAAAGATTTTCTCAGAAAAAAAAGAGCAAAAAGAAAAGACTCCGCGAGTAACCATCATGATTCGAACCGGGGCCTGTTGACTCCGAGGGCGAGCATATTCCGTCTGAGTCATTTAGACTTAAAACACAGGGGCGAAATAAGTTATCGTATTCTTATGACATTATAGGAGTTTTTCATTGTCTAAAAACGCGCATAAAATGATGTTTAAAAAAAATAAAACCTAGCTAGATCGATTTAACGTCCCCGAAACCCCCTGTATACATAATTTCATGAAAATCGTTCGAGCCGTTTCCGAGATTCAGATTCTATATATATATACCTATATACCTACAAGAATTAGTCGTTTAAAGGTGTACGAGTAAGATAAGATAGAAATACTCACAAGCTCATGTTTGCTCGCGTGTCTATACGCACCTTTAGTTTATCAAACCAATAGACATTTAAAAATAACCAACTGAGGATTAATCGTTGTTTTTTTTTTCTCAAGCTATTAAATAAAATCTTATGGATATCTTTATATCGAAGGATGAGATTGGCTACTGGAAAAAAAATCTGGTTCTAGATATTCTCCAGAAGACAGGAAGAAACATCGGATTTAGCAAATTCAATGTATTTTTGATATCTGTTCATTTTTAATGTGACGATCTAAAATAGAAGCCCTGAATAAATGTTGTAAGTCCAGTGAATCTTCGATATTTGTAATTTTTTTTTGTCACTGTGCTGCTATGTGGTCAGGCATGTTGCTTACTATTAGCACATGTCCTGCTCGTCTTGTCATTCTACACTCTAAACATTAAAAAAATAGGTTTTTTTTTTTTTTTTTAAATAAAGAGTGACGAGACGATCAGGACATGTGCCTGATGGTAAGCAACATGCCTGACTCATAACAGCACAGTGACACGCAGCTATTGGAACATGAAGAGTCCAAATTATTACCTAGCACTGCACTGCGCTCGTCACCCAGAGATCTAAGATCTTATATCTCTAAGCCCTGTAATTTCTCTGGAAACATTGCCCTTCAAACCGGAACACAGTAATGTTTGCACATTACTGCTTGGCGGTAGAATAACTGGCAAAGGTATTGATTGATATTTTCGACGTTTGTGAGGTCAAACGAACTGCAATAGTAAACTTGTTGCCATATTGGTCAAATTAATTTACTAAATATTTAATATTTAATTTACTAGTCATACAAATCAAATTCTAAAAGTATATAGGTACAGAACAAAGTGGAGATGAACGTATTAGATGGGCTTATAGATGTTTTGCCCAGGGGAAACACTTTTGCTCCTCAAAGAGACAACATTGTGTCAAAATAATATTTAAAAAAAGATTTGATGTCATGAGACACCAGGAAAGTACGAACGAAGTTTCTTCGGATAATATAGAAGCAAGATGAGAAGCAACACATTTGTCAAAAAAAAACAAACTTAATTTTATTACTTATGACACAACCATCCGGAAAATTCAGTTGGCAACACTGGTTTATGGACAATTTTACGCGTCACTTCCGTTACATATTTTTATTACGGTTTTAAACTCACATTTTTTAGTTCTGTCGCGGTGCAAATAAATATTGCCTATCATCTCCTCTGTCTTTTCGTTCCAATATGAAGTTCCAAGTACAAGGGACTCAGTACACACAGGGAGTAGGATCGTGGTACCTGCTAGCCTGCTACGAACGCTGCGTGCCTGGTACTTTGCGTAATTAAGGGGCTCATTACAATACGCGAAAGACGGCTCACGTCATTTTTCGCGTAAAAGCTTCAGTAGGGTTGTCGCATTTTGAGTAACGAACGCTATGTTACTGAACTGATGTTTTGAGTAATACCGAATGGATGAAAAAAAAAGTATTTTTTGGGTGTTTCTGCAAGATGGAACGCGTATTTTTTTATTGTGTACTCAGAGTTGATCTCAGTCTTGAAAATTATTTAAATTGTTTCGTGTGTTAAATTTTTCAGCGTAACTCATCTTTTTCATGTAACCCTGTAGACTCTGAAACCTAATTACAGTTCATTACAAGATTTATTCTGCAAAAATAAAATCTAAAATGTTAAGTTACGATGTTAATATCAGTGTATTTAATTTTTCAGCATTATTCACCAATTTTAATAAAGAACAACATTTCTGAGTATAATAAAATGAGTTGCCTGAGTGGGTTTTTCCCGATAGTTATAATCTTGGTGTTTTCAAATCGAGAGTGAATCGGTTTCTTCTAGGTAAACACGCTCCATCGTAGACCGCATCGTCGCTTAACATCAGGCGAGATGGCGGTCAAGTGTAAACCTATTAGAAAAAGTTAAAAAAATAAAAATATAATGAGTATACCTACTATAGAGCATATACATTAAAAATATAAAATAGGTATATAGGTCAGTAACCAAGAAACTTATAGTGTTTTGTATTTTTGCATTTGCAGCGTAACCCTGTCGCATCCCACACTTAAAAAATTCTTGTTCTTAATGACCTTAACATTATGTATGTTCCTCAGAATGTTGTTGTAAAACTTTAGTTAAGAAGAAAATGTCCCTGCTATTTAATTTTATATCCAATCGAGCGCCCATCAAACAATATTATTACTAAAATAAAACGATTATACATAAATATTTCGAAATCGTGACATCCCTAAGATCCTAGCAACACGGTTCATAGAGGACACTGCCCTGTACTAGCAGACACTTAACAACAACCTCTTTTGTACACATTTCGACCCTATTTCGTTTCATACAAGCTTCAATTTCATTTGAGCTTAGTTGAGAGTTTAAGTTTCAGAAATGTCCGTGCTATTTGCTGAAAATGGAATCGAAACCATCCTTATTGCGTTGAGTTAAAGTTTATGTTGTGACGTGATTTTGAAATTGTTTGACCATTTGGCATGATCCTTATGTTTTGAGAATCCAGCTTGGAGCGTCGTTATTACATTGGGTTAGGGTTTATATTTCGTAAGACGGGTTACGAAAATTGTTTGCTTATTTGGCGAAATCCTTGGTAACTATGGTTTGTAGAACAAAAATAGAGAAAGAATTTAATGTTCTTTTGAGTGTAAAGGGTTTTGTACGTTCCTTTGGTTTTCTTTTTGGGATTATAATCATATATCTGTCGTGATTGGAATATGGAATAGTAATAAGTTAGCTGGCTTCATGCCTAACTTGCTCCTTGAGCCTGATCACTAAAATCGCGATTTAAAAGGACAGGGGTTGGTTAGGAGAGAAGAGAACGGTGAAAAATACTTTAGAGATCCTTATGCCTTTTTCAGCAATAGGTAATAGGTTATCACTTGACCGCCATCTCGTCGCGGTCTTCGATGGAGCATTCACTATAGACTTTTTTAAAGTATTATATAGGTTTACACTTGACCATCATCTCGCCTGATGTTAAACGACGATGCGGCCTACGATAGAACGTACTTACCTCGAAGAAACCGATTCACTCTCGACTTGAAGACAGAAGGTTGTATCCATATTGATAATCCCACTCAGGCAACGAATTCCACAGCCTAGACGTTCTAATCACATAACTGGAGTAAGACCTCCTCGTTGGAGTGTTTTGACCGTCAACTATGAAACGATGTCGCTTTTCGCTTGTCACTACAAGCAGTCCGGTAAAAAAGGCAAATTACCATTTCAGTAAGTATGTATTTATTATTATTTAATATTACGTATCTCTGAATTATTTCCAATAAATCTTCCTCGGTACCCTGTCTCCATGCTAGAATGAAGAACCCACGGAGACATCAAGATCTCCATAGAAACAGAATAAAATTAACTACATCTAAAGTACTAGCAAAATTGCATTGAAAACAAGAAAGGTCTAACATATTGCCCTTACATCCAGACGCGAGCGGGCGCTTTATTACGTCCGTAACGTCGATTAATCAACCTCATCACAGGCGGTGCAGCCGTAGAAAAGAAATACAAAACCACTAATGCAACCTCCTTTTTGTTCAGATAAAGGTTGCTACACAATCCTAGTAATATTTTAAAAGCAAACGTTAGGATATTTGTCGCTCAATCCCTTCGGAGGTGAACGGTTCGGGTCAAAACTTGGATTATCACTTGGTGAATAGTAATATTTTAAACTAGCGGTATATTAAACAATGTATTACCACACATCAAACTCCTACTAATATTATATACGCTGAAAGTTTGTAAGTATGGATGGATGTTTGTTACTCTTTCACGTAAAAACTACTGAAGGGATTTAGATGAAATTTGGTACCTACATAGATAATGGTCTAGTATAAAACATAGGCTACTTTTTATCCCGGGAAAATAACGAGCTCGATAACTACGCTCGCGCAACCGCAAGGCACTGCCAGTGCAGAATAAAAATACGACCATGGACGTATAAAAAAATTGGGCGTGGTCTCGATAAAATGAGTCGGACACATTTGCACGTGTGCGTTGTCAGGGTGTCACTGATAGGCTGTCATGCACACAATACACAAGTAGCGCGTATAATGAACCACTAATGTGTGCGTGTCAGCCTGTATGTGACAGCACACACGTGCATATTATGTGGCCGACTCGATGGACACAGTTTTTGTTCTAGCGAGACTTCGTCCGACTTTTTTATACGTCCATGGCTACGACATTACCAATCGCATGTCCATGGGTTGTAAATAAGCACTGAGTGTGTAAACGTCCTAACAAAGTACTTTAATCGCGATGTTAGCTATTTTCGTACCAATATTAATGGGATATGATTGGTACATTGTATGCAGCAATCGACTTATCAAATACTAGAGAACCGTCCCAGCTTTGTACGAGTAAACATAAGATTTGACTTAACTTTTGTACAAACGTTTAGGCACAGCTTTTTTGAAGTGAAAATTTCTTTTGGCGCGCCTCAAGAAAGATCTTTCGTAGGCTGTGAATGGAATTCTAGCGTCACGCTCTTCGTCAATCTTCGGGTGAACTCGGGACCATGGCCATTAGCCTTCTAGAAATGCGTCTAGTTCAGCCCGTGGCTACGCCCTCCGGTTTCACCCGCGTAGTTTCCAAAGTAAGTTATCAAATTCTGAGTTATAAGTTTTCACCTCTATCGACAATTCCTATGACCGCCTTTTTTTTGAACCCCCGACCAAAAAAGGGGGTGTTATAAGTTTGACGTCGATGTCTGTCTGTGGCCCTCAAACGATTTCGGTGCGTTTTTTTTTATTTGAAGTTTAATATCCGTGCGGATGTTCTTAGCTATGTTTGGTTAATATCGATTCAAAATGGCCGCCTCCACAAAATGGCGGACAAAATATTTGCTTCACAACCTACCTCAATATGGGTATCAAATGAAAGGGGAAATGACTAGTAGAATACTAAACACTATAACAAATTTCAAATCCAAGATGGCCGCCACCACAAAATGCCGAATTGTATTATTTTTTTCATTACTACCTCAATATGGGTATCAAATGAAAGGGCTTGACTAGTAGAACGTTATACAGATAATCCGAGATCCGAGGTAGTCGGGGGTTAATCAAAATTTTTAATTTTGTTCTTGTTATATGTTCGTATGAAAGCGCCTCGCACAAATCCACACAAGAGTATGTTATTTTGCACTCGCTTCTTAGCGAGAATATTTTATGATTTTTATGGACAGCGTAAAATTGTAAAATAATTTCCTTCTTTAACGCTCTAAGAGTTAATATCCGTTTACAAGTACTATAATTGATTGGATTTTATTGAGTTTATAATTTATGACTCGTGTGCTTGATGGCAATTTCCGTACAAATATTTTTAGTCTTGTTTTTTTTTAACTTTTATAGGTTTACACTTGACCGCCATCTCGCCTGATGTTAAGCGACGATGCAGTCCACGATGGAGCGTGTTTACCTAGAAGAAACCGATTCACTCTCGATTTGAAGACACAAAGATTGTAACCATCGGGGAAAACCCACTCAACATATTCCACAACAACGTAACGCAACGTAACGGCAATGTATTCCACAGCCTAGACGTTCTTATCACAAAAGTAGAATCATATCTCTTCGTTAGTATCTTTGGAACATCAACCATGAAACGATGTCGCTTTTTCGAGCTACGAGGCTTCCGATAGAAAAAAGTGCAAGGTGGTATCAGATCATGCAAATCAGTCGCACACTCTCCAAATTGTATCCGATAAAAACCGATTATCTTAATGCTTCTTTTGGCGTGTTATGCCCGAGCGACACGAGTACTGCGAGTAAAATTACTAACTTGCTAGCTTACTAACACTAGCATGAAAAACTACCCTTTTTTGAATATTTGACTTTATTATTATTAGGATAGAATATAATTCCCCACATTTAGGTGAGAAATCATACATGGACACAGTGACAAGACAATTTTTGGTAAGTCATCTTTTTTTCATATTACATTATTAGTATTATTATTTTTTTGGTCTTTTTGTTGTTTTTTTTTTAATATTTTTCTATACCTTTTTTTATCAACTTATATCTTTATTTAGTGTCTATTTATAGAAAACTAGCCTCGTGTCGCTCGGGCATTAGGGAAAATGACGAGGATACCAAGCCAAGACGCGGCCACCGTGTCTGGGCTGAACCGGGCCCAAATTATGGGCCTCAACACCCCCCCAAGTCCTTGAACTTGGGAGTCCTGCCGCCTCGGAGCAGACTCCCTTCTTCTTCGAACATTCCCCCATGGGGAGAAGGAAGAACACCTATGATATGAATGACGAGGATCCATTACGAGGGTACGAGTGCGCACTGTTAAGAAAAATCGATACTCTGAAGTTAAGTACCTAGTAAACATTTTAGTAATCATTGTAACTATCTTCAGCAATGAGTCTACATATACTACTTACGTATAGAGTTAGATTTTCCGCACGGTTCCTTTGTGTCAATCGTAAGCAGATGACGTGCATACTTTCTATGGCAACAGAGTGATGTGACAAAAGAATGACACTTCCACAAGTGCGACAAGGTAAGAACGATGCTACCCGTGCTTTCGGTGTAAAGCGTTTGTGCCAACTCTATACGTAGTATATGTAAACTCTTTGATCTTCGAATTCATACTTCTTGCGTAGAAGATATCATCTATTCTATGATTGAAGTCAGACTTCTAGCTTCGTCTACAGTTGTACCGAAAAATAAGGTTAAATCATTAGAAAATAAGACTCACATTCCCCTGCGGATCGACGAGCTGCGCGTATTTGGGAGCCTTCGCTTTGCTGCCGTCAGCGAAGACCCCCGCGAGTCGCAGCGGAGTCCCAGGCCGCGCCGCCGCCCGCTCATACTGGGCACCCACTCGACCACTCTCTGAAACAAGAACAAAATTAAAAATGTTGATTTACCCCCGACTAACTGTTTTTTTATTGTTTATGTGTTTGTAATTTACTGGTGTGCATAATAAAGAGTTTCTATCTGTCTGTATGTCTGTCTAACTCGGTTAACTAAAGTAATTTGTACAACATTCTACTAGTCCAGTTATTTTATTTAATATCCATATTGAGGTAGATTGTGAATAAATATTATGTCCACCATTTTGTGGAGGCGGCCATCTTGAAGCAATATTAAGCAAACATAGCTAAGAACATCCGCACAGAAATTAACCTTCAAATAAAGAAAACTGCATCGAAATTGGTCCATCCGTTTAAGCTCTACAGTGCCACAAACAGGCAGACATCGACGTCAAACTTATAACACCCCCTTTTTTGGTCGGGGGTTAAAAAAATTGAACCGCCAACCGGAACCGATTGCCGACTGCCAGAGTGCCAGCGCAGCGGCAGTATCCTACGCTATGGAGGGTAGAGCAAGGAGTATCATTGTGTACTTGAAAAAATGACCGGCAAAATGCATTAAATTAGAGTGGCGCCACATTTAAAATAAATAAAAAAATAAATATTAAAGGAAATTTTAAAGGAAATCAATAAATGTACTATTTACAGTACATGAAATTAAATCACTCTACTAGCTACACGCTTTCTCATAATTATTTAAGGTTATATTTACTGCATTATTTCGTAATATGCAAGTAGTTGACATTTTCTATGAGCACCTAACTGTCAATAACATTTTTTTTTTGACTCGCCATTCTTAAATTCATTTACAATTGCTACATTCATACCCTGTGTCTACATCAGCGACATAGTTTTTTTAACTTTCGCGATTTGAACACATAATGTGAACGCAATTAAACAATGAATTACATCGTGGTTAGGTCCCGTACAATATAAACATTACCAGCGACATTGTTGAAGATTTTTGAACTGTTATTTGTAGCCGAAAATAGATTCTTCGGCCGCCAGCCAGAACACAATTCAAATATTTAGGCAGTGTGATAACCAATGATTCCAGGTGTACACCAGACATTATAGCTAGAATAGCAATGGCAAAAAGAGCTTTTAACAATAAAAAGCATCTGTTTAAAGCCCAAATATCAAAGAATATTAGCAAGAGGCTGATTAAGATCTACATCTGGAGTATTGCATTGTATGGCAGCGAAACGCGGACCATGACTCAAAGGGATAGGGAAAGATTAGAGGCATTCGAAATGTGGTGTTGGAGGAGAATGGAGAGAATCAGCTGGAAGGAAATGAAGAGCAATGAAGAAGTTTTGAAGATGGTAGAGGAGAAAAAAACATTAAAGGAAACAATAGAAAACAGAAGAGGGAAGATGTTGGGACATCTGATATGACACGACAACTTCATTAGAACAATAATGGAAGGTAAATTAGAAGGGGAGCAGGAAGAGAGGTAGACCTAGGAGAAGTTACGTGAACCAAGTGAAGGAGAAGATAAATGTAGTGTCGTATCAGGAAGTCAAGGAGAAGGCAGAGTGTAGAAGTACATGGAAGGAACTACACCGACAAGAGCGTCGCTCTTAAATTATGAATGAATGAATTCGTAGCCACTTTTTGAAATGTCATACCTTATGAGATAATACTCTTTGCTCTACTTTCCACAAAAAGCACGCCGCAAGCCGGTGTCAGCCGCGAGCAGTAGTGGGAAAGCTCGAATAGTAGCGTCGCTGCTCGCCGCTGTTATTTCGGTGTGATTTGAGCTCAAATGCGTAATACCGCTAACTTAAAACATCGTTAGGAATCCGACACGTACCTATAATCTTTCGAAATCATGTGTCATCCACCAACCCGCACTGGGCCAGTGTGGTGGATTATGGCTTTGACTCTCTCCTTGCGAGAGAAGGCCCCGAGTCCCAGCAATGGGAACATTTAGTGGGTTGTTTATGCTTGAGCCTGAAGAGTCAAAGTCAAAGTCAAAGTACTTTATTCATAAATGTACAATTTACACGTCAATTAATAAAAAATAAAAACAAAAGAAAGAGCATACAAATTGTATACATTTTCAAAGTTTGAAACTAGGTACTACTTTACTGTATTACAATAATTATTGTACAGAAAACTGTCAAGCATTATACGAGTATAATGTCTTTATTGCAATTGTACTAACCTATGTCAAATTTATTTATTTACATTTTTATGGGAAATTTTCCATCACTCTCTAAAAATTCGCTGTAACTATAAAAAGTTTGATCGATAAGCCAGCACTTTAATCTGTTTTTGAAGCTGCCGAAACTTAGGGCCGATATAACTATTTTGGGAAGAGTGTCATAAACTTCCGGTCCCATAATGTGAGTTAACTTCTGTGACCTCGTGAGATAGTGTGGTATAACATCCAGCTTGTCGGCGTTGCGTACGTTGCGAGAATGTCTCTCTCCTCGCGTGTTGTACGATTCTAGATTATTTTTGAGTGTTCCTTACCCGAGGTAGGCCTCGCGCGGTAGGCGGAGATGGCCCGCGGCGACACGAGGGCGAAGGCCCGCGCTCGCAGCAGCGCCGAGATGGACCCGCGAGCCGACGCCAGCGCCCCGCCACGGCACCCGCATGCCGAGAACCAACCTGAGAACAACAGAATATCATTAACCATCGTTGAATTCAATTCAATTCTACTAGCTTACTACTAGTACTTCTAGATTCGTAGTTAGACAGAACTGGGGTTGCGTAGCGTTGTCTACACGAAGCTAGAAGTAGCGTGCTAGCTTGCTATCATAGCTTAAATAAAAGTGGTCAAGTGCGAGTCGGACTCGCCCATGAAGGCTTCCGTAGCAGCAAGTACCATAATGTAAAAGTTCTTGTCTTGTCTCGTTGTTACTTTAATCAGTGTTTTAACAATAGTGAATTTATTACGTATTTAAACAAAACTACTTACTAGATCTCATTCAAACCAATTTTCGTTGTAAGTTTACATGGTAATGTACATCATAATTTTTTTTTAGTTTTGTCATTCTCTTATTTTACAAGTTAGAGGGGAAGGGGGAATACACAAACATTTTACCACTTTGGAAGAGTCTCTCGCGCAAACTATTCAGTTTAGAAAAAAAATATTTTAGAAACCTCAACATCATTTTTGAAGACCTATCCATAGATAACCTACACGTACGGTTTGGATGGAAAAATCTTTTTGAGTTTCAGTTCTAAGTATGGCACACTGTGTGGACACCCCCTAACATTTATTGTTTTTTTTCTAGTTTCGGAGAAAAGTAACTGTTCCATACGGCCGGACAGACAGACAAACATGACGAATCTATAAGGGTCCCGTATTTTGCCTTTTGGCTACGGAACCCTAAAAACCAGCCTCTCGTGGCTCGGGTATCAATCAGGGATCACAAACATTTCCAACGGTGAAAGTATTTTTTAAATCGTTCCAGTCGTTCCAGAGATTAGCGCGTTCAAACAAACAATCTCTTCAGCTTTTTAGTATAGGTAGCCTATGGGCACGTCTCTCGATCAATTCCAAACCTTCAGGTATTACTTAGCCTATCCATTCATAACAAAGAGTTTACATATACTACGTATAGAGTTGGCACAAACGCTTTACACCGAAAGCACGGGTAGCATCTTTCTTGCCTTGTCGCTCTTGTGGAAGTGTCATACTTTTGTCGCGGTAAATCACTCTGTTGCCATAGAAAGTATGCACGTCATCTTCTTACGATTGACACAGGAACCGTGTGGAAAATCTAACTGTATGTATATATGTAAACTCTTTGGTTCATACGGTGCGAACCATACATACAAAAGCGAATCTGTGCTTGATATAACCTGTGCAACTGTTCTGTTTTGAGCTATCTTCGCACTTTTGAGAGGACACCCATTTTAACCGACTTCAAAAAACGAAAGTTTTCTTTTGGTTGATGTTTTTTTTTGTAATGTACGTTACACGAAAGCTCCGCCAATTGTGTTTTGATTGTTCTTGTTTCGTAGATGATAGTTCAGAGGTGGTCCCATACACATTTTATTGAAATGGTGTGGTGGTTTTTGAAATATGAACAAAAAACTAAAATTTACTTTCATATATACATATGTACACTCCGCGAGGTATAAGCTGAGCTTTGCATTAGTGTGAGTGATCACCAATCAGGCAGGAGCTTGAAATTTTGTCCGCGAGGTATAGGCTGAGCTTCGCATTAGTGTGAGTGATCACCAATCAGGCAGGAGCGCGGCGAGACAGAATGGCGCCGCGCCTAAGGCCGGTTGTCACACCTACACTATCCATGTACACTCACACAAATGCAAAGCTCAGCTTATGCCTCGCGGAGTGTATGTACCTTGATGTTATGGTGATTGCTTTTTATAAAATTTATTTTATTTACTTTTGCTTTGGTTACTAAAATTATATAGCAGTTTTTTTTTTTCGATTCAAATTAAATACAAATACAAAAATCTTTATTTCTGTTTGTAGGTAAGATAAGATGATAGAAAACATTTTAAAATGTAACCCATACAATATGACCTCTTCGAGAGGCATTCAATATATTTGGCAAGACAATTTGTTTTAGTCTTAATATATACAATGAAAAAAAAAAAATTATCAGCTGATTTTTATATCTTCCGCATCCTCGTTTCATTTCTGTTTTTTTTTTAGAAGCGAGCAACAGTTTTAGTTTCGTGGTACAAGGGTGGTCACACTGGTCACCCCCCGTTCTAAAACTTCTCTCATCATTCTAAAGTTCAACCATCCAATCGAAGACTGGTCGTTACGTTGAATAGCATTCCCTGAGGTGTAAAGGGCAGCCATTGTACGTTAATACCCTGTTATTCCTAGACATTTTTACCGGCTTTTTATTCCTAGATTTTTTAGACCACGTAAGAAACTAGAGTTGACGAAACGAGACAACGAAAACTATTAAAACATTTTATTTACAAAGACAATACATACTCTATAGTGGCGCTTCTTTATGACCATTTCTAATAGGGTTGCATTACAAACTTAAATATCGAGTTGTTGAATTGCAAAACTAAATAGCTTCGTACTTATGTGCTTAGGAATATGACTGAGGCTCCATTAGAAGTATGCAAGTTAAATTTGTAGTCAGTAATTTCTTTGTCAGTTTTCCTGTTAGCTTGAAGACGGTTGGAATTCCCGTCTAGTTTTGGATGTTTTGTAAAGCGTTTCTGAAATGAATAAAAACTATTTTGTCTAACAAGGGAGAATTTATCTACATTATATACATTTAAATAGTGTCCGAAGACTTGTTGCCGAGTCCACTTGGGGCATTGAACAAACGTACTGTGTTCCGGTTAGAAGGGAAATGTTTCCAGAGAAACTATACGGCAAGGAGATAAGTATTTTCTTAGTGACAAGTGCAGTGCTAGGAGATGAATTGAACTCTTCATGTTCAAACAGCTGCGTGACACATACAAAATGGCGGATTGCATATTGATATATAAAAGGGCTTGATCAGCAGAATACTATAAGCTATGATAAATTTCAAACCCAAGATGACTCCACCACAAAATTTTAAGGTTTTAATGTCTTTGGTTTTCCTGGAAGCATTGTCCTTTAAACTGAAACAGCAATTAACAATACAGGCGCAGGATATAAATTGTATTATTAAATCATATTGTTTATACTGTGATACAAGCTTCAGCTAATTTCTATTTCGCCCGGGATTAGTGTAAATTCAATTCAGTTTCATAGTAAATGAGCTACATTTACACTAGCCTTTAGTGTAAAGCGTATAAAGATCGATTTAACATGTTCTTTAAAGCACCTTAAACTCATAAAAGTGTCCTTAATTTAGATAGTAATAGGGTATAAAGTTGAGTGGTAAAGTTGTAATGAATTAATGTAGTGCAATCTTAGTAATATGGTAAAAGTTACGGCTGGTCCAATCGGGAGAACGGAGACTACCCTTCGGTCAACTACTAAATCGGCTTCGACTTTGCTGTTGCTGTCTTTATCATTTCAATCGAAAGGAAAGTGAGACCAATATCAAAGCTAGGAAAGACAGTTTTAGTTAGGCTGTAGACCTGTTAATTAGTATTAATCTGACGTTAGTTACAATGTTTATAGTCCAAGATCCCAGAGCCGCCAGACGTCACGTATTTTCTGATGAACGAAATGTGGACGATTGAGTAGAGTTAGTACGTACTAAGAACACATGCTTACCCGCTAACTTGCTTAGACGGACAATTTTGAGATATGGGGTCCAGAAGATACATTACTTACTTCACTTCTATCTACTTATTTTCACGTATACCCAATACTCCCAGACACTTTTTCTCGGCTGTTTTGTTTAACAGACGCTTTAAAACTCCCAAAATAATGACAAGTTCACTGAAATTCTCATACTCTATTTTTTCATGTTTATCAGACAACTATTTTAAAGCCTTTTCCGAAAAGACAAACGAAATCAAAATCAAAAAAACTTTTATTAACCATAATACAAGCATTCATACAGTTTTAACATTTAAAACAAAATTTCTTAAAATCATACACAGTGCAATGTTAATAAAACTAACAGACCGATCTAAGGGGCCAGTCATCCCCCTAAACTCATAATCTCGTAGGTACATAAATGTTTTTAATGTTTTTATGTACCTTCTGGACCCCGTACCTCAAAATTCGCCGTCTCTAAGTATGTGTTCTTAGTACGTACTTACCTACTCAATGGTACACATTTCGTTCATCAGAAAATACGCGACGTCTAGCGGCTCTGGGATCTTTCTCTATTACCAAAATATTGACTAGCTAACATCAGGACGTCGATTCTTCGAGACGATGTACGCTCTAAGCGTAAAAATGTACAATCATAATTTTTCCCTAACCCGCCAAAATAAATTAGCTTCAAAAACAATATCACTTTGGCAGTGGCAATATTAGTGAAATCACGATATAATATTATGTACTTTTTGTACCTTACCTACCTATCTACATATTTATAACGAAGGTGTGGGTAATAGTAACAAATTAACAATATTGCGAGTTTAATCATTGTTTATCCCCATCTCAAAAACTTCCTAAAGAATATTTCACTTCAAAAATGTATCTCAAAAATTTTAATAATATTCTAGCCAGGACCAAAACTTGGCACCAGACTCGCGCAGCCACAGCGCAAGAAATGCAGAACACTTTCACTCTGCGTGCAGTGCTTAGAGATGAAGCGAAATGAGAGAGAACAAAAATAATACTGTTTATGCTGAGTTTGAGTTTGAATAACAATAAGAGTTTAAAGGTGGGTCTACATAAGTTTAATGTGTAATATTATAATAAAATATACAATATTATTAACTTTTATTAAGGGCTACAAAACAGAAACAAAATAATCAAAGAATTTTAATTACCGGCCATATAGCTTAGAGTGTTGATCTATTAGGCAACCGTGATAACTAGGTTAAATATATAATTATTATAGAAGGAAATAAAATAAGCTCTTTGAGCGCTTTTTGTAGAAAGAGCACAAAGAGCCATACTGAAGGTCGCAACATTTCGTCCCTTTCTCTTCTCTACGAAACGGCTCTATAAATCCTGCAACATTCTATCAGTAAGACAACTATTTATTTTGAACACGACACTAAAACAGCACACAAAACTCTCCTACTGCACTGATATTACTAAAAAGAGACGTAAGGATATCGTATGTAGCTCAGAGGCACAGACGAAACATGCCTTCACAAGCAGATTTTTCATATTTCTTGGTCCATTACTATAGAACCGACTAAATAGATTGCTATCTATTTACGACCAAAACTTTTTACACTAAACAAACTGTATGTGAATATTTGCTAACACTGATGAAGCTGTCATGGCATATGATGAAGCTGAACATTTGATTTTAGTTTTAAAATAATTAAGAAATTGCATACCTATCTTTTTTAATAAGCAAAGTATTTCATAAAATACCTTGTCTTTTAACCAATTTTATTGTTTAGTTTTATTATCTTCATTAATGTAACTCTTAGTTAAAATAGGCATTTTACTCGCCTGAAACACAGGTTCTACCTAGTTCAGGCTGATAAAATTAATATACCTGTTTATAGCTGCAAGAAAATATTGTATAGTTAAGATCTATGTTATTGAAATAAATTTTATTTTATTTATTTATTTTATAAGAAATGTAATGAGTATACTTGAAAACAGCTAAGTTATAACTTGAGGAGTTAGGTTATAGCTAAAAGGAAAATTGTTTATTTGGCCGTTCGGATGAGAAATGTGGAGTCAAAACGTGTTGTACGTAGTAGAGGATAATTTATCGTTTTAATTTAAGCTTTGCTTATTGAAAGGCTGTGTACTGTTGTGTGTGGAATGCACATAAATATGGCTTTCATATTTATTGCATTACTAGCAGTGATCCGCGGTTTTACCCCCCGTAGTTCCCCTTCCCGTTATTTTTTCGGGATAAAAAGTAGTCCGTAGCTATTCCAGACTATAATCTAAATGTATTCCAAATTTCAGCTCAATCCGTTCAGTCGTTCCGACCTGATTGAGTAATAACATCCGAGTATTGAAACTTTGATGCTTTTAATATTAGTAAGATTTCTACAGTTGGACAAGGGATTCTGCCATTGGCCGTTTATACCAATCCATGGCTTACACGCTTCCAACTACCACAAACATAAAAGTATATATCCCCAACAAATCTAATAACAACTCATCAGTGAAAGAATAAAGACTCAGTTAAATCCTCTCCTCATAAACTCATCACCACCATACGAAGAGTATCAAAGTCACTCAAACTTTTTATGGAGTACTATAACTTTACGAGAAACCATTATTGCGATCAAGCTATCACTATAAATTAGCATTCTCTAAACTAGTCATTATTCTGCCGGGATAGCTAAGTTTATGGCAATTTTTATGGCTAAAAAACTAAGAGCCAGACAGCCTGTGCGGACGACCTTACAGCCAAGGTCGGACGCCATGGTTCTTGGACTAGGGTTGTCAAGTTCTAAATTTGTATACGACGCTATCAAAGAGTTAACTTTCTAGGATCGTATGAATCAGCATTTGAACATTCCGAGCTGAACGCGTGTGGTTGCGCAGAAAATATTTTTTGTAACGAAGTGCAAGCTATTCACGCGAAGTGCGCATATAGCTATACAGTTAGCGACAATATCATTTATAACATCATTTTTAGGCGAAGTTTTTAGACAATTTTACAAAGGATGCCGAATTATTTTTTAAACACAAACGTTGTTCCGCGTATTGCCCGCAAATATAGGAATTGGGTCGCAATTTTTAGTACGCGAATAGCAAGCGCGAATGAAGAGTTTTTACTTATTTCTACTACGTAACACACGTGCGAGGGCATCTCACATATACTCAGCATATCCAGAATCACACGAAACAACGCAGTGCTTGAGACTGTAAAAAATACTACACAAAATAAAAAACTTCGGCAGTTAGAACAGTACTCATGTATGGAACTTCTGCAGTTAGAGATATACATACATGGAAAATGGCAACCCTGCAGGGTTCCGTACGTGGTCACTGCGACGCCAGTGACCGAGGCGTGACCCCGCGCGAGCCGATGTTAGATAACATTAACAACCACTTCTTATGCAAGGGTTGGCTTTAAACAAACCGATAACGAAAACAAAATGGCGGAGGAAATGTTCTACTTAAAGTATACTTGTTTGGGAAGAATAAAGAACGCAGGTTTTTTTTCAGCTATTTTACTTTATCTAGGTACGAAGTATGTTATTGTAATATTCATTATATTTTTTCAATGTAATGTTGTATTTTTCTATGTATGTCGTTGTCGTTTTTTTGTGTTTTTACATTTTAATATAATTTAAATTAATATTATACAGAAACTCATTATTTTATTTTTTTCGTTGATTAAGTAAAAAGCGTTAAATCGTTACTTTCATACTAAATACAGTTTCTTTAAAGTAAAGGACGAAGGGTAGATGGTCGCTACTGTCTATCGACTACCTCTAGTTAAAAATTAAGTGTGATATAATTAATTATAGCCAGTTAATATCTTTATGGTTATCAATATACCTTTATTAAGATTCTAATGTAGAACCGAGTACTAATATGGTCATATTTTAAATTTGAGAAAGGAGTAAGTATCTTTATTTATGGGATATTTACCGGACTTGTATGGTAGAGCGAGTCCTCATTATTTCAATGATGGATAGATTAATAAATAATACATATCGGCGAAAATTTCTCACACAACACCAACTAGTCCAAAATCCATAAAAATAAACTACGGAGCCAGTTGTGACATTATTTCAATCTACGGTGTCTTAAAATCGAGAGTGAATCGTTTTTTTTTTAGGTAAGCACACTCCATCGTACACCGCATTGTAGCTTAACATTAGGCAAGATGGCGGTCAAGTGTAAACCTAAAATAGAAAAATACTTTAATATAATTATGATTATTAATGTTAATAAAGGTTGTGCAGCTTAATACAATATTTGAGACAGTAATAACGCAACATTTTATCTTTTTCCAGTAGTAGTAGAGATTACTAAGTTAGTGAAAAGTAAGATAATAAGAAAGTTAAATACTCAACTTTAATTCCAACTAAACTCATTATTCATGTCTATAAATCGAAATAAATTACTAGTGTTTTTATTCGACACAAACGAAGAAACGCACATAAACAATTTTATTGTCAGTATAATATTATTATTTATTCCCAATGGATGTGTAGTGCATAATTAAACACGCAATGGTTAAACCTGTTCAAACTTGCAGTTCATTTTTGCGAAACTTGAGCCTAGGACCTGTTATTATAATAATTCATGTGAACTGATTAACGTTGGCCCGTGTACTCTTGTAGTGCAGTGAATGAGAGCAGTACAACGATCTTGTGGTCTTCGAGTTCGAGAGTAAAAACGACATGTTCAAACGACATTTGACAACAAACATTGCCCAATGTTTTAGTGCAATTACATGGGCATATAGAGATAAAACATCTTATATCTCTGGGTGACGAACGCAGTACAGTGCTAGGTATTGATTTGGACTCGTCCATGTCCCAATAACTGCGTGACATTGTACTGTTATATGTTGCTTACAATCAGGCACATGTCCGCCTTGTTTTGTAACTCTATGCTATGAAAAAAAACAAGAGTGAACATAAATCGGGTCTTTACTTTGTAGAAGAAGAAATTATGAAAGAAATTATTTTTTCATCCCACCAGCTCGGAAACAGTACTTTTGCTCCTCGATATCAGGGCGCAAAAGTCGTTTTTACCCTCTAGAGGTTAAAGTAAATTTGAATTTAGAACATCGTGTGTACTGAGGTTTTGAATTCAAAACAAAATTCAACCTATTTATTTCTACCTCCTTGGTGCCGAATGTATCATACATTTTTTTTAATATTTTAAAAACTCAGTCTCGGAACCTCCTTGGTGTACTTACTTTTTTTTTAATTTGCTTAGCGCGAAAACATTAGAAAATTTGGATTTAGTCATTTCCTCGCTGAGGTGGAATGAAAAGTTACGTGTTGCACTCGAGTGCAAAGGTTTTTCACCTTGTGCTCTTTTGATTCCCTTGCTACGCTCAGGATTCTAATTTTGAATCACGAGCGCAGCGAGTGATTCCTTCGAGTGAGTGAGCATCCTTCGCTTGCTCGGTCATCAAAATTGAGCACGCGGTTAAAAATCAACTTTGCACTCTTGTATAACAAATAACTATTCTCGAGGACGTTTAGCAACTTGATTTCAGTATACGAGTAGAAAAATGAACTGAAGTGACTTTTCGAAAAGTCTAATATTTTTAGATACTATAATGTTTTTATGGTAAACATTTTTTTACTGTTAGAATGAAGGAATAACAATTTGAAAAATTGTTAACATCCCTACTAACTAGCAGTGGTCCACGGTTACACCCGATCATTTACCGGTCCCATTATTTTTTTCAAGATAAAAATTAGTCTATTAGTTGCGTTAATCCATAATTACAAATTTGTAATAAACAAAATGTAGTTTACCCTAAAATGTAGATTGAAACGAATAAGAAAATTAAAAAATATATATATATAATCAAATGTAAAAGAATTTTTACTTTTTGAAGATTACAGGTTGTTTTTGCAAATTAAGTAATGAAGTTTAGGTACTGCCAGGCTCAGTAGTCTGTAGTCCCACTGCATATCGTCCACTGTGACGAAATGTAATGCAAGCCTGATGAGTTAATGATATTGTCTTCTGTTTGGCAAGGGATCTGTCTTAATAACTAATGACGAGATGCAGATACCAATGCAGAAATTGAAGTTCTACTATGGTGAATTTATTCAATTTTAAATTCAGTTTATAGAGTAACGAGACGACCAAGACACGAGCCAGATGGTTGACAAGGCCTGCCCATTACAGCACAGTGACACGCAGCTATTGGAACATGAAGAGTCCATATCATTACCTAGCACTGCACTGAGCTCGTAAGCTCGTAACCCAGATATATAAGATAAATGATTTTAATAAAAATACTGCTAAGTGCTACATACTTTTTTATGATAAAATGATGGATTTAACAAATTAAAAGTTATTTAATTAAAGTTTTATCGTTTTTTTTCATAAGTTATTTTACATGCAGCTATAAATATAACCTAATTTTTATAACCTGAATAGTAAACGTCGTATTTTTACCACCCAAACACTTACCTTCCGCTGTCGCAAGACATTGCCTACTGTTTCACAACACTAATCCGTAATGGGTAATGCTAGACCACCGACAGATGCTAAATTGGTAGTTGATGTACTGATGCGATAATTCACTGTGGCGTATAGTCGGAGGTATTATGAAATGGTATTGTATACTAATGACGGTTTAATAAGATGTTTTAAAAGAAAAGTATTTCAAGCTGTGCAAGTACATAATAGACTAGCAGTCCGTACCGACGTCGCCCGTGGTACATAATATAGCAATATAACATAATATAGCCTATAGCACTCGACGATCACATACAAATCGAATAGTTCCCGAGATTAGCACATTCAAACAAAAAAACCGCTTCAGCTTTATAATTATTAATTATCATTACATAGTTCATTACATTAGTCACTTCCCGCGTCTGTCCGTCTCTAATATGTATATGCTTAGATCTTTAAAACCATCAAACCGATTTTGATACAAGTTTTTTTAATAGATAAGGAAAGAAAAAAGTGAAACACGGATAATTTTAAAGGTTTCTAATGTAATGTCATAAATAAACACATTTTTTGTGCTTACACTGCAAACGCTGGCGCTGGCCAAACCCTATTATATGAGCTAGATCACAAGAACAAAATTAAAAATTTTGATTAACCCCCGACTACCTTAGATTTGTTATCTGTACAACATTCTACTAGTCAAGCCCTTTCATTTGATACCCATAATAGGGGAGTTGTGAAAAAAGAAACGTAATTCGCCATTTTGTGGTAGCGGCCATCTTGGATTTGAAATTTGTCATAGTGCAAAGTATTATACTAGTCAAGCCCTTTCGTTTGATACCCATATTGCGGTAGTAATGAAAAAAAAATATAATTCGCCATTTTGTGGTGGCGGCCATCTTGGATTTGAAATTTGTTATAGCGTATAGTATTCTGCTAGTCAAGCCCTTTCATTTGATACCCATATTGAGGTAGGTTGTGAAGAAATATTTTGTCCGCCATTTTGTGGAGGCGGCCATTTTGAATCGATATTAACCAAACAGCGAAGAACATCCGCACGGTTATTAACTTTCAAATAAAAAAACCGCATCGAAATCGGCTCATTCGTTTGAGCTCTACGGTGCCACAGACAGACACAGACAGACAGACAGACAGACAGACAGACAGACAGATAGACAGACAGACAGACAGACATCGACGTCAAACTTATAACACTCCTTTTTTTGGTCGGGGGTTAAAAATAGTACCCAGCAATATTGTACCCCTTCAAAAGATCTATATAAAAGTTTGCAATAGAGTGTATGTCTATCTCTTAGGAATAACGCACATTAACCATTTTTATTATATTAGTACTTACTTATATGTATTTAGTATCATCAGCATTGCACCCGTGCGAAGCCGAGGCGGGTCGCTAGTTATAGTATTAGTATAGATTGCAGTATTTTTTACTACACTAGAATTATTAATTACTACATATTCACCGTGGCTATTTGGTGGAGCTAAACATAGCAAGTGACACTAAAGTAGTGCTAAAAAATCGCAAGTTTAGAAATGCATTTTATTAAAATAGAAGCCAGAAGTACCTAGCCTCTTTGCAGAGTCCACCTGTGGAAGTACCTACCACAGTTACCAGTTATTCTACCGCCAAACAGTAACGTGGTCCGGTTTGAAAGGCAATGTTTCCAGAGAAATTACAGGGCATATATTTAAAACATCTTATACTCTGGGTGACGAGTGCAGTGCGAGGCAATGATTTGAACTCTTCACGTTCCGACAGCTGCGTGTCACTGTGCTGTTATGGGCACATGGCCAGGCATGTTGTTTACCACCAAGTGCATGTTTGGCTCGTCTCGTCACTCTATAGTCTATACTAAAAGACCAAAAGTTCGCGAATATAAATTAAATTAAAACAAAACACTTTCTTCAAGAGTTATCTCATGTTTGAATAAAACGTAACCTTTAGGGCTTCGTAAGCATTCTGCCTAACCCTAAATAAATCAGTTCTCATTATCACATAACAGCGACTTGTTCTAGCGTACCTAGCTCGCCTAAATGGCGTTGTGATGCAAACTATCTTATTTATTATACTCCTATTCTTGTTTTTACGCAATGTTTAGTCTGGGCTTGCATTTTTAGTGGTCAAACTCGATGGGATTTTGTGAAACTTATCGTTGCAAAATTTCCTGAATAAGTACTTCTAGAAGAAGAAGAAAGTTTTTTCTTAAAAACGCTTGGAAGGAATTTCTCCCAGCCGCCATTAAGACCGCCATTTGATATACTAGCAAAGCCTCGCGGTTATACCCGCGTTATGTGTCTGATGGTAAGCAACATACCTGCTCATAACAGCACAGTGACACCCAGCTATTGGAACATGAAAAGTTATTTATCTTTACAAATCTTTACATAGCACCACACTGCGCTCGACACTCTGAGATATAAGGTGTTTTATCTCTTAGCTTAGTAATTTCTCGGGAAAGGTTTTTCCGTAATAAATAACAGCCGAAAGTAGCAAAAGAACGAAAGTGGCCGTCATAGCTCAAAGAGTAAGCAAGCTGAAGTGGCAATGGGCAGGCCACATCGCTCGCAGTACTGACAACCGATGGGGAAGAAAGGTTCTCGAGTGGCGACCACGAACCGGAAGACGCAGTGTTGGACGGCCTCCCACTGGGTGGCAGATGACCTCACAAAGGTCGCTGGAAACCGCTGGTTGCAGGTTGCGCAGAACCGTTTGTTGTGGAAATCTAGGGTTGAGGTCTATGTTCAGCAGTGGACGTCTGATAATGATGATGATGATGAATCTAATATATCTGGAATCAAAATTTCAAAACAAACATCTACTGTCGAACTAAAATCTAATTTAAGATTACTTACGTGATATTTTAGTAAATTGTTGGTCAGTACAGTATCAAAACGGCGAAAGAAAACCATTGCGAGGGAACCAAGAATCTTTAGATTTAGAGGTCATGCCTCACCTGCCAACACTGGACTAGCGTGGTGGAAGTATGGTGTTGACTTTCTGCTAGTAACAGAATGCTCTGTACCCCAGCAGTGGGAACATTTAGTGGGCTACTTATACAGTATCAAAAACAAAGCTGCATTTCGGATTTTTTTTTAACTTTTATAGTTGTACACTACCGCCATCTCGCCTGATGTTAAACGATGAGGTTTAACATTTATTCATTTAGGTAAACATTAGAGTGCATGAAGTAAACCGCGCCGAACGACATCCGACTTGCTCGACCGCGGGCAATGTCCTGATTTTGTGAAACTAGGGCTGGGTTCACAACTAAATAAACACATTTACAGTAATTTTAATAAGAATAAATATAATTTTCTCTAAAATACCTACTTCAATTTAAAATCCAACTTAGACTCTCGACTTCATTTTTTAAACCAACTTAACCTGTTTTAAACAAACATATTTTGTTCACGGACCTGTAGTCTATTACACACAATCATTACTATTTATTATTGTTGTTACAGAACGGAAACATTGTGTCAGTGCAAATCTGTAAACAAATAAGGTAATCATGACGAATAATAACATGACGAAATACGATTTCATTTGTAATACTATTTTGACTCATATTAAATGTATGCGATTATTATCTTATAGTGAAAGAGTCCGTGAACCCCAGACCTTCGTTATTTTAACATAGCGAAAAAGTTTGTCAGTGCATGCTCTCGACGTAGATAACGATGGACCATTATGAAGTTTGGGTCATCCTGGCTTTGACAGATAAATGGTACTAAAGATGTACCGATGAGATATCGATCTAAATATGTCAAATTATAAAGTCTCATATTTTAGTATTGCCTTCAGAATTGCATTACATCAATAAAACATTGCGTCAAATGTCTTCTACAACAAGCGCAAGACCCAACTAACCTTTTTTTGTGAGGAAAATGGCTTTACTCACCTTCCACCGTGAATGGGCACGGCAAGTGTGTCGGGAAAGACACCATGAATACGACAGACATTTTTTCCCTTATCGACTAAAACCGGATTGATGGTCGGCAGCCGAGAGGTCCGTATTCACCATTCAGAGTCCTCGTGGAGGACCTTCATCTGGAAGACTCAAGAATTTTACTGGACCGATATAACAGCCGAGTAACCTTTCCAATTCTTCAAGTCCCTTTCCCCAACCTCTACCTTCTTCCCAGCCCCGGCCGGGATTCGCCACCACACAACAAAATGCCACCGCGGCAAGTAGCTGTGTGATGCCCAGGGTGCACAACATATAAGTTCCCGAGCCACACACCCCAAGCCCTACTAACCTAAACCAACTCCACATTATTTACGCACACACATAGAGCATACCTCAATGAAAAATCGACTGAAGTGGTTTGAACCACTTCAGTCGATTTAAAAAATTCAATCGAACTTAATCTATAAAACAAATAAACATCACAAATTCTATGCCTAATGTCTCAAATAACTCTTAAATATAATCCTCAAACAATGCGTTGAGCAATATCATTGTTCATTGACAAAACCGTGGGTATAAATATAGGGTGACCATAATAAAGCCACACCAGACAGACTAGAAGCAGGATAATCGTTTCTTATCATTATTCAACCTGTAGATTACATCATTAATATTAAAGAGCAGTTTGATAAGTTTTCGAGATATGCTTTTAAGTAGAAAACATATTATACTTTTAATTATTCTATGCTCGCAAATATGTATATACTTAATATGTATGTATGTAGACTGTTGTAAGTACTTACTGGAAATATTTCTCTCTGTATACTCGTTTGTTGAGGTTCAAAAAGTCATACAGTTGTTATGGTTTTTAAACATTCGCGATTTGAACACAATGTTTATATTGTACGAGGCTTATTCAGGATATAAATCATTGTTTAATTACCTCGACGTTTCGGTAGCGTTACAATCGCCGGGGTCACTAGAAGACTGCAAGTCTCATCAATATCGTGATTAAATCTCATACAGATTTCTAACAAGTTTTACATTTCTATCTTGTCCCGATGTTGAGAAAAGGCCCTTACTCCAATGAGGTATTGTGATGACTTATTAACTTTAGGGCTATTAACACACCGTCCGCGACCCGCACCAGCGCACCACGCAGCGTAGCGCTTGAATGCGTATTTTGGAGTTGCTTGTAAGTACCTCCGTTTGTATAGAGAATACACACAGTCCAACACATAGATAATCCATCCAACGCGCGCGGTAGTTGTACTTGTAACAATCTTTATATATAAAAATGTTATGTTGGTTTGTGTACGCTTCAAAAACTCAAAAAGTTCTGCACCGATCGAGCTGAAATTTTACAATTATATATAATGCGCATCAAGGATTGTTTTTATCAAATTTTTGCATCACTACGTGGCAGGACACAGCTAGTATTATATAATTACCAAAGCTTGTAATTTCTATAGATTAATAATTTATTTATTTATTCGCGTATATGAGTATACAAAAGATCTTAACAGATACACATTTTCAATACAGAGCTCCATAATCCACCTTTCGGCATGCAAAACAATAATTTTAAACTAAATCAAATAAATTACACAATATCAACAATAAACACTACAGAATCAGCAGAAATGAACCACAGACTAAGTAGAGAGACACTCTCAATCAACCAATGACAGCACATATGGATGACATGGGTTTCTTAATCGTCAGGTCCAAAGATATTTAAAATGTGTTATTGTTTATTGGGCAGTAGGTAGCTTAGTTTAAAATGATCAAAATGTATATTATGTATGTAACAGTTAATGTATAAAATTAAATAATGTTGGAAATGCTTCACACCCCACTAACTACCCCCAAAATAAGCAAAGTTTGTATTATGGAAGCCAGATGATGATAAAATACTTATTTAAGTAACTGGTGTAATTAGATAAATAAATAATAAATAAATCTTGGTGGACAATTTATACACAACACCATCTGACCCCAAACTAAGCAAAGCTGGTACTATGGCGGTCAGATAGGAATGTAAGTTTACTATTACTAAACTATTAAAGTACTTAAAAAAAACTATAAATACATATTATTGACTTGACATAGACACACTCAGACACGCAACAAATAGATTACTTAACTTAAAAATATTAACTAATCACACAAATATATTTGTCCTGCGTGAGAATAGAACCCACAACCTCTGGTTTCGTGGGAAGTCTTATTGCCAACGAAGTTATGAAGCCAGTCATATGTCAAAGTCAAAGTCAAAGTCCGATCTATTTCAAACTAATGGTATTCCTACATCTATGCGCATGTTATGTTTACGGTGCATTTAGCACCTGAGAGAATGGACCGTCTGTTTATCTGAAGCAAACTTTGCACTGTTGACAGGATAACTTACTATGTTCTGTAAAATTTCGTATAGATTATAGTTTTTGTGAGGCCACAATAAAAGCCATAAACCAAGAGTTGAAGTTAATCATAGTTTTTTTAAACAAAAATAGAAACAACAAATTTTACTAAATAAATAAAAAGTTTATTTATTTACTAGAAGTGCTCTGCGGTTTTACCCGCGTAATTTCGTTCCCGTTATTTTTTCAGTATAAAAAGTAGCCTGTGTTCCTCCAGACTATAATCTGAATGTGTAGTATAACAGTTCCTAATTTCCGCCCGATCCGTTTATATGTTCCGACGTGATTGAGCAACAAACATCAAAAGTTTCGCATTTACTATGTTAGTACGATTTTAAGTATCGGGGACTCGCTCCAACCCCGATACGTCCCAATACATTGTTTTTGTACAATAAAGTGTTTTATATTGTATTGTATTTGTACATCAGGATGAATATCATATCACGTAGGTACCTATCTATCCTACTAATATTATAACGTGAAAGTTTATAACAGGGGTTCCCAAACTTTTTAGCCTGCTGTTACTTTGAGAATTAATTATTTTGAGCACCCCTTTTTTTCACACACATACTTAAAAACCACTATAACTCCAAATTAAATTAATTGTGTGCTATATTAGCGGAGATTAAATATTTATTCTAAACGAGACTTTTACTAAAACCCCCAAAAGTTACCTTGAGACCTGAGCGCAGTAGGTAGCACAAAACGGACTCCAAACCTCTACACAACGGCCCCATTTTTTCTCTGGATTTCTTACCCTTTAGACCTATAGCGTCCACAAGGGGGCGTTATCGCCCACTTTGGGAAAGGCTGGTTTATAAGAATGTATGCGTATGTTTGTTACTCTTTTACGCAAAAACTACTAAAGGGATTTGGATGAAATTTGGTACATAGACTGGTCTGGAATGGCACATAGGCATTTATTTATGCCGGGAAAACAATGGCATCGGGGACTACGCGGGAAAAACCGCGGGGTACTTCTAGTAAATAATACTAGTGTTATGAACAACTGTAAAAGCTTTAAACAATGTGCAACAAATGTTACGCAAAGTTAATTTAATTCAACAAAGAAATATATAAAAAACTGTGTCAAAGTTCAGTCACATGCATGTTGCACCAAAATGCATAATTTATTTGTGAATTAATATTACGTAATAGATATTCTCATAAATGAATGAAATAAGAGAAAAGAAACATACAGGGTTATACTCATTTTTTATATATTACTAGGTTTTGCCCGCGGCTTCGCTCGCGTTTTGAAAGTCGTTGGCCTAATCATTTATATGAAAATTGTATCCCTTGTAAATACAACGAATAAAAAATTTAATACAAACTTTTATCCCCTAATTTATGCCCTTGGTAACGTAATTTTGATAAATCTTTTCTTAGTTCGCAAACCCCCGTCTTAGCGAGCGTCTACGTGCTAAAAGGCACCTCCAGGCAACTCCTCCTGCATATTTTCCGGATTTTAAGGTAGTTCTGGAATCCTATTAATATTTATGGGTTACAAAAAGGAGTATGCTTTCTTTTCGAGATTTGTGCCTTAGAGGCTTTGGATTAAGGTTGGAGAAGATTGGTTCGTTAGTAAGAGTTGTACACATCAATCAATAAGTACAACTATTCTTTATTATTCTATTAACAACTATTCTTTGACTGGCCTAGTGGCTTAGTTGGTGGTAGCTCTGCCTGCGAAGCCGAGGGTCGTGGGTTCGATCCCCACCCAGTGCAAATATTTGTGTGATGAATTCAAATGTTTGCACTGTGTCTGGGTGTTTCTATGTATAATAAGTATGTATTTAAAACTATATAAGTATTATATCAGCTATCTGGCTGCCATCACACAAGCTTTGCTTAGTTTGGGGTCAGATGGTGTTGTCTGTGAATTGTCCACCAATATTTATTTATTATTATTTATTCCCCTTCAGAGTAAAGGCGTTCAATGTAACCTTGTATAAACCGATGTTAATTCTTAGATAATCCATGAATAATTTATAAAGTTTTACTTGAAATGTTTAGCGAAACTAGTTTTGCAAACTTATGTTTTTTTTCTTTAATCAATAAAAGTGGCATTGACCTCAAAATATTTATATCGAGAAATGTTTTGTGTCGGTGACGTCAGGATGCGCAATACTTTCGTAAATATTTTTATTGAAATATCTCTGACATCATCGTTACTACCAATGGTAATAAAATGCATTGTTTATGTATTATTTATATTAAATCAATGCAATTCACGTAATTTTGTGACTAGTCAATTCTTTTGTAATAATAATTCTTTCACTGCAGATTATTTTTAACCCCCGACAAAAAAAAAGGGGTGTTATAAGTTTGACGTCGATGTCTGTCTGTCTGTCTGTCTGTCGGTCTGTCTGTCTGTCTGTCTGTCTGTCTGTCTGTGTGTGTGTGTCTGTCTGTGGCACCGTAGAGCTCAAACGGATGGGCCGATTTCGATGCGGTTTTTTTTATTTGAAAGTTAATATCCGTGCGGGTGTTCTTAGCTATGTTTGGTTAATATCGATTCAAAATGGCCGCCTCCACAAAATGGCGGACAAAATATTTCTTCACAACCTACCTCAATATGGGTATCAAATGAAAGGGCTTGACTAGCAGAGTACTAAACGCTATAACAAATTTCAAATTCAAGATGGCCGCCACCACAAAATGGCGAATTATATAATATTTTTCACTACTACCTCAATATGGGTATCAAATGAAAGGGCTTGATTAGTAGAATACTTTGCACTATGACAAATTTCAAATCCAAGATGGCCGCTACCACAAAATGGCGAATTACATTTCCTTTTTCACAATTCCCTTAATATGGGTATCAAATGAAAGGGCTTGACTAGTAGAATGTTGTACAGATAACAAATCTAAGGTAGTCGGGGGTTAATCAAAATTTTTAATTTTGTTCTTGTTACGTTTAAATAATCTTACTGATATGATAAACGTCAATGTTTAGATGTTTGTTGCTCAATCACATCGCAACGGAAAGGGTTGAAATTTGCCATATTTAGATTTAGGAACTACGCGGAAGAAACCGCGAAGCGCTGCTAAAAGTATAGATATTTGGATATTTACTGCTCAATCACGTCGAAACGGCTGAACGGATCGCGTTGAAATTTGGAATACCGTTAGATTATTATAGCTTGGAATAGCACAAAGACTACTTTTTATCACAGAAAATATCCTATGTGCCGTTTCGGACTATAATCTAACGCTGTTTCAAATTATAACGCGACCCGTACCAACGTGCTTCGAGCAATGAACATTCAAACAACCAAACATTCTAACTTATATATTAGTTGGATTATTCACGTAATATTAATTTTTTTTCGTTTTACATCATATATCATCAAATACGATGAATTCATTCAGTGTTAATTGTAATTTACTGAGTGACCATTTTTCTTTTGTATTACACTAGACATTGAATATTTATTTAATTAATTATAGTATTGTGATATTTGTAATTCATTTATTCAATTGTTTTGAATTAAATCTATTAAATTATTATTTATTACTAAATATCATGCTGTAAGTACAACACAATACACAAAATTGTACATTAACAATTAATTACGAGTACCTAATGCAATAGGAATGACGACAGGTCCTGCATTTTTTTTTAAAGTGGGCAGAGCCTTTATTAACAAAACTAAAATACAATGAGAACTTCACTACACTACGAACCTACCTAACTACTTACACTAAGCACACCTGAATTATCCATAGACCACTGTAGGTTTACAGATAATCAAGATGTTCAATCCCACTACCAATCGGCATGCTGACGGCATTACCACGCTGAATGGAAAGCAATTATATTTAATTGTTTGATTCATTCATTCATTTATAATTTAAGAGCTACGCTCTTGATAAGATAAGATAAGATAAGATAAGATAAGATAGCATTTATTGACATATTAAAAACATACATTAGAATTAGTAACAAATTTCATTAGAAACTAATTGCTGAACATAGTATTAATATATCTCGTCATTTGCAAAAAATATAATGTCATTGAAAATATAAAATAATGTACATCACAAAATTAATAAAATGCTGTATAGGGGCATTATTGTTACTATCTATTATATTTAATACTGTTACTATCTAAATTTAATTATTCTATTAAAATAATATCTATATATTATTGTGGTAATATAAGTACCTAGGCACGTACAGTCTTACATAGCCAATTGCTCGTAAGCGTCATAGAAACATAAATACTACTCGTAGTTAAAATTTAAATATTCACCTATGCTGTACAAAGTCCTCTGAATTAAAAGCTGTTTGATCTTTCCTTCAAATATTAATTTGCTCGAGATGGTTTTAATACTTTCCGGCAAATGATTGTATAAAACTCTACCAAAGTGAATGGGCAGCCTCTTTGCAAATGCAAGTCTGTATGGTATCGGCTGCAACATAATCCGCGTACGTCCTGATCGCCGATCTTTTGCTTCAGTCAATGAATATTTTTCTATATTGTCCCTGGTGTACTTGAGAGCTTCAAATATATAGAGTGCAACCGATGTCATAATTTTTTGCTCTCTATAATGTTCTCGGCAACTCTCCTTAAACTTTGCATTGACTAGGACGCGTATGGCACGCTTCTGCATTTTCAAAATACGTTGGGAGTCACCGGAACAACCCCAGAAAACTATACCATAAGCCATAATCGAATGAACATAAGCATAATATGTCTCTTTCAAACTTTCCGGAGACGTGATTTTCTTCAGCTGTTTTAATGCGTATGTGGCCTTGGCCATTTTCTTACAAGTTTCCTCTATATGATTCTTCCAGCTTAATGCAGGGTCTAGTAAAACCTAACAATTTTACTGCGTTCGTGCTCATGATCTCAGTTTCATTTAATAACTTCACAGGTAAGATCCTTTGGTTATGGGCTTTAAGATTAAAGAACATAATGTTTGTTTTATCCGCATTTAAATGTAACCCATTAATTCCAAACCAATAATTGAGTTTTGAGAGAGTTGCTCTGATTTTTGTAATTAACTCTTCAATAGAGCTAGCCTTTAAAATTATCGTGGTGTCGTCTGCATATTGAATAATTCTTCCGTCTATTTCCAGCATGGATATATCATTGACGAAAAATAAGAAAAGGATATTTCCGAGCGCCGATCCTTGAGGAACGCCTGTGTTGATACAATGAGGGTTGGATTTTTGTCGTTTATTATCTATTTTTATCTCTACCGTTTGTTCCCTGTTCAATAAGAAAGATTTTATTAAGGCCAAGCTCTCGTCCTTAAACCGTAGATTGTGAGCTTTCCTAACAAAAGCTCGTGATTTATAGAGTCAAACGCTTTAGATAAATCTAAGCAAATTGTGGCCACTTTTAATTTACTCTCCAGACCCCCCTACAACATTTTCGACGAGAGCATGAACTGCAGAAATTGTAGAGCGGCCAATCCTATATGCATGTTGTGTGTCGGCGATCACCGTATGCCGACTAAAATAGGCCATTATATTCTGTGCCATTAGGGATTCAATGAGTTTCGAGATAGTCGGTACAATTGTAATAGGTCTGTAGTTATTGACGGACGACTTTTCACCTTTGCCTTTATATAGCGGTGTCAATCTTGATTTTTTCAGAAAGTCGGGATACTTGCTAGACTGGAGAATATTATTTATTAAGTATGTGAAATGATCTTTGAGATTAAATAAAACGCTGAATAAGAAATTGCCAGACACATCGTAGATATCTTTTGTATCAGACTTTTTTATTTTTATTTTTGCTAAATTTAGAACTTGCGTAGAAGTAACAGTGTCAAATTGAAAATTGTATTGGTCTTGAACTCTCTTTTTCAGAAATAACACTGCTGCTTCCACATCGGGAGGATTTTTAATGCTCAAATTGTTTGATGTTAAAACAAGGTATCTATTAATATGTTCAGCAATTTCGTCTTCGGGTACCGTTACGTTACTCGCACTATCTACAAGGGACCAATCCCATTTCGGTGTAGTTCCTTCCATGTACTTCTACACTCTGCCTTCTCCTTGACTTCCTGATATGACACTACATACATTTATCTTCTCCTTCACTTGGTTCATGTAACTTCTCCTAGGTCCTAGGTCTACCTCTCTTCCTCCTCCCTTCTAATTACCTTCCATTATTGTTCTTATGAAGTTGTCGTGTCGTATCAGATGTCCCAACATCTTCCCTCTTCTGTTTTCTGTTTCTTGTTTAATGTAAATTTGTTTGTTAAATTGTTTGATATAATGAAAATATTTAATTAGACTAAAATATGTACCAACTTTAATTTTTATACAAAAAGATATCAAAATTTGAGATCATACAAAGTTGGATGGACAAGTCCATTTTAAAAATACGAAATTATTAGAAAACTAGCTGTACCCTGCCACGCTTCGCCTTGGCACATTGTAATCCAAAAATTAGATAAAAACAATCCTTGATGCGGATCATATATCATTCTAAAATTTCAGCTCGATCGGTGCAGAACTTTTTGAGTTTTTGAAGCGTACACAAACCAACATAACATTTTTATAGAGATGTATTTTTACTATTGGATAAATAATTCATTCAATTTACTAGATCTCATTCAAACCAATTTTCGTTGATAGTTTATATGGTATAATGTACATCATGAACTTTTTTATTTTTGTTATTCTCCTATTTTAGATGTTACAGGGGAACATTAATATATGATTATGATGATGATGACATAATACGTGCAAAGGTAATAAAAAGGTGAACTTTCCCATTATTGAAGTAAAATATCGATTTTCCAGAGAAATGCCTTCAAAACCTCTCATATTCTAAAGATAACGGGACTCGAGACAAGCGCAGATAAAATACAGTACAATACAGAATTGGCGAGGTACAAAAGCTCAAATATGGCACAATAAATAAAGATAGTCGGGGAGACGGAGAGAAAAATCACAAATGTTTGTCACAAATGCTGTTTAAAATACAATTTCACTACACTAAAAGTAAACTAGTGGCATCCCGCGGTTTCACTAACATACACTGGGATAAAAAGTAGCTTGTGTTATTCTAGACTAATTATCTATCTAGGTCCCTACAAAATGAACACTTATTTTTCGTTACATATATTTTAAAACCAGTTATGCAAAAAATACTTGTATGTAAACAGTAATTAAAACCATTATTTTCTAAATTCTGATTATTATCGTTATTCTATCTATCATGCATGAGAGATAACCTCTTCCTTTTTTTAAGCGTGTTAAAATAGTAAAATCAGTCGAGCCTTTACAGAGAAGCAATCTACATACGGGACACGATATCCTACTAATATTATAAATGATAAAGTTTAGATGTTTGTCGCTCAATGACGTCGCAACATCGCAGCGGATCGGGTTGAAATTCGAAACATAGATAGTTCTGGGATATTATTCAAGGAACTAGTTAAATAACACTGTGTAGTAAACAGGCTAGGCTGTTCATTGAGCGGCTGATTAAGCTAGTTGGCTGCGGTATATAATTGTTATGATCTACTTTTTTTTTAATATAGAGTGACGAGACGAGCAGCACATGCGCCTGATGGTAAGCAACATGCCTGCCACATAACAGCACTGTGACACGCAGCTATTGGAACATGAAGAGTCCAAATAATTACCTAGCACTGCACTGCGCTCGTCACCCAGAGATCTAAGATGTTATACTCGTATCCGCCCTGTAATTTCTCTGGAAAGATTGTCCTTCAAACCGGGACACAGGAGTGTTTGCACATTACTGTTTGGCGGTACTTCCTCAGGCTGACTCTGCCTAAAGTTCTACCGCTACCAGTAACTTCAGTAGAATGTGACCGGCCTCTCTGCCTAGCATTATACAAGAGCCGACGCCCACCGCGCCGGGTCACCGCGGTGATAATAATTTGCATCCAGAACCGGGAAGCTCGCTTATCAACCCCCAGCCACTACATCAGGCTTTCTCTCACTGCCCCACATCAAAACTCAACCATACCACAAACACTCAAAAGTCCAAAATTCCAAATCAACCGGAATCAGAATGGGCGAATAGTTGATAGTCTAAATCTGAATACGTCGACAAACTAAAGTCAATCTTAACTTTTAGTATAAAGGATGTGAATTACAATGATGGTTGAATTTGAAGGTCTAGATGTTATTTAGAACCTTCAGGTTACGTAAGAAGGTGCATAATGTGTTGTTCAAAACTTTAGAACAAATAGCAAAATCAGCCCACGGAAGAAGTATTTCATACAATATGATGGTTTCCTGACGATGTCTTCCTTCACCGTTTAAACTCATAGTAATGACAAACTTGTCCATTTATACTTGTTGCTCATCGACGTCGGAACGGCTGAATTAATCGGGTTTAAATTTGGAACACAGATTATCTATATTAATAATTTATTAATAGTGAAGGGGGTACGGTAGACTTGATCGAAACCTTATATGAATAACATAAAAAAAAAATGATTTTGAGTCGACAACAAATGTCCACAAAATTCGGATTATGGAGAATTTCGTAAAATTCTGATGACACTGACAAACAACCGCTGTCGCCATCTTTGGTGTGAAGCATGTTTCGTTCCATCAATCAACACATTGCGTGCGTCCGTCGCGCCAAAAAGTATCCATCACAAAAAAACTGTGACTTATGTGACTACGTAAAACGAAACGTCTTGCCGCGGGACCGGAATTTTATTAGTAGGTACTTATATTTAGTATCAGCATTGCAGCCGTGCGAAGCCGGGGCGGGTCGCTAGTACTTACATAATGTTTATATTGTATGGGGCTTGATCACGATATAAAATAAATGATTTATACAATGTAAACATTATGTGTTCAAATCGCGAAAGTTTAAAAACAATATACACAGATTATAGTCTGGAACAGCTACTTTTCATCTCGAGAAATCGAGAAATTATGAGACGGTTCGGCGACCTAACAAGCCGTAACGAGAAGACTGAAGACATTGTGGATCGTGGGTCGCGTCATTGGGTCATGAGGAAATAATCTACCCTCATTTGGTCTTCAAAAATTTTGCTACCGACGGACGCGCCGCGTCGAGATAGATAATCAATTGTTTTTTGCTCAATTGCGTCGTAATGTCAGAACTTTGGAACGGATCGGGATAAAATTTGTAACAGTAAGATTATAGTCAGAAAAAGCCATCGATATAAATCAATAGATATGCCCTCAGCACCTTGAAATTGTAGACAAACTGCGTCTGTGCGTGTAGCGTGAGTTGTTCGCAACTACCAATCTACTTGACCCCTAATCGCAAGCGGCGAGGTATGTTGCGGTTTTACTTATTTTGGTTATTGACAACGAACAGTGATAAGTAAACGTAAGTGATACGTCCGGCGTTAACCGCTTCCTACAACCGACTAGAGCAGAAAGAGTGAGCTCACTCTTCCCAATAACATAATTCCGTGCGCCTGAATTTTGGGAGGGCACATCCATTGATTGATATAGATGGGAAAAACACAGGCTTTTTATTCCGAAAAGATAACGGGAATTACGCGGGTAAAACCGCGGGCCACTGCTACTTATAATATGCAGTTAGAAGGGCCGAGTGAAGTCGTGTCGCGGCGCTAGTAACAAGAATAAAGTGAACCTCACCTTTTTCGTAATATCACAAAGGTTAACTAACTGGATGCATAGTCTCGCAGATTTATGGTCGAAAATGTACTTCCTCATGTTACGGTACGGCTACTGTGAGATGCGGAAGGTATCAAAAGGTAGGGTTACGCAGTTTGGTTAGTACTTATTTTATTCTATTTTAATACTGCCATTGTATCAAATAATTTAATATTATTCCAGGATCAGTCGTCATGGCTATTCAGGTACACTCCGCGAGGCTTAAGCTGAGCTTTGCATTTGTGTGAGTGTACATGGATAGTGTAGGTGTGACAACCGGCCTTAGGCGCGGCGCCATTCTGTCTCGCCGCGGTCCTGCCTGATTGGTGATCACTCACACTAATGCAAAGCTCAGCCTATATATACCTCGCGGACAAAATTTCAAGCTCCTGCCTGATTGGTGATCACTCACACTAATGCAAAGCTCAGCCTATACCTCGCGGACAAAATTTCAAGCTCCTGCCTAATTGGTGATCACTCACACTGATGCAAAGCTCAGCTTATACCTCGCGGAGTGTAACATAGCGGTCTTGGACCGCTGCGCGCTGCTCACGGTACGTCACGGCCCGACATCGACATTAGAATGTTGGTAACGCGAACCCGTAACGTTTTCCCATTTCAAAAAGCGTAATCTAAATAAGTTTTCACTTCAAAACTGTACAGTTAACTTCTGTTTAATGCAGACAGATAGAATATCTTTATTACGCACACACGAAATCATCACAGAGAAAAAATTACACTATTTAAGAACAGTATGCCATTTTTGCTACCATATACTTTTAACATTAACATTGTACTTAGATATTGGTAGAATCAACTCTGCAAGTCAGTCATCTTGAGTAGTATGAAAGTTTGTTGCTCAATCACGTTGGAAGGTCCGCACGGATTGGGACGAAATTTGAAACACAGTTAGATTTTAGTGTGGAATAAAATATTAGCTAAATATTAATACACCTAATATAATAAAAAAATATTAAAATATTAGGAAAATAGCGGGAACTCGAACTGCTGGTAGTAAGTAGTAGATAGTATAATAGTAGAATCAGCTCTGAAGATCAGTCGATGGACTGGCCGTCTAAAAACATATTGAGTAGTACCACAGTTTTAAGGTGCGTCCCCCACCAAAACGAGTTTTTTGTCCAGTTTTCAGAGCAATTTACTCATTAGCCAAAACAAATATCAAATGGTAAAAAATACATTAAATTTCTACAATTTCTATTCTTTAAAAGAGTTAAAGCGTTTATTCTAAAATTTGAGCGTTAAACAGCGACAAATCCTACTGTTTCTCTCTTGCTCTTTCTTGCGGTGTGCGATGAGGTAAGAAATACTCAAGGTCATTTGCTCGGGGTACGGCCTTAATGGATTTGTTAAACTGTCATAGAACTCTGCGATCCTTTCCGTTAAGTCCCTTATTGCGTAACCCTTACCCTTAAGCTAAGGTCCTTTATTACTGGGGCCACATTTAGATTTATTAGCATTCACATATGATAGTAATGACTTAGTTAATAAATGTTAATTCATGAAGCACAGACGTAGCCTCTAGGAATCTTAAAATGAATAATGGTCTATTCGAACGGTACATTCAATAATGGATCCTATTAACATAAATATTAAAGGTTGTTTAGATGTTTGTTCAATTACGTCGTAATTTTAATTTTTTAATTATACTGAAGAGATCAAGCTGAAATTTGAGACTACAAAATTGTTTTCCCCTGAAAAAAAAACGTAACAACCGACCTCAATTTAAAAACACCACAGATTCGAATACATCATGCAAATTTTAGATTTCTGTTTATAGTATTTTAAAAATAGCTACATCGATTTCGATAAAATTTATACTATGATCTACCAAACAAAAAATAATCATGACAATCTGTTTCTCTGTGTGTGAAATAAAATTTTCAAATGTTAAATCAATTGGCGTTGCTATCGTATATCATTAGGCACAAAAAATACAACCTTCCTCTTCCCTTTTTTCTTTTCTCCTTGTTTTGAAACCGATTAAAACAATCTACGAGTATTTACATTCATTACATATTTCATTGGTCTATGGATAATTCAGGTGTGCTTAGTGTAAGTATGTAGTGTAGTTCTCATTGTATTTTAGTTTTGTATTTACATTCTAAATTAAAAAAGAAGAACGTAAAATTATAGCTTGAAGTACCTAATAACATACAAACATATCTATATTCTTCCATTTACGGTGCTATTATGATGTGTTCACATTTAACAGCTAATGTAATGTAATATCATCGGATCAGTGTTTACGCACGATTGACTCAGACGATGTCAAAGATTAAACTGATTATGCAAGAAAAGTAATATGTTTGTAGGTCGAGAAATTACCACTGAAGATCTGCGCATTCTGCGGCACTATCGTATTCCACAAGGATAAATTAACGCTTCTATATAGGAATGAAGTGGTTCCGCAACTTTACCGTAGATGATTATAGTGGTGGACACAATAAAATAAATTGGTACAAGTTGATAAGATTCACGTTTGTATATTTAGTACAGTAAATAGGTAGAGTATAGGTATTTTTGTTACTATTAGCGCATCGCGGTTTTACCCGTCGCCGCCTAACTAAATCGTCTTTCGTTTTGCTATTGCGGTCTCTATTATATCAAGCAGAAAGAAAAGAAAAAGCAGTATCAAAGCCACGGTAATATTATCTATCAGTAATTTAACTTAGCCGTTTCTTTGACATTCATACCTACAGCTGCGAGCACGTAAACAAACGATAAGGCTTATGCGACTTACACGAGTCGGCTACCTTATTTCATGCACGTTAAGATAGAGATTACATTGGGAACACGTACCGATCGCGCCCCGAGATCGAGGCGCTTAGGTACAGCCCGCGTTTCGTCCGTTTGTATGGAGTAGAAATACTGGTAGTTAATATTACCGTGTCAAGGCTAAGACAGTTCTAGTTAGGCGGTAGCCTCCGATGTTTTTCCGTGATATACAGTAGCTTATGAGTTATTTCAGGCTGTAATCTGTGTTCTATATTTAAATCAGACCCGTTGAGCCACTTCGACGTGATTGAGCAACTAACATCAAAATTTTAACTTTAGTTAATTCACGTGTTTGCAAAAAAATGCAAATAATGCCGGAAGAATTATATTGCCGGGATGCATTATGCGTCTAAGATTCCTACGGTAGCTGATAAAAAAGCTGATAGCTTTAAAACAGCTAAACCGATTTTGATGAAACAAGGAGCCAAGGACATTCGACTAACATTCCCCCTTTCAAACAAAAACGTTTTCAAAATCAGTTCATCAGTTCTTGAAAATTCACGAGAGAACGGGTAACACGCGTGTTTAGCCGAGAATATAATGCATAAAATTGCATCGAAGTATCAGGACTCGCTCCATCATATAATCACGGTATACGAGTAGGTAGGTATATTCCGAAATCAAATGATTACCTACATACTGTTAACGTGTTAATTCAAAGTTTTATATTCTAGATCAATTTTATTATCACGTTATGCTAATTAAACACAATAATTATCTACAAATATATTATACTTTAATTGAATTTAACAACATAAAATTCAATCACAGCAAAATTGACCTTTTTTATAATGCATAAGAGTCATTATCAGCGGTCACATCTGATCACTGCACTGTAATCACTACCTATTGGTATCTATACTAATATTATAAAGCTGAAGAGTTTGTTTGTTTGTTTGTTTGAACGCTAGGATCTCGGGAAGTACTGGTCCGAATTGAAAGATTATTTTTCTATCGGATAGTCCATTTATCGAGGAAGGCTTTAGGCTATAGAAAATAACTCTACTATTAATTGAAGCGGAGCATGAAACAAGAATGTAACAAAATCGGGAAAAAATATTCCCCTTTTGAGAGTTTTCGTACGTTTCGTGCTGTGACATGACACATGACAGCATGTGTCAAAGATTGCGTTAGAAGTAGACAAGTCTGCAAAATGCAATTTGTATTTTGCTATCTGAATTGTCGAGGAAGTATTAAGGCTAGATACGAGTACATGAAGTATTTGACTTCAGGGTAAAAGGGGGTTATAATAAAAAAAACTAATATTATTTTTAATTATATTATAACGCTTTATTTATTTTTATGATTAATTATTTACAAACTAGCACGGCTTTACCCGCATAGTTACTTTTATTTTACCGTTTTTGAAGTGAAAGCTTCTCTGGCGCGCCACACGTGATTTTTTTGTGATAACTGAATAACACTGTCTGTAATGGGTTAGTGTGTTGCATATTGTTAGTTTTTTTTTTTTTTTTTTTTTTTTAGTTTCACTGGGCTTTTCCACACTTGCCTCTTAATTGGGCCATTTTATTTATATCCATACAAGTATTATATCAGCTATCTGGCCGCCATAGTACAAGCTTCGCTTAGTTTGGGGTCAGATGCTGTTGTGTGTGAATTGTCCACCAATATTTATTTATGGTACGTGGCTCCATTTTTCTCTTTCTCTATTTCAACAAAACCTTTCTCAAAAAGTATGTAAAGATTGCGTAAACACGTTATATTAGTGGGATTCATTATAACACTAGCAGTGCCCCACGGTTTTACTCGCACATTTCCCGTACCCGTTATTTTCACGGGATAAAAAGCCTAGCCTATGTGTTTTTCTAGACTAATCTACCTATGTTTCCAAATTTCAGTCCAATCCGTTCATACGTTACGACGTGATTGAGCAACAAACATCTTAAAATTGACATTTATATATACCTAAACATCAAAACATTTATTATAACACTTAATTCTCTTTATCTATATATCTCCGACATCTTTATCTTAGAAACAGGTTTTTGCACAACCCTGTATATCAGATCTTAATTATGTTAAAAAGAGCTATAATGACTTCCTATCTCCAAAAGGATATTTAGAACCATTTAGAATGAATAGAAGATTTTGTAATTCGTCCAAACTATAGCTTGACCTGTTTGACATCATAGCGCCTAAAACGGAGCTCATTGTTGCCTTCCCTACATCCGTAACAGTAGGGCTGTGATGAACTTTTTTTGTGAGGGTTAATGATTTTACACATGACCGCTGTGCGGGGTATGTCAGGCTCAACACCATGAGTAATGCCCTTACAGTAAATCCCCTATGGGTTTCTCCGGCAGTTACCAGGCCATAGCATTGTGGGTCCGCTCGCGCACTTGATCGCGATCCTGTACCTGTAAGCTCTTTCCTAACTCGCGGGAGGACAGAAACCCCGAATTGGGCTCCAGGGATACGCCGGAAACCAGTGGGACGTCACCTACACGGTAGATCATATCCCCAGGAAGGGCCGTAAAGACAGATGGCCTAAAATGTTTGATGACTTTAGTATTTCTCGCATTACATTTTGTCGCAGGCTCATTTTGATGTCAATTCTAAATCTTTTTTATACTATGGTGTGACGGATTGAGCAAGACATGCGCCTGATGGTAAGCATAACGCCTTCTCATCACAAAACAGTCCAGCTACGTAAACATGAATATCCAAATTACTCTCTAGCACTGAACAACGCTCGTCACCCAGATACATAAGATAAATTATTCTTTGCAAAGAAATTACAAGCGTTATTTGTTTGTAAGTAAATATTGGCCTTTAAAACCAATACATATTATCGTTCGTTCATTACGGCTTAACCTTAGCATAAAAGGTGAAAATAAGAGGTCTTCCCAACCGGACAAAACAAAGAGCAAAATAAAACAGTGAACCAGTACTCAAGCGATAAAAAAATTACTCCTAGTTAAATACTCAATGATTCAATGATTTCTCGCAAGAGGCAACCCTAAAACGTTACATAATAGCTTGCTGTTTGCGAAGCGCCCACGCCCGATTGCCACCATTGTTTAGTATTGATGAATATCGCGGCTTATGTAAACCATCGGTGTGCGTGTTTATGTGTAAATAAATACCTTCGATGTGGGCTTAACAAGTGTTGGCTTTTGTTTCACGTGACATCTTAATCAGTGGATGTAAAGAATTGCAATATTACATTATTTAAATATGTTTTTATGTATTGATTCGAGTGTGCTTTTGTATATGTTGTACGTAGATTAAAACTATACATTTAAATAAAATTAAATTGTTTGTTTTTATTTCAAAATTAGCAGCTTATGTCACTAAATGGATATGATAGTTTATACGGCAGTTTAAAAAAATGGTTGTCTGTAAAGTCGGTTGGTTTACGTACGATAGTTTAACGTGACATAACGGGACACTTTTTCGTGCATGCAGCCGAGATTCATCTATTTATTAGATGTTGTCACGTCAAAAAATTGGGTATCTACATAAGCAAGTAAGAAAAAGATGCCTAGAAGTCTTCACTTCAACCATAGAACCCTACTCACATTATGAATGTTAAAGTTTTGATGTTTGTTGCTCAATCACATAGGAACGTCTGAAAAACGGGTAGAAATTTGGAACATCGATAGATTACCTATAGTCTGGAATAGCAGAATTTTCATCGCACGAAAATAACTGGAATAGAAATTACGCGGGTGAAACCACGAGTAGAAAATTCTCCTCTCTGTGACGTCATACCACTTAAAAAGTCTCTGGGTGACCTGGGTGACTGGGTGAGGCGACAGAGCCTTAGTACCTAATTGCAGAGGTTAGTGCTTCTTCGTGTCACCTGATAACAGCTAATTGCATTGTTGTGTAAAGCTCCTAGGCATTTATGGTCGCCTGGTATTTCGTGTGCAAAAATCGTGTTTGTCTCTAAAACCTAAAAATTAATTATTTAGGTCAAACGAAGTAAATTGTACAAAATTTATATTTTTTAATACAATAATAATAATTGAACTTTCTTTTTAACCCCCGACCAAAAAAGGGGTGTTATAAGTTTGACGTCTATGTCTGTCTGTCTGTCTATCTGTCTGTCTGTCTGTGTGTGTGTCTGTCTGTGTGTGTGTCTGCTGGCACCGTAGAGCTCAAACGGATGGGCCGATTTCGATGCGGATTTTTTTATTTGAAGGTTATTATCCGTGCGGATGTTCTTAGCTATGTTTGGTTAACCTCGATTCAAGATGGTCGCCTCCACAAAATGGCGGTCAAAGTATTTCATCAAAACCTACCTCAATATGGGTATCAAATGAAAGGGCTTAACTAGTAGAATACAATACATAATAACAAATTTCAAATCCAAGATGGCTGCTACCACAAAATGGCAAAATACATTGCGTTTTTCACAATTCTCTTAATATGGGTATCAAAAGGGCTTTACTAGTAGGATGTTGTACAGATAACAAATCCGAGGTAGTCGGGGGGTTAATCAAACATTTAGGTAAGGAGTGTCATCTGTGTCAATAAAAAAGTGTCTGTCACAGCGTCATAGTATGTTTTAAATTTTACAGGAAATAAGTAAACGTACGCAAGTAGTTGTAATTGAAGTGAAAAATTTTTTTGGCGCGCCACAGACAGTTTTCGTGGTCTGTGAATTGAATTCTAGCGTCACGCTCGGAAATGATAAAAAAATCTTCGGGTAAACTCAACTCTATGAGATGACACTCCTTAGCTCTACCCTCCATACTTATTTCTCAGAAATACCACAGATTAAATAACATTACTAACAAGAGGACCGAATCGCAAGAAATAGCATTTGGTTAGTGATCCGTGGTGAACTAATGATTGTTGGTATTATGTGCTAATGGTGCGTTTACACGCTCAGTTTTTGCTCAAGGGCCGATGAGAAACTGATTTTGAAACCCTTTTGTAATTGACTTGATTTCTATCTTTTAGGGTTCCGTAACAACGGTATAAAGCGGATTTTTTTGAAATTTTATTTTTTTCTAAATATGTTTGGCAATATTTTAGAGTAATATGATTTAGTCAATAATCCAAAATATAATAAAGGTTTAGAAGTTTGGTCAAAAAGCTCAATCACGTCGGAAAAAGGAAAAAGTCGTAAAAGGGTCGGGGTGAAATTTTGAACACCGATTGTGTTTGATATAACAGAAAGGATACTTTTTATCATTCATTCATAATTTAAGAGTGACGCTCTTGCCGGTGGAGTTCCTTCCATGTACTTCTACACTCCGCCTTCTCCTTGACTTCCTGATACGACACTACATTTATCTTCTCCTTCACTTGGTTCATGTAACTTCTCCTAGGTCTACCTCTCTTCCTCCTCCCCTTCTAATTTACCTTCCATTATTGTTCTAATGACGTTGTCGTGTCGTATCAGATGTCCCAACATCTTCCCTCTTCTGTTATCTATTGTTTTCATTAATGTTATTTTCTCCTCTACCATCTTCAAAACTTCTTCATTGCTCTTCATTTCCTTCCAGCTGATTCTCTCCATTCTCCTCCAACACCACATTTCGAATGCCTCTAATCATTCCCAATCCCTTTGAGTCATGGTCCACGTTTCGCTGCCATACAATGCAATACTCCAGATGTAGATCTTAATCAGCCTCTTGCGAATATCCTTGATATTCGGGCTTTAAACAGATGCTTTTTATTGTTAAAAGCTCTTTTTGCCATTGCTATTCTAGCTATAATGTCTGGTGTACACCTGGAATCATTGGTTATCACACTGCCTAAATATTTGAATTGTGTTACGTTATCTATGGAATTTGAGTTAAGTTTAATTGGGTTTCTAGTTATTGATTTCTTCTTTATCACGGTTATCACGGTTATCTTTTTTATCACGGTTAAATATAGAGAACGAGAACTGCGCAAGTAAAACCACGGCATGCTACTAACCAGATAAATTCTAAAATATTATAAATGCGAGAGTATGAATGTTTGTTGGTCAATCAAGTCACGTCACTTGAACTTCTTCTTGGATCTGGTTTATACTGGGTTAGGCTACTTTTATTCCAAATAAAATACCGGTAACTACGTGGGTAAAACCGTGGGGCGCTGACGGTACCAAAGAAATGTAACATACGTTCATATAAACATAAATAAATAGGCTCAAAGTACCCCAAAGCAATACAGACACTCATAGATATCAGAAACCAGACCACTCAAAGTTTCCCAAAGCAATAGCGACACTCTAGTAGTTTCCTAGTATCGTGAGTCCTTAAAAGTGAGTCAAATTGTCACAGTGTTTGTACGTATTATCTATCAAGCCATCAAGCCAATTGAACACGACACTGACCGTGTACTCGCGGCTTTACCTAAAATATTCAAACTGAGTGAAAGGCAAACAACAGTTCAAGGCAGATAAGTCAAGTTTGCACTATCGGCAGATAAACTGGAGCTTGGCTAACGGAATACCTGAGCGGGGCCTGTATTCTGTAACTGCCAATTTCACTAGAGCCGCCTAAAATTTTTTACTTAAAAATTTTCTAACCAAGTATTTTTTTTAACGAACTTATGGCGGTCGTGCTCAAAAATGGTATTTACTACTTACAGCCCTTGTACCGACTAACTAAATCGGCTATGGCTTTGTTATTGCTGTCTCTATCATTTCAAATGAAAAGAAAAGAGAGAGTATATCAAAGCTAAAACAGTTTTAGTCAGGCGGTAGACCCTCAGGATTTTGAATTTACGCAGATGGCGTGGCGCTGGACTCCTAAAACCTAAACCTAACATAAAACTTACCTACGCTAAATGCAAACAATTGATATCTAACATAAAATATCATTTGTAGTAGTGATAAGACTCTTTTCAGTGTGCACCTAGGGAAGAACGCCCAAACATCAATGTGTTCTGGTCTGAAGGGCTATTTCTAGAGAAATTACATGGAATTGAAATGAATTATCTTATATCTCTGGGTGAGCGCATTGCAGGTGCAGGTAATGATTTGTACTCTTCATATTCCACTGTGGCTTTTTCTAGTTTCCGGATGTTCTTATTTATAGGTCAAAAGGTAGAGATTTATTTATGTAGGATTGTTTAAATTTAACGTTTTTTCAATAAAATCCTCGCCTTTAGTAAAATTGGTGGAAGGTGGATATTGGTGGACAATCCACACACAACACCACCTGACCCCAAACTAAGCAAAGCTTGTGATATGGCGGCCAGATAGCTGATATAAAACTTATATAGTTCTAAATACATACTTATTATACATAGAAACACCCAGACACAGTGCAAACATTTGAATTCATTACACAAATATTTGCACTGGGTTGGAATCGAACCCACGACCCACGGCGTCGCAGGCAGAGTTACTTCCCACTAAGCCACTAACTCTTCAAACAAAAATGTGCGTGTTTGCGTTTTAAATGATTAGTAATGAGTTTTCGAGAATACACGCCCGAGTAGTTCTGAAATGTGTTTGTCAATTACAGAATACAAGTCCAGGGTCCGTTTGGCTACTTCGGATGGTTTGGTCATTGCCCGGACGTATCGAAATATTGTGTGTTTGTATATTTAAATATAGTACAAGGTTTGCTTAGTTTGGGGCTAAGTTAATATTATGGATTTACTAGCAACGCGAGCTTTCACTCGCGTAGTTCTGATTCGTGTTATTTTTTCGCAATTAAAAGTAGCCTATATATTATTCCAGACTATAAACTATCTGCGTTCCAAATTTTATCCCGATCTGTTCAGGCGCTCCGACGTGATTCAGCAACAAACTTTCGCATCCTACTAGTAGTAAAAAAACTGCATGGAAATCAGCCCATCCGCTCGAACTCTACGGTGCAACAGACATACAGAATTAATGTCAATGTATAGACTACAGAGGTATGTAAATACGTCGTCTATATAGACAAATTTTAGAATTTCTTTGATATTTCAACAATCGCTGCACCGATTTCGATAATATTTATACCGGAATACCTCTGAAGTATGATCTACCAAACAACAAAAGAACCATAAGAATCTATTTACAATTGGCATAGTTATCGCAAAACAAACATACAAGAAAGATGTGGTGTCATGGAACACGGAGAACCGAACCGAACCGAAGAACAGAAGAAAGAAAAAGAAGATGTAGACTATTATAAAAGCAAAACAATTTGCAAAAAAAAAATACTGACCATTGTTGGCTACTTACTACATTATTATATTAAAGACTAGATGCCCGCCCCGGCTTCGCCCGTGGTATATTATATAGCACTCATCGGGATCCCCTACATATCGAACGGTGAAAGAATGACTGAAATCGGTTCACTCATTTCTGAAAATATCGATTTCAAACAAAAAACCTCTTCAGCTACCTGCTACGCCATCTATCGGAAATTGGTCGTACCAACTCAGATTTAGAAAAAAAAAAATTGCAAAGGTTTATATTCAATGCACAGATTACTGAAATTCAATGACGCAATCTTTAACACATGCTGTCATGTGTCATGTCAAAGCACGAAACGTACGAAAACTCTCAAAAGGGGAATATTTTTTCCCGATTTTGTTACATTATTGTTTCATGCTCCGCTTCAATTAAAAGTAGAGTTATTTTCTATAGCCTAAAGCCTTCCTCGATAAATGGACTATCCAATAGAAAAAGAATCTTTCAATTCGGACCAGTACTTCCCGAGATCCTAGCGTTCAAACAAACAAACAAACAAACAAACAAACAAACAAACAAACTCTTCAGCTTTATAATATTAGTATAGATTTCAAAAGTATACGAAAATAAACGTGTTTAAAGGCTTCTTACACTGACTAGGCTAAATTTAGTCGACTGAATCTAGTCGCTAGTACCTGCCGTAAGGTACGTCCGTTCAAAAAACAGTCTAAAATTAAACAAATTGGGAACGTCCTCTTTTTTCACGTCGTTTAAAAAAGTTGATTTGATCAAACCTTTCCTTACTTCATTGCTTGGTAAAACAGATACTGGCAACAATTGTATTGCTTAGTTAGATAAGCGATAAATGCATTTTCACTCATGGCAACTACTTGCTAATCGGCGTGTGAGCGCGCCATTGTGTCACTTTCCTGGCGGTAATAGATACTTAGTACAGTGTAACCTTAATGTATTAATATAACATACCTCAATAAATAAGTAAATATTGGTAGACTCACACACAACATCATCTGACCCCAAACTAAGCAAAGCTTGTACTATCGAAGCCAGATAGCTGATATAACACTTATATAATTATAAAAACATACTTAATAAACACAGAAAACTCCCAAGCACAGTACAAACGACTTATAGTAACGACTTTCTCGATTTTAACATTTTTCGGGATCCCTTTGACTTGTCTATAAGAGTGAATGTAAAATATATTTTTATAAAGCGAACATTTTTTCTCTTTATAATAAACTAGATGCCCGCCCCGGCTTCGCCCGTGGTATATTATATAGCACTCATCGGGATCCCGTACATATCCAACGGTGAAAGAATGACTGAAATCGGTTCACTCATTCCTGAGAATATCGATTTCAAACAAAAAACCTCTTCAGCTACCTGCTACGCCACCTGTCGGAAATTGGAAATTAGAAAAAAAAATTAGCAAAGGTTTGTATTCGAGGCACAGATTACTAAAATTCAATGACGCAATTTTTGACACATGCTGTCATGTGTCATGTCAAATCACGAAACGTGCGAAAACTCTCAAAAGGGGAATATTTTTTCCCGATTTTGTTACATTCTTGTTTCATGCTCCGCTTCAATTAATAGTAGAGTTATTTTCTACAGCCTAAAACCATCCTGGATAAATGGACTATCCAATAGAAAAATAATCTTTCAATTCGGCCCAGTACTTCCCGAGATCCTAGCGTTCAAGCAAACAAACAAACAAATAAACAAACAAACAAACTCTTCAGCTTTATAATATTAGTATAGAACTCATCGGGATCCCGTACATATCCAACGGTGAAAGAATAACTGAAATCGGTTCACTCATACCTGAGAATATCGATTTCAAACAAAAACCTCTTCAGCAACCTGCTACGCCACCTGTCGGAAATTGGTCGTACCAACTCAGATTTAGAAAAAAAAAATAGCAAAGGTTTATATTCGAGGCACAGATTACTGAAATTCAATGACGCAATCTTTGACACATGCTGTCATGTGTCATGTCAAAGCACGAAACGTACGAAAACTCTCAAAAGGGGAATATTTTTTCCCGATTTTGTTACATTCTTGTTTCATGCTCCGCTTCAATTAATAGTCGAGTTATTTTCTATAGCCTAAAGCCTTCCTCGATAAATGGACTATCCAATAGAAAAAAGAATCTTTCAATTCGGACCAGTACTTCCCGAGATCCTAGCGTTCAAGCAAACAAACAAACAAACAAACAAACAAACTCTTCAGCTTTATAATATTAGTATAGATATCAATTTTAAAGAACATGTAGGTACCTACCTCTAATTAACGAATTTTTTCAACCCAAAACCTTTAATATATATTTACCACCAATATATGTATCTACATATGACTCCGAATCACATAGTATGTGATGAATAAAACTATTTTAACCTCTTTATAACAAACTAGTGTTCCACCCTGGCTTCGTCCATCATACATATTTATTTAGTATATATAGCCTATAGCACTCAGTGATTAAGTACATATCCAACGGTAAAATAATTTTCATCCCACCAGCTCGGAAAGAGTACTTTTGCTCCTCGATATCAGGGCGCAAAAGTCGTTTTTACCCTCTAGAGGTTAAAGTAAATTTGAATTTAGAACATCGTGTGTACTGAGGTTTTGAATTCAAAACCTAATTCAACCTATTTATTTCTACCTCCTTGGTGCCGAATGCATCATACATTTTTTTTAATATGTTAAAAACTCAGACTCGGAACCTCCTTGGTGTACTTACTTTTTTTTAATTTGCTTAGCGCTAAAACATTAAAAAATTTGCATTTAGTCATTTCCTCGCTGAGGTGGAATGAAAAGTTACGTGTTGCACTCGAGTGCAAAGATTTTTCACCTTGTGCTCTTTTGATTTCCTTGCTACGCTCAGGATTCTAATTTTGAATCACTCGCTGCGCTCGTGATAACAAATAACTATTTTGAAATCGGTTAAGTAATTCCTGAGCTTAGCGCGTTTAAACAAATTAACTCTTTAGCTTTATAACATTACTAGCGACCCGCCCCGGCTTCGCACGGGTGCAATGATACTAAATATAAGTACCCTACTAATAAAATTCCGGTCTAGCGGCAAGACGTTTCGTTTTACGTAGTCACATAAGTCACAGTTTTTTGTTATGGATACTTTTTGACGCGACGAACGCATGCAATGTGTTGATTGATGGAACGAAACGTGCTTCACACCAAAGATGGCGACAGCGGTTTGTTTGTCAGTGCCATCACAATGCAACGAAATTCTCCATAATCCGAATTTTGTTGACATATGTTGTCGACTCAAAATCAATACTTTTTTTATGTTTTGTTATTCATATAAGGTTCCGATCAAGTCTACCTTACCCCTTGACGAAATTATCAATATAGATAGATAGATTTAAAACCAATCTAACCTCAACAAAACAAACCCCAGTTAAACAAATGACTTCATATAACGAATATTTATTTATTCCCTTCCGATTTGTTATATCGAGACTGCACTGTACTGGCTAATCGGCGTGTGAGCAGCGCGCCATTGTCTCACTTTCCTGGCGGTAATAGATACTTAGTACCTACTTAATGTTACTAGCACTTTCTATTGAGTTTTTTTTGTGTGATTTTTTTTTCTCGATAAATTGAAAACTTGGCGCATCACACACAGATTTTCGTGGGCTGTGAATTGAGCTCAAGCGTCACGCTCCTAAATAAAAGAAATCTTCAGGTGAACTCTGAACTACATGGCCATGGTTAGAAGATTTATTATCTAGACTAGACAGCCATGCTTAGAAGACTTATTTAGACGACAATGATTTGTAGATTTATTCCAGACTACCAGCACCCTCCGGTTTCACCCGCGTAGTTTCCAAAGTGAGCAATCAAATTATGAGTTATAAGTTTTCACTTCTATTGGCAGTCTCAATGGCTGCGGGCTGCCATTATTTTTTGTTTAATTCCTTTGTCATTAAAGATAAATAATATAATACGTAAATGTAAATATGGTTTGTATAATGTAATAATGTTCCTCAAAAATCATTCAAATATTTTAAAAGCCATGTCGCTATAAATGAAGCCAATTCTGAGACAAAATTTTATAATTCTCATTATGCGAAGGTAGAAATTATTTATTAGCCCAACTATAGCGTATCGCCAATCAATGTCTAAGCGATATAGTAATAGAACTACAATTTGTAGCAAAAAATCGTAACATTCCCTCAGAAAATACGATTCGAACTCCACCGCTCCAATCTAAAGAAAAGTTGGCGACGCGTCCTACAACCACGTTACTACACAGTTGGTAAAATAATCGAACTAAAAAGTTCAATAGTGACTAGTTACTTTTGCTACAATATTGCGATTGTAGAGACAATTTAAAACTACCGGTTAAGTGTGTAGTACTATACATGGTACCGCTAAGTAAATCTTCCGGTGACACGTAATACAAGTAAATTGACGATAATGAGAACTGAGGTAGAAAAAGTTGGATCTAACGTGGGAAAATTGACATTATGTAATACTTTGAGGAAAATAAAGGAAACTCGGTCAGAGGAAAGTCTTACGACTTCCAAGATGTGAAGATAAAAGCTAGGATATAACTTTAGGTGCTGTAACTTTGATTTATCTAAACACGTCGATAAACCATTGAATGTACCCTCCCAAAACACAGGCGCACGGAACTATGTCATCGTTGGGAAGAGTGAGCTCACTCTTTCCGTCCTAGTCGGTTGCAAGAAGCGGTTAACGCCGGACGTTTTTACCTATCACTATTCGTTGTCAACAACCAAAATAAGTAGAACCATAGCATACTTCTAGGGGTCAAGTATATTGGTGATGTGTTAAGCACTTACACCACACACTGAGACGCAGTTCATTACCATTTTCTAGATGCTCAGGGCACATCTAATGGTTTATAATGTCTAAATATCATATATAAAGGCATGCATGAGCAGCCTTGCTTATAAGTGACCAAGTTTCGTAAAATATCCTTCCTAACACATTTGCTCGTAAAGGGTCTCGTATTTCACCAATTTCAATATCGTATTGTATCTCATTACGTACTTGTGCGTTATTGTAATGTAAAACGCACGGTTTATCAAGATGCTCCGTCTAAAACGAACGATCTTTTTTTAAATTTTAGCCCAGAATTTTTATGTCAGAAAAGTGGTCAACATTTTATGAATATGTTTAAGTCCGAAGAGTTTTATTTATTTCCTCGCAAATATTATGTTATAAAACGTCTGATAATTACAGACTTTGTTTTCTTATAGCAATATCGCCTCGGCCGTCATTTTCTACCAAAGACAATTATCCATTTGACTGATCGTACGACTCCCCCTCGGTAGCGTTTTATAAGCATAATTGCACATCTAACTACCGTTGAACCCGTTGATATCTTTCTTTGCATCCTGCTCTGTCCTTAGAAGTTTGCATTACCCTATCTCGTTTTGTCCAATCATTGGTAGAAAGTAGTGCCACGTGACATGGATATTCGGCTTATCACAGCGCGATTTTTGACCTCGTCCTGCGCCCCCGCTGGTGACTTATGAATTTAAGCAGATTCGCATCATGCCCGATCAACAGGGTGCTTAATCTAAGTTATCAAGGTACCGCACTTATATCATAACTAGCAGTCCGTCCCGGCTTTGCCCGTGGTTTGAGCCTATAGCACTCAAGGATCCCGTACATATCGAACGGTGAAAGAGTTTTTGAAATTGGTCCAGTAACTCCCGAGATTATCGCGTTCAAACAAAAAACCTCTTCAGCTTTATAATATTAGATAATACTTAGTATTTTTTGTAAATGATGCTTTTCAGATTTGTTTATTGACCTTATACCAAATTGACTATAATATTGACCTTATACCAAATTGACTATAATATTGACCTTATACCAAGCAGCCCACTAAATGTTCCCACTGCTGGGACATCGGGGCGTTCTGTAACAAAGAGTATTCTGAAACTTTGGGAGTCTTCTCTCGCCAGGGGGTCTACCGCCTAACGAAAACTGTCTTATCTTTGATGTCGCCCTCTCTTTCCTTTTCGCATGAATAGATAGAGACAGCAGTAGCAAAGTTAAAGCCGATATTAATTAGGCGATAGAAGGAGAGGCCATAGTGCACCACGCTACGGTCAAGTCGAGATGGATGGACGACGCATGTCTTCGAAACATGACTGAATCACAGCGGTTTTCTCACGATGTTTTCCTGTACCGTTAAAACCAGTGACCAATTAGTACATTAGTATTAGTGCATTTGGAAACAATACTCGGTGCAGGCTGTATCTGAGCATAAAATAACTCACGATTCGGACCAAAGAGGATCCATATTATACTTTATCTAAGATTCGGACAATATAGCCACTTAAGCCACAAGCTCTTTAATCATTTACCTAATAACTAATAACTGATGAAGATTGGTCCCGGTACCTACTGGTTTCTTTTAACGTCAAAGAGTAACAAATACATATCCACACTTCCAGCTTCCAGTCATACAAACATCTCCACTCATACATACATCCATACGTATAAACATTTTACATAAATGAGTTACAAACGTGTATAAACACGTTTGTTTGTTTGTTGTTACTCTTTAATGTAAATAGTCCATTCATACATCTAGCCATACATTCCTCTACGCAGTCATCCTAGCATATACATTTTTTACATGTAAGAGTGACGAACATTCATAAATCCATCCAATACATATGTCCATACAACCAGCCACACGTCATACATACAAAACTTTTATACAAAAGTGTAAGAAGCATCCATATATTTACTCTTACATCATATATCTGTAGTAGAGGGAGTGCCCTCCTGAGGAAGTACCACACTTTTGCCAGTTATTCTACCGCCAAGCAGTAATGTGTTCCGGTTTGAAGGACAATGTTTCCAAGGAAATTACAGGGCATATAAAATTATAGATAAAACATTTAATAAGATATAAATATGTCTAGGTGACGCTGCTGTGCAGTGCTATGTTATTTTAACTCCGCGATCCTATAGCTACGTGTTATTGTGCTGTTATGGATATATAGCTATATATATAGCTTACCATCAGATACATGTCCTTCTCATCTCGGTACTCAATACGACAAACAAAAACTAATACATCCATCCATACAATGTACATGAAAGAGTGAGAAACATCTACAGACCTACACACTCCTCCATACATCCATCCAAACCTCCAGCAATACATCGACCCACGCATACAAAAATTCGCGTTTGCAATCTATACTAATATTATAAAGCTGAAGAGTTTGTTTGTTTGAACGCTAGGATCTCGGGAAGTACTCGTTCGAATTGAAAGATTCTTTTTCTATTGGATAGTCCATTTATCGAGGAAGGCTATAGGCTATAGAACATAACGCTACTATTAATAGAAGCGGAGCATGAATCAAGAATGTAGCAAAATCGGGAAAAAATATTCCTTTTTGGGAGTTTTCGTTCGTTTCGTGTTTTGACATGACAGCATGTGTCTAAGATTGCGTCATTGAATATAAACCTTTGCCACAGATTACATACCTCACCTTTGCTCACAGATTAAACACCTTCTTTTGCGTTGGATATGTACGGGATCCTGATGAGTGCTATATAATGTACCACGGGCGAACCCGGGGCGGACATCTAGTATTATGATATACCACGTCACAACAGCTTTAATATATTGCCCTTGCACGCCACACACTAGTAGTTACTCATACTCACACGCGCTGCGGTCGGTTATTCAATGTATTGGAATGCAGTTACGTGTGTACTGTGTACTAGGCGTAAGTAAACTGCGCAAATAATTAAATCAATAGACACGCGGCGCCACTAACGGATTAAATGTTATTGAAAAATTATTTCTATGCAGTTAATTCAGTTTTCGCCACGAGTAGTGCTATGGGGTGTAGTGTTATATATACTCTGTATATACATAAGTATATGCAATTCTTACGATTTGCCTACTAGGTTTCCGATGTTAAAATTTTGAATTTACAACTGGACAATGTGTGTATGTATGCGGTATTGTGTTGTTACCAAAGACGTAAACAAATTAAATCTATGGTTGCTATCGACAGGCGCGTTGCTTACCATCAGACGCACGCTCGGGCTCAGTACACGGCAGCTGCAGGGGGTGGGGCGCGGCCTGAGGAGGGGTGATCCGTGGCCTTTTCGCGTCATGGTCTTGCTACATCGTCGTCTTTCCGCGTCGTGGTCTTGCTACATCGTGGTCATTCCACGACGTGGTCTTGCTACATCGTGGTCTTTCCACGACGTGGTCTTGCTCCATCGTAGTCTTTCCACGACGTGGTCTTGCTACATCATGGTCTTGTTATATCGTGGTCTTTCCGCGTCGTGGTCTTGCTACATCGTGGTCTTTCCACGACGTGGTCTTGCCATGATTGTGGTGACGGTGCGAGTAGGGCATGTGCCTGATGGCAAGCGACACGCCTGCCCGTAACAGCACAGTGAACGAGAAGAGTCCATATCATCACCTAGCCACTGCACTGCGCTCGCCATCCAAATATAAGATGTTTTATTTTCAAGCCCTGTAATTTCACTGGAAACATTTCTCTCCAAACGGGAACACGTTTACGTTACTGCTTACTGCTAGAATAACTAACATAGGTGTGGTAGGTACTTCCCCACGCGGATTCTGCAAAAAGTCCTATAGAAATATATGCGTAATATATTGCGTAGTTATTTACGCATTGAAAATGTTCGTGTTTACTCAGTACCTAGATGTTTTTGGAAAAGTCTGATGACGTCTAAGCTCGGATAGTACCGTGACGGTTCCGGTCTGATTCGCTACACTCGGTCGGTGTCACTGCCTTGAGAGTTAGCAAGGGCGGGGCGCGATTACAAGACGGACGAATAGTTTACATGAACAAACTATGCTTCTATAGGTAAAGGATAAATAAAAAAATTGCCGTCATAGATACTGCCAATAGAGGTGAAAACTTAGAACTCAGGATTTAGCACCTTAGATAAAGAATTAGTAGAGAAAATGCGCGGAAAAACCTGATTTATTTACTTATCTTCTATACTTATAATAAAACTGTAACGGGTCGAATTCTGTACATTGAAGATATTTTGAAAAAAATATTTTTGGGGCACTCCATAGTCGATACTGATGGCGAAACTGCATTTTTTTTCTTTCATGTCTGTCTGTCTGTCTGTCTGTCTGTCTGTCTGTCTGTCTTTCTGTATAGAGATCACGCATCACGCCGAAACTACTGATTCAATTCAGCTGAAACTTGGCATGATTTTAGTTTATACTAAGGACATTGCTGTAGGCTACTTTTGATCCCCGAATTCTGATCGGTTTTCTTGCGGGAGGGGGTGAAAGTCAGAATGTGTATTTGGTTGTAACTCATGTTTGCGTTGTTTAATTTCATTAATTTTTTTTGTTAGAAAGAACATATTTTTATATTGTCCCGTCAAAATTTGAATATTATCGGTCTGGTGGTTCGGAAATTACACAAACATTAAATAATAACGACACGCGCGGCGCGTTCGGTACATACTAACTTCTAAGTATTCTGTGTATCAGACTATCCACAGAATATCTAGATTCTAGAAAGTGCCCACGTGATCGCGTCGCGTCGTCTTGGATGACAAAATAATTGTCAAAGATATATTTTTGTGTGGAAAAACAAACATCATTCGGTTTTAATCGACTTCAAACAAGGAGGATGTTTTCAATCGGGTTGCATGTTTTTTATTTGGTTTTATTTTACACGATAACTCCGCTAATTGTTAGTTGATTTTGATAATTCCTTTTTATTTGGTAGAAAATACTTCAGAGGTGATCTTAGATATCGAAAACAGGGAGGTAGTTTTCAAATATCAACAAAAGCTAAAATCAGCTTAGATCTAGGTATCTGTTACGACATAGTCATAGCTTCTTATAAAATGTAGTCGAATGACAGAATTAAATTACCTATCACTGAAGTAGATTTTTGTTATTTTGGAGAAAACATATCAGCATAATAAGTAGCAGCCTAAACAACCCATTAAATGTTCCCACTGCTGGGCGTCGGGGCCTTTTCTCGCAAGGAGAGAGACAAGGTTATAATCCACCACGCTGGCCCAGTGTCGGTTGGTGGATGACATATGACTTAGAACTTAGATTATAGGTAGATTTCGGTTTCCTCACAGTGTTTTCTTCACCGTTTTAATTACCGGCATTACGAACATGACTCTGAAAAGATAGTGGTACGCGTGGGTTTGAACCCTGGGTCTCCGGATCGACAGTCGCCGTTCTCCCGACTAGGTCAGCTGTAACTTACTAGACCAGCCGTAACTTATTAGAAAACGTATTATTTCAATCCAAATACTGTTTATAATTTAAAGGTAGTGTTCAACAAGCTTCGGTGACCGAAGCAGACCGTTGTTAGGGTTCTGTACACAAAGGGTAAAAACGGGACCCTATTACTGAGACTTCGCTATCCGTCCGTCCGTCCGTCCGACTGTCACCAGGCTGTATCTCAAGAACGGTGATAGCTAGAAAGTTGAAATTTTCGCAGATGATGTATTTCTATTGCCGCTTTAACAATAAATACTAAAAATAAAATAAATATTTAAGAGGTGCACCCATACAACAAACATGCTTTTTTACCGTTTCTTGCTCGATACTAATAATAACGTAGCTGTCACAGGTAGACGCTTTAACTATTTACATAATATTTAGTTTTATGTTCTCTTTAAAAGTAATTATTTAAAATAAAATAAATTATTCAGGGGGCCCCATACAATAAAATCCGTTTATTTGCTAATGGTTCAGAACCCTTCGCGCGCGAGTACCTTTTGCATTTGACCCGTTTTATTTTTTCTAAATTGTTGTTAAATCCTATGCTTTCCTAATATTATATAATTATGTCAATGTTTCAATTTTGCTGCTCAATTACGTTGGAACGGCTGAATGTATCGAGTTAAAATTAAAGACACATTCTTGGTTTAGCTTAAGTAATACATAGGGTACTTATACATAGGCAATGTTTAGCCTATGTGTTCTGCCAGACTATAATCTAATTCTATTTCAAATTTCAACCCGATCACTTGATACGTTCCGCCATGATTAAGTAACAAACATCCAAACAGTGACATTCATAATAATTACAGGACAACGTTGGACCGGCTGAACATATTTTGAAGGAATTCGAAATACACGTAGTTTGAACTCAGAAATAGCAAATCGGTTACTTATAAGGTTACTGTGACGTCGGAAAGACTAAGCAAATTTGGTAGAAAATTGAAACAGAGATAACGTATAGTCTGAAATACCACATTTATGTATTACCTATCAACCTGAAAAGAAGCATGGGCCCTAAGGAAACAAATATTAACTATCACGTCAAAACGGCACAACGATATGGGTTGACCTACGAAACACATATAGTTTAGAGTCTAAAATTTCACATGGGCTAATAAGTCTATATTTTCATTTAACTCCATATTAATATAAGCATATATTTTCGTAAGGAACTTGATGTGATGGTAAGGTAAAAGCCTAAAATGAAAATTTATGCTCTGTTTTGGCGTAGATAATATAGGTGATTTGCGTTCACAATCAAAATAGCAAGCAACATAATATTCTCATTAGATGGCGCTAATGCCAGTTTAAATCTAAAAGCACTAAAGCCCCATTTAAATCGATGTTTTGCTATTGTGGTATGTATTTTTCTTTCATCACTAGGTGACGTTACTGGTATTCTAAATTGTACTAATAAGTTTTTGCTGCTAAAAGGATTATGATGCCGAATTTGGATTCTTTCGTTCTTGGATTTTTTTCTGTGTTACCTACAATTAAAATCATACATTAACATTTCACTAAGACTTGGCTTAGATTTACGGGTTCAACTTGCTTGAATATCATTAAAACTCAAAATCTTAATCATTTTATTCCACACAGGCTTCGTTCAAAATTTTACGCGGGCGAATTCGCGGGTAACAGCTAGAAAACAGCTTGCGGATAAAAAGAGATAGTAGGTATCAGGTCATGAACATTCGCTTCAGACTTTTCATAATGTATCCTATAAAATCCTACAAACTTAACACTTGCTGCTATGTTCGATACTATGAAACCTTACTAAGTATGTTTGATATTGTTTAAAAAAAGAAAAATGAAGATGATAAAATTAAATATATTTTTGTGTGGAAAAACAAATTCACTCAAACTCAAAGGGTTTTCAATGACTACTTATCCAAATATTTGACGTACGATACTTCCAACTAATGTATAAGTTAGTAACATCTGCTTACGCGAACGAAGTAGCGGGTTCAGCTAGTTCTTTATATAAGCCTAATACGCATAAATGGGGTCTGGCAGACCCTCCAGTTGTACAGTGCGACTGTACCACTTTCAGACACTTTCACTCTGATACTTTCAGACTATCAGATATACATACAAAGAGGATCATCGTCATATACAGACTACTATTACTACATCTACTATTAGATTATATACTATTAGACTATTCTTAGATCTTTGACTGGCCTCGTGGCTTAGTGGGTAGTAACTCTGCTTGCGACGCCGAGGGTTCGATTCCCACCCAGTGCAAATATTTGTGTGATGAATTCAAATGTTTGCACTGTGTCTGGGTGTTTCTATGTATAATAAGTATGTATTTAGAACTATGGAAGTATTATATCAACTATCTGGCCGCCATATTACAAGCTTTGCTTAGTTTGGGGTCAGATGGTGTTGTGTGTGAATTGTCCACCAATATTTATATCTTATCATATGTATGTCCGTTGTGCCCTAACTGTACGCTGGGCGACCTGTTCGAAGCAAGTCCCGTTGTAGTTTCTCTAGCCTCTCATTGATTAGAAACTATTTATTAAGTGTTCGAAAAAAAAACTTGATAAAAGACATAATTTGTAAATATATGACGGGGCCAATTACCCCTATGATTAGTGCACATGGCTTTAGAGCGAGCATTGCTCGAACAGGGTCTTACGCGGCAACACCGGTCGCTTACATTGGAGTGGAATGGCGTTGAGAAGTTGTAACAGGTTGACATTAACAAGTGAGTTGATAGGTTAGTACACGAATCCTGACGACAATATTCTCTATGCCATTATATCTCTGTGGGTGAGCTCGCGTACTGCTGATTCATATCAACTATTGGTTTCAATAAACCCGCAACTGAAGAAACCAGACATAACCTCACGTGGAAAATGGCTGATCCGCCCTCACTGATGTTGGGCAATCCATCTGTCTCCCCGACATATATATAAATACAACGATCAAAAAAATGTTTTAGATGTAGGATTAGTCCAAAATGTAATCGTTGATACGAAGAGAATTGCAGTGTCATTCTGTCAGAACAGCAAACATGAAGAATGAAGTCTAAACCATAACTTAGCACTGCAATGCGCTCGTCACCCCAATTTCACTACAAACACTGCTTTTCAACGCGAAACACAGTAACGTTTGCGCGTTACAGCTTGCCGGTAGAATAACTGCCACGGGCGTGGTACTTCTCCAAGCGGGTCTAGGGATCTACATAGAATTCACCAAAAGAATGTATCACAAAAAATAATAAATCTATAAATCGAGAGTTTTTGGGAACAAAGGAAAACCCAAGAAAACTAACAAAAACAAACACCAACTGGAGAAAAAAGATCTGAGCCCTCCAATAGTCATAGCTGTGATATATCGAATCAATTTGACAAGCCTCATCACGGCTCTACGAGTACAAGAAATAACAGCAGCGTACAACATTAGTTCTACTCCGATCGCCACCATCGAATCGGAAGAGGACTACAGGAGGATTATAAGTATGTTTGTATTTGTCTCAGCCACACTACCTTAAAGGTTTATTACACTTTACTAAATTTAGTCCCTACTAAAATCATTGAAGTATTCAGTAAGACAGCGTACTAATAAATTCATCGATTCAAGAAGCGAGGATCGATTGTTTCCGAATTCAGTCGACTAACGTTCGATCTAAATTTGTAGTTCAATTAAAAGCATGTTTACTAAACAGCCCCATTTAATTAGAGGCCTGTATCTGGATAATTTGGCAGAACAGCCTAGCCTGTTTACTAAACAGCGCCATTTAATTAGTTATAATCTTGGTGTCTTCAAATCGAGAGTGAATCGGTGTCTTCTAGGTAAACACGGTCCATCGACCGCATCGTCGCTTAACATCAGGCGAGATGGTGGTCAAGTGTAAACCTATAAAAGTTTTAAAAAAAAAGAGGTCTAGATAGTTTGGCTAGATACTTGTTGCTCAATCACGTTGTAACGCCTAATTGGGTTAAATTTGAGACATATAGTCTGGAAACGTGAACTATGCGAGTGAAACCGGGTGGAGCCGCTAGTTATAAATAAAATTATCTCAGATACCTAGTATGTAGAATATTGAAGAGTAGTAAACAATAAAATGCCCATAAGTAGGACGCAAAATAAACGTAGTTAATAAACTAATTTGATGTTTCCGGATTTCTTAATATTGGAAGTAGATTTAAGGTTTTTCCAATTATACTGCTTGTAAGAGAAATTATTTGTGGAGTTCCCTTGGCCATCTTAGATTTGAAATTTGTCAGTGTGCAAAGTATTCTACTAGTCTAGCCCTTTCATTTGATACCCATATTGAGGTAGGTTGTGAAGAAATATTTTGTCCGCCATTTTGTGGAGGCGGCAATCTTGAATCAATAATAACCAAATATAGCTAAGAACATCCGCACGGATATTAACCTTTAAATAAAACAAATCGCATTGAATTCGGCTCATCCATTTGAGCTCTACGGTGCCACAGACACACACACAGACAGACATCGACATGAAACTTATAACACCCCTTTTTTTTGGTCGGGGTTTAAAAAAACGACTAATAAAAAGGATATTGTAAGATTTCTGTTCCGAATAAACCCTCACTACACAAACTTCGTCGCAGAGTGGTCACTCAACCTACGTGTTATCATGTTTGTGAACGGAACGAAATGTTTACCCAGCTCATCAAGACTAAAACAAATATTACATTTTATTTGAGAGCGTTTTTCTTTTCTCAAGATAGGCTCGGGTTTGACCGATGCAGTGCAATGAAGCGGATAACTGCGCACGCCTACTTAAAAGTGTTTACTCTAGAAACTCTAAATGACTTCTGTGAACTTTTTTGGGAAACGTAGTTTTCGGTAGTTATTCGAATTAATTAACTATAATTTAATAATCGCTGAAAAAAGAAAATACTATTAAAAAAAAAAGTATTAGACTGCAGGCCCGTGAACAAAATTTATGGGTCACATGATACGCAGGAGACCTATGTAGGATGATAGAAGGGTATAAAGTAATAAGATTGAGCACTATGCCGTCACTTGTAAGCTGTCCAACTGAGTGCAGTTGAAGAGGGGGGTTCCATAAAGTTATAATACCTCTTCTAATACATTATTTCGCAAGGCCGTACAAAATCATGCGACAAGGAGAAATGATCGAGGTTTAGAACCCCCCTCTTCAACTGCACTCAGTTGGACAGCTTACAAGTGACGGCATAGTGCTCAATCTTATTACTTTATACCCTTCTATCATCCTACCTAGGTCTCCTGCTGTATCATATGACCCATAAATTTTGTTCACGGGCCTGCAGTACATATTGATTTCGATAAAATTTATTTAGATCACCTCTGATGTCTCACCAAACAAAAATGAAATGATCAAAATCGAGCTGTCGCGTAGCATACAATATTTCGGTTAAAAATTAAGTGAATTATTGGGTTAGTAAATCAATTCAATTTAGTTTTAGTTAATTTGATTTGGTTTAAATTTCGTATTTAAATTTGTCGTTAATTTATAACTTGACTTCAATTTGATGATGATGATGATGATGATAATACATATGTATAGCCAAATTTAATTAATCAATTAAAGTCGAATTCAAACACTAAATTGAAGTCAAGTTATAAATTAACGACAAATTTAATGATCGAGTAAATTAAATTTGGCTATACATATGTATTATACAAAGTGGGATTTTCATGTATGTATGATAGTAAAGATAAATTTCGACGGAACTCAGACAAATTAATATGTTTTCCGCTGAATTATAATGGAACTACAAGTAGACGGTCCGGAGATCTGGCGTGTGCGTATTGAGGTTACAATATACATACAAAACTCATTAAATCGTAGGAAGGATTTCACGGCTTACTTGACTAGCGAAAACGCACGTACCTGAAACAAATGGAAGGAATTCATTAGTATTATGTAATGTTAACCACGACTGGAGACCGCGAATCGGAAAGCGTAGTGTAGGACGCCCTGAGACTAGATGGAGTGACGATATACGAATATGGTGACTGGTGGCGGTTGGAGACGTAAGGTCGAGGATTGGGCTGAGTAGCGTATAGAGGGAGTCCTATGTCCAGCAATGGACGAACACAGGCTGATGATGATGTAATTTTAAAGGGTTAACTCCGTATTCAAAATATCTTATACCTTTAAACGACCAATTATTGTAGGTATATAGGTATATATGTATAGAAGTATCTGAGTCTCGGAAACGGCTTGAACGATTTTCATGAAATTATGTATACATGGAATACGATAACTTATTTCGCCACCGTTCTTTAAGTCTAAATGGCTCAGACGGAATATGCTCGCCCTCGGAGTCAACAGGCCTCGGTTCGAATCCTGATGATGTTAGAGCCCTTTATAAACGCTTTAAAACCGAGCAAAGCTCGGTCAACCAGGTATTATTATTTAAACACAGTTTTATCATTTTCAGTTTGTTTAATTTCACAAATGGTGTTTCAATGGTGGTGCCCACGTCAAACTTACGTAAACAATAATCCTACTAATATAAATTTCAAATGTGATTGATGGATGGACATTTGTTGCTGTCACACGTCACACGTCGGAATCTCTGAACGGACCGGGCTGAAATTCGGAACACAGTTAGATTATAGTCTGGTATAACCAAAGAGTTAACATATACTACGTATAAAGTTGGCACACATGCTTTACACCGAAAGCACGGGTAGCATATTTCTTGCCATGTCGCTCTTGTCGAAGTGTCATAGTTTTGTCGCGTATCACACTGTTGCCATAGAAATTATGCACGTCATCTGCTTACGATTGACACAAAGGATCCGTGCGGAAAATCTGACTCTATACGTAGTATATGCAAACACTTTGGGAATAATACATAATTATGCTACTTTTATCGCGTGAAAATAAAGGTGACACAAACTGCGCATTAAAACTGTAGGGCACTATTAGTTGGTTACGTTATGTAATGGTTTTGAATATAATTTTCTAGCATCATGTACCAGGCTACCATAACTTAATAGAACAACCAGAAAACGCACACATACACACGCTCACCTTTACAGATTACACTGGTGTGATTTCGTAAGCGTATATGTGCACAATTCGTCTCATAGAAAGCTACGACCATTCTATGCTAATTAGTTGTTGTCGCTAATAAGCTCGAATTAATCCAGTCGTCGCCTCATTTAGCACTAGATACTATCTCTCGAAGTGTATTTATCGCTTCCTAGTACTGTACAGACCTTTATAAGTCCTAGACGGCTTAGGGACTTACTGATTTACTCGAAACTTAAAAATAAAATACAAAAAAATACCTTAAATATGTGTACGTAAGGTCTAAAGTCAGGCGAGGCGATACATTTTTGTAGTTATACTTCTTTCGGCGCGCTTTGTAAAAATGTCATGAAAACATTGATATCAATATTTTTCAAGAGTTCAATGCATGCATTGAAGTGAATTTATAACGATGCCCGTGTACACCAAAAAACCAAAACGTTTTTTGGCTTTTGATGTGCACGGGATGAAGGTGACACCTCTTTTCAGAGTGAATTTTTACGATGCGTGAAATTAATTAATAGTAAAATGCCTGGTTTTAGCATCGACGATTAAAAATACATAAGAGGTGCAGATAGGATTTGAACCTCTCTATGACTAGACGGAGTAAGTCGAAGTTACAGCTGGTCTAGTCGGGAGAACAGAAACTGTCGATCCGGAGCCTCAAGTTCAAATTCCACGTGCACCACTATCTTTTCAAAGTCAGTTTATATTAGATAGTCTCATAGTAAAGCTGATAACTTTAAAAACGGTAAAGGATCATCGTGAGGAAACCGGCATGACCCTAAAATCTTTCGATGTCAAGCGTCATTGACCAACCCGCACTGGACCAGCGTGATGGATTGTAGTCTAGACTCTAGGCCCCCAGTCCCAGCTGTGGGTACATTTAGTGGACTGCTTATGTTATGCGTATGCGTAAACTCAAAAACGGTGAATGAAAACATCGTGAAGAAACCGACATGATCCTAAAATCTTTCGATGTCAAGCGTCATCCATCACCCCACACTGAGCCGGCGTGATTATGGCCTTGACTCTCTCTGAAGCCTATTTCACACGGGGGCAGAACAGTGAGGCAGGACAGTGGGCAGCACAGTACTGCTACTGTTTGAACGCACAGAACAGTAATGTCTTGGCAGTAAACAAGACAGAACAGTTAATAGCCCGCCGGTCTATTTTTTCGGGGCAGTTTGCTTCCCCCACCAACTTTCTCGCTCGTCTGTCTTGTGTTTGGACTCGTGTGAACGCAAGGGCAGTGCAGTTTAAAGAAAATGACAATGTGCGCGCGCTTGTTTTACTTGTTTTGCATTTGGTGTGGTCTGTTTTACTTAAAATTTATTTGTTTTTAGATTAAAATGCCACCTCCTTAATTACCAATGGATGAAACTATAAATTTTCATTTGTCGTACGCATTTTCATTCTAAACTCTTTGGGAGTTTTCAATCCTTATTTCTTCTAAAACAACTAAGCTCTGGTCTTCTTGCCACCCAGTTACTGATCCAAAGTTTTTCCTTTTTATTTATTTCGTTATTTACACACTCAATAAGCTCATCCAGAGCTATTTGTGCAGAATTTTTTAGTTAACGGCGCAAGTATTTCCGTTGTCGTCGTCGACGCTCCATCGCTCACTTGGATTGCCCTGTCTATCCTATAATCCTATATTTGAACGATACTATCCTTCCAAACTGTTCTGCCCTACTGTTCTGCCTCACTGTTCTGCCCCCGTGTGAAATAGGCATGAGACAAGGCCCTCACTTCCAGCAGTAGGGAATAGTGTACTGTTTATGCTATGGCTAGTCGTTATCATGGGATCACACATCGCGGGTCGCGATTGTAGCTTTGTAGCCCACTTCTATTATCGCCGCTTACAGTTACACGAATAGAGTGGGCCAACGGGAAGTGACGACGCCTTGTGTGCCAATGTCTGACTAATACCTTATAGTAGGAGATCCCGCTATACAACGACCTTCACCGAGCTGTTTATTGGATGAAAAGTACTTTATATGTAATTTAATATGTCAACAAATATATAGCAAATGGGTTGCCTAAAAAAATTCAGTCCAGAATATGATTAATTAACATTTAAAAATGTTTTTTTTTAATATTTCAGTAGAATTGATTATATTTAGAAAAAACTGTATTACATAACTTATTATTTTGGCTTTATTACTCAATGCTTACGAAATCTCATTACGAAATTCAACCTCTAAAGGTGTAAAAACGGGATGGAAGTTTGTATGAAACATTTTATTCCTTAAACGTATTCGCATAAAATTTCGCACGAATTGAGCATGATCAAAATAATGAATTATGTATTACAGTATTTTTCAAAACTCAACCTCCAAAGGGGTGAAATAAGGGATGAAAGTTTGTTTGAAACTTTTTATTGTTTGAAAATATTTGCATGAGATTTCGTAAGCACTGAGTAAAGCCAAAATAATAAGTTATGTTACATAGTTTTTTCTAAAATTCAATCAATTTAAGTGAAATATTTAAAAAAATAATGTTTAATTGTTAATTAATCATATTCTGGACTGAAATTTTTTAGGCAACCCATTTGCAATATATTTGTTGACATATTAAGTTACATATAAAACACTTTTCATCCAATAAACAGCTCGGTGAAGGTCGTTGTATAGCGGGATCTTAGACTATTATTGCTGTAGGGATACCATTATTTGCTGGATTGGTATAAGAATAGCTGACACGTTGAACTTCGTACCATTAAAAAATATGTTTTCATGTAAGTATTTAGTTAAAGAGATATTTATAATGACGACGTAGTGATAGATATTGTTATAAAATTCGGCTGCGTGCCTGAATTTCATTTTAATGTTGGTTTTTGGTTTTTCAGCGAAGATTAATTATTAGTGATTATACTCTTTCTTGGAGAACTAAGACCGAGGACCTGGCTGAGTGGCGTATCATAGGGGAGGCCTATGTCCAGCAGTGGACGAATACACGCTGATGATGATGATACTCTTTCTACATTATTTAAATTTTGTTTGCTCGTGAACTAATGTTTGGATGTTTGTTGCTCAATAAGCTCGGAGCGTTTGATCAGATTGGGTTGAAATTTGGACATAGTTATATTAAGGCGAGGTATTTCTGTCAAAATAGGCATTTAACGCTGTCTTGTTCTCGCGACCGTCACCGACCACGGAATCGGTGCCACAGTGCAGAAATACCGGTCCACCGGGAATATTCTAGCGTATGTCACACACATCTGGAGTGAAGCTATTGAGAAAGACGGGGAAGCACTTGCAGTCTCCTTGGATATCTCGAAGGCTTTCGACAGGGTTTGGCACGATGGTCTTATAAGCAAGCTTTCAAGTTATGGTTTGTCTCCTGGGTTAATTGCGTGGATATCGGACTTCTTGAGGGATCGATCCATACGAGTCGTCATTGATGGCTGCTCGTCGGATCAAATGGCTATCAATGCCGGAGTCCCTCAAGGGTCGGTACTCTCTGCGACGCTCTTCCTGCTACATATCAACGATCTGTTGAAGCCCGGTATCTTTGGGTACGCAGATGATAGCACCGTTGTAGAGAGTTACACATCTGGCGCGAGAGCCAGTGGGCAGCAAACCCAGGTACTGAGAGAGAGTTTGATTGAGCGTTTGAATTTGACCCTTGAGGCGGTGTCTGAATGGGGCAATGCCAATCTGGTCAAGTTCAATGAGAGTAAGACGCAGGCGTGTCTGTTTTCCGCAAAAAGGAGTCCATTCCAACTGACTCCTACTTTTCGAGGTGTGTCCGTGCCAGTTTCTGACCGTCTTGAGCCTTTGGGCGTTACTTTAACATCTACGCTCAACTTTGGCTCATATATCGAGTCCAAGGCCAAATTAGCTGCCAAAAAGCTGGGTGTCCTCTCAAAGGTGCGAAGGCATTTTAAGCCTGAACAGTTGCTCACTTTATATCAAGCACAGAATCGCTCCTGTATGGAGTACTGTTCGCACCTTTGGGATGGATCAGCTAAGTATCAGCTGGAGGCACTGGAATTGATCGAGAGACGTGCCAAAAGGCTCATAGGCAATGATACTCTTGTGCGAAAAAGACTTCAAAGTCTTGAACATCGCCGAAAAATTGCTAGCCTATCGGTTTTTTTATCGGATACACTTCGGAGAGTGTGCGACTGGTTTGCATGATTTGATACCACCTTGCCCTTTTTTTTATCGGAATGCTCGTAGCTCGAAAAAGCGACATCGTTTCATGGTTGATGTTCCAAAGACACGAACGAAGAGATTTGACTCTAATTTTGTGATAAGAACGTCTGGGCTGTGGAATACGTTGCCTGAGTGGGTTTTCCCCGATGATTACAATCTTTGTGTCTTCAAATCGAGAGTGAATTGGTTTTTTCTAGGTAAACACGCTCCATCGTAGACCGCATTGTCGTTTAACATCAGGCGAGATGGCGGTCAAGTGTAAACCTATAAAAGTTTAAAAAAAAAACATTAAAATATTAGACTATGTAATTTAAACTCATTTTTTGTTCAAGATTTGTTTATGATAAGAGTTTTGTTGCTATGTAAACGAAGAAATATTAAATTTATCTATACTCGTAGGTATACAAAACTCAACCTTTTCTTTTTTGGTCACACTATAAGTTGAGAACGGTTTTTCCAATTTCATGCATTTTAAAATGTTTCCTAATAATTCACAAGTTCGTCAAAAAATTTACAAAAATGTGCTGAAACGTAATGAAAGGCCATTAAAAATAGAAGGTTTTTTGGTAAACTTTGCACTAAATTTCTAAACCAATTTTTTTCTATGAGGTAAAGATCACTTACTGAGCATAAAATTACAAAATGCTCACAGATCCAAGTAGAGCTTCAAACGCAAATTGAAAAAAAAACTGTTTTTGCCGATATTTTGGAAACTATATATTTTGTCAACAATTGTAGAAAATACAATTTTGCATCTTTTGTTGCTAGTAAACTTTTTTTGTAAAACTTACCGTTTACGATTTATAACCCATTTAATGATACGGTTGCGATGATGCCGATAATAGTGGATGAAAATGACGTGGTCTACGATGGAACTTGCTTCTCTAATAGAAACAAACACAGTGTACCTCGTAACCCCAAGGTTCGAACCTTCGACAAAACCCCACTCTGCATGGCAATGCGTTTCACAGCTTAGTTGTTCTTATTACAAAAGTGGAGACCAAACTCTTCGTTCAACTCTTCAATCATGATGATGAACGGTGCTGTTTATTCGAGCAACGAGCAATATGATAGAATAACTTTAATTTAAAAACCGACTACAAAAAAAACTACACGTAAAAAAATATTACCTACTATCTAAGGACACTTTGGCAAATGAGACTAGTCTTAGAATATCTTAGTTACCAAAATACATCCAGCCGTTTGGAAGATATGTGGAAATAAAAGTTTACAAACATAAAGATACGCGCGAAAAACACAACCCTTCTTCCATTCCGGTAAAAAGAGACATGTTTATGCTACTGGGAACAGAATTTACCTACATCTTATTTTTTTACATTGTTATCATTAAATTGGACGTAATAAATCGTAATCGCTTAGTTCGAAAAAAAAGTTTACTGGCAACAAAAGATGGGAAATTTTATTTTCTACAATAATAATAGGCTTTATAACTTTTTCGGAATATCGGCCAAAAATGTTTTTTCGAGCTGGCGCTTGAAGCTCCACCTGGATTTGTTATTATTTTGTATTTTTATGCTCAGGAAATGATTCCTAAACCTTATATAAAAAATACGAATCGGAAATTTAGTACAGAGTTAAATTCTAAGAGTAATTTTACTGCCTAAAAGGCTTCTTATCAAATTTGGTCGAGTGTCTAAATTTCATTGTAAATAAGTTTTAAATGAACTAAGTTGGGTTTTTAGGGATTCGTAGACAAAATTTAAAATATAAGTATTGTATGTCTGTCCATCCGTATGTGACAGCCATTTTTCTCCGAAACTATAAGAAGTATACTATTAAAACTTGGTAAGTACATGTATTCTATGAACAATATTAACATTTTCATACAAAAAAAGAAAAAACAATAAATTTTGGTGGTGTCAAAAACTTGGAAAAAAACTAAAAAAAAAACTATCAAAACCATACGTGTATCTATGGATAGGTGTTCAAAAATTGTATTGAAGTTTCTAACATTTTTTTTCTATACTGAATAGTTTGCGCGAAAGTCTCTTCCAAAGTGGTAAAATCTGTATGTGAGGACTTTTCTTCCAAGTACTAAGTACCTTACTACCAAAGAGTTTACCTAAATGGCATATAAATGCAAGTTACTTGCATTTATATTAGGGGATTTACGCAGGGGATTTCTCCCCTGTCATTATTTCCTTATCCCGATCTCTGATTTGACGGACGAATATTTTACCGATACTTATCTATTTTCCATTGCATCCGCATTGAATTTTTTACTGATGTTTATCGACGTCAGTTTTTTGAGACTCCTCTATTAGTCTACAACATAAAGTAAACAGCGTACTAATTAGTATCAGCGTCTATTTGCAATTCCAATGAAAACGGTATCAAAATCAAGATCAGAGCGTGCTTCACTAGTAATACCTACTGATATTGTTATACTGTGGCACTATGATCGTAATATTTAAAATTTATCGGTTGTCAAAATTGCAAAATCAAGCACAGGCCCGTCGTCCGTGAGCGCCGAAACGCGACTGATCAGGCCTGCCGAACGGCGCGCTATATATATGGTAGATATTAAAACATAGTGAATAACTGATACTTTTATCAAGTCAAACTCTGCGAATGCATCTATAACTTTTAGTGGCTTTCGTTGAGTACAAAATTTAGTAAAAAGTTCATTAGTTTAGTCATAAACTTGAATAAACTTTTGAAAAGGGGTAACTTTGGATTTTTTTTTCTATCAAGTAAAATTCATTAAATCGTGTTATTGACTGCGAAATGCACTAGATTAGATCCTTATCTAATACATATATTTTTTTCAGAGTTTAATACACTATTTTAAAGGTCATAAAGTTGTTTTAAAAATTCAAAATTACGGCCCACACGCCCTTAAAGCCTAGTAAAACACAGGCTGAAAAACACATTCGCAGGAAAATTAGGAGAGATGGAATGGCACGGCAAAAACCGCCGCTAACATTTTCATATGCATTTTAAAAAGTGGTTTATTTAGAACTAGCGACCTGCCCCGCCTTCGCACGGGTGCAATACTGATACTACTTAAATAAATATACCAGTCAGATGGTGTTGTGTGTGAATTGTCCACCCATATTTATTTATTATTTAGGAAACATTAGAAACCTTGTTTATCTACTTTATGCACATATTACACATTAAAACCTTTTTCTTGAATCACTCTAGTCGGGTACTTTTCAAGATCTAAGCATACATAAGGACAGACAGACAGCGGGAAATCACTTTGTTTTATAATAGGTATGTAGTGATTACATACACTTCAATTATTTATGTATATTGTATAGATTTGGATTTGTTGAAGGAGTACCCAGCTTAAATAACAGTAACATATATTTATATGTAATGTAGGTATGTCTGTTTCCGGCAGCTGCACTTGACTCCATCGACATTCTGACCACAGATCCGTATCAGTCGCTTCGGTAACCTTTGAATGCGTTTTACAATCACGGCATGATATTACATAAAAAATTGGTTGTCTGTAAATTCGGTTGGTTTACGGACGATAATTTAACATGACTAAGTCACAATAAAACATTGATACATGCGGCGCAAGCGTACAATTAGCGTAACGGGACAATGAGTGTAACGGGACATAACGGGACACTTTTTCAGAGATGCAGCCGGCGCTCATCGATTTATAAGACGTCAAGTCAAACATTTCTTTGGTACATTTTGTGAAATTTGAATAGCTAAATTAATAAATCCCGGGGGAAATTACGGGAATTGAAACTACGCGGGTAAAATCGCGGGGAGTTGCTAGTTACTTAATATACATGTCAAAGTTTGGATGTTCGTTGCTCAAACAAGCCGGAGTAATTCATCAGATTGGACTGAAATTGGGAACACAATTAGATTAAAAGTTGAAATAGTCATAATAGAATAGATTGCGAATATTCCTCAAATATCAGACCGGAGAATCTAACCCGCCTAACTTTTACTGTCTTCTTTGATATTGGTCTTTCTTTTCTTTTCACTTAAAAATAATCAGCAATAGGAAAGCCGCAGCAAATACAGTAAGGCGGTAGAACCACGGGGCTTTTATATTTTGAAGCAGATCACTAACTCTATCTCGTTTTGTCCGTACGTCATTGGTGGAAAGTAGTGCACGTGACACGGATATTCGGCTTATCGTCGCGCGGCTTTTTACCTCGTCCTGCGACCCCGCTGGTGACTTGTGAATTTAAGGAGATTCATTTCATGGCCGATCAACAGGGTATTTAATCTGTGGTCGGCGGTTAAAATGTTTTTCATTTGACAGTTTTATCACTATTCTTTTTTTCTGGTTGAACTACTATCTTAGCTTTGACATTGGTATCTCTTTTCATTTCACTTAAAATTATAAAGACAGCAATAGGAAAGCCGTAGCAGATTTAGTTAGTAGAACCACGTGGCTTTTATATTTTGAAGCAGAGCAGCGCAGAGTTTGAAAGCAATGTTTGCACATAATGGAATTATTAGAAAATAAAGTTACCTATACCTTAACGATGGCCGTATTTTTGTTGAATAATAGAATGCGGTCATACGAATGTGGCAACAATAATAACATCATTACGGGTGTGAAGTATGTAACACTAGGGTGCGCAGAAAGGGCGTTATTATTATAATTATTCAGTAATTTTTCGTAAGTTCAAAAAAACAACCTAAAAACCTTATAAAAAACTAAACCTCGTTAGTAGCCAGCAGCGGGGCAGGGCCCAAGCTACCGGTGGTTAGGGCTGCAGAGTGAGGGGTGCATAGCTCGGGAACCTCCACGTAGTGCCCCCTGGGCATCACACAACAGCTTGCCTCGGTGGCATCTAGTTGTGTGATGGGGAATTCCGCCCGGGGTTCTACCGCCTGATTCAATTTGTCTCAGCTTTCATATTGATATCTGCTTTCTTTTCATTTCAAATGATAGAGACAGAAATAAAGTAATAGTAAAGACATAGTCGATTTGGTTAGTTTACTGGCGTCGACAATACAAATATACGATTTCCCTTACAAAATGTGGACTATAGAATTTTCACAGACCGCATACAAAATATTCCTTTTCCAGCTGTTATCGACCAGGCGGTAGAGCGGACGGGCTGGGAACTTCTATACGGACTCTTCTCCCACATGAGCATTGCGTGTAGCGGTTGAGGAGGGGGGCTGGACGACTTGGGAAGGTTACTCGGCTGATATATCGAGCTAGTAAAATTCCTAAGTCTTCCAGATGAGATGAGAGTTCAGTGGAAGGACAAGGGCCGCGGCCCTTGTCCTTCCATAGCTTAACTTTTTAAGTACCTATTTCTTTTTTTAATAACAAGCAATAAAACCCTGGTAATATAATGTGTGTTTATGCGTAGCCCTACATAATAGGAAAGGCAAATGCGCAGGCGCACCGTTCCGCTGGATGCGCACACGCGAAATGGAAAGTGCCTAATTACGTACGTAGAGTGCGCGTACGATTTACAGAGATATGGTTACGATGGCATTAAAGGAACTAGCGTGGTAATCCCGCCGGCATGTATTGGTACTTTTATGTATTTTGTGTGTGGTAAGGATATTAATTAAAGGCGCGATCGCGACTGGAGACCGAGAGAACCACTTGACGTTACAGCTTTGTAACTTTGTATGGCCGCGAACGGCCGCCATAATCCGTCAAGGACCGTGCGCTGTGGGGCTAGAGAGGATCACTTGTATTATAAGTAATGTTTTTGAACTAAATTCAAAATCATTTTATTTCACTTTACAGTGGATTTGAGTGTCTTGTTTATTGCTAAACCTTCTTTGGTATACAGATACCTATAATATGCCCGCGAATCCGTCCCCAAAGAATTTACAAATCGCTACGTAATTTCACTTTTTTCGGGAGGAATAGTGGACTATTGTGTTATTCAAGAGGATAATCTACTAGCAGCGGCCCGCCGTTTTACTTGCTTAGTTCCCGTTCCCGTTATTTTCCCAGGATAAAAAGTAGCCCATATGTTCTTCCAGACTATTATCTATCTGCGTTTTCAATTTTAACTTGAAACGTTACGACGTGATTGAGGAACAAACATCCAAACATTGACAATTATAATATAATAGGGTACTATAGTGAACAAACCAGGCAACACTTTCGACGCGGTAAAGGTAACTAAAGATAATAGATAATGCATACAAAAATTGTTCGTAAATGGCAGTCAAACTTCTAAGTTTATAATTTAACCCCATGGCCCCTTAAATATGCGGTTACAGCATAAACAATGGCATGGGACAAACTTACTGTCATCATTGCGAAACGAACACAATGTACGGTTGAGAAATAGCTACCAACTTAATTATATAGCTCAAAAATTAAGCGCACTAAAATTTACGATCACAAATTATAATTATAAATCTATACAAATAAATAGAATTAAAGCGTTTCTTTGTAATATTGTAAGAACCGGGTTTTACTACATGCTTTTCAATGTATAGACTATAGACGGTATATATACCAACAACATTTTTGTCTATTTGTCTGTTCGTTCCGGGTAATGTCCAAAACGACTGTACTGATTGTTGCGGGGCTTTCGCTACTAGGTAGCTGATGTTCGAATGCATAGCTAAGGCTCCTTCGGCGGCAAAGACAATATACCCATTTGACTGATCGTATACAACTACTGCTCTTTAGCTTTTTATAAGCATAATTGCACTATACCTGTTGCGAGTTCGGTCAGTCAGGCTTTTGATTTCGAGTGCTGGCAAAAAAAACCGTAAACAATATAAAACGTGGGTTCCTGCTCAGTGACATGGTGCGGAAAGAATAGCAGGACATCCATCTTTACAGTGGTCGGTATATAATTTCACAGGTAAGTAATTTAATGCAATAATTAGAAAAACAAAACATCAACAATCTACAACATTGAAAAGAACGCCTCTTTCGTTTTTTTAATGTTCTTTTTTTTCCCGTTGATGTTTTTCTTTACATCCTGCTCTGTCCTTAGAGGTTTGCATAACCCTTTCTCCATTTTGTCCAATTTTAGGTGGAAAGTAGTGCACGTGACACGGATTTTCGGTTTATCACAGCACGGTTTAATACCTCGCCTTGCACCCCCGCCGGTGACTTGTGAATTTAAGCAGATTCGGTTCATGGCCGATCAACTGGGTAATCTGTGGTCGGCGGTTGCTTTTCATTTCACAGTTTTAGCACTATTCTTTTTTTCCAATAAAACATTTCACACAAGACCACCGCCAGCTAATCCCCTACACTCTAATGGTCCAGCGAAGAGTAAACACTGTAAAGTATCGTTATTGAATACGCGTGGAGCATTATCCCCATTACAGCGCTTCACTATTAGGGTAACTGTGCCTTATTGCTGCCATTACCTGCGCAGTATAAACACAGTATGGGATGTTGGGAAACAAATTCACATCCGTATTACAACCCGCGTAAAGCTCAATTCCGGTTCTTTTCTTTTTGCTCCGCTTGCTCCAACTTACGCGAGCCAAAACCCTAGTTGTTGAATTGTAAATTAATAGATGTTGGTAAATACAATATCATCTAGCCTTAAACTAAATAAAGTCAAACCGGTGTTGAAATTTCCGACGTTTGTGTCAAAAATATACGAGTAGAAAGCGACAAAATTGTATTTTAATACAGCAAAAAATGTATTGAAATACAGCAAAATATGACCATTAAGGTCATTTATTTCAAATATACATATACGGTTATGTACGATTTTGACCATGACAAACAATAATTAAAATTACACCAAAATTATGAATATTTCAATAATCCCAATAGTATATTTAGGAGAGTGGCAGCGGCCACTTGGAGCAAACTATCATAGATATAAACATAAATGTGTAAATATATGCAGGTTTTTAAGGGACCTTCTGTGGCAGTCCCTGCAATTTTGCAATTTTGAATTTCAAAATTTTTTTCAGCAATTTTGGGTCAGCGCAGAAGGCGCTGGCTGGGTCCTATCAACTTCTTTGTACTAACCTAACCAAAACGCCGGTGTGTGTGTATTTACGTATATCCACGTGTACATTACAAACTTTTTTTTTAATAAAAAGTGACGAGACTAGCTGGTCACGTGCCTGATGGTAAGCAATATGCCTGCCACATAACAGCACAGTGACACTCAGCTATTGGAACATGAATAGTCCAAATCATTACCTAGCACTACACTTCGCTCGTCACCCAGTGATCTAAGATGTTATATCTCTAAGCCCTGTTATTTCTCTGGAAACATTGCCCTTCAAATCTACGTGTCAGTAAAATAGCTAACAGTAAAAGTAACAGCGTTGTGACTTAAGTTGTTTTTTTCCTATCTCAAAAAAGACCCAACACGATAAAGAAGTATTTACTTCACAACGTTTACAAAGCATCCAGTTACTTCCCATACTGTTTATAGCTCGCAAGTTGGTCGTGTAGCGCATCTTTGTTTTAGTATTCCGCTTGTGGCACGTTGTTTGATTTTCAGTTAGAATTGAACCGTGAAATGGTCTTCGGTGAATAGCATAATTTAATATAAAAATATACATATTTGACGAATGTCGTGGTGTCTTCAAATCGAGAGTGAATCATTTTTTTCTAGGTTCTTTCATCTAGCACGCTCCATCGTCGACCGCATCGTCGTTTAACATCAGATGAGATGGTGGTCAAGTATATATTATAGCAGTTAAAAGTTTCATACGTTTAAATTATCTTTAGTCCAGTCTTTACCTCACTATTGTAGTGCTAGAGCTCTTTGCAGAGTCCTCCCGCCGAAGTACCTTTGCCAGTTTTTCTACAGCTAAGCCATACAAACATGCAGTGTCCCGGTTTTAAGTGCAATGTTTTCAGCGATATTATCAAATGAAATAAATAGCGAGGTAGTACGAATACGTCGTCGAAGTAAGCAAATTTTAGATTTTTGCTGTTATCGAACTACTTCACCGCTTTTGACAAAATTTTGGTGTACGCGACCACGTCTGAAGTATGATCTACCAAATAGAAAAAAAATCTTCAAAATAAGTTCGCAATTCTCGGAACTATTGCGTACTATACATACAAATAACCGAATTAGAACTTACTCCGATTATAGACTTGGTTAAAATACCCAATAAAAATAAGAAAACATTGCAGTATGTAAACGCATATCTATTTGCCTACTATAAAGTTTCCTAGCCAGGAAGTTACCTCAGCCAGTAACAAAATCTAGGCTAAGGTTGGAACAGCCGCAACTAAGTAGTAAATAAGCAAATCTAATTCCAGCTTCCTACAGACCCTGTTAGCTTGTATCTATGTGTCAAGGTACGACCAAATACGTCATCAAACGTGCTTACCAAATTGTGGAATGGATTGCCTGAGTAGGTAAATCCTATTGGAATAATATGTGTTTTTGAAATTTTACTGTACTAGCTGTACCCTGCCACGCTTCGCTGTGGCACATTGTGATGCATACATTAGATAACAAGAACAAAATTAAAAACTAAAAATATCATGGCTAACAAAGAGCACTTTGCACCATATAGTTTCGGTAAGCGATTTCCAATATTTATTGTCTACTGATTCATCTAATAATAAATAAGTTATTTATCACAAACAAAGCAATGCCAAGCACGTCAGTGGACTGCCGGCGTGGGTGTCAATGCTTCGTACCGATTGTTTGCAAAACGCATGTCGCATGCAAATCACTGGTCGCCATCTTGAATGTTTACTTTTTAATAATGTTGGCAATGAGTGGAATCTTTATTGTGCTTATTATATTTTACATTGTAATTAAACACCACACACAGAAATGTTTCGTAGGCTGTGAATGAAGCTCATCGTCAAGCTCGTAAATGAAAGAAATGTTCGGGTGAACTCGGGACCGTCGAGTGTGCCAAAGCTAGAAAGATAATCAGCTGCTCCTGTCTGTGATATATAAATTGTTTTTCTAATAGTGTAGTGACCAGACGAGCATGACATGTGCCTGATGGTAAGCAACATATCTGGCCGTAACAGTGCAGTGACACGCAGCTATTAGAACATGAAGAGACCAAATCATTACCTAGCACTGCATTGCGCTCGTCACCCGGAGATATAAGGTGTTTTATCTCTTAGCACAGTAATTTCTCTGGAAACATTGCCCTTCAAACCGGAACATAGCGACAAGACAGTGAATAGCAGCAGCTGACTGTATTTTTTGTTCACTCGTTTACTCGGCAGTCTCCCGAGTTTACTCGAACGCGTATTTCACTTCAGAGCGTGACAGGTTCGCTTCATTTACAGCCTACGAAATAATCTATGTGCGGTGCGCCAAAAGAAGTTTATATTTCAATTATATCGTAATTATTGCCTTGAATATTGTTCGTAATATCGTCTTTAATATTGCTAACTTACTATGAAAATTAACGTGGTTATTACACATTTGAAATGAATACACGAATAACCCACGTTTGATTTAGTCACTCCAGTCCGACTCAAGTTTCGATCGCGTCCGGCGATCTTTTTCAAGGAGAGTGCGCGCGTGTTCGCAGCTCGTTTAGCACTACGCATACCAAACGTTGTTTTTTTTAAATAACCTACGGCGTCTGGCCTCGAGGCGCCTATACTACCGAACTGACTATTCGGGTCGCGGAAGGCGCAAGACCCAAAAGAAACCTAACCTATATAAAACATATTCACATGCTAGTGCTATAGCATGGGGTGATACCTGAGACGCGTTACGGCTGCTAGCACGAGGGCGCCTCAGACGGCTCGACCTCGGCTCGGGCTAGTGCCGGGGGACAGAGTGTTTGGCACCTCTTGTTGCCCTAGCGGAGTGGGGGGTGAGACGCCTCTACTACTAACTCGCTACTAACGCGAGAATTTATGTCGGCTGACTTATTATTAGGGGTTACCAGCAAGAATAAAGGGAGCGCTTTCTCGGCTGACTGATTGCACTAGTAGAGCAGATGTCATCTGACTGACTGGCGTAGCAAACGTGAGTTACCCGTGTATTTATTTCAAACCAGCTGTTCCCTGCCACGCTTCGCTGTGGCACATTGTAATGCAAAAATTAGACAAAAATAATCCTTGATGCGGATTATATATCATTGTAAAATATCAGCTCGATCGGTGCAGAACTTTTGAGTTTTTGAAGCGTACACAAACCAACATACATACATACAACATACTACTTCACAAGTCAACGAAATAAACATAACAAAAACCAAATACTTCCTCCACGCGTCCATTGTTGTATCCCGATAACAGTTACATACGTCTCTTGCATAGACAATGAATGTAAAAAAAAAAAACAATTCAACGAATAGCGGTCAAAACCAAAGAGTTTCCAATCAAAACTTCCACTAAACGTAAGTATAATACGTGTTTAAAGGCTGACCTAGTTAGTGGCTTAGTTAGTAGTAAAAGCGTCCACACACGAGTCCTAAAATCAGAGGAAATGACGTAAAAGTAGTGGGGAGGAGCCTATATCAAACCATAAATCACCAATCATATCCTACATCGCACCATATGATTGGTGATTTCTGTTGCGATGTAGGCTCCGCCTCACTACTTTTACGTCATTTCCTCTGATTTTAGGACTCGTGTGTGGACGCTTTTAGTCTGCCTGCGAAGTCGTGTGTCGTGGTTTCGATTCCCACTCAGAGCAAATATTTGTATGAATACGATTTTTTTATAGTATAGTGACAAGACGAGTAGGACATGTGCCTGATGGTAAGCAACATGCCTGCCCATAACAACACAGTGACACGCAGCTATTGGAACATGAAGAGTCCAAAGCATTACCTAGCAATGCACTGCGCAAGTCACTCAGATATATAAGATGTTTTATCTCTATGCCCTGTAATTTCACTGAAAACATTGCCCTTCCAACCGGAACACAGTGATGACTCACATTACTGCTTGGCGGTAGAATAACTGGGAGTCCAAATCATTACCTAACACTGCACTGCGCTCGTCACTCAGATAAATATATAAGATGTTTTATCTCTATGTCCTATGAAAAAAACATTGTCTTTCCACACACAGTGATGATTCACATTACTGCTTGGCAGTAGAATAACTGGCAAAGATGTGGTACTCCCACGGACTCAGTAAAGAGAGTCCTTCTACTACAAACAATGTCATGAAAATATGTTTATTAGTAATATACCAACTATTGAAATAATCTTTCAATGCTGCTCCTGTACTTATTTATGACTTTAGTTCGAACTGTTCGTAATTTTTCATCAAGACTTTAACTACACGATGGAGCAGTAAAGGCTGAATGTATAATTATTTCTACAAGAGTTTTGATCGCCTTTTATGGTAACCAGTAGAAGCAATGTGGGGCCAAATGCCATAACAAAAAAACCCTACGCGTGTTTAATATGTTTATTCAGAAAAAACGATTCTAACTCCACATTTGAACTGAATACAAATAATAAATCTATTTCCCACATTAGCCCTTAACACGACAAAACAGAGAAACTAGGAATTTACAAGGTACAACCTCCAGTAATCTGCATAAATTACGATTGTAGCTCCTTTTAAGAATTGAACATGTTGATGTGGTCGTCCTTACATTGTCACCACGTGAGAAGTATGCTAAGTGATCTTCCCTTTCGTAGTACAATGGCATTCCCGCCGGTGACGTATCTACGGACGATCAGTACATGTGGATAGAATAAAATAATTGGATTTTTAAGGAAAATAAGTGATATATAAACAGGGAACCAAAATCTGTATAAACCAGAGTTTACATATATGTATACTACGTATAGAGCTGGAACGTATCTCTCTACTTAGTCTGTGGTTGGACCAAACGCTTTACACCGAAGTTACGGGTCTGATCGCTTTTGGCTTGTCGCATATGTGGAAGTGGCATACGTTTGTCGCGGCATATCACTCTGTTGCCATAGCAAGTATGCACGTCATCTGCTTCCGATTGGTACAAATGAACCGTGCGGGAAACCCTGATATATTTACATATTCTCTATCTAAGCTATAAACTTACTAATAATTCGTAGACTAAAAAATAATAGTCTGTCTGCTAGATAATAACAAAAGATTATTATGAAAAACCCCACTAAATGTCCCCACAGCTGGGACTCGGAGCTTCCTCTCACAAGAAAAGAGTCAAGGTACCAAGCTGACCCAGTGTGGGTTGGTGGATGACACATGACTTCAAAAGATTCTGAGTACATGTCGATTCCCCCCTATGTTTTCTTTCACTGTTTTAAATTAGCGGCATTACGCAGATAACTTTGAAAAGGCAGTGGTGCGTGTGGGATTAGAACCCGGGGCTCCGTATCGACAGACCCGACTAGACCCGCCGTAACTTTCTGGACATTTAAATAAACTTTATTTATAAAACCTATTAGGTAATCGGGTAAAAAACGCTGTGCAATAAAATTTATGAACAGACCATCACAGATTCGACGAGATAACGGCTAGTTTTCCATACTTAAGATAAAAATCTAAATTGCTTAAAAGCATAAATCATAGGCTATAGAATGCGAAGATACTTCCTGGGAATTGAACCTGCGACCCCTTTAAGACCGTTAGGTACGTTGTACCGAACATCGGGCATCGGACATTGTAAATTGATTTTTGTTTTTTAGCCTTTTGCTGAAGAAAAATTATGCTATATTTCTGATGAAGTCGGGATGTGAAAAACAATTCGCAGTAAAAATACAGATAATCATATTTTATGTATGTATTTGATATGGTCAAAACGGGAAGAGAGGTTTATTTTAGTTTTACGTATGGATTTGATGGTACCCCATAAAGGCTTTACGGCTGGTTCAAATCACACGTGCACCACTGTCTTTTCGAAGTCATATGCGTAATGCTGCTAACATAAAAACAGTAAAGGAAAAGATCGTAGACAAACCGACATGTTCTTAGAATCTTTCGAGATCATGTGTCATCCAGCAAACCGCACTGGGCTAGGTAGCGTGGTGGATTTTGGTTTTAAATCTCTCATTGCGAGAGACGGTCCCGAGTCACAGCAGTGGGGATATTTAATGGGCTGCTTATTCTATAGAGGGTGCTAGGTAATGATTTGGACTCTTCATGTTCCAATAGCTGCGTGTCAATGTGCCAATAAGGGCAGGCATGTTGCTTACCATCAGGCAACCAAAAATCGCTTTTTTATCAAAACTTTTGAGTGAGACATTTTCCAGATAGTTTTAAGATTTACCCAGTGTGGCACCACTGTTTGTTTTTGTGAAATTTCTCTAACATAATAAAACATTAGCGCCACCTATGGTGAAATTGGGAACTGTCTTTGACAGGTCTTTTTGCATCTAGAGCCCCACTGAGATCGGCTTTTAAAGTCGTCTAAAATTACATGACGTCCTCAAATTCCGTTCCAACCTTAAAGGCATGAAGTCCCTAGCTGATTATCCGTTTCAAGTCCCGCTATAGACTCGAATAGTCTAAACTGCACCAAATATGGCTTAACAACCCTTCAGCCGTCCATAAACATCTAGTAACGATGCGGGCCGCACTCAGGACGGGGGCACCGGGGCCTTGAGAGAAGTTAAAAAGCAATTAGGAAAACGATTTAACGATTGCAAGTTGTAAAGACACAAGAAAAAGGCTGATTGTTTATTTCATTACTTATAGTAACAGTAGCACTTAGTGGTTTGAGTCGAGCTAATCCCATTGCCGTTATTTAACCGATATAAAGTGAATTTGTGTTGTTTCAGACTACGGTTTGAATGGCAATGTTTCCAGAGAAATTACAGGGCTTAGAAATATAATATCTTAGATCTCTGGATGACGAGCGCATTGCGGGGCTAGGTAATGATTTGGACTCTTCATGTTCCAATAGATGCGTGTCACTGCGCTGCTATGGGCAGGCATGTTGCTCAGCATAGATAGGCATATGACCTGCTCGTTTCGTCACTCTATTCTATAAACCAAAGACTAATTTTCTAGCAAAGCCTTGCGGTATATATACCCACGTAGTTTCCGTTCCAGTAACTTTCTCGCGATTCTGCAAATTTTAACCCGTTTGAGGAATAAACATTAAAACATTTTGGATTTGTCATTTATAATATTAGTAGCTTAGTAGAATCTCTGTGCCATATTGTATTCAGTGCCATTAAGTATTATTATTTACATAGTGTAAAAAGAGTAACAAACTTTAGCAATTGTAATAGTTAATAGGACTAAGAATATTATAGGAATAGGAATATTATGATGAGAGCGTACCTAGTTTATTTGTTTACAATCTTTTGAATACACTCAGCCAATTTTTATAGCAGGCAAACAACGGGGACTAGAACTACGCTGGCTAAATAGCGGAACGCTGCGAGTATTGTATGCATATGTATCACCATCATCATCATCATCATCAGCAGGACTGCTGAACATGGGGTCCTAGAATTCCATAAAGAACTGCAACCAGCGGTTTCCAGCGAATGTTCCTACTGTTGGGACTCAGTGTTTTATCATTAGAATGAATTAACATATAATAGGGAAGTCGGGCGGTCACGAACTAGTAGATCCGGGTTCGAATCCAGACGGCTTCTCTTTTTTATCAAGTTCCTTCTTTTTTTTGAGAAAATTTATTACTTGGAGCCCTTTTTCTGTAGGTTTATCTATGTATATTTAGTTTTTAAACCGAGCAAAGCTCGGTCACCCAGGTACTAATACCTTAATTGGGCCCTGTTGCAGCTACCGCAGTTACGGCCCATTCAACCTTGGGCCGAACTGCGCGCTTGGTTCTTTAACGTGTGCCGTCCGCGTGGGAGACCCGGCCTATTATACTAATCATGTACCTACGATTTTGAAACGGCAATTAAATTAACAAGTTAGCAACAATCTTGAAATCGCAATTCTTTAAAAAGTTTTTGGAACCAAAGTTTCTTAGGCAGGCTTGGTCCACCAAGATAGAGAAAGAGATAGATAGAGAAAGAGATTTTGCAGTGCGACCGCACTAAAAAAATATGAGATTAAAACCGTAAGAAAAATATATAACGGAAGTGACCAGTGTTGCCAACAAAACTTTTCAGAAATCGGACGATTTTTTTTCCAAGTTGTATTTTTTCTATTTCACCCACCTGAAGGAACTTCGTTCCTACCTGCCCTTCTACCGCCTAACTAAATCTGTTTTCGCTTTGCTTTTGCTGTCTCTATCATTTCAAGCAGAAAGGAAAGAGAGAGCAATCTCGACGCTAAGAAAGTTCTAGTTAGACCCTTTGGTGTCTATATGCAACACTTTTTCTTTTGTGGCTCGAGTGCGAGCCGGACTCGCGCACCGAGGGTTCAGTACTTTTAGGTATATAAATAGAAGTTATGGTACGAGTATGTTTAAGCTTCAAATTTTAGTATTAAAATTAACGTGGCTGTTACACATTATATTTAATTGGGTTAACGGGAAACTCACGTGTAATATGGTTGGTCAATCTGACTCGAGTTTCGGCCGCGTCCGGCGGCCTTTTTCAAGGAGAGTGCACGCGCGCGATGGCTACCCGTTTGGCACACTTTGAGTTTGAATGCCAAAAAAATGGAAGAGGCCTATATCTATAATATATTTGCACTTAGTAAGTTTGGCCGCATGATGATGATAATGTCTCGGTACATAGTTCAACAACTCTTTGATCGACGTAGCCCGTATTAGGCTGGTCGCCCACAAGGTCGCGGCCTCAGTCGCGCTTTGTATAAAATGTGGGTTTTAATTCTGATTAATTAATTGATGTAATTACAATTAGCCTTTAACGCGTTATATCACATTATTTTCAGCGATTGTTGCATAAAGTGTAGGCTTCGCACGGTTGATGTATCTGCCCTTGATTTTTTTTTTAAATAATATTTTTGTGTATCTTCTGTCTCGTATACTGAATTTTGATAGAATTTTTGGTACAAATAGATAATGGTCTAAAATAATGCATAGGCAAACTTTTATCCCGAATTGACCGGGTTTATCTCAATTTATTAGTGTATTTGAAACATGGACCAGAAAAACTAACGTTAGGGAAGAATGGAGGCAGTTGGAGGAGGCCTTTGACAATAGGCAAACAGACGGTGCGATGGCAATCTAAATCTAAGAATTTTAAGTTACGTAATAACTTTGAAAAATTGTAAGCATTATTTGAATAAAGGCTATTATTATTAGTATTCTCTTATGCCGGAAAAATAACGAAATCGGGAACAATGCGGTGAAACGCGGGACAACAGTATCTTACTAATGTAATAAAAGTTTTTCTAAGTTAATTATTAGTTTGCTAAGTTACTAATATAAAACAAGCGAAAGTTTGTGAGTGTGTATGTCTGTTACTTCTTCACGTCTACACGATTTTAATAAAATTTGGTATGGAGCTGACACCCTGGATTAATACATAGACTATTTTTTATCCCGAAAAAATAACGGGAACAATGGTAACTATGCGGGTAAAACCGTGAGGCGCTGTTAGTATTAAAGGTAGAATATAACACACAAATGTCAAAACGGCCTTTTATTTTAAAATACTAAAATTGCAGTTAAACTAAATTCCTTAACTTCGTTCCTACCGTCCTTAATCCTTAATCAAGTCTTCTCTAAGACAAATGATTGCCCTATTTGTGCGAGATATATCAAGATGTACAAGTGAGAACCTCATTAGATGTACTCCTAGGTTAAGGGTCCCGGGGTCGTAACCTACGCCCCTCAATAACGGTAGTCGCTGAACGCCGCTGTATTCTGTGGTACCCGACCATATAAGTTTCCAATTTCCTGTCATAAATAACACAATACAGAAGTAAATGGAGGACAGCAGCTTTGCCCAGCAATAGGATAGTCATCATCATCATCAACAGCCCACTAAATGTTCCCACTGCTGGGACTCGGGCCTTCTCTCGCAAGGAGAGAGTAAAGGGTAATCCACCACGCTGGCTGGCTGGCGTGGATGACACATGACTTCGAAAGGTTCTAGGTACATGTCGGTTTCCTCACGATGTTTTCCTTACCGTTTTAAGTTAGAGATTAGAGGCATTACGCACATGACTTCGAAAAGACAGCGGTGCGTGTGGGATTTGAACCCGGGGTCTCCGGATCGGCAGTTGCCGTTCTCCCGACTAGACCAGCCGTAACTTTAGCAATGGGATAGTATAGGCTCCAAATAATAATAATAATAAAAAAATGGCAGCAATAATAGGAACTGTCGATAGAATTGAAAACTTATTACTCAGAATTTGATAGCTTCCTTGGAACCCATTGGATGCGGCTGATACTTAAGTCGGACTAGGCATATTTATTACACGCGAGATATCCATGAATTGAACGTCGCTGCAAAGTTGCTAGCTTATTCATTTTTGAAGTGAAATCTTCTTTTGGCGCGCCACAGACATATTTTTCGTGGGCTGTGAATCGAATTCTAGCGTCACGATCGGGAATGATAGGAAATCTTCGGGTAAACTTGGGACCATGACCATTGGCTATCTAAAAATGCTGACTCATTTCTAGATCGGTACGGTAGGGAAGAATGGAGGCAGTTGGAGGAGGCCTTTGCCAATAGGCAAACAGACGGTGCGATGGCAATCTAAATCTAAGAATTTTAAGTTACGTAATAACTTTGGAAAATTTTAAGCATCATTTGAATAAAGGCTCATTGTTGACGCATTTCTAGATCTCTATTAGATTTTAAATTTTTTAGTGCTCCATCATCATCATCATCAGCCGCAAGACGTCCACTGCTGAACATAGGCATCCCCCCTAGATTTCCACAACGAACGGTCCTGCGCAACCTGCAACCAGCGGTTTCCAGCGACCTTTGTGAGGTCATCTGCCATCTAGTGGGAGGCCGTCCAACACTGCGACTTCCGGTTCGTGGTCACCACTCGAGAACCTTGCTTCCTCATCGGTTGTCGGTTCTGCGAGCGATGTGGCCTGCCCGTTGCCACCTCAGCTTGCTTACTCTGAGCTATGTCGGCCACTTTCGTTCTTTTGCGAATATCCTCATTACGGATTCTGTCGCGCAAAGAGACTCCGAGCATAGCTCTCTCCATAGCTCGCTGTGTGACTTTGAGCTTTGTTATGAGGCCCACAGTGAAGAACCACGTCTCAGTTCCATAAGACATTACTGGCAACACGCACTGGTTAAAGACTTTCGTCTTTAGGCATTGGGGTATTTTGGACTCGAAGATGTGCCGAAGTTTCCCGAACGCTGCCCATCCGAGTGCTCCATCGTAGACCGCATATTATGTTACAACCTCGTTAGTTTTCATACTAAAAAGCTTTTTGAAATGTATAGTTTTAAATTATTTTATTTGAGTACTGAACGATCGATCTTACTCATAAAGTGAAGCGTAGGTAGTAAACTAATAAAGCGTCAACACATAATTCATTACAGCAATAAAAATACACTAAAATACTTAATTTGTTAAAATAAATCTTAAATCTATCAATCTCAGATTAGCATACATGTACTCGTTTATTGAGCAGTTAACATTAATCGGGTTTTTTATTATTATCTACTTTATGTACACTATAATACGGGTCATACAAACATGACATGGTATTTAGTAAAAAATCCGACCAAATGCGAGAGGGACTCGCGCACGTAGGGTTCCGTTTCCGTACCATTAGCAAATAAACGGCGAAAACATATTTTATTGTATGGGATCCCCCTTGATTATTTATTTTTAATATTTATATTTGAAGAAAAACACATAAAATTAAATATTCTGTGAATAGTTAAAGCGTTTACCTGTAACCGTTATTAGCAAGAAACGGTAAAATAATCAAGTTTGTTGTATGGGAGACCCCTTAAAAATGTATTTTATTGACGTGACAACGTCTTATAAATTGGTTTGCCGGGTGACACTTCAAGAAACTGCGTTACGCTCCGCTCACGTTATGCCATAGAATAAAGTTATGCGCTCACAACGAGAGCGAGTGAGAGGCACGCGTCCCTTCCACTCGGGCATGGTTAGCCCGCCTAAGAGCGAGAGAGACAGACATAAAAAGTGAAAGTCACATGACCCCCCCCCCCCAAATCGTATACGTTAAATTAAGAATCTTAAAAAGTTAAAAGTATATAATAGCATATACACTATTTTTTAACGCGGGAAAACAACTGGAACGGGAACTACGCAGGTAAAATCATGGGGCGCTACTAGTAAAGTATTTATTATTGGATTAATTGTATTTCTACTGGTTACCCCCCCTCAAAATCTGAGGCCACGTTCTGGTGACCCCCTCCGAAATTCGAGGCTGGGACCGCGCCTGATTTTACGGGGCTTAATCACAAAATAAATCATAGTTAAAATACCTCGACGTTTCGGCAGCGTCACAACCACGGTCGGTCACGAGAAGAAGAAACATTATGTGTTCAAATCGCGAAAGTTTAAAAACAATATTCAGATGAATACTTCTGGTTTTAAAGATATTATCTATTTTATGGTTGAAGTTAGAGTTCTTTGCAAGAAGAGGGTATGCATAAGGACATACACGCACACGCTCACTCATCGTGACATAAACATACACACCTTTAGCAAGAAGAGAAGATGCTTAAGGACATACACGCACAACCTCAATCATCCTGACATACATACACACACCCTTAGCAAGAAGAGAAGATGCTTAAGGACATACAAGCACACCCTCACTCATCCTGACACACTTATAGCCTTTATAATTTTAGTGTGATTTTCATAGACCATGAGGCATAGTTTACAAGTACATTCAATCTGTCAAAATAAAACCCTACATTGATGGTGTGTCATTTGATAACAGGAAAGACTGGTATACGGTTGCTTCTCACGATTAACCTTCAAACAATGTCAATCGTAGGAGTTGTAATGTTGTCATTACAACACTACCGGCTACTATTCATGACTGTTGACGACTGGCGACACTAACGTATTTTACAATCACATCATTCATGTTTTTGCAAATCCTACTAATATTATAAAATGTCTAAGTTTGGATATTTTGGATCACGTCCAACGGATGAGACGATCTTCTTAGCATTCCATGGATTCACCGTGCGGGTGCCGGGTCCATCGTGTGGCAGAGAGAGAAAACTTGAGAAGATCCCGAGACTTGTGACTCGGGCGTAGGTTTAAGAGGCCCCTTTCTGACGTACATCAACACTCACCTTCACTACTCGTTTTTCTCTCCCTGCCCAGCCAAATCTGATATGAGCCTACTAGTGCAGCTTTAGATACTCGTTCTAGTATAGAACTTACTGCACTTCTGGATAAGCCAAGGTCTCTCAGCAGGTTATAGATAGATTTTGCTGGTATACCCCTCGCTCCCACTTCTACAGCGTATAAACTAACTACATAGCCGTTTTTTAACTCCCGACCAAAAAAAGGGTTGTTATAAGTTTGACGTCGTTGTCTGTCTGTCTATCTGTCTGTCTGTGTGTGTGTCTGTCTGTGGCACCGTAGAGCTCAAACGGATGGGCCGATTTCAATGCGGTTTTTTTTATAAAGTTAATTTCCGTGCGGGTGTTCTTAGCTATGTTGGGTTAATATGGATTCAAAATTGCCGCCTCCACAAAATGGCAGACAAAATATTTCTTCACAACCTACCTCAATGTGGGTATCAAATGAAAGGGCTTGACTAGTAGAGTACTATACGCTATAACACATTTCAAATCCAAGATGGCCGCCACCACAAAATGGCGAATTATATAATATTCTCCACTACTACCCCAATATGGGTATCAAACGAAAGGGCTTGATTAGTAGAAAACTTTGCACTATGACAAATTTCAAATACAAGATGGCCGCTACCGCAAAATGGCAAATTACATTTCTTTTTTCAAACTCCCTTAATATGGGTATCAAATGAAAGGGCTTGACTATTAGTATGTTGTACAGATAACAAATCTAAGGTAGTCGGGGGTTAATCAAAATTTTGAATTTTGTTATTGTTGTTAATTCGTTTAGGAGGTCGTAATACTTATTTTGTTTCATCCGCGTAGTTCCCGTTATTTTCAATGCTATTTATTCCAGATTATACTCGTATGTTCCAAATTTAAATCTGGACGTCAACTCTATTTCTACGAAAAACATAATTTCGAAATAAACTCGCGACTTTCCTACGCTGGGTCTACTTCGTTTCGTCGATCGAACATTGTTTGACGTTTAAGTGTTCTAAACCTACTCTAATTAGGCTTAGAACATTTAAACGAACGAAACAACGGATCGAAGTAGAACCGGAGTAGGAAAGTCGCGGGTTTATTTCGAAATTATGTTTTTCGTAGAAATAGAGTTGACGTCCAGATTTAAATTTGGAACATACGAGTATAATCTGGAATAAATAGCATTGAAAATAACGGGAACTACGTGGATAAAGACGCGGGTCCTCTAGTCCAAATTTAAATTTACCATGATGATGATTGACGCGGTCTACGATACCACTAGAGCGTGCTTACCAAGCAGAAACAGAAGCTGCCCTAACCAGGCATCGAGTCTGTATTTTGAGGCTTAAGCGAGATTACTGGTTGATACTGTCTTGTTGGATGACTTGGTTGACATTGTACTTGGTAGGTATAGAAATATAACATTTACCGATAATCACAAAGAACTGATGTCTAAAAAACCTAATTTTGATATAAACTTGTGACTTTCCTAGTCCAGTTCTATTTCGTATTGTCTGATCGAACATTGTTTGACGTTGACGTTTAAATGATCTAAGCCTACTCTAATAGGCATGACGACTCATTTTTTATTTAATGTGTCATCAAAAGGTTACTCAAAAACTGAAACATAGATGAAAGAATTAATTTGTTATCCTAAAAACTTCCCGTGATATCACGATGTTAAAATCACAATTTTGGACTGTCCCAAAAACGCTTCATACAAAACACTACAGAAGCGTGACGTCACTGAGTCGTATTTTCTATGGATCGCACGTAAAGTTTGTATGGAAGCTATATTAAATATTGCGTTTAGGAATCTGGTTTCATAACAGAAGTCATTTGAAATTAAATGAGTTAACCAGTGGTAAATACGTTTTCTAATAATTTCGTACTTTTAAAATGGACTTGCCCATCCAGCTTTGAATGATAATAAAGTAAGTTAAACTAAAAAAAAATCAAAATCAAAATTGGTACATATTTTATTATATCTAAATACTGTCATTATATCAAATAATTTTATATTATTGCAGGACCTGTCGTCACGCCTATTAGAGTAAGAGAGTTGGTTTAGTACATTTAAATGGACCAAACGACGGATCGAAGTAGAACCGGAGTAGGAAAGTCGCGAGTTTATTTCGAAATTACGTTTTTTTGTAAAAAGAGAGTAGACGTTAGGTCACGACTTCAAAAAGAATTTGCAAGAATAACCTCTTTTTATTGATAATTAGTACTAAGTTTTCAATAACGACCGTTCCTACTTTTTGACGTCTTGTACGGGACATTTTGACCACCTTTTGTATCATATCTAACTAACACTAATTTCAATGTAAGTACTATGAAACTAATCTGTTCTGCAAATTTTATAAACATCGGATCATTGGTTTATATTTTGATGTCAAATAAATATTCGTCCCCCAAGCAAGGGTGCCGGCGTTGCGTCAGAGTCGTCGGAGGGAGTACGAGGTGTGACCCCGCGATTCTGACCCACTGTTCTACAACTCTTGTTAAAACTCAATCCATATGCCAAAAAAAAGTGTTTGTTGCCATTTCTAGCACTGATTATCGCCTATTTAGTGTTTATTCATTTCAGCACAACATTATTTATTGTGCACATTCGGCACATATATAAAGTGCGAGTGCACTCTAGCTACGAAATGTTACGAAGAGTTCGATACTTTTAGACCGGGCAGTTACGCTTTTTTTATGGGGAAAAACATACGATTTTTTATAAACTATACAACAAAAATTGACTAATTTAATGCACTTAACATCCCATTAAAATAATTCAGGATGATTACTAATAATCCTATTGAAGGTTCGCGATCTTACTATGCGGCAGAAGATGTGGTTTTCAAAAACAACTTTGAAGGGAACTGGAGTGGTCTTGTCTGAGTTTCTGGTGAAGTCCAGACATGATACATTCATGGCGGCTCGTGAACGGTTCGGTGCCTCGAAGTGTTGGACGCGGGATGGCATAGTTTACGTAATGGGGTCCAATGGCACACGCCATAGAATTTCCGGTCCCGCCGACTTGGTAAAAATTGACCCTTCGGAGTCTTCAGCCCCATTACAGCCAAAGAAGCGAGCGGCGGCTTTGGAGAAGAAACCATCGAAAACAATACGTAAAGGTCCTTTGAAGTCTTAATATCGTAACAAGTCCAATTTTCTGTTTCTTAACTATGTTTGTCTTGTGTTTATGTTTTTAATTCTCTCACTACCTTCTTTAATTTTTACTACAATTTTACAATATTAAAATAAGAAATAAGTTCAACTTTCAACTTATTACTATGTCGCGAGCTGTGACATAGACATACGAATTTGTGAACGTATGAATGTCATGGATGTCATATCTCTGGCGATGTCAGATGCATGACAGTTTCGTAAACGGCAGCTTTAATAAACATTGTATTTTTTTTCTATGTCGATTTAGGGTGCCTTTTTTAGTAATGTTACCGTAATTTTGCCATTAGTTTTACAAGATTGAACTTATGTTGGCGGAGTGGCAGTTGACAGCGTCAGATTTCAATAAATGTAGGATGTATTGTGATCTTGGTGGAAATCTCATTGTGATTGTTGTGATTTATTTATTTATTACTGTAACTTCTTTCTTTTATTCTGTTTTGGTTACCATGCACGTCTGTCATTCTGCCACACTATTTATTACCATTATCTTTGTATGTAAAGTAGATTCGCAGTCTTTTTCACGGACGACCCGACAGGTGGATGATTTTATTTTATTTTTGCTTTTATTATTATTATTTTTTATATATTTTTTTTATTATTACTAATTAGCTTAAATTATAAACCTATATTTATTCATTTATTATTTGTGTTAAATTATAATTAAATGCTTAATATTTTCAGTAATGCTGATTGTGGCAGTGACGATGAATACGACTTATCGACTTTCTCCTCTGATTCAATAGACAGCAGCGCTAACAGTTCCTCTAACATTCTTCCTTTGGAAGACTTTTTGGAGAGTAACTTTTCTGATGTTCCAAAAAATTTCAACGTTGTCCACATAAATGCACAGAGCATTCCATCTTCATATCCTGAAATGCTGGCGTCTCTTGACAAAAAAAATATTCATGCTATTTTAGTCTCCGAAAGCTGGCTACGACCATGTCTTCCTACAACGTCATATTCTCTCCCTGGTTTCATTCTCATAAGAAATGATCGTATCGGCCGCGTTGGCGGAGGTGTGGCTATTTACCTGAAGGCCAATATTCCTTATTCTATTCTAAGCCAATCGCCACAACCACCGCCGACGAATGCCGGCGAACATCTTCTTATTGAAGTACTTCTTGCGCACACTAAAGTTCTTCTCGGAGTCTACTATAGCCCTTCCCAAAATTTAAACTACTTTTCTTCCTTCGAAACCCTTTTACAAGACTTCACTCCTTCTTATAATCACACCATTCTTATGGGTGATTTCAATACCTGCCTTTTAAAGAAGGATAATCGTTCTGCTTCCCTTCAATCTCTGGTTACATCCAGTAACTTACATCTTCTCCTCTTAATGCCACCCATCATTTTCCTAATTGTGTCCCTCACTACTTGACTTGATGATTGTTTCTTCCCCTAACAATATTGCCAAGCATGGGCAATATTCTGCTGATGCTTTTTCATATCATGACCTTATTTTCCTTTCTTATAAAATCCGCCTTCCTAAATCTAAGCCCCAAATCATCATGCAGCGTAATTTTGGTGGTATGGACCATGAAGCCCTTTTGAAAGATGCTGCTAAAATTGATTGGCATCCGGTCACAGATGCTGAATCTGTCAATGATCAAATTTCTGCTTTTAATTCGATAATTACTCGGTTGTATGACTTACACGCTCCTTTACGTGCAATTAAGATAAAGCACCTTCCGGCGCCTTGGCTCACCGAGGATATCAAAATTCTAATGCACAAAAAAGCTGTTGCCAAAACTAGATACAAGATTCGCCCTACCGACATCAATAGGGATAAGTACGTTCAGGCTCGTAATCGCTGCAACAAGGTGTGTAGGGATGCACTGCGTCGCCATGTTCACAAATCTGTAGATGACGAAAATCCAGCAAAGGTCTGGAAATTTCTCAAGTCATTGGGAATTGGCAAATCACGTCAAAATATTAATAATAGTAATATCGATATCAATGCTTTAAATCATCATTTCTCATCTGCATCTTCAATGTCAGACACAATAAAAAATTAACTATTAATTCTCTTTCTGCCATTTCATTACCCGACTTTCCCGCTTTTCATTCGATCATTTCACAGAATGTGATGTTAGGAAGAGCATATTGTCAATAACTTCCAATGCAGTCGGCGGTGACAGCATAAGTCGGAACATGCTTTTGCCTATCCTGGACATCATCCTTCCTACTTTATGTATCCTTCTCAATAACTCCATATCCTCTGCAGTATTCCCCTCTGTCTGGAAAGACGCTCACATTATTCCTTTACCTAAAAACCAAATCCTGAGTCCATGTCCGAATACCGTCCTATTTCCATCCTCCCATTTCTATCCAAAGTCTTGGAGCGTCTTGTCCATAAACAACTTAATCACTTCCTTAATAGACATGACCTCCTTAATCCTTTACAATCCGGTTTCCGTCCTGGGCATAGCACTGTGTCTGCACTTGTGAAAATCACCGACGATATACGACTGGGTATGGACAACGGCAAGCTTACTGTTCTAGCTCTGTTAGACTTCAGTAATGCTTTTAATGTCGTTGATTTCGATATCCTACTGGCAATCTTGCGCTCCCATAACATATCTCCATCGGTGATCGACTGGTTTCATAGCTATTTACACGGGCGCCGGCAACGTATTTGCTTAGACGATATATTTTCGTCGTGGTGTAATGCAGAAGCTGGTGTCCCTCAAGGCGGTGTGCTTTCACCTCTTCTTTTTGCAATTTTAATAAATTCTATATCTTTACATCTTACTTCTTCCTACCACCTTTATGCAGATGATCTCCAAATTTATTCCCAAGCGTCGCTGTCCGATTTGCATGTAGCAGTTGATGCTGTGAACTCTGATCTGCGGCAAATTTTGCATTGGAGTAAAAGTTTCGGTTTGAATGTTAATCCCGCAAAACACAAATCATTATCATAGGCAGTTCTTATATGGTATCTCGAATTGACTGGGCCATAGTACCTAAAATTGTTTTTGATGAAACTATAATACCTTACAGTAAAACAGTGAAGAATCTTGGCGTGATTTTTGATCATACTTTGAGTTGGGATGCGCACCTGGAATCAATAAGCAACAAAATATTTGCGTCTGGTGGATCATTGAGGCGACTCCGCAATTTTCTACCCACTGCTACCAAAGTTACACTTGCTCAGTCCCTCCTCCTTCCAATCCTAGACTACGCAGACGTTTGCTTTCTTAACCTTACTGAGACCCAGCTTGATAAACTTGAGCGTCTTCAAAATTATTGCATTAGATTTATATTTGGCTTACGCAAATATGATCACATATCCGAATTTCGTAATCAGCTCAAGTGGCTCCCCATTCGTTTTCGCCGGAATGCTCATATCCTCTCCCTACTTTATAATGTCTTGTTTAAGCCTTCAACCCCCGCTACTTAAAAGAAAGCTTCACTTTCTGGAGCAATGTGCATTCTCGACCTTTACGATCAAATGACAACTTATCATTGAAACCGCCCCTGCACGTTCTGAAACTTTTACGGCAAATCTTTTGCGTTCCAGGCTGTCATACTATGGAATGCCTTACCCGTGCCCGTCAGACACGCTCCAACACTGCCTGTTTTTCAGAAACAAGTCAAGGAATTCTATCTGTCACTGCTGACATGACACTGAAATTAATTATTCTTATCAAATATTCGTTTTGTTTTTGTTGTTATTTTATTTATTTAAGTATGTATATTATTTATGTTTTGTATTTATTAGTGAATTATTGAACTAAGTATTCCAAGTATTAGAATGTATGATTATTAATATGTAAGTTTATAAAATACCTTAAGTCACACTGTACCCTAACCCCGTCTAACTCTATTTCATCTTTATCTCCAACCTTCGGTTGCCTGGAAGAGATCGCTTTTAGCGATAAGGTCGCCACTTGTTTCACTAGCTTTAAGGATATATCGTTTTGTATATTGTTTTTCGTATTGTGGACAATAAAGAGTATCTATCTATCTATCTAACCCTGTATATCATACTTTGGATTTAAATGACTAGCTTAGAAAACGCAAGTACCCACGCACTAACCATACTAACTTAGTACAACATTTACGCCGGAAGCGTTCAGTGGTGGCGCAGTCTTACCTTGCTAGAGTTATTACGCCCGTTCGAGAGTTAAGTAATTTTGGAATTATTTTAACTAGGCAGTAAAATAATAGCAAGTCTGTGAATTATAGTAATAGTCCTGTACACTATTCTTACCACCTAGATACCGACTAGAACGTGTTTTCGAAGGGTTATAGAGTTATTTAGAAAAGAGAGCACGAAACCATAGAATAGACAATATTACACAAAACCAAAAGCTAAAACTATATTTACAAATATCAGATTGTGTTTAGACATATAATTTCATGTCAAATTAAATTAAAAGCAGCCAAGTGCGAGTCGGACGTGCCCACGAAGGGTTCCGTACCAGCAAGTACAACATAACACATATTATAGTATAAAGTTCTTGTAGTTCGTTGTAATTTTGATCGATGTTTTACGAGTTTTCTCGTATTAACAGTGATTTATGACGTGATAAAACAAATTACTTACTAGATCGAGTTTAAACCAATTTTCGTTGGAAATAATAGCTAAATTATCCCCATAATTTAAGTATTATTTTACCAATTTTACCACTTAAGAAGTGTCTCTCGCGCAAATTATTCAGTGTAGAAATAAAATATATTGGAAACCTCAACATCATTTTTGAAGACCTATCATCGATAGACACAACCCCACACGTATAGGTTTGATGAAAAGATGAGTGATGATGTTGAGTTTTACTTCTGAGTCCTTATGGGGCACCCGGCAAAATTTATTGTTTATTTTTTAATTTTTTGTGTAAAAATCTTAATGCTGTGCACAGAATACATCTACTTACCAAGTTTCAACAGTGCAGTTCTCATAGTTTCGGCAAAAAGTGGCTGTGACATACGGACGGACAGACAGACAGACATGAGGATTCTATAAGGGTTCCGTTTTAACGTTTTACGGAAACCTAAAAACAAGACTATGACGGTTTTTGTGGTCGTACTTGTCCAACCGATTTAAAGGGTGAAAGAGGACATAGGAAAGGAGTAAACTCAGATTTGACGAATGGAGGAAGCGTACATGTTGTACCGACCCCACCATGATGTTGTAGTTGGATAAAACTACTCTAAATGATGACTTCTCCAACCGATTAAATGTTTTTTTTGTAAATTTCCACTATTCCATGTCTTATTATACTATTCGAGTATGATATGGTAGGTATTCTGGTTTGAAGGACAAAGTTTTTAGAGAAATCATATTTGTTCAGTTATCGTGAACGATTACCTAAGGGGAATATTTTAACTATGACACAATACCAAACTCAAGATAAACATAGATAATCTTCATACTACACGATAGAAAAATCCATGAATGCTAATATTATTATCCCTGATTAGATAACTCGTGGATAACTCAGTGACTAACATCGAGCAACTCGATCTTTCGCGCAAGCACGGAAGGGAGTAGCCTTAGCTAAAAAATATTGTTTAAATCTTTCTGTCATTTCTTGCGGGAGGGGAAAGTTGCACTCTAGCGTAAATCCGCACTATTACATACAAAACATACCTGCACCGATCAATTGCCGATCATACTCACGCAGCCAAACACTAACACAAACATAAAACACATCTAGCCCCGCCGTCAGCCACAATATACAATTATTAAACTCCATGGTCCACGCGGACTTGTACTTTGACAGAGGGGAAATGCTGTGTATGGCTACTCCCTTCCGTGTTGATCGCTGGTGACTAATGAATAAGTCACTTGTTTCACACAAGAAACATCAATCGTAGAACATCGCAGGTTAACATCAGAAAATATGGCGGTCAAATGAGAGCCTATTAATCTTTCTAACATTATAAATGTGAAAGTTTGTAAGTATGAATGGATGTATGTTTGTTATTGACTGGCCTCGTGGCTTAGTGGGTAGTAGCTCTGCCTGCGAAGCCGAAGGTCGTGGGTTCGATTCCCACCCAGTGCAAATATTTGTGTCATGTCAAATATTTGTACTGTGTCTGGGTGTTTCTATGTATAATAAGAATGTATTTACAACTACATAATAAGTATTATATCAGCTATCTGGCCGCCATAGTACAAGCTTTGCTTAGTTTGGGTTTAGATGGTGTTGTGTGTGAAATGTCCACCAATATTTATTTATTTATGCTCTTTCGCGCAAAAACTACTGAAGACACGTCTCGCCATATTTAAGGGAAGAAAGCGACCCACCACACGACGCCGAAGAAGAAGCAAGCAATAATAAAATTTAATTGGCTTCCATTAAATCAGTCTTGGTGCAGTTGGCAGTAGAGATGTTATGGATATGCTATTTCGGATCTGGATACGGATACGGATATAGGAATAACATTATATCGGTTTAGATTCGGTTACGGATAAGTAATTATTTCGAATTATCCGTTAGTTTCGGTTAGTGACGGATATTAGATTGAATACAGTTCTAATAGTCAAAACTGAGCAGAGGAAGATTATATTTAACAAAAAGCAATTTTGCCGCCTTACCGCTTAAAAGTTGATTCTATCCGAAACTTTTGAACAGGTACGGTTACGGATATATTTTTATTTCGGATATCCGATTGTTTAGCTTACGGTTACGGATCTCCATAACTTCCCTGTTTGCCGCAGTAGTTAATTAGGTACGTAATATATTCTTTGTAATTTGGTTTTGTTAACAAAGTATCAATACATGTCTAATGTTAGGTCATCTAAGCCAATGTCATCCATTGTTCAAGTTTGGGCTCATTGGATTCATCGCACAGGATTAGTACTTCCTTTGATTACAATGAAGGATCAAGGTTAATCATTGTTTTCAATTTATAATGGCTTTCCGAATTAGTAACGACATTCGGAGTCCCAGATACTTTTTCTTTACAGTCAATTGTCTTACTATATGATATTACTGCGGTTTTATCCGCGTAGTAAGGATAGGATTTCATGGAGCGGTTTCAAACCGCGCCCGCGCGCGGGCGCGAACCGCGACGGGCGACGATTTTTTTTCAAAACTCACGAGACCGCTGATAGTAGCGGTTCGCGCCCGCGCGCGGGCGCGGTTGGAAACCCGCAACGTTCGCGGGCGAAAACCGCGCGGACGTGCGGTTGGAAGTCAGTAGCATAGCGTAGGGAGGGTGGTAGGGGCGGCCCGCTCGGGGCGGCACTTTTTAAGGGGTGGCAAATTTTTGATTAAATAATAATATATTTAAGGTCAGGTTTTTCTGCCAAGGTAGGCATTTACGCTGCCTCGCACGCTCTGATGCTTTGTGCGGAATTGAACTAAGTACTAGTTTAAACTTATTTTTTGTTCAAGATTTGTTTACAATTGTGATAAGAGTTTTGTTTGTTTATAAACCAGGAAATTTTATCTACACTCGTAGGTATACTAAAATTAACCTTTTCTTTTTTGACGCATTTTGTTGAGACCGGCATTACCGGTTATTCCATTCATTATTTAAAATGTTGCCTCAAACTTCGTAGATTTGTCCAAAATAAAAGAAATAAAAAAAATGTGCAGAAACTTAATTAACGATACGGTTGCGTTAATGCCGATGATGGTGGATGAATATGATATGGTCTACGACGGCGCTTACTTCTCTAACAGAAACAAATTCACTCTCGACTCGAAAACCCCAAGGTTCGAACCATCACGAAAAACTCACTCTGGCAATGCGTTTCGCAGCCTAAGTAGTCCTTCTTATTACAAAGGTGAAGATAAAACTCTTTGTTAGATTCTTTAATCAATGATGAACGATGTTATTTTTTTCGAGCAACGAGCAACACGATAGAAAACCTTTAATTTAAAAACCCGACAGCAAAAAATCAACACATAAAAACATTATGTACTATGTGATGATACTTTGGCGATTGACACTAATCTAACAATATCTTAGTTATAAAAATCCATCCAGGCATTTGGAAGAAACGTGGAAATAAAGAAATTTACAAACATACCAGATACACTCGAAAACCATAATTCTTGTTTCAGTCGGGTAAAATGGCAATAAAGGAAATAAATCATATTTTTTATCGCAGCCGCAAATTAAGAAAAGCTTGTATTATCTGTATATGTATCTTATTCCACCACATATTACGGCAACAGGCGTATCTCACCAAACGATATCGTCGTAATGGCCGAAATGCTGGGGGATCTACAAGAGATACTGATGGGCCTTGTTTACGCCTCCCAGCGCACCGGTCTCCAAACGAACCTATATAAAACCGTGCGCCAGTTGAAAACGTGCTGTGAAACGAAGAATGGTTGGTGTTTTTCTGAGTATCGTATACGAATCGTATCGTATAGATAATCGTATACGAAACGAAGTCATCCGTCAGTGGACCAAAGTTATTGACATAGCTCAACGTATTAAAACAAGCGAAAGTTGACTATGTCCTCGAGGTAAACCATAAATTTAGCATGTTTCAGTAAAACTTGACATAACTGATGCGTTGGCAATGAAAAAGTCACTAAACTAAACACAGGTTTTTTACCTTAACCTTAAATCATACAAAAATGTTCCGCCAGGTATTAAAACTCACTAGATCTAGTGACTAGTCAAATTCATTTAGCCTCATTATTATATTACATTATTTATTATAACTAGTTCCGTTATTTTCATGTGATGAAAAGTAGCCCATATGTAATCTATCTAATCTGCAATAAACTTATATTTTATTGCAGATAATAGATTACAAGCAAGCAAATATTTGATGTATTCGAGAGGTAGAAAAACCCTATCCTATCCTACAAACACTAAAAAGTACAAAACATAAAATAAAAAACATGAAAAGTTACGTTTAAAATAACCGACTTCAAAACCAAAAAAGTCATTCAAAAGCGAAAAGTAAACTAATAAGAGCAGCACTATTTTTGTTTCTCCCCGCCCCTCAATCGACTGCCAGAACATTGACTTATATAAGTAAGGACCAGACCAACCGTACGAAAAAAAAAACACCGCATTGGCCCTAAAAACATTTTTAGGGCCAGTGTGACTCAGTTCACAACGTTCAGTACGCGGAAGTGAACGAGTATTTGGTGGGCATTAAAATGCATAATGGTGTGCTAAAAAGTTGCAAAAAACAAAAGTAAAAAAAAAGATGGGATATGGTATCATCAGTAAATATTTAATCTTAATTTCCTTTTGTTGCTGTTAGATTAATAGGCATACATTTTAAAGTCATATTGAACGCGTGAAGTGGACGAAGTAGCCTTGAACAAACGTAATTTTTGTTGTTGTTTTATTGTTATCGAATTTAGTGCAAGTGATTTTGAATTTTGGGATTTAATAATAAAACAAAACGTAATCCGTCTTATTTCAAAACACGGACTAATTATAGTACTGGAATTAAGCCAGGTTTAAACCAAGTCAAGTCTAAGCGTTATTACAAAACGAAGTTTTCTCTAAGCCGCGTACTATCTATGATCCTAAAGATTAACTATCGAACCCCTAGTTTAACTATGGACTTACTTCGGATCTGTCATTTTTAAGGTTAGGACAACACTTGTTTCTTCCATAAAATATTTAACAATTTGAACTCTCGCAATAGAGATGTTACACATTAATGTTAATTTTATGACAGTTTGCATTAATAGAATATCGAAAACCACATTATTATAATTTAATATTACGTAGTAAATTTATTATAAATGATTTTAAATCCTATATTTTTTATCTGTTGTCACGTGTCTGGCTACACTGATATGAATTATTACGTCACTAGTCGCAAAACAAACTGTCAAAACTGATTAAACTGTTTACATTTCTGCTTTTTTATAGTTTGCTATCTTAGCGACAACGATTTTGATTGTTTGTATTCAAGTAATGATAAAAAAACACATAACCTGAACATACAGTCATGAATCGCGACCAGTATTTTGCGACTAGTGACGTCATGTCAGTCGTTAGTGTTTCAAAATTAGTCTAATATTGTATATTAGTACATTTACTCATCGAAAATACTAATATTTTGAAATGAAATGTAATTTTTTACGGTAAACAAGGGTCAATCTTCAAAATAAAAGCAGTTCCAAAAATTTTTAATATTGTTGTATAACGTTGGGCTATCTCAGGCTTAACCTTGGACTAAGTAGTCTTTGGATAGTCTGAGTTTTGTAATAGGAACACATTTTAAACCTGGTCCTAAGTTTAACACCGTATCAAACCTGGATTAGTTAGTCCTGGTTTAAATCTGTACTACGAGTATCTTAGTTTTTTGGAATAAGACTGAATAGGTTTAATCTACACTTAGGCTTGAGTACATTACAAAGAGAAAATATTTGTAAATACTTTCGAATTTTGTGTTTGCATTGAATAGGATTCGAAACTAATAAACCGATTTGAAAAAAAAATGTAATAAAATACTTTTTACTATGTTTATTATTGTTTTTAAATATTTGAGAAACTATTTTGAATACCTATACATATGTAGTTCGTTTAGTTTTCACAGAAACTTGAAAGACATTTAACAGCTACATGATGCTTTTTGGCTGTTGGTGTGCACACGTATAGTAAAAATTTTATTCTCATATATTATTCCAATTGCAAATAAAAAAAAATATGTATGAAATTACGTTTTTTTTTGTACAATGTTATGCCGTCTTTTGTCGTCAACGCGGCACTCACGTAGTTCGTATGATTTACAGATCTTACTGTTTTTGCTTGTATTAAAAAGTTTTCTAAAAAATGTATAAGTAGGGCGCATCCTTCCTTTTGAAATCATTGGCTGCAGATGGCTACCGCGCCGCTGCGCGCGCAACCGCGCGGTCGCTACGCGGGCGCCGCGCGGCACCCGCGTAACGCGACCGCGCGGTTGCGCGCGCAGCGGCGCGGTCGCCACGCGGGCGCCGCGCGGCACCCGCGTGGTAGCGCGGGCGTAAACCGCCTCGTGAGTTTTGAATTCAATTTTTACAAACAAATCTGCATCCTACAGAAGACGCGGGACCGCGCCCGCGCGCGGGCGCGGTTTGAAACCGCTCCGTGAAATCCTACCTGTTCTAGTAATTTTGAAGCGATGAATAATAAATTAGCCTATTTATTCTTTATTCCAGACTATAATCTGTGTCAAAAATTACTAAATTATTTTAGTTTCTAGAGTTTATATTTGCCTACATAACATTTAAATGTTCTACTCAGCGGGTAGCTGGTAGAAAATGCGTCCTAGCCTAAAGCTTTCCGTTTGTATATTATTTTTGTTTTTGTGCAATAAATATTAAATAAAAATTTCAACGTGATCCGTTCAGCTTGTCCGACGTGATCGAGCAATAACCATCCGAGCATTTATAACAATTAGAAGGGAAAATGTTAAATTTTGGGATGTTCACGTTGAGAAAACTGAACGAGCCAATCTGATATTTGGAACTCGAGTACAGTTCGGTATAAAATTAGCCACTTTTTATCCCATGAAATGTGAAGTTCAATGTGAATGATATCTATCTAAATTCAGAACTAACGAAGTGAAAACGTTTGTGAAGTTGGTGAAGGAAAACATCGTGTTTCAAGTGAATCTTTCAAGAACATGATGTGTCACCCACCAACACGCACTTGGGGAGCGAGGTTAATTATGGCCCTGATCCATTCCTTGTTGGAGAAGGTCCCAGGTAGAAGGAACTGAAAGTGGGCCGTTTATTGCAGCCAAAAAAGGAATAATAAGTCAACAACAAGAAATCACTCACCATCATAAGAGTCCGGTATATACAGCGGTTTTCCAACCAGCTTCCCTTTCTTCCCCGCCAACGGCACCGCCTCCACCCTCCTATGAGCTTCCAACACTCTGTACAACAACACTGGCCTATCCTCCCCCTTCAAACTTAACAACCCTGGGCAGACTGAACTTATCCACAAACTCTTTCAGCGACATCACTTCACTTTCGTCTTCAGGTTCCACGGAACTGTTCCTGGCTTCAGACCCGTTTCTTCTTCCCAAGAGGAAGTTGTCAGACCAGTCGTTTGGTCTTCGCTCCATGTAGTCTGGGCGGCGTTCGGAGCTCCTTGGTTTGTAGCGAGGAGGTCTGTCTCTGCGGACTAAGGCCTCATTTGCTTCTGCCAGCCATCTTGTGACGAGGCGCTCTCGTTCCACGTCGAGGTACCGGGGTTTAGAAGCATCGCAGGCGAAGCGGGCGGCGTCGAAGCAGTACTGGGGAGGTGGTGGTCGGATTCGAGGGGGGAAGAAACGGGGTGGGACGTATGGGGGGTGGGGTGCGTACGCTGGTGGCGTCCGTGGCCCCGAGCCCTCGACTGAGGCCGTTCGGAACATCCTGTCAGGCCATTGATGTTGTTACCGCCACCTGAAACAAAGAGAAAGTTTATTTCAGTACAATTTACATTAAAGTAAGAGTTACGGCTGGTCTGGTCAGGGGAACGGCAACTGTCGATAATTTGACCGTCATTTTGCCTTATGTTAAAGGACGATGCTGTCTACAATATATCGTGCTTACCTACAAGAAACTGATCACACCCCGATTTGAAGATTGTAAACATTGTGGAAAACCCATTCAGGCAACGCATTCCACAGCCTAGACGTTCTTCCAAAAGTAGAGTCAAATCTCTTCGTTCTGGTTAACTTTTTCTTTTTAATTTATTTCGAAAACTATAATTATTACATATAAAAATAAATTCGCCCGTAAAACCTCAACAACTATACGATGTTCATTTCATTTGTGTCTGTCACCGTAAAATAGTACCGTCAGATTATAACGTAACGACCTTCAGATAACAAACTAAACCAAACTACTTTTTTTAGAGAAAATAAATATCTTAAACCATACCTAACCTATCGTCAGATTGTAATCTCAGGCGTTAAATTGCCATTAGATTTAATGTTGAAAATTTTACAATGTTGACATGTCTATCGATTCATAGTCGATTTATCTGTTATTTTCCAGGTTGGAGAATATTTAAAGATCCTTTAAATCCTGAAATATCTTACTAAAACATTAAACGAAGCGTAATTAGTTGGCATATAACGTTGGGTAAGGAAGTTATTAAACATGAATATTAACGCAAGAACCTGCAGGCGCCAGTAATGACCTAACTAATGAATTTTAACGACGATATTAACCATATTTTTTAAAATTAAGCATTATTTTTTAAATTAATGCAAATATTTATGAAACAAATTTATCTCTGGGTGATTATTTGGACTTCATGTTTCCAATAGCTGCGTGTCACTGTGCTGTTCTAGGCAGGTACATGTCCTGCCCAACTCGGCACTCTATATTATTAAAAAAAATATAATTAGTTTGTCAGTTAGATAATTAAAAGTATTGTACACGTAATTTTTATTTTGTTTATGAAACAAGTTGTTTAGATTAGAAGTTTCAGGGGCATTTCATGGTACGATTTTTACCAAGACGTGACGTCACAATCCCCACTCCTGAAATTTGATGTTCTACTACTATGTCATTGTCGATTCTGCCTTCTAAATAGGATTAGTCCTATTAAGAAGGTAATTTTAATCCATTGTTGGCAACTGTGAACAACTCCCCTTCTGGCAACACTGGCTTACAGTTTGGCAAGATGGCCACTCGTTACCCGCGATCGTAAAACACGATAACTTTGGTTACGATTACGTTAATTATGACCAGTTAAAATTAGTTAAACTAAACGTTTAACTATTCTGCTAATGTACTAGGCAGTGCTTTGGGCATGTTACTTTCAAATAGCTGCGTGACCAGACTTGTTTTTAGCCCCCGACCAAAAAAAGGGGTGTTATAAGTTTGACGTCGATGTCTGTCTGTCTGTCTGTGGCACCGTAGAGCTCAAACGGATGGGCCGATTTCGGTGCGGTTTTTTTTATTTGAAATTTAATATCCGTGCGGATGTTCTTAGCTATGTCTGGTTAATATCGATTCAAAATGGCCGCCTCCACAAAATGGCGGACAAAATATTTATTATATACAACCTACCGCAATATGGGTATCAAACGAAAGGGCTTGACTAGTAGAATACTTTGCACTATGACAAATTTCAAATCCAAGATAGCCGCTACCACAAAATGGCGAATTACATTTCTTTTTTTTCACAACTTCCTTAATATGGGTATCAAATGAAAGGGCTTGACTAGTAGAATGTTGTACAGATAACAAATCTAAGGTAAGGTAGTCGGGGGTTAATCAAAATTTTTAATTTTGTTCTTGTTCTTTTTTTCCATCAAGCTAATGTTTTGCTGTCTCGTTACTCTATATTATATAAACAAAACTACAAATCTCATAGGGCACAAAATACACAGCAGAAAGTTGTACGAAGGTGATCAATTGTTATGTATAATAAGTAAATCTTTAAAAACAAATAAGTATTATATCTACTATCTGGTTCCCATAGTACAAGCTTTAGTTAAGGGGTAGGTGGTGTTGTGTGTGAAATGTCCACCAACATTCAATTATTGATAGCGATTGTTCACAACTTCCTTCTGGCAACACTGGCTTACAGCTCGGCAGGATGACCACCCGTTACCCGCGATCGTAAAACGCGATAACTTTGATAACGTTAACGTTAATTATAACCAGTTAATAAACTAAACGTTTAACTAATGTGCTAATTGCCGGTGGGAGATGAGCTCGTTTATACTCGTAGCAATCAATGTGCAATCGAAATTAGCAACTGCAAAACGTGTTAATGCGCTTTGTGTATTAATAATACATTTCTGATGATTTGTGCACAAAATTACATTTAGAAATGAAAACTTTTTTAGCGGCGCGGCTCTTAGCTCTGTGGTAGCACACACAAATATTTTGTGTGTTCTTGTTTGTTCTTATGTACACGTATTTTGAACCCTTGGCTTCCGGGTAGGCAGCCGCCGTTCCCCAGACCAGACCAGCCGTAACTTCAGACCAGTTTAGACTCATCCCTGTGCTCTGTAATATATCTGGAAGCATTGCCCAACAAACCGGAACACAGTGTTTTAATTCTCTAAGTGATGTTTGCATAATAATGCTTAGTGGTATAGTAGAATAACTGGCAAAGGTGTAGTACTTTCCCAGGCGGAATCAGTAATGAGTCCTATCTTTTGATAAATAAGTAAATAAATCAGGTTTTCCGCATGGTTCTTTTGTACCAATCACTTTGTAACCAAATGAGGTGTATGTTAGATATAGCGACATAGTGATGTGCCTCGACAAAAGTATGACACTTCCACAAGAGCGATCAGACCCGTACTTTCGGTGTGAAGCGTTAGTTCTAACTCTGTACGTAGTATATGTAAACTCTTTGGTATTTTCTATAAAACTGTACTTGAAAATTGGTTATCAACTCAGAAACCTTCTTATGTTCACAACAACTTTGCTAAAGATCAGATGATCAAATGCATAGTTTACAATGCTACATACGATACACAGACAATTTTATATATATTTAGACATTATTTTACACATATATATATAAATATATAGATAAACCAACCGTAATCCGACTACCTATTTCTATTTTAATAAAATGATTGACAGTCTTATTGATACAGACAAAAACTCCGAACAAAAATGCGTAAAGGTCGTGAACCCAAGATCGAGTTACGAGATCTCCATAAGAAAAGTTTGGGTTAGTGAATGGAATCCATCTTCTATTGGACGGTTCACGTGTTCCATTGTCCTTGATTTAGTTGTATTAGTCTGAAGTTTTTTGATAACTACATAAATAGTTAACTTTACTATGTTTGCGATAACCTCATCTCATTTTCAAAAGCCTTTCCGAGGGCTTGGTCGATGTGACACGTAACCAAATCAGGCAACCAGTCAGTATTATTATCTTGATTATCTTTAGGTCTTTATTGTTCTATGGATAATTCAGATGTACTTAGTGTAATTAGATAGGTATGTGGCATAGTGTAGTTCTCATTGGTTTTACCACCTCCTGGTTCACCGTGAGATTTGATGAGATTTGACTCGACCCCATCCCCCTTGAACAAATCACGTGATTAATGGACACCCCCTTAGGGGTCAAGTGATATCGGCGTATGTTCTGTGTCAGGGGTCGGCAAACCTTTTGGGAGTCATGGGCCACATGTCGAAAATACTATGTTAAGACTTTCCATTACAATGAGCTGCCTAATTGAAACATCCATTTACATTAGAGATGTCCGAGTATGGATCTCAAACTAATTAAATAGTAATCGAATAAATCAATCTCTTCGATTATGTAACACTTATTGAGAGATAAAAAGCGAAATTATTCTGTTAGCTAATAATAAATAAGATGATTTATTTAATCTAATGATATTTGTTATAGGCATTGAGTGAAATTGCATAAATTGGTGGACAATTCACACACAACTCCATCTGACCCCAAACTAAGCAAAGCTTGTAATATGGAGGCCAGATAGCTGATATAATACTTATATAGTTGTAAATACATATTTATTATACATAGAATCACCCAGGCACAGTACAAATATTTGAATTCATCACACAAATATTTGCACTGGGTGGTATCCCAGTACCCACGACCGTCGGCTTCGCAGGCAGAGTTACTACCCACTAAGCCACGAGGCCAGTCTTATTCAGGCCATTCGAGGCCATTATGAGTCATTATTGGTGAGTCTACGTGTGTAGTATAGTGGTAGGATTTTTTGGTTATTCAGCCTAGAGAAGTACCATATTTATCAGTAATTTCACCGTCAAGTGGTAAAGTGCAAGCTTCATTGTATCGATATACGAAACTATTATCGATGTAAATTTACGATTTTTGTTGATCATTCAAAAACCGTTATACAAATACAAATACAAAAATCTTTATTGCTGTTTGCAGGTGAGATAAGGTGATACAAAACATTTTATAAGTTGACTCAGCCGACTTCGATAAAATTTATATCGGATACCAAAACAAGAACACAGTTAAAAATTTTGATTTAGCCCCGACTACCTCGGATTTGTAATCTGTACAACAGTCTACTAGTCAAGCCCTTTCATTTGATACCCATATTGAGGCCATAATGACAAAAATGTAATTCGCCAATTTGTGGTGGTGGCCATCTTGGATTTGAAATTAATCATACCTAGTGTATATAGTATGAGTATTGCTACCAGTCAAGCCCTTTCATTCGGTACCCATATTGAAGGTTCTGAAAAAATATATTATCTGCCACTTTGGGGAGATTGAATCTTCAAAATAGGATCTTGAATCGATATTAACCAAGCATAGCTAAGAACCACCACACGGAAAATAGAATTCAAATAAAAAAATTGGTTGCCTGTAAAGTCGGTATACGGGCGAAAGTTTTACGTGACAACGACTTTGAGTGGTAAAATAATTTTACGGAAGGGACGCGTGCCTTTCACTTTTTATGTCTGTCTCTCTCGCTCTTAGGCGGGCTAACCATGCCCGAGTGGAAGGGACGCGTGCCTCTCATTCGCTCTCGTTGTGAGCGCATAACGTGAGCGGAGCGTAACGCAGTTTCTTGAAGAGTCACCCGGCAAACCAATTTATAAGACGTTGTCACGTCAAAACCACATCGTAATTAGTCCATCCGTTTGAGCTCTACGGTGCCACAGACATACATCGACGTCAAACATAACCCCTTTTTTTTGGTCGGGGGTTACAAAAAAGAATCAGCATATTCGATTCGCTTAAGACAGATCCAAACATCATACGATCTCTTTTTTTTGAAGTCGGTTAAGAATAGATAAGTAATTGGTGACCGACCTATGTATGGTACCTACGTATGGTATTTTTCAATTGTCCAACAGTTCCAACAGTAAATAACTAGCTATGCTGTCGACAGGCAGTTATCTCCATGTGAAAATCGCAAAGCTTTTCTGTCCCAAAGCGCCTATTAGCACGGCCCTTGTATGCAGATTAGGGGAAATTGCTAGGTTTGTTTGTACAATGGACCTTCTGGTTGTAATTTTGACTTGTATTTATCAGACTTTAATGCGCCTACTTTAAAATAAAACTATGGTTTAACTGATTGATTTAGATTGTTCCAAGTAAGCACGCTCCAACTTAAACCACATCGTTTTACGATTAAGTACATCAGGCGAGATGGCAAACCCGAGACTATCATCGACAACAAACGAAGTAACTCCCAATGTACAAAGTCTGTTAGATACACGATCGAATCCACAGCTTTGAATTTTAAAGTAAAGTTGCCGGCAAACATGTTGACCCAATGAAGTTAGCTGCGCATGTCTGCGCAGAAACGTATATAAGGTATCTTTAGTAGTGGTAGGACTCTTGGCAGAGTCCGCCTGGGGAAGTACCACACCTTTGCCAGTTATTCTACAGCCAAGCAGTAATGTGAAAACATTACTGCGTTCCGGTTTGAAGGGCAATGTTTCCAGAGAAATTACAGGGCTTAGAGATATAACATCTTAGATCTCTGGGTGATGAGCGCAGTGCAGTGCTAGGTAATGATTTGGACTCTTCATGTTCCAATAGCAGCGTGTCACTGTGCTGTTATGTGGCAGGTTTACCATCAGGCACATGTCCTGCTCGTCTCGTCACTCTTAATTTAAAAAAAGTGCTTTCTTAGTTGTATCATAGTGACAAGAAAATTTTCCCGTCACTATGATACAACTAATAATGCTGTTAGTTTAGACAACGGAATTAGTTAATTTACGTTTAATGTGAGTACTTATAAAGTTTTATATCAAACAACAGTAAAGCAATTACAAACGTACTCGCATCGAACGCCGCACCTCAATTAGTTTCTTACCTGTCATTGAGGAAATCTTGTCGTAATAGATTTATTACACAATAAAATTAACATAAAAATAGAGTTGTACAAGCACACGTGTTCAATGAATAAGTCCGAGTATTATACTGACAATATTATTAATTCAACATTGTTTTAGCAACAACACAAGATTGAAGTAAATGGAGAGAACATACGGAAACTTTTGGACAGCATTGGAACAGCATAGGCTAGAAGGCTCCAAATAATCTTTACTAATATTGTAAAGCTGAATAGGTTTTATGTTTGAACGCGCTAATCTCAGGAAGTACTGAACCGATTTCAAAAACTATTTCACCGTTGGATATCTTTGTTTTCCCTGAGTGTTATATTTATGCTATATATTATGTACCACGGGCGAACCCTAGCCGGATCATGCGCGGTCCCAAGGGGGTCACAGGGGACATGACCCCCCCCAAATCGTCAAAAATCAAAAAAAAAAAAATGTCTAATAGTACATACTATTTTTGAACCCTGAAAACAACTGGAACGGTAACTACGCGGGTAAAATCGTGAGGCGCTACTAGTAAAGTATATTTTACTCGATTTGTTGTATTTCTACTGGTGACCCCCCCAAAATCGGAGTTTGCGTACTGGTGACCCCCTCCAAATCGGAGGTTGCGTACTGGTGACCCCCTCCAAATCGGAGTTTGCGTACTGGTGACCCCCTCCAAATCGGAGGTTGCGTACTGGTGACCCCCTCCAAATCGGAGGTTGCGTACTGGTGACCCCCCCCAAATCGGAGGTTGCGTACTGGTGACCCCCCCAAAATTCGAGGCTGGGACCGCGCTTGAGACGGATCGCTGGTAATAAATACTGAAAGCCCTAAAGACCAAAGTTACGGCTTGTCTAGTCGGGGGAAGGTAATCCCTTCGTAACTTCGATTATTTCATAATCCGCCACGTTGGCCAAGTTAGCAGATGACGTATGACCTCGAAAGAAGGAACATGCCGTTTTCCTCACGATTATGTCCTGCACCGTTTGTAAGTAAGCATAACCCACATGACTTCGTAAAAACGTGGTGCGCGTGAGATTCGAAGAACCAAGAGTTGCCGTTCTCCCGACTAGACCAGCCGTAACTTCGCAATTAATATAATATTATTGTTCTAATATAATCTAGTTCATGTGGAAGGTTATTACATACAAACAGAACCTCAAATATAATAAGTATGCACAAAAACTAAGCACAAAACACAAAAAATGAGAGCACTAAGCGATGACTCATGTAATTCCAGTTGACATTGAATTGCTTATTGCTTTTTTACAAGTCTTTTTGTCCATCTACTTACGTTACATGATGTAACAGCCTCCATCTTTGGACGTACTCTATCCGATGAGATAGAGATAAATTAAGAGATAAAATTAGACGTCGAAAAATAGATTTGCTGTTTTTTTTGGATGCGGTAACTTTAATCAACTACTTTTTTTTTTAAATAAAGAGTGACGAGACGATCAGGACATGTGCCTGATGGTAAGCAACATGCCTGACACATGACAGCACAGTGACACGCAGCTATTGGAACATGAAGAGTCCAAATCATTACCTAGCACCGCACTGCGCTCGTCACCCACAGATCTAAGATCTTATATCTCTAAGCCCTGTAATTTCTCTGGAAACATTGCCCTTCAAACCGGAACACAGTAATGTTTGCACAATACTTGATGGTGTTACAGTTGCTTTATAAAGATATCTATAATAGTAGTATTGAGATAGCTCATAGAAGCTAGTATAGAAAGCTCGGGGTTCTTCAGGGTGCTAACTTTATTATAGGCCAGTTTGGTTTTCATTCAGTTTTGGTCAAAAAAACAAAATTGTGGCACTAAATTTCATTGTGAGAGAAAGCCCCCAAGTCCCCGCCGTGTGGGTATACAAAGAGGGCTGTTTTTAACCCCTGACCAAAAAAAGAGGTGTTATAAGTTTGACGTCGATGTCTGTCTGTGTGTATGTCTGTCTGTGGCACCGTAGAACTCAAACGGATGGGCCGATTTCGATGCGGTTTTTTTATTTGAAGTTGTTTGTGCGGATGTTCTTAGCTATGTTTGGTTAATAACGATTCAAGATGGCCGCCTCCACAAAATGGCGAAATACATTTCTTTTCTCATAACTCCCTTAAAATGGGTATCATATGAAAGGGATTGACTAGTAGAATGTTGTACAGATAAAAAAAAGTAGTAGTCGGGGGTTAATCAAAATTTTTAATTTTGTTCTTGTTCTCACGTGTGATCTAAGTTTCGGCCACGTTTAATAATACCTATAACTTTTGCCCGTAGCAGTTTTTTTAAACTCACTCACTGTCTGGAGGATGTCGCTTTCAACGATAAGGGCGCTATAATATTAGGTTGCACCTTTTTATTTTTCGTGCATCATTATTTTCAATAATCACATTATACTTCACTATATTTTATTAACAAAATTTTAAGGGTGAAAATAAATTAAACTAAATTATTGACTGTTTGGAATCAATAATTTGAATCCGTGTTCGTCAAATCCCTGACTGAAAGTGTCCATCAGACTGGCGGCATTCCCACGCTGTATGGCCAGATAAATATTTTGGGCAAGATAAAGAACTGAGCGGGGATCACGCCTACTCTATCTAAGGAGGTTTTATACCTATTATGTTTGTTAAGTGCGACAATAAGTATATCTATGATTTTTTTTTCTTTTATAGACTCACACTTGACCGCCATCTTGCCTGATGTTAAGCGACGATGCGGTCTATGATGCAGCGTGTATACCTAGAAGAAACCGATTCACTCTCGATTTGAAGACACAAATATTGTAATCATCGGAGATAACCCGCACAGGCAATCCACAGCCTAGACGTTATTATCACAAAGGTAGAGTAAAATCTCGTCATTCGTGTCTTTGGAACATCAACCATGAAACGATGTCGCGAAATTAATTTTACTTTTATGATACGGGAATCTTAAAGCAAAGAGCATATAGCTACCTTATGGACAAGCGTGTTAACTTAGACCTTGTCTATACGCGTACTGTTTGGTAAAGCAAGGTCAAACGTAAGCTCATTCTATACAAAAAAAAAACCCTTTGCTATCAGGCGAACCTTGAAATCACGAATACAAATCAGATGATACATAAAATAAAACGCATTTACTCCACAGAATGTATAAAAGAAATTATTTTTGGCTCTTTCAGGGTATTATTACAGAATAGTTTACAGAAATAGCTCTTTTATCAGACATTCGTCTACGTTTAACCACCAACTTAATCAGGAGTTTATAATTATGAGTGCGAATAGTGTAATCTACTTATATTATGAAAAAGTTTGTCCGTTTGGAAATTTGTTGCTCAATCACGTAGGAACGCTGAAAGTATCGGTGTGAAATGATTTAAGATCCGCCTTTTATGATTTTGGTTAAAAATATAAATTAGAAGGCTTGGTAGATGTTTCCTGCATAACTTTTTATTAGGATAAAGTTTGAGCGAAACCGGTTTTATTGAAATTTTACACCTTTTGGGTCCTAAAAGGAAAATGTTTATCGCGTTTGAGTAGGTATTGGAAGAAATTTGTCATCGTATCTAAGGTAAAATCAGAATATTTCGACGAAATCGGACGGATTCGGTGAGTGCATACGACATACGAATAATAATAGGTTTCGTAGTGGTAGGGATCTTTGCAGAGTTCGCCTGGGGAAGTTCCACAACTTTGCTAGTTATTCTACGGCTAAGCAGTAATGTTCTAACGTCAATGTGATCCGGTTTTAAGGGTTTCCAAAGCAATTACAGGGCACAGAGAAAGACCATCTTAAACCTCTGCGAAGCGCTTTGGATTTTTCGTCTTCCAATAACTGTACGATACTGTGTTGATCGATTAAATACCTGGCTGTCCCACAGGTAGCAAAAGAATCTTTCATGAAATACAATCAGATAAAATTAAATTATATAACCGTTCATTTTTTCGCTCCCACAACTGTAGAAATCTCAATTTCTTTTTCATACACCTGTTGTGTGCAAACATATTGTACTAAAACTGGAATACTTTTTAAATACATCAATTCAATAACATAAGAGAGAGACAGCATAGTGAAGTCGTATCATAAAAAATTATAGCTTCTGAATCCATAGCTAATAGCCGTCAATCATTAACTTTGTTTTAAAGCCATCCAAACATGGCCACACCGGCAACTTTGCCAGTAATGTTGCCAGGCAAGTGCCATCGAAGACTTATAAGGGCCCTTAAGGTCGACAGGTGTAAAGGACAAACCTTAAATTACCTATATGGAGAGGTAGAAGAACGCATGGCTGTTAAGTTTAAAGTATGCGGGAAATGGATATTAAGCTAAAATAGTATTGTAATGGGATTCTTCTTTAACTGTATGCCTTTTTTAATATTATTTTGTCGCTCCACAGTCTCCGGGGTCCGTGACCTTTATCATTACAATTTTTTTTTCATATTTCTTGGATTAGGAGAAAAAAACGAAAATAGGGGGGGTGTTGTGAACATTTAATTCTAGTACTAGTCAGCCCGATTTCGTCTGTTGAGCCGATCACTACCGGTTGGAATTCCGATAGTAATCGAATCGACATCGTCTTTTGCTAAAGCCGCCTCCTCCCGGCGCAGAGCCTCCACTACGGCCGCGTTTTTGTCCTTTATGGCCATCTGTAGATTGAACTCTCGGATGGTCTTCACTACAAATATTAAAAACCATTTCCAGCCAAAGATTGCCTGGAAGAAATCGCTTTCAGCGATAAGTCCGCCTGTTGTAGCATTTGTTGTGAACAGTAAAGAAAATCTATTTAAATCTTATACCTTTATTATTATTTTATTATCTTATACTTTTAAACGACCAATTATACCTTTAAATATGTCTTATACCTTTAATATCTTATCTTATACCTTTAAACGACTCATTCTTGTAGGTATATATATATAGAATCTGAATCTCGGAAACGGCTCGAACGATTTTCATGAAATTATGTATACAGGGGGTTTTGGGGACGATAAATCGATCTAGCTAGGTTTTTTTTTTAAACATAATTTTATGCGCGTTTTTAGACAATGAAAAACTCCTACAATGTCATTAGAATACGATAACTTATTTCGCCACTGTTCTTTAAGTCTAAATGGCTCAGATGGAATATGCTCGCCCTCGGAGTCAACAGGCCCCGCTTCGAATCCTGATGGTTACACTCGGGATTTTCTTTTTGTTCTTTTTTTCTGAGAAAATCTTATACTTAGAGCCTTTTATAAACGCATTTAATTCGTATCAAAGTAGGTCTAAGTCAGTCATCACTACGTAATTCGTACCTGCCTAAATATCATTTTAAAAACTGAGCAAAGCTCGGTCAACCAGGTACTAATAATTAATGCTAAACGAAAAAATATATGTTGCTTTTCGTTTACACTTACTTACGTTCGGTGTACACTTGTACACTGAGTATTACAGAATACGTTACGACACAGTAGATAGGTAACCACACACCTCTCGACCTTTGATACAAATCATTCAAATCGGAGTCATCTTTTAGGGTCATTTTGAGTTCCTGCCAGCAATACCGGCTCTAGTCTATCGCAGACATGAAACGGCACGAAGTTTCAAGATATTTTAACATAAGAAGAATGTGGTTTACTGATGAAGCATGCTTTTTTACCGTAGATAATGTTCAATAGGGTTTACTCCAAAGATTTGCTCTCTCAACTTTAGCTATTTTGCTTAGCTGTTTAGCCCTAGCACAAAATATCTAGACTGCCTGAAGGAAAGAGCAAATCAAGATTTCCTTAGACAAAATCGAAGTCCTTACAGCCTTTTATTTTTTAACCGACTTCAAAAAAGGATGTGTTTGTCATTCGGCTGTATGTTTTCTTGTGTATGTATGACTACTGATGACTGCAACTAATTCAATAAGAAAATGTAGATATGTACCACCATATCGAGTATGTTTATAAACCATCGATATAAATCGAAAGATGTGCCCTGAACACCTTGAAATTGTTAACAAACTGCGTCTGTGTGTAGCGTGAGTGGTTTACAACTACCAATTTACTTGACCCCTAGAATCGCTAGCGGCGAGGTATGTTGCGGTTCTACTTATTTTGGTTGTTGACAACGAATAGTGATAGGTATGAACGTCTGGCGTTCACGCTTCCTACAATCGACTAAAACGGAGAGAGTAAGCTCACTCTTCTCAACGCTAACATAATGCCGTGCACCTGAAATTTGGGAGGGCACATTCATTGATTTATATCGATGTTATAAACATGATCAGAAGCCAATTCCCTCCAGCCAATGGCCGCGCCGCTTCTATTTTGCGCCAGTTTTCAACAATAAACAATTACCACCGGCAGCGGTTCCCACATATGAATATAAGCATATAATTGTAAGAAAATCCTTGGTTTTTGCCTATACTTACCTATTGATACCGATCTAAGGTTGCGTAGAGAATGGTTGCCAATCTTGCATTGTTTGTCAACTCAGTTTTTCGAGGAGTTCATGTTTTATGTTATTACGAGTAATATAACTGACTCACTGACGTAAGCCTGATATAGCATAAACCCACTAAACGTTCCCACAGCTGGGACTCGGGGCCTTCTCTCGTAAAGAGAGATTCGAGGCCATAATCCACCACGCTGGCTTAGTGCAGGTTGATGGATGACGCGTGATCTCAGAGGACTCTAAGTACATGTCGTTTTCCCGACGATGTTTCACCTGCCTGCGTTTTTTAACCCCCGACCAAAAAAGGGGTGTTATAAGTTTGACGTCGATGTCTGTCTGTGTGTGTGTCTGTCTGTGGCACCGTAGAGCTCAAACGGACGAGGTGATTTCGATGCGTTTTTTTATTTAAAAGTTAATATCCGCACGGATGTTCTTAGCTATGTTTGGGTAATATCGATTCAAGATGGCCGCCTCAACAAAATGGCGGGCAAAATATTTATTCGCAACCTACCTCAATATGGGTATCAAATGAAAGGGCTTGACTAGTAAAATACTATACACTATAATAAATTTCAAATCGAAAATGACCGCCGCCACAAAATGGCGAATTATATTTTTTTTTTCACTACTGCCTCAATACGTGTATCAAACTAAAGGGCTTGACTAGTAGAATACATTGCACTATGACAAATTTCAAATCCAAGATGGTCGCTTCCACAAAATGGCGAAATACATTTTTTTTCGCAACTCCCTTGATATGGGTATCAAATGAAAGGGCTTGACTAGTAGAATGTTGTACAGATAACAAATCTGAGGTAGTCGGGGGTTAATCAAAATTTTTAATGTTGTTTGTAGGTTATATGTAGTAAGCATCGAAAAGACAGTGGTGCACGTCGGAGTGGTGGTCACCAGCCCCCCTGGTGACTGACCCTCTACCGCCTAACTAAATCGGCTATTGCTTTGCTATTGTTGTCTCTATCATTGCAAGTGAAAAGAAAAGAGAGATAAATATCAAAGCTAAGAATCTTTCGTTCGGCGGTAGACCCCCGGATCGGTAGAGTCCGTTCTCCCGACTAGACCAGCCGATTATAAGTTTGATTTAAAGGAAATTGAATACTAGCTCCATCCCACGGTGGGACACGCGGCTGAACAGTTTTTCACGATGATTTATGTTTAAAGAATTTTATGTAACACTTAAGACTTACATGATAAAAATAACTTAATAATAATTTAAATTTTCGACGTCACACTTTACATACACATAAAACACAAACAAATCAAAAATACATAAAAACTAATCAACGTTTAGGTAATAAAAAATACAAACATCAGATACCTGTTTTAAGGGCGTGTGGGCCGTAATTTTGAATTTTTAAAACAACTTTAAGACCTTTAAAATAGTGTTTTAAACTCTGAAAAAAATATGTGTATTAGTTAAGGATCTAATCTAGTGCAATTCGCAGTCAGTAACACGATTTAATGAATTTAACTTGATAGAAAAAAATCCCAAAGTTACCCCTTTTCAAAAAGTTGTTTCAAGTTTATGACTGAACTAATGAATTTTTTTACCAAAGTTTTGTACTCAATGAAAGCCACTAAAAAGTTATAGATGCATTCGCAGAGTTCGACTTGATAAAAAGTATCAGTTATTCACTATGTTTTAATATCTACCATATATATAGCGCGCCGTTCGGCCAGCCTGATCAGTCGCGTTTCGGCGCTCACGGACGACGGGCCTGTGCTTGATTTTGCAATTTTGACAACCGATAAATTTTAAATATTACGATCATAGTGCCACAGTATAACAATATCAGTAGGTATTACTAGTGAAGCACGCTATGATCTTGATTTTTGATACCGTTTTCATTGGAATTGCAAATAGACGCTGATACTAATTAGTACGCTGTTTACTTTATGTTGTAGACCAATAAGGAGTCTCAAAAACTGACGTCGATACCACATCAGTAAAAATTCAATGCGGATGCAATGGAAAATAGATAAGTATCGGTAAAATATTCGTCTGTTAAATCAGAGATCAGGATAAGGAAATAATGAGAGGGAGAAATCCTCTGCGTAAATCTAATATGAATGCAAGTAAGGTATCATAAATGATACCTAACTTGCATTTATCTGCCATTTAGGTAAATTCTTTGGTAGTAAGGTACTTAGTACTTGGAAGTCCTCAAAGGAAAAGGAAAAGTCCTCACATACAGATTTTACCACTTTGGAAGAGACTATCGCGCAAACTATTCAGTTTAGAAAAAAAATGTTAGGAACTTCAATACAATTTTGAACACCTTGCCATAGATACACGTATGGTTTTGTTAGAATTTTTATTTTTTTATTTCTTTTCCAAGTTTGTGACACCACCAAAATTTATTGGTTTTTCTTTTTTGTTTTGTATGAAAATGTTAATATTGTTCATGGAAATTTAGACACTCAACCAAATTTGATAAGAAGCCTTTTAGGCAGTAAAATTACTCGTAGAATTTAACTCTGCACTAAATTTCCGATTCGTATTTTTTATATAAGGTTTAGAATCATTTCCTGAGCATAAAATCACAAAATAATAACAAATCCAGGTGGAGCTTCAAGCGCCAGCTCGAAAAAAACGTTTTTGGCTGATATTCTGAAAAAGTTATCAAGCCTATTATTATAGTAGAAAATAAAATTTAACATCTTTTGTTGCCAGTAAACTTTTTTTTTTGAACTTACCGATTACGATTTATTATGTCAAATTTGATGATAACAATGTAAAAATAATAAGATGTGAATTCTGTTCCCAGTAGCATAAACATGTCCCTTTTTACCGGAATGGAAGAAGGGTTATGTTTTTCGCGCGTATCTTTTATGTTTGTAAATCTTTTATTTCCACATATCTTCCAAACGGCTGGATGGATTTTTGTAACTAAGATATTCTAAGACTAATCTGACTCGCCAAAGTGTCCTTAGATAGTAGGTAATATTTTTTACATGTAGATTTTTTGTAGTCGGGGTTTTTAAATTAAAGTTATTCTATCATATTGCTCGTTGCTCGAATAAACAGCACCGTTCATCATCATGATTGAAGAGTTGAACGAAGAGTTTGGTCTTCACTTTTGTAATAAGAAGAACTAAGCTGTGAAACGCATTGCCAGAGTGGGTTTTTGTCGAAGGTTTGAACCTTGGGGTTACGAGGACAACGTAGTAACATCATTTTCATCCACTATTATCGGCATCATAGCAATCGTATCATTGAATGGGTTATAAATCGTAAACGGTAAGTTTTACAAAAAAAAGTTTACTAGCAACAAAATATGCAAAATTTTATTTTCTACAATTATTGTCAAAATATATAGTTTCCAAAATATCGGCTAGTTTTTTTCAATTGGCGTTTGAAGCTCTACCTGGATCTGTGAGCATTTTGTAATTTTATGCTCAGTAAGTGATCTTTACCTCATAGAAAAAAATTGGATTAGAAATTTAGTGCAAAGTTGAACAAAAAACCTTCTATTTTTACTGGCCTTTCATTACGTTTCAGCACATTTTTTTAAATGTTTGACGAACTTGTGAATTGTTAGGAAACATTTTAAAAAGATGCATGAAATTGGAAAAGCCTTTCTCAACTTATAGTGTGACCAAAAACAAAAGGTTGAGTTTTGTATTTCTACGAGTATAGATAAATTTAATATTTCTTCGTTCATATATCAAAAAAACTCTTATCACTATTCACAAAATTGTTATCACTAGTATAAACAAATCTTGAACAAAAAATGAGTTTAAATTACATAGTCAAATATTTTAATGTTATTTCTGCACTGTGGCACCGATTCCGCGGTCGGTGACGGTCGCGAGAACAAGACAGCGTTAAATGCCTAATATGACAGAACTACCTGGCCTTAACAAAAACACAGACAAAAGATATAAACACAGCTACAGCTTTGGAGTGGAATAAGTTGCCGGCCTCCTTGTTCCCTGAGAGATACAATCTAGAACTTTTCAAGGTCAGAGTGAATAGGTACCTTCTAGGTCAACGTGCGTCATCATCGACCACACCGTCACTTACCATCAGGCGAGTTGGTGGTCAAACGCGGACCTATACGCGATAAAAAAAAACAAAAAAAAATAGGCTATGTATCTATTTCATTTTTCTTAGGTATATAAATATGAGAACTAGGTACTTGCCACAACTAGATCACATTTTATTCTCGTCAAATGCGATTCATGCAAATAGATCAGGTTGTCTACTCTCTTTCTACGAAAAAACGTAATTTCGGAATAAACTTGCGATCTTCCTACTCCGGTTCTACGTTTCGTCGTTTCGTCTGTTTAAATGTTCCAAGCCTAATCTAATTAGAGTAGACTTAAGAACATTCAAACGTCAAACAATGTTCGATCGGACGAAGCGAAGAAGATATAAATTGGTTTTGTGACACTTCAAGAAACTGCGTTACGCTCCGTTCACGTTATGCGCTCACAACGAGAGCGAGTGAGAGGCACGCGTCCCTTCCACTCGGGCATGGTTAGCCCGCCTAAGAGCGAGAGAGACAGACATAAAAAGTGAAAGGCACGCGTCCCTTCCGTAAAATTATTTTACCACTCAAAGTCGTTGTCACGTAAAACTTTCGCCCGTATACCGACTTTACAGGCAACCAATTTTTTTTTTTTCGTAGAAAGACAGTAGACGTCCAGGTCAGGTTTAGATCGAATTAGTGATGTTACAGGAATCCTACTAATAGGTAACCTACTATTATTATAAATGACAAATCGTATATGAACCCCCCCCCCAAATCGTATATGTTAAACAAAAAATCTAAGAAAATTAAATATATCTAATAGTACACACAAAATTTTTAACGCGGGCAAACAACTAGAACGGGAACTACGCCGGTAAAATCTTGGGGCGCTACTAGTAAAGTATTTTTTGCTCGATTTATTGTATTTCTACTTGTGAGCCTCCCCAAAACCTGTGGCTGCGTACTGGTGACCCCCCTCCAAAATTCGAGGCTGGGACCGCACCTGATTACGTATTATATGTAAACTCTTTGATAAGAACCATTAGCATAATTTCATTCTAGCATAAAACCAGCTTAGTTTGCTACACGGCCAAATTCGCAATTAATCACTCTTTGATTAATTATTCCTAAAATTAATAAAGCGTCCCCAACTCGCTGCCTACCGTTTTATTGCTAAGGCTGATCATTAGCATTGTATTAGATATTTATTAATAGACCAGTATATTTTTTATTAATAGAGCAATGAGACCAGTGACTTGTTTGATTGATAATCTTCAAGACTTAAATCCTTTTTTGCAACATTTAACATACTTATTAATTCAATTCACAAGTCGAAATGAATATGTCTACATAATTATAATAAATTAAGTTAAATTCCATTACAAATGAGATACATTTCGACATGAAATAAAAATATACAATTACTTACGTTACGGAAATAACGTAAGTAATTGAAGATATATTTTTGGCTGGCTCGGAAATAATATTAATTATGAGAGTGATTTTTTACGATGCACGCGCAAATCGAATTGATGGGTCACATTGGACTAGCGGTACGCCCCGGCGTCGCCCGTTATACATAAAATATATAGCCTATAGCACTCATGCCCGAGCGACACGAGACTAGTTTTTCAATAGCCTATAGCACTCATGCCCGAGCGACACGAGACTAGTTTTTCAATAGCCTATAGCACTCATGCCCGAGCGACACGAGACTAGTTTTTCAATAGCCTATAGCACTCATGCCCGAGCGACACGAGACTAGTTTTTCAATAGCCTATAGCACTCATGCCCGAGCGACACGAGACTAGTTTTTCAAACTAGTTTTTTTCTAGCTTCGTGTAGACAACGCTAGTTTTGTCTACACTAGAAGCACTAGCTGGCTATCCTAGCTTGAAAAACTAGCCTCGTATCGCTAAGGGTCGTGGGTTCGATTCCTACCCAGTATAAATAGTTGTGCGATAAATCTTAATATATATAAATCTCCTGTCACGATGTTTGTCCGCGATGGACTCCTAAACTACTAAACAGATTTTAATCAAATTGGACACCGTGTGTAGATAGATCCAACTTAAAAGATAGGATAGTTTTTATTTCGATTAATGGGTTTTATGTGACAATATCCGAGCGAAGCCGGAACGGGCCGCTCGTTCAAATATATAATTTATTACATACTAGCTGTACCCTGCCACGCTTCGCTGTGGCACATTGTAATGTAAAAATTAGATAAAAACAATCCTTGATGCGGATTATATATCATTCTAAAATTTCAGCTCGATCGGTGCAGAACTTTTTGAGTTTTTGAAGCGTACACAAACCAACATAATATTTTTCGATGTAGAGATTTATTTATAATTATATTGTACGTCATAAAGGGGCCCCTTAAACCTACGCCCGAGTCACAAGTCTCGGGATCTACTCGAGTTTTCTCTCTCTGCCACACGATGGACCCGGCACCCGCACGGTGAATCCATAGAATTCTAAGAAGATCGTCTTTTGTCTGTATAAGCATTGTATCAACTATCTGGCCGCCATAGTAAGCTTTGGTTAGTTTGGGGTCAGATGGTGTTGTGTGTGAATTGTCCACCAATATTTATAATATTTTCTATTTTTTTTTGCCATAGCTAAATGGGCAACGTCGAGTTTTTATCAACATAACTAAATTATAATACTTAAGTAAATTATTATTTTACTCACTTAAATACAAATTGATTAAAAACAGCTAAACACGACAAGATACTTGTGTAATAATCTATTATGAAAAACCGAGAATTCGAGTGGGAAGATGCCACGAATGTTCTAATCATTAAGAAACAGCCGAGGTGTCAACACACGCTTTAACAGGCATTTTTATTAATTCATTGTTTAAATTTGTAATGAAACTAGATTGTGCTAATGAACCTTAGACAGTAAGTACTTACAAAACCGCTGATGAAATTCTATGATCGCAGTGTTGCCACACTCATCCATAAACAAACAGTCCATGTTTTTAAAAACAAATAAATATTTGCTCTGTTGACAAATACAGTTAGCATCGTAGTAAAATATGTGACATCAATTTGGTTTCTTTGAGATCTTTGAAGTTGTAGTGAGTAGCAAGATAGTCCGAAACACAAGTCATAGGTTCTAATCCCCGCTACACTTTTGAATATTTTTAACCCCGAGGCAAACACTGTAAAAATAAGTTTGACATCTCTATGTCTGTCTGTGGTCATCGAAGCGCCCGAATAGTTGGACCGATTTTGTTTTTATTATTTGAAAGGTGAATTAATTGGGAGTGTTAGCTATGTTTGAAGATCGGGCCAAGATGACCGCCGCCACAAAATGGCGGATAACTTAATTTTTCACAACTCTCTCGATATGCGTACCAAAAGAAGGATACGACTAGTATATAAAATACACTATGCCAAATTTTAAATCTTGGATTCCGCCACGAAGGTTTTATGGAGGTTCTTTAAATTTTTAATTGAAGTAGCTTGTTCCAAAATACAAATGTATGTTCAATTTTATCATCAAATCATCACACTGGTGAAAGAGAGCGTTAGGAAACCCCCGTCTTCTTAGAAAGATATTCTTCGTGCTTTCAGCTAGCGTGGTGGACTTTAGCCTTGACTCTTAATACTCAATCATTTATTGCATCATTATGTTACAGATAGAAAGGATTACAAAGATAGATTGATACTAAATTAAGTCGTAACAATACGTACTCGAATAGGGCATTGCAATTTAATAATACTCGTAGTTAGGAGTTAGGAGCCAAGTGTTTTTATTCACAGTCAAATAAGTATTAAGTTTATCGTCTTCGAAATTACTTAAATCGTCGGTTCAAAACGTCGGTTTTTTTTAGAATAGAGTGATATACGAGCAGGTCATGTGCCTGATGGTAAGCAACATGGCTGCCCATAACAGCACAGTGACACGCAGCTATTGGAACATGGAGTCCAAATTATGTAGCATTGCACTTCCTTCGTAACCCGGATATACGAGTACATGAATTTTTTATCTCTATACCCTATAATTTCACTGAAATCATTGCCTTTCAAGCCGGAATACAGTGATGTTTTCACATTTCTGCTGCGCGGTAGAATAACTGGCAAAGGTGTGGTACTTCCCCAGGCGGACTCTGCAAAGAACCACTACAAAATAATATGGTCATAGGCTATCCTACTGATATTAGAGGTATGAACGCGAAAGTGTGTGAGAATTTGTGGATTTATGTTTGTTCCTCTCTCACGCAAAAACTACTAAAGGGATTTGGATGAAATTTGGTAGGTACATAGATAATAGTCTGGCATAACACATAGGCTATTTTTTATCCCCTGAAAATGACGGGATCGATACCTACGCGGATGAAACCGCGTTGCGCTGTTAGACTATTATATACTCTCTCCCTATAAGTCCCAGAGTCATAGCGATGGGAACATAAAGTATGTTGTTTATGTATGAGGAAGCGTAGTAACATGTTGCAACACACAGATGAGCAAACAAAAACCTAATCAACTTTCGTTCTCATCGAGATCACAATACCGATAGAAAAACCCTAGAATTAGGTGAACAATGCTCGTGGGAGCGGGACCAGCGGAATAGATGATCTTTGGCCGACGTAACAGTGACGTAACCGTTGCGTAGGGGCGCGTTCCGCGTTCCAATTTCAAATTTCGCGTTTCATTTTTTTATTATTCGACTTCAAAAAAGGTTGAGGATCTAAATTAGGCTTTATGGTTTTGTTTTTTATGTTAAGCGATAGCTCCGCCAATTGTGAATAGATTTTGAAGGTGCATTTTTTGTTTTGTGGATCGTAGTTCTGAGGTGGTCCCGTATAAATTTTATCAAAATCGGTGTAGGTGTTTTTGAAATATAAATAAAAATCTAAAATTTGCTTACTTCGACAATGTATTCGTAGTTTCGTACCATCTCGCTGTTCCATTGGTACGGTGAGTATAGATCTTTAGATGATTTCACAAAAAATATGAAATTTAGTTTAGTGTCTTAATTTAATTTTAAATTAATATCGGTTATTGTTTTTCGTACAAAATTATAATTCACTTTTACGTTTGTGGATATTTGGAAACGTTTACCTCGCCTCGTTGCTTAGTTGGTTAGTAAGTGTGCCAGAGGGGTCATAGGTCGTGGGTTCCTCCCAGGGAAATAATTGTGTGATATATAAATAACATAAATAAATATTGGTGGACAATTCACACACAACACCGTCTGACCCCAAACTAAGCAAAGCTTGTAATATGGCCAGATAGCTGATATTATAATACTTATATAATTGTAAATACATACTTATTATACATAGAAACACCCAGACACAGTGCAAACATTTGAATTCATCACACAAATATTTGCACTAGGTGGGAATCGAACCCACGACCCTTGGCTTCGCAGGCAGAGTTACTACCCACTAAGCCACGAGGACAGTCATACAAATGTTATGTCTCTGAATGTTTTTATGTGTAGTACTAAAGTATTTACACTCATATAAGTATGTCAGCTATCTGGCTGTCATAGAACACGTTTTATTTAGTTTAGTGCTAATAGCATTGTGCGAAGAATATCCTAAAATATTTATTTTTGCACTAACAACGCCCTGCAATTTTACCCGCGTTGTTTCCATTCAGAGCTTATATGCTATTCCAAACTATAATCTATTTACGTACTTGTGTAAACGTAAATTACGTACGTACGTATTTAGTTATTTACGTACGTACGTATTTAGTTATTTACGTACGTACGTATTTAGTTATTTATTATTTAATTTCATTGCGATCCTTTCTGTAGCTTTTGCGTGAGACAATAATAAATATCCATACATAGGTAGGTACCAAAGTTTGGATTACCACAGGCTAATTTTTATCCCTATAAAATAACAGGATCATGAACTAAGCAGATAAAACCAAGGGGCGTTGCTAGTCTCTATATATTATAGTGTTATGTTGGTTTGTGTACGTTTCAAAAGCTCAAAAAGTTCTGCACCGATCGAGCTGAAATTTTACAATGATATATCATCCGCATCAAGGATTGTTTATATCTAATTTTTGCATCACAATGTGCCACAGCGAAGCGTGGCAGGGTACAGTTAGTAAGCAATAAAATTAATACCACACCTTCGTTCTACGGATGACAAAATAGATAATCGCTGATAGCAATATGTTTGTCAAATGGTAGAAATACGGTTGCCAAACTGACCTGTGATCCTTACTAGAATCTAGACCACGGGTTGCATCAAACGACTGCCAACAATTAAATCTCGCCTTATTTCAATTATGCAAGCGTTATATAAATATTAACATAGTGATTTGTGCTTTGATTACAATTAAATAATTGGTCTTTTGTTTTGAATGTTATGACTTAGATAGCATAAATAGCCTCTTTATGTACTCGCAACTGAGTATGACTTACATAGCATTTATAGCCCCTTTATGTGCCCTCAACAGAGATTCGAGACGTTCTGTCATAACGTCATCATTATCATAATCAGTCCTTCCTTGAAATCGGACGTTTTGGCCACCAGACCACTTATTATCATCATCACTTTGCACCGTCATACAGTTCATATTCATCCACTATATCTATTCAATAATACGACAAACGTCTCTAATCCCAATCCCTATGCCAAGATGCTAGGACAATACGGAATAGTTTATGTTTCAGACTAGCTTTCAGTTTAAGAGCATAAAAAAGCATATGTGTTCATTCAGGCTACTTTCTTCTTCTGAGTAACGGCTGGTCTAGTCGGGAGAACGGCAACTGCCAATCCGGAGCTAATCCTACGCGCACCACTGTCTTTTCGAGGTCATGTTCGTAGTGCCGCTAACTTGAACACGGTGGAAATCATTGTGACATGTTATTAAATAGTTTTTTCTGGAAACTATTTAAAACAGATAAAAAAAAATCATGCGGTTGACCGTGCAGCTACGGTTGTTTTTATCAAAAGTTATGAAATGGGAAATACGGCCATATTGATAAAATTAATGAATGAAAAAACTGACGTAAACAAACGTAAATTGAAGCGTGAAGCCTGCGCACGCGCCTAACACTCCAAACCACCACTAACAACAGTTTGACGAACGGCACCACAATTTCGTATCACATACAACTTCGAAAGCTTTCTTAAGACTTACTTAGTTCTAGTTCTTCGCCAACGGATTTTGTTTCGAGGCCTACTCGATTTCACCACAACAGAAGCTTTAAAACGCGTGGCGCTACAATCGTAAATTATACGACAGAGAAAAGTTATTTTACAAGAATACTTTAGTCGACCTTTTTCGTCACAGACTATGACTGTTGGTTTACTCGACCTCGCGCCACAGATAACGTATCCGTAGATTTACTGTGCAGATAAGTTTACGATGCCTGAGGATTGTGTAACCAACGCCACGTTTTGATTGCAAACGGGAAGTGGGATGGTTTAAAGGAAGTTGGCTGGTAGTTGGTAAGGTTTCTTGAGGTTTTATGAGTGTAGGAGCCTTTACAGAGCCTCGTAGGTCAATTTTTTACAGTATAGAGTGATGGGACGACCATGACATGTACCTAATGGTAAGAAACACGCCTTCCCATAAGATCCAAGTGTCACAAAACTATTGGAACATGGAGAGTCCAAATAATCAACTAGCATTGCAGACATGGTGTCCAAGACAAAATAGGAGAAGAAAAGGAAGACAACGTATTAGACGGGAAGGATATCAGGGAAAAGACAGGAGTTATGAGACGGATGACTCAGAATCGGAAAGAATGGCAAGCTCTTGGGGAGGCCTTTGCGAAGACGCCAATCAATCTGACAATCTCTGAAAATCTGACAATCTCCAAACCCACCGGTTTGGAGATTGTCAGATTTTCAGAGATTGTCAGATTGATTGGCGTCTTCGCAAAGGCCTCCCCAAGAGCTTGCCATAATTAAACAAATCTTAAATTATTTAGTTTTCACATGTTTTTTAAGATTGTTAAATAAAGGCTATTATTATTATTATTGCAGACATCACCCAGAACTCAGAGTTATTAGATAATTTATCTCTAACCCCTGTAATTTCTCTGGGAACATTGCAATTCAAACTAGAACACAGTGATGTTAGCACATAAATGCTTGGCGGTAGAGTAACTGGCAAAGGGATGGTACTTCTCAGGCGGACTATGCAGAGCTACCACTACCAAACGATATATTTTATGTCAGGTATCAATTGTATAATTAAACTAACTCATGTTGTATGCAAATAAATATATCTTTATACATATTTATTTATTTATCCTATTCCGCAATGCCGTGTAAAAATCATACAACAAGGAGAAATGATCGAGAGTTGCAACCCCCTATCTTCACCTGCACTCAGTTGGACAGCTTTCAAGTGACGGCATAGTGTTCAATCTTCTCATTTTAAACCTTTCTATCATCCTACGTAGGTCTCCTGGCCGTTCATATGACCCATGTATTTTGTTAACGGGCCTGTATTCTATGAGTTTTTGAAGTAAAATAAAACACCGTGGTGGCCGAATGGATTAAGCATCCTATTACAAATTCACAATGGTGATTTCGTTACATTGTATTTCACCTGCACCAACAAAAATAATCAGATTTTCCAAATATAAGTCTAAAAAAACGTCATCACCACTAACACTAACAGTGAACGAACAATATCGTGAGGCAACCAGTGGTTTCGCGAAATTCGAGGATATATGTCGTCCGCCAACCCGCACCAGCCCAGCGTGGTAGGTTTGACCTCGATTTTCTCCTTTTCAGAGACATCGAGTCCCAGCAGTGGGACCCGTCATCTGCTTATTAATATCACCAATTATTTTAAGGAGTTATATAACATTTAGCAACATCTTGGACGAACAATTTTCGCAAATGGAGGTCATTAGAACAAAACCAACATTCATTAGTTTTATAATTATATTCACTGTCCCACTTTTGCGCTATGAACAATATCAGTGTGGGAGCGAGATGGGAGATGTCACAGTTACCACGGGCTTGCGTAACAGTATGGCACGAAGGAACTGATACGTATACTGTGGGGAACAATAGAATTTCGATGGTACTTTAATCATGGCATGATAACTCGAAACGAAAAGAGTCATGAGATGGAGAAAAAATGGCGCTTTGACGTACGCGTCGTCCATTTTTTCTTCAAAAATTCAGATTATATTTATACTTGACATTGGCGAAATTGTGAGCCTAAACCACAATAAAAGTCATAAACCAAGAGTTGATGAAGTTGAGTCATGAGATGACAATGACAGCATTTTCAGAGAAAAAAAAACAAAAGTTTTTTTTCGTGATAAGGTCGCTATTTGATACGTGATTCTAAGTTTATGTATGTTTTTGTCATTTAAGTGCAATAAGGAATTTATCTACCTATCTATTTTTCTTATGGTTTCCATTTGGTTATAATAATATGTATTAATAAATAATTTATTTCATAACCAACCAGTCCATATAAATACAATTTAAAATACCTTAATTGCTACATTAACTACAACAATGTGGCTCTCAAAATCAAACAAATTATGAAAAAATATTCAAAAATAAAAATTGAAAAAAAATAACTAAAAACAAAAATTATCGAAGTCTAAATGAGGCTTCGATCCGGAGTGCTCTGTATGCAGCACCGCTATTTCGCCAGCGTCCAGTATGAACATTTGGGAAAGTAAAAAAGTAAAACATCTTCATCATCATCATCCGCAGCCTTCTCTATCCCACTGCTGGGTATAGGCCTGTCTCTTAATCTGCCATCTGCCTCGGTCCCGTGCCAATCGAGTCCAGGTTCGACCCGCGATATTTATAATATCATCGACCCATCTTGCTGGTGGTCGTCCAACGCTCCGCATTCCCTTCCTCGGCCACCATTCTGTTATAATCTAAAAAAAAATCTTACTTCACTTTATTGCAGGGAAATGTCAATGTCAAGAAGAAAAAAAGTTTGTTTTCGTTTTCATCTCACCTCGTATTTTCAGTCAAAAGTTTTTAATTGTACTGGTGTGCATAACAAATTGTTTCTGTCTGTCGGTCTAAACATTGATTCAACACCTGCTCTTTGCTTTTGTCAAGGTTTTTTTAAAGCGATTCTAGAGATCGTTGGTCTAAGATCAGCACCTGGGTCCTGATCAGCTGAATGCTGACAGGCATATGAGAAATGACGATGCGGCAGACCCAAAAGTCGATGGCGGGACGACCCCGACATACACCTCAATGACAGGACTATTTTGACTCAAGAAAAACATTGAAGGAGTGTAAGGAGGCCTTTATATATATAGGGAGGAGAATAATTAAAAAAAAAACATTTTTAGAGGTTATATTTTCAGCTATTGCTATTGCAGAAATTTAATTATTATCCGACTAATTAATTGTCCGACTGAAATCCGTTTAAATAGAAACTCTTAACACACGTAGAAAAAATACAAAAAGAAGGAATAAAATAATAAATAAACAATAGGACACATTATTAAAAACTCATCATCATCATCAGCCGCGAGACGTCCACTGCTGAACATAGGCCTAGAGGCCCCCTAGATGTCCACAACGAACAGTCCTGCGCAACCTGCAACCAGCGGTTTCCAGCGACCTTTGTGAGGTCGTCTGTCTATCTAGTGGGAGGCCGTACAACACTGCGTCTTCCGGTTCGTGGTCGTTACTCGAGAACCTTTCTTCCCCATCGGTTGTCAGTTCTGCGAGCGATGTGGCCTGCCCATTGCCACTTCAGCTTGCTTACTCTTTGAGCTATTTCGGCCACTTTCGTTCTTTTGCGAATATCCTCATTACGGATTCTGTCGCGCAAAGTGACTCCGAGCATGGCCCTCTCCATAGCTCGCTGTGTGACTTTGAGCTTCGTTATGAGGCCCTCAGTTAAAGACCACGTCTCAGTTCCATAAGCATCACTGGCAACACGCACTGGTTAAAGACTTCGTCTTTAGGTATTGGCACACCCCGGACACTCCACTAAAACTCCATACAAACACCGCTGTGGAGTTACCTACTCTTCACACAACTATGCAGATGTCGTTCATACACAAGCGTGAATATGTGCGTTAGAGCTAGGGCTACTGAATTGTTTTATTGAATAGTTGTGCCCCTAGAGTTCACCTGGTGACGTAAAGTAGTCTATAAATTTGCTATAATGTTGAGTTACATAAATAGAATGGAGCCAAACTATACTATTCTAATTAAAAGGGTGTATGTATTGCCGCGTAAAATGAAACGAAACCGATGTAGATATCTATTTCTGTTAGTAGGTACACATTCGCATATTATTTTACACTTACCCAAGAAGGAAAGTTTATTCTGTCACTATAATTATTCCTCCAGGCATTATCAATCCGTGCCCAAAAGTTCTCAAAGTTCGTAAAGTAGTCTATAAATTTGCTATAATGTTGAGTTACATAAATAGAATGGAGCCAAATTATACTATTCTAATTAAAAGGGTGTATGTATTGCCGGGTAAAATGAAACGAAACCGATGTAGATATCTATTTCTGTTAGTAGGTACACATTCGCATATTATTTTACACTTACCCAAGAAGGAAAGTTTATTCTGTCACTATAATTATTCCTCCAGGCATTATCAATCCGTGCCCAAAAGTTCTCAAAGTTACGAACTTTAAGTTAAAAATGACTACGTTATTATATATCAACGTTATTTAAAAGTTTCTAATCTTGCGTTATTTTATCCTTAGACAATTATATAAAGCTTTTAATCTTGTCCCGTTTAGTTGACGGACACCGGACAGCCGTAAACAGCACAACAACCCACCATGATAATATTTCGTTAGGAATTAAATGTTCGATACCAGCCCTCCGTTGAGTCCTCCTATAGTACTCGAAACGGCTTGAAGGGTGAGGAAGCCGGAAATAGGCGGGGGGTTGGGAGTGTCCGTTCTATCTATATTATCTATTCTATGGCATTGGGGTATTGTGGACTCAAAGATGTGCCGAAGTTTCCCGAACACTGCCCATCCGAGTTAGATAGATCCTTCGCTGGACCTATATTTCGAAGTTGGATCTACCCTAACTGGATCTTTTCACCCAGGTAGACGTATTCGTCAACAACTTCGAGTGTGGTATTCCCAACAATAACCGGTACAGGTGAGACATGAACGTTTGACATGACCTTCGCCTTGTCCATATTCATCCTCAAACCTACCTGTTGGGATACTCTACTGAGGTCTCTGAGCATAGCACCGAAGTACTCCAGCGAGCCAGCGACTCCGTCACAATGACTATGTTACTGACACATTATTAAAACTAGTAAAGCAAATTTAATTTCTATTACATTTGGCAACCTTATTGCTAAGAGCGTTCTATTCATAGCAATCAAAACTCTTTTCAGCAAAGACAAGTACGAGTAAGACGGATTTTTCTCGTAGATTGCAATGCATATAAATATTGGTGGTGAAGGATTCACACACAACACAATAGTTACAACATACACACTAGCTTTCACACTTACAGCATTATAGTGTGATAACATACTTACGTTCTATGATACACGCAGTCACGACTTAGAACTTAAGTAGGCTTTACAGTTTTTATGGTTAACTTTCTTTGATCTGTGGTTTAGCCTTAACTTCAGGACTTACTTTCACGGTTTTCATACATCGTTAGGTAGCTTTATTACGTATATTGCGGCATTACTTTAAAACTTTTGTATTTGCTAGTGTAATAGAAAAGAAAATCATCGATATAAACCAATGGATGTGCACTGAGCACTTTCAATTTGTTAATAAACTGCGTCTCTGTGTGTAGCGTAAGTGGTTTTCACACAACCAATCTACTTGACCCCTGAATTGCTAGCGGCCAGATATGCTGTGGTTCTACTTATTTTGGTTATTGACAATGAATACCTAGTGATAGGTAAAAACGTCCAGCGTTCACCGCTTCCTGCAACCGACTAGAACGGAAAGAGAGACTTGATTTGACTCATTCTTCCCAACGATGACATAATCCCGTGCGCCTGAAGTTTGGCAGGGTGCATCTTATGTTTATTAGTAGGATTAGTACAAAATTTTCGTCGTAAAAACTTAATTGAGGGCACAAACCAGCACAAACACTATTTTCTTCATCGAATCGATGAAGAAAAAGGTTTTACGACGAAAATTTTGTACTAATCCTACTAATATTACGAATACGAAAGTTCTACGTTTGGATGTTTGTTGCTCAAACAAGTCGGAATGGCTGAGTGGATGTATGTTTTTTGAAGTGAGAACTTCTTTGGTCACCACAGATAGATTTTTCGTGGGATGTGAATTGAATTCTAGCGTCACGCTCGGGAATGATAAGAAATTTTCGGGTGAACCATGACCAATGACCATTGGCCATCTAGAAATGCGTCAACATTTCCCATTGGCTATATAGAAATGGCTCAGCAAATATTTCGCGTAATAATAATGAATAATAATGGCGCGTAGTTTTTAAAGTGAGCTATCAAATTCCGAGTGATAAGTTTTCACTTCTATCGGCAGTTCCTATGACTGCCAACTTCTTATTTTTTTATTAAGTTTGGCGACCTGGCAACCCTATATGCGTTTATCGACCGCATTTTATATGCAGCTTGACTTCTGTACGAATTGTTTCGTTGTATATTTCACGAGTTTAATACTTATTTTTTTAGTTGCATTTCATAATCGTAATAAAAATCAAGTTTATCTTTGTTCACTTGAATTTTATGAGTTTATCCTTACGCGTTCTGCTCCTTAGGGTTCCTTACTTTTGGAATATCGGAACCATATCACTTAGCACTATTTAAATTAAATAAAAATATCGTATCTATCAGCGTCCCGTGGTCGTGGTCATCGAGATCTTACCCGCGCTTCCGTTGTTTTTTTTTCGTGATAAAACGTGAGCTAAGTGTTCTTCCACACATATGTGTTCCAAATTTCAGCTCCGATCATTTCATACGTTACAACGTGATTGAGCAACAAACATCCAAATAACCAAACATTGACATTCATATCACTAGTAGGATAGTAGTGTTGGTACTGTTTATTAGAACGATTATTCAGAAATCATTTAATTGGTTGCCTGAGGGTTTTTCTTGATGGCTACAATCACGTCGTCTTCAAGGAGAGTGAGTCTATGTAAACAAGTTAAATCGTAAACCACGTCGATATTTAACATCAGGCACTGGACATTAAAGTTAAAGTTAAAGTTAAAGTAGAATCGAACTCCTTTGGATAATATAGATTCAACACAAATTGCAAAAAAAAATGAATGAAAATGTGCTCGGAACGAAAGCGAGCGTCGACAACTCTTTGTTAGCGATCACATCTTCTGGCAATGATGAGGATGCAATATTGTACTGAGAGCCTGACTCTCAAGACGCTAGAAGGTTGTATGATATATATCACACAGCCCTCAAATCGAGAAATTAATTGTTTTAGACTGAAGTAGTATGATTTGTCACAAGGGTGACATTTAATTAAAACCCTGTTTAAATCCAATAAAGAAAAAAAAATTAAATGAAAAAAATATTTTTTATCATACAATAACATTTACTACTCGTACTAAGAAATGTAAAAGCACTTTTACATTACTTAGTAGTAATGTCATTTAAAGCTAAAAAAGCATTTTATCCCACTTTCGTAAGAACATCAAAACTGCAGTGAGCGAATTCAAATTTCATTAGAAGCTATGTAGGTCGTACAAATAATTGCAAAATACAAAAAAATACGTATTTAGAACCTCCTTTTTTAAACTCTGTTAAAAAGGTACGGAACAATTGGTGCACGAGTGTATCTCGCACTTAGCTGAATTTTTGGAGCGCTATGTGAGTAGGCGTTAGGGCTCGCTTAAACCGCTGGTATCTTGACTCCTACGTAAGTACTACGTTCGTAACACTATACGACGCTTACATTTTAACTTTTAACCAAACAGGTCAGCATTAAGGCTAAAAAAGTATGGTATCCCACTTTCATAGTCTGTCAAAATGTTGTATATGGCGTCTGTGTAAGTATACCCATCGGTATAAACCACAGATGTGCCCTGAGCACCTTGAAATTCAGGTCAGTATTTAAGCTAAAAAAGTATGGTATCCCACTTTCATAGTAAGAACATCAAAACTGTTGAATACAGTGTCTGTGTGAGTATACCCATCGGTATAAACCATAGATTTGCCCTGACCACCTTGGAATTGGTAATAAACTACGTCTGTGAATCTAGCGTAAGTGGTTTACACACCACCAATCTACTTTAATCACACCTAGAATCGCTAGCGGCGAGAAATGCTGTGATTCTACTTATTTTGGTTGTTGACAACGAATAGTGATAGGTAAAAACGTCCGGCGTTCACTGCTTCCTGCAACCGACTAGAACGGAAAGAATGAGCTCACTCTTCCCAACGTTGAAATAATTCCGTGCGCATGCCGTTTGGGAGGGGACATCTAATGGTTTATATCGATGATTATACTCGAATGGAAATAATCTGAGTGTCATCAAATGAAGAATCTGTTTACACCAGATCAGCACGCTCCTTAGTAGACACTATTTTTCGCCTCACATTTTCGCTATTAATCTTTGGCTGGATGAAATCGCTGTCTGCGATAAGGCCACCATTTATGACACAAGATATAAGTAATTTTTAGTAACATTTTTAATCGCTGTATTCTATTTCTGGCATACATATTTGAGTGTTTCTGTCTGTCGGAGAATTTTGTTACTTGATGTATTTGATGTTTAAAAAACTCCGTGAATAAAAATTTTATAGGACCATCTAAGAAAAATATATTGAAGTAGAAAAAATATCTTAATCTGTTCAGGCACCTTCAAATAATTTCTCAAATGTATTCAAATAAGGTTATTAATTTTTTACTAATTTTTATGCTTTTTCAGACCTCTGAATGAATTGAGAACGTCCTTTTCTGGACCGGTTAAAAACGCACCAGCCTACCAACTAACGTTAGAACTAGCTGTAAAAGTTTACCTAACAGTTAAGTTAAATCTGTTAAGTCTACTTAACAGATTTCTACTTAAACCAAATTTCAAATGACAAATGTGATCTTAAAACGGTTACTGTTTGAGAGATAATGTGTTACGCGCAACCACATCGTTAACTGGGACCATATTCACTAGATGCCAAAAAAGCATGACACAAACACACGCTAGTATTATGTGTTTTACAAAATAACTTCGCTATGTAGAGGAGTTATTAACAACGTAAATAAATAATTAATTCTTCTACTTAATTTCATTAATGTTATGTTTGGGTGTTCAGATATTTAAATTTGTGTTACCCAATCACATTGAAAGAACTGTGAGTATACCTCCTAACTAATTCTGCTTTCGCTTTGCTATTGCTGTCTCTATAATTTGAAGCGAAAAGAAAAGAGAGAGCAGTATCAAACCTAAGACAGTTTAATTTTAGCGGTAAATTCTCAAAACGGATCAGTGTGAAACTACCTACAAAGAATCTACATAGATGGGTACAATCTAATCTGGAATGGCGCATTGACATTTTTAGGTCAAATACATATGCTTTAAAATAAAGCCATAATGCGTAATTTAATGTCCAAAACATAGAGTTCCTTAAGAGTTAGCTGTGTTCTAAATTTTATGAAACAAAGTCATGGGTAGATGCCACTAATATATAAATATATATATAAGTAGATATACAGTAATTAATGTCATTTAGTTTAAACGAAATTGGTTTGCGTTTGACCGATGATATTTGATGATGTTTGCCTGATGTTAAGCAAGGACGGGACAGGTTTATTGTAAGAAAAAGACGTGCTAATCACGCTTACACGGAACTTGTACCAGCATAACTTGACCCAGGATTGTGCCGTCTAGGATTTAAGATTTCTCGGCTGTCTAGAGTACGTACAGCGTACATGTTATGTCGACAAACACGTTTCCATTACTGGTCATAGTGAATCACAACTCTTAATTGGAGTATTCGTGAGTTTGTGTTTAGACCTGCGAGAACTTCTAGCAACTTGTTGCACTTGGGATTGTTTGCGGCAATACGTTTACAACAAAAACACAGGAATCGTCAAAGTAATACTTTATGTTTAAGACTCTCCTTCTGGGGTAACCCAAACTTGGCTAGGCAGAGGCTACTCTAGGACAACTAACAGTCATAAGCACAGTTTTTTTAAGTAGAACTGACTTGACTTGTATTTGAGAGGCATAGTGAATTACGGTGTGCGCGCACGTCGATAATTAATAAATATCATTCTGAAGATACAGTCAGTCAGCCCACTCCGTCCCATCGTTTTTGCTGTCAATGATCGCGCGCATTGTTAACAAATCACTCACATATTTTTTTCCAAGCCCGCCAAAACAAGTGTACTTAACTGCAATAATAATTGTAGTACGGAACCCTTGGTGTACAAGTCTAACTCGCGCTTTACCGGTTTATTTATTGCACGTGTACACGCGGAGTGGGTTAGCAAGTAATACGCCATTGGACATGATTCAACAAATCGAATTTACCGTAACTTGTAATGTCGCGAGATATGTCCATAACGTGACATAGCATCGTAATGCCATATGTTTAATGACACCACATCATTATACCAATATCATCGCGATACTTCGATAATTAATAAAGTACAAAATACAAGATGCAAATGTTTGGTTATTTTTATGGGATAGAGTCAAAGATTTCAACACACAGATGTGCCCTCCCAAACTGCAGGGCGCACGGAATCATGTTATTGCTGGGAAGAGTGAGCTCACTCATTCTGTTCCAGTCGGTTGCAGGAAGCGGTGAATGCCGGACGTTTTTACTTATCACTATTCGTTGTCAACAACCAATATAAGTAGGACCACAGCATATCGCGCCGCTAGCGATTCTAAGGGTAAAGTAGATTGGTTATGTGTAAACTACTTACGACACACATAGAGACGTAGTTTATTACCAATTTCAAGTTACTCAGGGCACATCCATTGGTTTATATCGATGGATAGAGTGATGAGACGAGCGGGACATGTGCCTTTTGGTATACAACATGCCTGCCACATAACAGCACAGTGGACACGCAGCTATAAAAGTATCATTGAAGTATCATCATTGAAGCTATTGGACTATGAAGCGTCCAAAAATAAAACATTACCTAGCACATCGTCACCCAAAGATATAAGATGTTTTATCTCTATGCCCTGTAATTTCACTGGAAACATTGCCCTACAAACCGAAACACAGTGATGTTTCCGCATTACTGCTTGGCGTTGAAATAACTGTGGTACTTCCTCAGGTGGAGTCTGCATATAGAGTCCTGCCACTGCAAAAATATTTAATTATCTACATTCGGATAAGTAGGTATGCCGAAATAGTGTCTTAGAGACAGTGGACTAAAATAAAGGTTTATTGGGGTAGCATGATTACAATAATAGACGGAATGGTTAGTTTGCCATACACTGCCTTTCGGCATGCAAAAAAATTAGGGTAGGTAGACTGGGTAGGACTGGGCTGATAATGAGATGAAATCATTTGAATGAGATTAACTTTATTTACATATAAAATTAAGTTACGTGGCTGTATGACACGAATACTTCTTTTTAATTTTCTCACAAAATTGTGTGTAAAATAAATTAGATTCTCCTTTATTTTGCCGCCAAATCTCACACTCCAATAACACATTTTATTAGCGGCCAGTGTTAAAATAAAACATGTTACTGACCAATTCGTTATTTTTTTTCTATTATAAATATGTTTTATATTCTATTTTCACACAGGTACGTTATTAGCATAATGAGGTGTTACCAGAATGGAAAAGTCTGTCAAAAAAAGTTCTGAATTGCGCCATAGGTTGCGTAAATGTTCAACTTTTTTCACCCATTTAATACTCATATTTTTCTATCTGAAAACTGTAAGTTGATTTCACAAATTTAGTGCCGCGGTTTTGCTCGTATAGTTTCATTAATTTTCCTGTGACAAAATTCCAGACTAAACCTAACTAACTGGGTTCTAAATTTCAACTCGATCTTCTCAGCCAATTCGATGTGATTGAGGGCCAAACATCCAAACTTTCAGATTTATGATAATTGGAATAGTATTTTGGTATTTATATTTATTATTACGGTAATAGGACACTGACATACATTTTCGGGTATTTTTTTTAATATAGATGGCTGCTGGCTTGGGCGTTACCTTGGAACGTAAACCATGAAACGTATACTTAACATTACGCCCAACGCCGGTCAAGCGTACACCTATTAATAATAAAAAATGTGGCTTTCCATTAGCGAAACAACTCACTCATGACGCCGTGAGCAAAAATACTAGAACATTAGTTAAATCCGGAAATACGAGGCATAGTAAGACGTAAGCCCTCCTCATTCCTACCATTAAACCATCCGAGGTATCAAGTACCGTAATAATAAGGTGCTACTGATTTTTTTCACACTTGCATCTACAACCAACACCTATTTATTTGCTTAGCACTCACTTAGTTCAATGAACTTGTGAAATCCACCGTCGCAACTAATAATCGACCTTATTTTAAAAGTGGTAGAGCAAAAAATTAAAATTGTATTTCGTGTACTGCTCGCAATGTTACGTTTGCCTTTCAATTTGTGCATCAACGAAATTGGTTCGATCTTATCTTTTGTGCCATAAAGATTACTTTTGTTCAATTGTGTTTGAGAATTTGTTTTTGTGGTTGTAAGTTAGGTGTTGTGTGGTCGCTAGTATTGAACAAATTTACGTACGTGACGCCGCTTTGAATGGCTTCTCTCATTGAATCGACAAAAAACCGATTGATTTGACACTTGACCATTGAAATCTAGTAAATTTGAATACCGTTTTTCTGACTTTGACACTGTTGCAAGTTCCGCTCTGTGTATTTTGGTGAGTGTAGTCATCATTGCGTGTACAGCAAGGAAATTTTAAGCGAACTGGAAGGTGTACAGTTAATGGATTCAATTATATTTTGAAGTTTTACTTACTTGTGTATTGTCAACGTCAAATAAATTAAGGAATTGTTTTCTGCAGCATATTTTTGTGAAAGAGCCACTTTGTTCTATGTCAGTAGTTTTATCGACAACGTGTTAACTTTTAAAAGGACTTTTACTTTAGACTGATAATAACAAGTTGGAATTTGACCTCTTTATTTGCAGTCCTCTCTTTCTCGCAATTTAATTAAGATGTCAAGTCAAGCTTTCATGTCTTTTTTGACGTGACAACGTCTTATAAATTGGTTTGCCGGGTGACACTTCAAGAAACTGCGTTACGCTCCGCTCACGTTATGCGCTCACAACGAGAGCGAGTGAGAGGCACGCGTCCCTTCCACTCGGGCATGGTTAGCCCGCCTAAGAGCGAGAGAGACAGACATAAAAAGTGAAAGGCACGTGTCCCTTCCGTAAAATTATTTTACCACTCAAAGTCGTTGTCACGTAAAACTTTCGCCCGTATACCGACTTTACAGGCAACCAATTTTTTTTTAACTAAGATTATATGTTTGCACTTGACCGCAACAATGTGGTTTACTTTTTGGGACATGAAACGATGTCCTGTCTATGTCAAACTTTTAAAGTACCTCCAGTGTAACCATTTAGCCATTTACTCATTTTGATATTATATGAGGAAAATTTTGACACCGTGCTGATAAGAGAAAAATTCAGGACAAGACAACTGCCGGTCGTTGATGTTAGATAACCGATGTCTAGACTATAATTTGGTCTGACAACCTGAAACTGAAGAAAAGAGGCTTACGTCCAAACATATACCTCCATAAGGCGAGAATGGTGGTAATAATGACTACTGAATATAATATGGTCCAACAGAAAAATTGTACTTACGCATTCCACGTTTAAAACGTCCCTGGTAGACATTGCATTTATCGTCGGAACAAGTGTATTGAATGACTTCATTTGTTTCATAATTGATTTAATTTAGGCCAAATATTGGCGCTGGCAATATTCAGCTTTAATTTGCGTATAATTGGCAAATAATATTTTTTTTACGTTTGTAATTTTGAGTTCATTATTTCTTTTATTGTTATGTATTTATTTATTTGAGTATTCTCTGGATATATTATATTTGAGTATCTGACTCTGTATCGAATGTTTTCAAGTAATAAATTATCAAGTTTCATTTTAAGTCGGAAATATACAGACAAATCTTCATTTCTTTAAACAAATCTACGTAAGTGACGCCGCTTTACGTTCAGCGTGGTAATGCCGCCAGCATGCTGGGTACGCTTCCGATTGGAGTGGGAACATCTTGATTATCTGTAGACCTACAGTGGTCTATGGATAATTCAGGTGTGCTTAGTGTAAGCAGCTACTTAGGTAGGTTTGTGGTTCTCATAGTGTTTTAGTTTTGTTAATAAAGGCTCTGCCCAGATAAAAAAAACATATTTGATAATGAAAAACCTATTTTAACCTTCCTTAATATTTGGCAAACGCCCTTAAAATCGGTATTTCATGACAATCAACGGGTTTTTAGTCATCCTATTATCCTCCTGTAATTATAAAGTAGTGTATAAAACTACAGGATACTGTCAATTTTTACTAATATTAAAAAGCTGAAGACATTTTTTGTTTGAACACGCTCATCTCAGGAACTACTGGACCGATTTCAAAAATTCTCTCAGAATTGTACTTATATATATGGGTGATACCTGAGTCACAGCCTGAGTGCTATAGACTATACAATATTTTTACCACAAGCGAAGTCGGAATGGACGGGTAGCACGAAAAAAAAACCCATTTTACCACAAAGACATAAAATTTACAAAAAATGGGAAAATGAGTTAGACCGCAAGGTCGCATCCAACACCCGGTGCTTGCGATTTCGCCTGCAGTTAATGGAGCATGACCCCAACTCTACACGTCGAATTAAAAATACCGTAATTTGTTGCAGTGGTTCAGTAGGTGATTGTATGTAGCACTGTAAGTAGGTGTACCGTAAAACGTACAGTTCAAAAGTTTTAGACAAACTATCTTAAAATTAACGGGCGGGGCGTACTTTCAATCCTCTGAAAAAATTATAAATATTGATTCTATAGTTCCGGGAGTCGGGACAATTTTCAGAAAATTTCTTCCTTTTTTGAATCTTTTTTCAAATCGGATTTTTTTTTAAATAAGAAGTGACTAGACGAGCAGGACATGTGCCTGATGGCGAGCAACATGCCTGTCACATAACAGCACAGTGACACGTAGCTATTGGAACATGAAGAGTCCAAATCATTGCCTAGCATTGCACTGCGCTCATAACCCAGAGATCTAAGATGTTATATCTCTAAGCCCTGTAATTTTTCTGGAAACAGTGCTCTTCAAATCGGAACACAGTAATGTTTTCACATTACTGCTTGGCGGTAGAATAACTGGCAAAGGTGTGGTACTTCCCCAGGCGGACTCTGCTAGGAGTCCTACCACTACAAATTATCTCAAGTAGTCTTTAACATATCGTCAAATAACGAAACCCCTTTTTTATTTTCAATTAAGTAATTGTTTTCTCGTATTATTATTACAATTTTCGGGGTCGAACTTAGGATTTTCTCAAAAACTATATAGATTCCATTCCGAACCGAATAACACCTATAATTTTGTTAGGAAATTTTGAAAAAATGTTGACTTAAAAAGCATTTGTTGACTATGGGATTCGAACTACGGGCTCCGGATCGGCGGCTGCAGCTCTCCCGACTAGACCAGGCGTAGCTTTGGAGTATACGTGTGGGGAAATACCATTTTTTAAACAACACAGGCACGCTTTCACCTCGCCATAAGCCCATAAAACAAAACAGTAGACTCTAATTTGATCAATATCGATTCTCCGATCAGACCCGGAGAATTGATTAAGCCATCAAAGCCCCCGCGATCACGCACGTTTGCCACACCGCCACCGGAACGGTAAAAACATTCAATAGTCATTTGTTTTTCGTTATTTCTGCTCTGCTGATCTGATCTCATTACTGCACGGCCGTGGTATTCGAAAATATAATGAGTTGTTTATTAATATTTCTTCGTTTTATTCGATTTTTTTTATAGACGAGAGTGATAAGCCGAGCAGGACATGTGCAGAACAGTTTTTAAGTGAAAGAGGTAGGACTCCTAGCAGAGTCTGCCTGGGGAAGTACCACACCTTTGCCAGTTATTCTACCGCCAAGTAGTAATGCGCAAACAACACTGTGTTCCGGTTTGAAGGGCAATGTTTCCAGAGAAATTACAGGGCTTAGAGATATAACATCTTAGATCTCTGGGTTACGAGCGCAGTGCAGTGCTAGGTAATGATTTGGACTCTTCATGTTCCAATAGCTGCGTGTCACTGTGCTGTTATGTGGCAGGCATGTTGCTTACCATCAGGCACATGTTCTGCTCGTCTAGTCACTTCTTATTTAAAAAAAAATCCGATTTGAAAAAAGATTCAAAAAAGGAAGAAATTTTCTGAAAATTGTCCCGACTCCCGGAACTATAGAATCAATATTTATAATTTTTTCAGAGGATTGAAAGTACGCCCCGCCCGTTAATTTTAAGATAGTTTGTCTAAAACTTTTGAACTGTACGTTTTACGGTACACCTACTTACAGTGCTACATACAATCACCTACTGAACCACTGCAACAAATTACGGTATTTTTAATTCGACGTGTAGAGTTGGGGTCATGCTCCATTAACTGCAGGCGAAATCGCAAGCACCGGGTGTTGGATGCGACCTTGCGGTCTAACTCATTTTCCCATTTTTTGTAAATTTTATGTCTTTGTGGTAAAATGGGTTTTTTTTTCGTGCTACCCGTCCATTCCGACTTCGCTTGTGGTAAAAATATTATATAGTCTATAGCACTCAGGCTGTGACTCAGGTATCACCCATATATACATATAAGTACAATTCTGAGAGAATTTTTGAAATCGGTCCAGTAGTTCCTGAGATGAGCGTGTTCAAACAAAAAATGTCTTCAGCTTTTTAATATTAGTAAAAATTGACAGTATCCTGTAGTTTTATACACTACTTTATAATTACAGGAGGATAATAGGATGACTAAAAACCCGTTGATTGTCATGAAATACCGATTTTAAGGGCGTTTGCCAAATATTAAGGAAGGTTAAAATAGGTTTTTCATTATCAAATATATTTTTTTTTATCTGGGCAGAGCCTTTATTAACAAAACTAAAACACTATGAGAACCACAAACCTACCTAAGTAGTTGCTTACACACTAGCACACCTGAATTATCCATAGACCACTGTAGGTCTACAGATAATCAAGATGTTCCCACTCCAATCGGAAGCGTACCCAGCATGCTGGCGGCATTACCACGCTGAACGTAAAGCGGCGTCACTTACGTAGATTTGTTTAAAGAAATGAAGATTTGTCTGTATATTTCCGACTTAAAATGAAACTTGATAATTTATTACTTGAAAACATTCGATACAGAGTCAGATACTCAAATATAATATATCCAGAGAATACTCAAATAAATAAATACATAACAATAAAAGAAATAATGAACTCAAAATTACAAACGTAAAAAAATATTATTTGCCAATTATACGCAAATTAAAGCTGAATATTGCCAGCGCCAATATTTGGCCTAAATTAAATCAATTATGAAACAAATGAAGTCATTCAATACACTTGTTCCGACGATAAATGCAATGTCTACCAGGGACGTTTTAAACGTGGAATGCGTAAGTACAATTTTTCTGTTGGACCATATTATATTCAGTAGTCATTATTACCACCATTCTCGCCTTATGGAGGTATATGTTTGGACGTAAGCCTCTTTTCTTCAGTTTCAGGTTGTCAGACCAAATTATAGTCTAGACATCGGTTATCTAACATCAACGACCGGCAGTTGTCTTGTCCTGAATTTTTCTCTTATCAGCACGGTGTCAAAATTTTCCTCATATAATATCAAAATGAGTAAATGGCTAAATGGTTACACTGGAGGTACTTTAAAAGTTTGACATAGACAGGACATCGTTTCATGTCCCAAAAGTAAACCACATTGTTGCGGTCAAGTGCAAACATATAATCTTAGTTAAAAAAATTGGTTGCCTGTAAAGTCGGTATACGGGCGAAAGTTTTACGTGACAACGACTTTGAGTGGTAAAATAATTTTACGGAAGGGACACGTGCCTTTCACTTTTTATGTCTGTCTCTCTCGCTCTTAGGCGGGCTAACCATGCCCGAGTGGAAGGGACGCGTGCCTCTCACTCGCTCTCGTTGTGAGCGCATAACGTGAGCGGAGCGTAACGCAGTTTCTTGAAGTGTCACCCGGCAAACCAATTTATAAGACGTTGTCACGTCAAAAAAGACATGAAAGCTTGACTTGACATCTTAATTAAATTGCGAGAAAGAGAGGACTGCAAATAAAGAGGTCAAATTCCAACTTGTTATTATCAGTCTAAAGTAAAAGTCCTTTTAAAAGTTAACACGTTGTCGATAAAACTACTGACATAGAACAAAGTGGCTCTTTCACAAAAATATGCTGCAGAAAACAATTCCTTAATTTATTTGACGTTGACAATACACAAGTAAGTAAAACTTCAAAATATAATTGAATCCATTAACTGTACACCTTCCAGTTCGCTTAAAATTTCCTTGCTGTACACGCAATGATGACTACACTCACCAAAATACACAGAGCGGAACTTGCAACAGTGTCAAAGTCAGAAAAACGGTATTCAAATTTACTAGATTTCAATGGTCAAGTGTCAAATCAATCGGTTTTTCACTTTCACGGTCTCGTCACTTTTAATTTAAAAAAAATATAAAGATTAACAAACATCCATCCATCCATACTGACTTCCACGTTTATAATATTACTAGCGAGCCGCCCCGGCTTCGCACGGGTGTAATGCTGATACTAAATAAAAGTACTGATAAAAAATGGTTATTGTGGATTATTCCTAAGAAATAAACATTTACTGTTTTATTTTATTTATTTAATTTGGCTTTGTGTTGATAAATTACAATATTACATTGCTTATTAAACTAATTGTTCTTAATCTGTTATTGTTAAAAGTATTTATCGTTGAGACAAAGCACAGCATGCAATTAGCACAAAATAAAACTGTTGCAGACTTACTTACTTTTCTAGACCTTTTAAAAGAGTACAATATTGCTATACATTATTTTGATCTAGCTCAGCCAGATAGGGTTCAGCCAGCGTTTGGATTATAAGCGCAAAAAATATGTCTATTTATGACATTACATAAATAAACCTTTAAAATTACCCGTGTTTCTCTGATATTTTATGCACGTATTATACATTCAAACCTTCCTCTTGAATCTCTATCCATTAAAAAAAACCCCGTATCAATATCAGTTTGGTGGTTTTAAAGATCTAAGCATATATAGGGACGGACAGTCTCGGGAAGTGACTTTGTTTTATATTTGTAGTGATGATGATGACGATGATGTGATGATGATAGTGAAGTAGTTGGATGGATGTACGTTTATCAACATAGAGGCAGATCCTTAGAATTGCAAAAAATATCAAATTGTCCTTTGTTAGATAGGTTCCTTATTTTTTCTACGTATTCCTTCTATTTTTCTGCCTAGTTAATTATTTTTATTCAATTTGTATCTCGCCTTCAAACGCGTCATCGATGAAAAGTTTTTGAAGTCAAATGAAATCAGAATTGAGTTTAGTCAAAGTTTGTAGGATTTTTAGGTGTAATACGATGATTGAGCAACTTTAGGATAAAAGGAGAGACGATCTTCTTAGCATTCCATGGATTCACCGTGCGGGTGCCGGGTCCATCGTGTGGCAGAGAGAGAAAAACTCGAGTAGTTCCCGAGACTTGTGACTCGGGCGTAGGTTTAAGGGGCCCCTTTCTGACGTACATCAACACTCACCTTCACCACTCGGTTTTTCTCTCCCTGCCCAGCCAAATCTGATATGAGCCTACTAGTGCAGCTTTAGATACACGTTCTAGTATAGAACTTACAGCACTTCTGGATAAGCCAAGGTCTTTCAGTAGGTTATAGAGAGATTTTGCTGGTATACCTCTCGCTCCCACTTCTACAGCGTATAAACTAACTACATAGCCGTTTTTGTTAATTCGTTTAGGAGGTCGTAATACTTATTTTGTTTCATCGCGTGGTCTTTAGGTATATTAGTTTCCCACGGTACGGTAAGTTCTACAAGGACTATGCGTTTCGTAGCTCTAGAAAAAGGAAAATGTCCGGTCTGGATGACGAAACACCCACATCCTCTGGGATTTTGTAGTGCTTTTCATACGTGTCCATTAAAATAGTCCAATCAGGTGCTGTACCCAGGATTGAGTAAGGCTTGTTCCTGGAGTTTGAAGTTGAGCCTTCTTTACAAAGTTAATTTGTCTGTTGTTTGTCGTCAATCCCTTTTGGGCTCTAGCTACCGAAAGGCTCATGGCTTCACGTATGATTTCAAGTACTCTGTCATGACGCCGTGAGTAATGACCCCATTAAGGAGCACCTTGCATCCCACCAATATGTGCCTTGCTGTACATATCGCCTCTCCACAAGTATAGCAACATTTTTCAGAGGCTTTTCCCCACCTTACCAAGTTACTCTGGTCAGGAGGGTCATTTGGAATGCATTTAGATAAAATTTTAATAAGGCAGGGGACCAGTCATAGATCAAGGTGCGCCATTTTAGAGCTAATGGGATACAGAACTCACCTATGGTTAACCACTCACTTTGCATTTCTAAATTCATAGCGTGCACTTTGTAACTGTCATTTTCGTCTTGTTGTAGAAAGGTTTTACCATGTCTCGGTCTTCCTTTTTTTCTCGCACCCAACCCAGCAGTATTTACTTGTGCACCTGCCATAAATTGTTTATGGAATTGAAGTCTAGATTCCAGGTCTGAAGCAGTTTTGTCTTTTGGGAGAGATGTAATTAATTCGTCTTGCGACTTTCCCAAAACATGCGTTTTTGTAACTCTTAGGTGTTTGTAAAGTTCAGACGGTTTCTTTAGTTTCAGCCCAAAACTATTGTGATCCCTAAAAGAGTAGAGGATCAGCCGGATGTGCCAATCCGAACCATGACTTCAATATCTTTATGACATTGGCATCTAGCTTTGCCAGGAGAGTTTTACCGATGTCATATACTAGGAAAGGCCAAGTGAGACGTGATGTGAGGTAGTTGTCATATATCCATGCTTTTTGATATTGCTGATAGGCTGCTGGTCTACCTTATTGAGGTTGTTCATGAAATTTTCAACAACCACCTCTAATGATGGTGTACGTCCTTTGTGATCTATCTTTCTACCAAGAAATTTGAAAGGCACTGCCTCTGCAATTGTGGCAACTCCTTGGCCACTTATGGAGAGTCCTGGATCGTAAGACGTATATTTGGTATTTCTTCTACCCAGACAAAGACAATGACATTTAGATGGTTTTGTCCTCATTCCCTCCGTCCATGTACAGAACTCATCGACTTCGTTCAACAATTCTTGACACTGTTTGGGATTACGTGTAAGTATTGCAAGGTCGTCCGCAAAGGCCAAGATTGACTCAGTGTACTTATTGTTGATTTTAAACCGGTAGCCCCATTTCTTTTCACGGGATATTAATTTGTCTACTAAAATATTTATAACTATATTAAATGCTATTGGTGATAAGCAGCACCCTTGGAATAGTCCTACATTGTATTCAAGTGGTTTTGTGTATTCCTTGTTTACTGCTATGACGAATTTTAAGTGGCAATAATAAGAATTAATTATGTCAATAATTTCAGCAGGAAAGTTATACCATTTTAGGGCAAATATCATAAGTTCATGCTGGACAGAACCAAACGCGTTCTCTAGGTCTATCCAGCAGACTGTAATTTGCCTCTCATGTGTTCTGGCATCTTTCAAACTTTCTGCTAGTAATGTATTGTGTTCCAGGCATCCAGAAATACCAGGCAAGAACCCTTTCTGGTGATTGGGCCTGAAATACCTATTGCTAGTCATAAATGTGGTCATTTTGTTTGCAAAATACTGAAAAGATTTTAGAAATTGTATTGGTTAGGGCTATCGGTCTGGTGTCTTTGGGATGAGTTACTTCCTGCTTTTTAGGGATGAGGACAAAATTGCTCTTCCAAATGCTACTGGGACTTGCTTTCTTGACCAGATCTTAATGAATATATTCAAGATATGTTTACGAACTGATGGACACTTTTTATACACTATGTAAGGAATGCCATCTGGGCCAGGAGCTGATTTAGTAGTTTTCTTTTTAATTTGATAGTTTACTTCCTCTTCACTAGGTGGGGTGCCTTGAAAGCCTGTCAGAGGATCATTAGGTCTTTGGATGTTTGGTTCTACGTACGAGCTCCCGCGTTTAGGCACTTCGTATGTGCTGATCGTAAATTTGCGCGTTAGTCAAGATAAGCTTTCCATTTGCTCCCTGAAAATATTTTTGGAGTATTGAAAAGGGTTTTATCAAAGTCTACTTCGTGTTTAGCTCTGTTAAAATTATCACGATTTTACTAATTTGAAGCGATATTCCTTGTATTAATTTAAGGATTGATCTTAGAGCCCTGGACAGTTGGTGACTTAGATGGTTATCGCCCATGGTTTTAGCTACACGAAGACGTTTTATTAACTCTCTTTTCTTCCTCCGCAATTTCATTTTGAACATATTTTCCTTGCTATTTTGAGCATAACAAGTTGATGGTGGGTAATGTTCCGAGAAGTATGTATATATGGTGTCCTGGAAAGTTTCTACTTGGCTGTTTAGGTCTTGTTTTGGCCCAGGATGTTCTAATAAGATCGCCAAGTTTTCGTCATGAACTTTCCAGGTAGAGTTTTTTAAACTGGGAATGCCAAGACGTGTCCTGATGACAATGGACTCCTGGTAGTTTTCACTCAATGGTTCACCTTGGGATATATGAGGGTCAACTCTATCCATAGTGTTTGTCGAAGTACTGACCGACGGCTGTCGTGCTTCAACACCATCATGTGTCTTTAAATGCTTTTGGTACCAGGCTCGTCTCTTGTAAATTTTCCCCGCACACAGGGCATCTCAAGTCCGTATTCGCGCCAGGGTCGTCATTACTATCACACGGTGGACAGATCTTCCGCCCCGCCTCTCGGACTGTCCCAGGGGTATTATTCTTATTTGGACTTTTAGCGATTTAATTCCCGGGCTTGGCTTGCTAGGCCTTCACCCTCGTATTGTAAGAAAAATTATGAGAAAATTCTCAGTTTCTTTTTACCCCACTGAAAGTAGAATTATGTTTTTCGCGCGTATCTTGTATGTTTGTAAATTTATTTATTCCCACGTATCTTCTAAACGGCTGGATGAATTTTGACAATTAGGCTGCGTTTCCACCAGAGATGTGCGAGGATGCATAGCGAGGGATGTGTTTGTAAAGAACCAATAGGATCGCTTCATTTACCTTGCCTCGGTCAGCACAGCTCTGGTGGAAACGGCTCAGCGGAGCTAGATTTTTGTGCATACAAAACAAGCGCGGGATGTGTGCGAGGGATGTGTGCGAGGGATGTGTACGAGGGAAGTGTGCGAGGAATGTGTGTTGAGAAAGATGTGTTGCGAGGTTTGCGCATACTGTACCAGCCAGTCCATAGACGGAGTTTGTTGGAAGTAGAAGTGCGCAAAATAGATAATAATATGGATAATTGGAAAAAAGAAAATACTTTTATATTTAACAATTTGTGATGAAGAAATGGAAGCAGAAGATACGGAGTTTATTAGTTCTATAATTTTGAGCAATACAAGAACACACAGGTTTTGGATACGTAACCATATTAAATATCATCGATTACATGGAGAATTCTTTACCTTTTTTCATACGGCTGATGATGAAATATTCGAAAATTCTTATCGAGTATCTAGAAGTAACTTTTATGAGTTACACAATTTGATTGAGAACATTATCAAGAAAGAAGACACTCACTACAGAGAATGCATCAGCACCAAGGAAAAATTGGCGGTATGTTTAAAGTAAGTAAAATAGTTTGAATCAATTTTGTCTTTATTAAACATATTAATTGAAAAGTAATCATAATCTGCAAAATAAGTAGACAACAAGTTCTCTCTTTTCATGGCAAATTAGGCTCTGTTCCTACTTTGTTTGAAGTATTTGGCGTTTGTAGGTCTGAATGTTGTGTTCCCGGAGATGCTGGTTGTACAGCTTCCAGTTGGAAAGATGAATCCATCTGGCCCACTGTTTTATTTGTATTTCTACCAGAGCTTGAAGAATAACCAAGTTGTTCAGGATCCAGCTGAGGCGGCAAATCCATCTGGCCTGCTATATTACTACCTACTGCTATACTGCTACCAGAGCTTGAAGAATAACCAAGTTGTTCAGGATCCAGCTGAGGCGGCAAATCCATCTGGCCTGCTATATTACTACCTACTGCTATACTGCTACCAGAGCTTGAAGAATAACCAAGTTGTTCAGGATCCAGCTGAGGCGGCAAATCCATCTGGCCTGCTATATTACTACCTACTGCTATACTGCTACCAGAGCTTGAAGAATAACCAATATTTTGATTATACCACGACAGCACGTAAGATTCTTCGGCTTCGCTAATCATATTAAAAAGTTTCCTTTTTAAAGGAACTTGCATGTAATCTGGTAATTTTTTAAATGTTTTCGCCATTGAAAGAAAAAAATGATCAGTATCATCGCAGTCCGTTGGTTTTAAAAGTTCTCTTAATTCTTGCCTTTCTTTTCGAAAATCTTCTTGATTTTTCATATGTTTTTGTATTAAAATTGATAATTCATCGCCTTTTTTCTTCTTTGATGATGACGGGGTGACCGAATCTGTTGAAATGCCTGAAGTTGAGGCTATTTCGTAAAGATTGTTGGGATTGTCAGCTTGATTTGGTGTATGTTCAGTGCTCTGCGAAGAGTCATCTTGGTTTAATGAATATTGAGTGCTTTGCGAAGAGTCATCTTCATTATTTGGTGACGAAATATCCTCTTTATAACTTGACTCTCTATCTCTGTTGGCCATGTACGGTAAAAGAAATTCCATCAATTTTTGGTATTTCCATTCACGTGTTTTGGTTGTAGCCTGTCCGTTTTTTTTAGATTTCTGCCTCTTTAGCGCGTCCCGATGGCTATCCCGTAGTTGTTTCCAACGATACTTAGCGCTTTTCACTGAAATAATAGAAAATTATGATTAGGAATATAACATTTTTATACCAAGCATGTTGTCTTACAGATCGCAAAAATCAGTAACAGGTAAAGAGTACTTTTTATTTGTTAATTATTTTTCTTACTATTATTATAAACATTCCTTTTTTGCAGGTATTTATCCACGGGCTCGTCGTTCACACGATTGGCAGAAAATTTTAGGATTGGAGTAGCAAGTGTGTCGAGAATTGTGGCAGAAGTTTGTAATGCTCTTTGGCTTGTTTTACAACCTCTTGTTATTCCAAAACCTACCAAAGACGACTGGAAGCGAATAGCAAAGGATTTTCAAGAGCTATGGCAGTTTAAAAATTGTTTGGGGCTCTAGACGGTAAACATGTTTATATAATGTGTCCTGCAAACACTGGGTCCTCTTTTTTTAATTACAAACAAAGATTTTCTATAGTGCTTATGTGCTTAGCTGACGCTAGGAGAAAGATTATAATGGTTGATGTGGGATCCATGGGAAGATTTAGTGATGCTGGAATATTTGATGATAGTGTTTTGGAAAATATTTGAAAAAAAAGATTGAATCTTCCAGAACCTGAACCATTATATGAAGGAGGTGAACCAGTACCATTTGTATTCATTGGAGATGAGGCTTTTCCTTTGATGGAAAATTTCATGCGCCCATATCCGCGGGACCAGTTAGACCAACAGAAACGTATATTTAACTATAGACTTTCGAGGGCACGTCGCATTGTAGAAGCTACATTCGGTGTATTGGCACGAAAGTGGTATGTGTATCGTAAAGACTTTGAATGCAGAGTGGAAACGGTTGACAAAATCGTAAAAGCCACATGTGTAATGCATAATTTTTTAATTGAAAGACAAAGTAATTATTTGGATTGCATTGATAACACAAATACAAGTACTCTTGTATCGGTTCCTAACATTTCCGTCGTCGTGTCAAGTGATAGTTATGATGTAAGAGAAATACTGCTCTTATTTCAATAATCAAGGAAAAGTGTCATGGCAAGATACTCGTATTTCGTCACGAATTCATCGCACACAATAAATACCCAAATATTGTAACTTGTATTTTAATATACCTGATTTTAATACATGATTATTACTTACCATCTTTATATTGTATTTCTTTGACTATTTCCTCCCACGCAGCGTCCTTAGTTTCATTACATTTGTAAAATGACAAAGAAGTGTTCCACAAACACGGAAACTTTTGAACGGCATCAATTAATTTTTCGTCCATTATGCCACGCAACCGTACGACATGCGTACGACTACAAGCGCTTACGACAGCAAAGTGAGACGTGAGCGCAGCGCGGTGAGCGGCAGGCAGGCGTTCGCGTTACTCCGCTCCCACTACACCGCACCCCCGTCGACACATTTCACAGCTTCGCAACGCATCCTCGCGCCACACATTAATGCGCATTTTCACAGCTCCGCTACACATCCTCGTAGGCACATTATCATCGCACAGCTTTGGTGGAAACACCCCACACATTTTCACAGCACAGCTAGACATCCTCGCACGACACATTTCCATCGCACATCTCTGGTGGAAACGCAGCCTTAAGATATCATTAGACTAGTCTCAATCACTCAAGTGTCCTTAGATAGAGTATTACATAATTTTAAATTAAAGTTATTCTAACTTTATACCTAACAATCAAAATAGGTGATGTCAAACAGTGACTTACTTTCGTCGTTATGTTTACAAAAATGATGTTATATACCTGAAACAAAGTAAAGTCATAGGTTAGTAAAACAATATCTTTCTCAGAAAAAAAACATCAGACTTCAATTTAAAAATTAAACTTTGTGATTACCTTTAGATAAAGAATAAGTAAACAGATCAGGTTTTTCCGCACGGTTCTTGTGTACACTCCGCGAGGCATAAACTGAGCTTTGCATTTGTGTGAGTGTACATGGATAGTGTAGGTGTGACAACCGGCCTTAGGCGCGGCGCCGTTCTGTCTCGCCGCGCTCCTGCCTGATTGGTGATCACTCACACTAATGCAAAGCTCAGCTTATACCTAGCGGAGTGTACCAATCTCAAGCCGATGAGGTGTAATGTAAGGTTCCTCATCTTCAAAAGCCTACCCGAGCGCTTAGTCGACGCGACGCGTGTCCAAAATGCTGGCGTTTATTAGGCCCAACGCATAAGCATTGCCGTTCAGCGTGGTAATGCAGCATGCTGGGTACGCTTCCGATTGGTAGTGGGCTTGAACATCTTGATTATCTGTAGACCTACAGTGGTCTATGGATAATTCAGGTGTGCTTAGTGTAAGTAGTTAGGTAGGTTTGTAGTGTTGTGTAGTTCTCATTGTATTTTAGTTTTGTTAATAAAGGCACTAAAAAAAAAATTTAAAGAAATAAAAATGAGGTGTATGTTTGCTATGGTGACATAGTGATGTGCCGCGACAAAAATATCACACTTCCACAAGAGCGACAAGACAAGAGCGATCAGTCTCGTGTTTTAAGTGTAAAGCTTAAAAATTGTTTGTTCCAACTCTACGAGTATACTTAGTATATGTAAAGTTTTTGGTGACACCAGCTGATATCCTATTAATCACCAACATTATAAATGTCACAGTTAGGATGTTTATTGCTCGATCGCGTCATACCGTCTGAACAGATCACGTTGAAATTTAGAGCACAGTGAAAATACATCCTGAAAGAACACATATACCATTTTTATGCCGAGAAAATAACAAGAACGAGGCTTACATGGATAAAACCAAGGGGCACTGTAAGTTAGTCTAAAAAATAAAATACAATACACAGCCATGGACGTATAAAAAAGTAACACGTAGTCTCGCTAAAGCAGAAACTGTGTCACTAGAGTCGGCCACATCGCCACATTTGCACGTGTGCAATGCCAGGTTGCAACTGATAGGCTGACACGCAGACATACACAAGTAGCGCGTGTCAGCCTGTATGTGACAGCGCATATGTGCATATGTGGCCGACTCGATGGACACAGTTTTTGCTCTACGACCGATTTTTTTATACGTCCATGTACACAGCTGGATAAAACGTAACATCTTTGGCAAATAAAAAAATGACACGTGCCTAAAATTCTACAGTAGCGAACAGCTGCCTGAGTCACCAGATGTTAGGAAACCCCATATATCACAACAAAGAATGACAATAGACGCACGTTCTACGCGCAACTAGTACCTCATTATCAACAAAACCAACCTTCACTTCATTAAAATAAAGTTGAAATTACCTCGAATTGTGACCGTTACTAATCGCCAGCTGTGTATTGATACATCCAATTACCATCTTTAAACCATAACAATAAAGTATATAATTCTTTAGAGACATAAACAGATGTATGTTTTGAATAGCACGTGTCATGTGAACAAAGTATATGTACAATGGAAACGCCTTATTTTTTCAACTGATTTTAAAAAGGCTTAAAAAGGAGATTTTTGAAGTTGATTATTTCGGCGTTAGTCGATTGTTTTTCGATGTCTTCGACGCTTCGACCACACTGCTACTTACCATCAGAAGTACTAACTTCTGATGGTAAGTAGCATTTAATAGCAAATAATTTGGTAAGTAGTTTAGTAGTAGTAATGAAATACTATGTAACTAAAGTATCTGCCGATTAACAAACCGAAATCAGAAAATCGCTAAAAGAACGCCGATATATACTTTACTATCTATACTAATATTATAAAGCTGAAGAGTTTGTTTGTTTGAACGCTAGGATCTCGGGAAGTGCTGGTCCGAATTGAAAGATTCTTTGTCTATTGGATAGTCCATTTATCGAGGAAGGCTATAGGCTATAGAAAATAACGCTACTATTACAAGAAGCGGAGCATGAATCAAGATTGTAACAAAATCGGGGAAAATATTCCTTTTTGAGAGTTTTCGTAGCGTGCTTTGACATGACAGCATGTGTCTAAGATTGCGTCAACTTCAACTTTTTCTTTTGGCTTCCATTCGGTAATGTCACCGTGATTTCGCCAATGTCCAAGATTGCGTCATTGAATATAAACCTTTGCTAATCAAATTTGTTTCTAAATCTGAGTTGGCACGACCAATTTCCGACAGGTGGCGTAGCAGGTAGCTGAAGAGGTTTTTGGTTTGAAAGCGATATTATCAGGAATGACTGAACCGATTTCAGTCATTCTTTCACCGTTGGATATGTACGGGATCCCGATGAGTGTTATATAATGTACCACGGGCGAAGCCGGGGCGGACATCTAGTAATTAATAAATGTTGTATTATACAGAACTCTAATGGTGCACAATTACATCTCCTTTATAGCTACGGATATACTAGGTACTATTTATTACTCATATCGGTGATCCGAGCTCGCATAATTTCACCCATATACTCATAAAACACAAATATAGGCTTAATGTCATGCCTATTAAGATATGAATTAACATTGGCAACATAAACTAGCAGACGGCTGTCAGCGACGGTCTGATAATTTGTGTTGCTACTGTAATCTGTACCTTAACCTACATTGCATAAAGTACATATTTGAGTGTATTTTTATTGTTGGGTGGTAGCCGAGTAGTATAAGTCGGCGTATACCTTTATGCTCACGTCCCGTTCCGGTATATTTACGTTCATAGGTTTACACGGGACCACTATCTCGCCTGATGTTAAGCGACGATGCGGTCAACGATGCAACGCGCTTACTTACAAGAAACCGATTCAATCTAGATTTGAAGACACCAAGATTGTGACCATCGGGAAATACCCACTCAGGCAACGCATGCCACAGCCTAGACGCTAGTAGTACAAAATGTAGAGTCAAACCTTTGATTACACAGTGTTATCAAAGAGTCAAACCTCTTCATTCGAGTCTTTGGAAAGTCAACCATGAAACGATGTCGCTTTTCCTCCACCGCATCTCCGACGCTATGCCGTCGTCACCCGACATTTACATGATGGTAACGCGACTTCAAAGATTTTCACCAAAAAGTGAGCACGTGACTAAAAAAAGTTTTCACTTAAAAAAAAAACACTTTTTCGGCTCACTAATTAGAATGTGATTAATAAATTTAGTTTTAATTTTTTTTCCACGACCATACCGACAAACACCCAGTGGCATTATTCAGACGATCATAAAAATGTTGATACTAAATTCTTCTCAGCGCATTTTAAAAGAATACCAATTAGCAATAAAAAGTACCCGTTATTCCAGCATACTTAATGCTGCTTGCGTAAACTTACAGTAAAGATAACGAGCATAGTGTAATAATATTTACATCATGTCAGGAGATCATGAAAATGTATTAGTACAAATGCTAGGTAATAGCGGCAGGTCTAGAAGTTATGACTGGTCTATTCGGGAGAACGGCAACCGCAAATCCGGAGTCCCTGGTTCGTATTTCACGCGCACTACTGTCTAATATTTATTCTGTGCTACTTACTGTCTTTTCGATTTCATGTGTTAACTTACAACAAAATTAAAAATGTTGATTTACCCCCGACTACCTCGGATTTGTAATCTGTAGATAGATAGATAGATTAACTCTTTATTGCAATTAATTTAAAAAAAACAAACAAAACATCTGTACAACTTTCTACTAGTCAATCCTTTTCATTTAACACCCATATTGATGGAGTAGTGAAACAAGAACAAAATTAAAACTTGATTTACCCCCGACTACCTCGGATTTGTAATTTGTACAACATCCTACAAGTCAAGCCCTTTCATTTAATTAATACCCATATTGAGGGAGTTATGAATAAAGAAATGTATTTCGCCATTTTGTGGTGGCGGACGTCTTGCATTTGAAATTTATCATGGTGTATAGTATTTTATTAGTTAAGCCTTTATAAGCCAATAGTATAGATTAGAGGCATTCGAAATGTGGTGTTGGAGGAGAATGGAGAATCAGCTAGAAGAAAATGAAGAGCAATGAAGAAGTTTTGAATATGGTAGAGGAGAAAAGAACATTAATGGAAACAATAGAAAACAGAAAAGGGAAGATGTTGGGACATCTGATACGACACGACAACTTCATTAGAACAATAATGGAAGATAAATTAGAAGGAAGGAGGAAGAGAGGTAGACCTAGGAGAAGTTACATGAACCAAGTGAAGGAGAAGATAAAATAAATGTAGTGTCGTATCAGGAAGTCAAGGAGAAGGCGGAGTGTACAAGTACATGGAAGGAACTCCACCGACAAGAGCGTCGCTCTTAAACTATGAATGAGTATAAATGGATGAAAATGATGTTTAGTCGTTTGTTACTTAACCGAGTCGTAACGACTTTGGAAAACGGATCGGGTTAAAATTTGAAACGCAGATAGATTATAGTCTGGAAGAACACATTAGCTAATCTTTATCCCTCGAAAACAACGAAAACGGGACCTAATAGGTAAAATCGCGGGGATAGTATTATAAATGTCAATCTTTGGATATCTGGACGTTTGTTGCTCAATCACGTCGAAACGCCTGAATGAATCTGGTTGAAATTTGGAACACAGATAGACTACAGGTAGATTTTCAACTCGCGGGTGAAACCCCCAGTATTGCATAAAGAAACTCCCTAACAAGATTAGAATATACATAATAAAATACACAGTAAATTAACAGCCTCATTAAAGCGTTTAATCCAAGTATTCAATTTAGTGAGGTCATCGTACGACCTCACCCGATTGTGAGATTTACAAAAAATAATGATTCTCAAGATTTTTGACAGTAGTTTCCTTTTAAGATCGTCGAGATATCCGGTTTATACTTGAACTAAATGCATTAACTTGAAGTTAGTAATTAAATAACGCTTATTTCAAAGAGTATAACATACTCTAGCATGAAGTACCTACTGATGTTGAGCCTGATTGTACTCGTACATGTCCCGTCAGACATAATGATTATCGGACATTCCACATTAAAGACATTTCGAAATTCAGTCATTATGGGAAAAGGTAATTTTAAGATTTAGTCAGTACTATAGCCGTTATAATACAATACAACATTTATTTATTTATTTATTAATTCAATGAGCACACAAAACAGAATGTAATAAATATAAACTATAACATAAGAGTATACTGTACAGAACTGTATTACATTCCAAACTATGTGGGTCTAGAAACAACAATTATTTAAATTCAGTGGTTTGATAATAATAACATTACATTAGTGATAATACATAAAGAAACTTAGGCCAACATATCTGAACTTAAAACTAAAAACTAACATGCGTTAAATCAGTAGATAAATAAGATATAAACATAGAATATTATAATACAACAGATAAGTATATTAACAGTGTGAAACAATTAATGTATAAACAAATAATATAAAAAAAAACTCATAATAGTATTTACAGTAAGCACAACAGGGTTATTCTTTTAGATTAAAGTGTAAAATTTCTTTGATTTTCCTCTGAAATTGGACATTCAGTCCAAACAGACCGCAACCCCTATTTTATAGCAAAACCCTGTGTATTTTAATAATATAGTTTTCACGATGGATTATCGCACTAATATCAAACATCAAAACTGTGCAATGCGTTGCCTGCTTTAGGGTTCTCTAATAGACTGCAGGCCCGTGAACAAAATTTATGAGTCATATGATACACCAGGAGACCTATGTAGGATGATAGAAGGGTATAAAGTAATAAGATTGAGCACTATGCCGTCACTTGTAAGCTGTCCAACTGAGAGCAACTGAAGAGGGGGGGTTGATCATTTGCTCTATAAATATAGACCAAATTTGATCATTTGCTCTATAAATATAGAGCAAATTTGATCATTTGATTATGTTCAGCATTGGTTCCATACAGTTTCAATACCTCTTCTAATCCATTATTTCGCAATGCCGTACAAAAATCATGCGACAAAGAGAAATGATCGAGGTTTAGAACCCCCCCTCTTCAATTGCTCTCAGTTGGACAGCTTACAAGTGACGGCATAGTGCTGAATCTTATTACTTTATACCCTTCTATCATCCTACATAGGTCTCCTGGTGTATCATATGACTCAAAAATTTTGTTCACGGGCCTGCAGTCTATAACAGATAATATCCTGGGTGTCTTCAAGTTGGTTCCTTCTCGGCAAGGGGACTCCATCGTGGACCCCATAGTCGCTTGATATCAGACTACACATCAGTCAAGTGCTAACCCATTATCAACAAAAAAATGGATATTGGTTTAAAAATTGCAAAGAGTAACCAGTGGCCTACCATTAAATAATTTTCCAACCAGAATTTCTACTATATAAGTTAAAACTATTTCAAAAGATAATACCTCCAGTTACTCCATTATAAAGTATAATAAACTTATTATGTCAATTAAGTATTACCCTTTTCATACCTAATAATACCTCTACACTCAACTCCGTCGTAGAAAAAATACGCACGACATTTTGAGTCAATTTTAATTTTACTTCGCGTTAAAGTTGAAATGGACAAAGAAATTGTACATTGAATATTTACTTGCTATCAGCGCCCCGCGGCTTTTCTCGCGTAGTTCTCATTATTTTCCTATTAATAATATAAATGTCAATGTTTGGATGTTTGTCGCTCAATGACGTCGGAACATCTGAACGAATCGGATTGAAATTTGGAACACTGTTAAATTAATATCTCTGGAATAGCACTAATAGGCTACTTCGTATGCCAACAAAACCCATTGTTAATAGTATTTGCATTTATTTTCAATAAATAAAATACATGTTTATGCCAGTATAAAGACGCAATAGTCCAATTGCTTCCGACTGTGTATCAACAACATTAATAAATAAAAAAACTTATAACGCATTGAGTAAAATTAGTTAAAAATAAGTTAAAAAACTTTAACAATAAATTGCCAAGACGGCCACCTTCTCTTGACATTATAAAACAAAACACATCAGACTGCAATTACCAAGACAAAAAAATACCCAGCAATTACCAAGTGTAAGTACTGTTTTTCAATAAAATCTACGATAAAATTCGCGATACGGCATGTTTTTGTAGTGCTATTAGGACTCTAAAATATAATCATGGGGTATGACAATTGTGCCAGTTATCCTACCGGCAAATAGTAATGTGTAAACATTGACTGGCCTCGTGGCTTAGTGGGTAGTAACTCTGCCTGCGACGCCGAGGGTCGTGGGTTCGATTCTCACCCAGTGCAAATATTTGTGTGATGAATTCAAATGTTTGCACTGTGTCTGGTTGTTTCTATGTATAATAAGTATGTATTTAGAACTATATAAGTATTATATCAGCTATCTGGCCGCCATATCACAGGCTTTGCTTAGTTTGGGGTCAGATGGTGTTGTGTGTGAATTGTCCACCAATATTTATTTATTATATTTATTGTGTTCCAGTTTGAAGGGCACTGTTCCTAGAGAAATTATAGAACAAGGTGATAAATCATCACATAACTCTCTCACGGGTGAATAAACAAACACTTTCAGAGTTTGTTTATTAAACTTTTTTTTGTTTTCGTAATGAGGACTCTTTGCAGAGTTCGATTGGAGAAGTGCAACAAATTTGCCAGTTATTCTACCGCCAAGCAGTAATTTGCGAACATTCTTGTGTTCCGGTTAGAAGAGAAATGTTACCGGAGCAATTACAGGTCAAATTGATAATATATTATCATCTCATATATTTGTGTGACGAGCGCTGTGTGAAAATGTTTTTATTTTAGGTAGTAATTTAGAATAGCTGAGTGTCACTGTGCTTTTATGTGGCAGGCATGTTGCTTACCATCAGGCACATGTCCTGCTCATCGAGCAACTCGATCTTCCGCGTAAGCACGAAGGGAGTAAGTAGCCTTAGCTAAAAAATATTGTTCAAATCCTTCTGTCATTTTTTGCGGGAGGGGAAAGTTGCACACTAGCGCAAAGCCGCACTATTACATACAAAACATACCTGTACCGATCCATTGCCGATCGAACTCACACAGCCAAATCACTAACACATAAAAAATAAAGCACCATTCACAAATCTAGCCCCGCCCTCACGCCACAGTATATTATCAAGCTCCATGGTCCACGCGGACTTGTACTTTGACAGAGGGGAAACTCTGTGTATGCCTACTCCCTTCCGTGTTGCTCGCTGGTCCTGCTGATCTCGTCACTCTTTATAAAAAATACTTTTGTTTTGTTAAAATGCTGTTCTGTTTTGGGTATTCGTGTTGCTTACCATTAGGCACATATGCTGCTCGTCTCGGCACTCTATTCTATACAAATACTTCCGATAGTGGCGGTACCCTTATTTTGTTGTCTTTTTCGCCAAGCTGTTGTTAAAACACATTTAATTAATTACAGTTCCGATTCAAGTCGGTCGCTGACATTTATCCATTACGGAGTATTTAATCCAAGTACCCTTTCACCGTCTCCCATTCCAAACCAGTCCTTTGGGCATTAGTCTTGACACGAAGAGCTCTACAACTTTAACTCGTCCACTAAAAGATGTCAGTACCGTCGCATTTTTAAAAGAATACGTAAATTCCGATTGTTGGTTACAGTTTTGGTCGCTGCGACAGATTGTGGTTTTGTTACATTTGAACTGAGCATTATGTCACCGAAATAACAGTTTTGCTGGTAATGTAGAGAAAGTGAGCTCTATGGAGTAACGAGGACTTGAGAATTGTGCTACGTACCTACTGATTTGGTCGTAACGCGTCCTTCAATGAGTCAACGAGTCTTTAAATAACTAAATTTTCTACGTTTCAACGAAAAACAAATTCAAATTACCACTTTGGAAACTGGACTGAATTTCTCATGTTTTGTGAAATCAACTCTTAAAATACATTGCCGCAATGAAACAGCGTAGCACGAATACGTCGCATCGTCGTCGACGTAAGCAAATTAGGTTATAGACTGCAGGCCCGTGAACAAAATGTATGGGTCAAATGAACCACCAGGAGACTTATGTAGGATGATAGAAGGGTATAAAGTAATAAGATTGAGCATATGCCGTCACTTGAAAGTTGTCCAACTGAGTGCAGGCGAAGGTAGGGGGTTACAAATCTCGATCACTTCTCCTTGTCTGGGCCTGTAGTCTATTAGTTAATTAGTTAGATTTTGGTTGAAAGTTTAAGAAACTGCTACACTGAATTCGATAAATGTATCCCACCAAGTCTGCACTAGGGTCTTCATTCATAATTTAAGAGCGACGCTCTTGTCGGTGGAGTTCCTTCCATGTACTTCTACACTCCGCCTTCTCCTTGACTTCCTGATACGACACTACAGTTATCTAGGGTCTACACTAGCGTCTACTAAGCAAAAAAAATCGTCATTAAAATCGATGTACAATTCGCGTAACATACATGAAAAAAAAAGACATGCAACCGAATTGAGCATCTCCCCCTTATTTGAAGTCGATTAAAAATAAAATACACGTTTTGATAATTTTTGTGTTTCGAATTTTAAAGTATTGTTCTTAGGATTACTAATCGATATTTTAGGTTTTTATTCATCTCTATACATATATAAAAATGTTATGTTGGTTTGTGTACGCTTCAAAAACTAAAAAAGTTCTGCACCGATCGAGCTGAAATTTTAGAATGATACATAATCCGCATCAAGGATTGTTTTTATCTAATTTTTACATTACAATGTTCCACAGCGAAGCTTGGCAAGGTACAGCTAGTTTGATATAAAATAGAGACGATCTTCTTAGCATTCCATGGATTCAGCGTGCGGGTGCCGGGTCAATCGTGTGGCAGAGAGAGAAATCCCGACTAGATTCCGAGACTTGTGACAAAAAAGTCAGAAAAGTACCTACACGTAACGAGAACACAAAAAAAACATAGTGGTCGAGTTACCACCACCACCTCCACCTCCACCACCACCACCTCCACCTCCACCACCTCCACCCACCACCTCCTTTTTGGAAGTTGGCCAAAAAGTAAAACGTTAAAAGTGTAAGTAAAAGTCCCTAAAACACAAACAAAATTGTTGTTACTTGGACAAATAAAAAAATTTGCAATCATAAGTAGTGTCGGTAGGGACTGCCGATTGAAGTGAGTAATTATAACTCAGATTTTTTATTTTAGTAGCAAAAACCATTAATACTACACAAAACGTCACCATCCCATAGCTACACCATACCCATTCAAAAAGCATATGTTTAGGGTTCCGTAAAACGTAAATCGGAACACTTATAGATTCGTCATGTCTGTCTGTCCGTCAGTATGTCACAGCCACTTTTTTCCGAAACTGTAATAACTATAATTGTACTGTTTAACCTAGGTAAGTAGATGAAATATTAAGTGAACCGCATTTAGAATTTTACACAAAAATAATAACTTAAATTTGGGGTGTGTCCCTCTGGCCAATTTCATCAACCAATACGTGTGAGGTGTTAATGGATAGGTATTTAAAAATGATATTGAGGTTTCTAATGTTATTTTTTCTAAATAATTTGCGCGAGAGTACAACACAGTTTGAAAAATTGTTCAAAGCGACTAAACAACTTTTCATTTCAAAAATTCCCCATGCACTCGCTTCGCTCAAGTGTTTTGTATTTTTCTTCATTCAGTTGCTTCACGGTTAAAATATGACTCATTAGTGAAGATCGTGAGGGAGCCAACGCGAAAAGACTTTCTCCGCATAATCCGCAGTCATAACTCATAATGTTCTTATGCCAATGCTTAGTTTCGATTATAAAAGGCGTACTATAACAAATAACGTTATATCATACCATTACGATTACTCAGTGTTTGTTTTATATATAGCACTATCAGCGCCTCGCGGCGTTACCCGTTTAGTTCCCGTTATTTTTTCGGGATAAAAGGTAGCCTATGCGTTATTTTCAGAGTATAATCTAACTCTGTCGCTATTTCGAGATACGAATAGTCCGATAACAAGAACAAAATTAAAAAAAATGATTTACCCCCGACTACCTCGGCTTTGTAAAATGAATTGTAGTCAAGCCCTTTCATTTGATACATAGCTAAGAAAATCCACACGGAAATTAAAAAAACACGTCGAAAACGGCCTATCCATTCGAGTTCTACGGTGCCATAGAAAGAAAGACACACACAGAGACAGACGGACATCGACGTCAAACTTATAACACCTCTTTTTTGGTCGGGGGTTAAAAAAGGGCAAATCATGCAGATCAGTTGAACGCTCTCCGAAGTGTACCCGATAAAAACCGGATAAGCTAGCAATTTTGCTGCGATTAAACTCAAGACTTCAAGACTGAAGTCTTTACTTACTTATTTACGTATCGTGTTCGGTATGTGAGCAAAGTACAGAGTTCCCAGTAAACCCACACAGCCCAGGGCGGCGCGACATTCCTCCGCGCCAGCTGAATGTGCGAGCAATCTTTACTCAGGGCTGCTTGCAGACCATGGATGAATGTATATGGATGGTTGTATGTATGGATGTATGGGTGGATGATTGGAAAGATTTTGATTTGGATAGATATATGGTGGGATGTATGGTTGTATAGATGGATTGGTGCATATATGGAAATGGAAGGACGTATGGATGGATGATGTATGAAATCATGTTAAAGAGGACCCAGTAAACCACACAGCCCAGGGCGGCGCCATTCCTCCGTGCCAGCTGAATGTGCTAGCGATCCTAGCACAGGAGTGGTTGGAGAGTCCTACTATTATAAACGAGATACGTAGTTTGTGTATGGGAGGATGTATGGATGTATGCATTGTGGGATGTATGATATGTATGGTTGTAATGGATGGATGAATAGACGAAAGATGATTAAGATACAGCGCTTAGAAGACTCGACTGAAGTCACTTCATTGTACGATTTTTACGAAGACGTGACGTCACTAGCCCCACTCCGGAAGTTTCATAGATCATTTGAAATCGACAAGGATATTTCCTTCGCCAATGTTAAATCATTTGGAAAACAAAAATTATGGGTTCCATATTTTCCATAAACTTTTATTATTTTATTTTATTATTATTTTTCATTCAGTTATCATTCAAATTCGCGACAATAACGCTCTTAGAAACTGTGATACAAAACGGTATAAAATAAAATTAAACAAAATATTTGGCAACCCTACGTGCACCCCTAGCGGCCATTATGCACCGACGCGCGCGCATCATTTTGCTTCTTTTTGCTCTCGATAAATAGATAAGTCATTGTTGTACGCGTCGCCGCCGGCGATTGATACGGACGGACCGATCGAATCATCCCTGTTTATCAAATTATGATGGTGTATTCGTGTAATTTTAATTCGATTTTGTATATAAATGTCACAATGTCAAAAGGACATTGTGTAACTTTGACATGTTTTTGTCATTTTTTATTTCAAAATTTTTGTAACTTTAATTTATAGTACATGGACGACCTGGACGACTTTATTCGGTTTAAACACTATGTTAACTACGTTTTTAGGGTTCCGTAGCCAAATGGCAAAATACGGGACCCTTATAGATTCGTCATGTCTGTCTGTCTGTCCGTACATATGTCACAGCCATACAGTCACAGCCGAAACTATAAAAACTATACTATTGAAACTTGGTAATTAGATGGATTCTGTGAAACGCATTAAGATTTTCATACAGAAAATAGAAAAAACAATAAATTTTAGGGGTGTCCCATGCTTAGAACTGAAACTCAAAAAATGTTTTTTGATCAATACCATACGTGTGGGGTATCTATGGATAGGTCATCAAAACTGATAATATATATATATATATTGGTGGACAATTCACACACATAATGAGGTTTCTAACATACTATTTTTCTAAACTGAATATTTTTCACGAGACATTCTTCCAAAGTGGTAAAATGTGTGAAAAAAATGTATGATTTATATTACTTACCATGTAAACTTACAAAGAAAATTGGTTTGAATGAGATCTAAGTTAGTAAGTAGTTTTATTTTCATACGTCATAAATTCATTATTGTTAAAACACTGATTAACAACAAACTACGAGTACAAGAACTTTTATATTATGATACTTGCTGCTATCCTTATGGATACGGATACGGAAGCCTTCATGGGCGAGTCCAACACTTGACCACTTTTATTTTTAATAAAACCTAACTAGGTCGATTTATCGCCCCCGATTTATTTAGTGCCCCGAGTGGCACTTGTATGACATTGACAGTTGATAGGAGGGCGTGGACATCGGGAAATCGGGTATCGGCAACCCTGGTTGGATTGACGACGGCGTTAGTTCCCATTTTACTACGTGCCATTATTTCCATGTAAGGGTATACCTATCTAGGATAAATATAACATACCTACTAGCTGTACCCTGCCACGCTTCGCTGTAGCACATTGTGATGCAAAAATTATATAAAAACAATCCTTGATGCGGATTATATATCACTGTAAAATTTGAGCTCGATCGGTGCAGAACTTTCGGAGTTTTTGAAGCGTACACAAACCAACATAACATTTTTATATATAGAGATTGAATACACAGAAATTGTTCGTTTAAAGCAAAGAGTTTACATATACTACGTATAGAGTTAGCACAAACGATTTACACCGAAATTTTATATATAGAGATTAAATACACAGAAATTGTTCGTTTAAAGCAAAGAGTTTACATATACTACGTATAGAGTTAGCACAAACGATTTACACCGAAAGCACGGAAACATAAGATTGTAAGATTTTTTGCTTTTTAATTTAAAATCTGTGCTAAAATAATAAAGTAACTCCCAAGTTAGTTTAAACCCCGGTGAGGTAACCTCTGATTAAACAGTTATCATCGTTTAGTTCCGCCGATTAACTAACCCTGAGTGGTTCAATCGAATCCGCAATACTTAAGTAGTATCTAAGTAACTTACGCTTGAGTTCACTTAAATACTTTATCTTTGTCACAATTTTCACGTCAAATTTCTAATAATAACCACTAACCGATTGTTTGGCGAATTCCTTAAGTGTAAGATTCAAATTTATCAAATAAAAAACCAGTATCTCTTCCACTGCCGAATTAAATGGGCTTTGGCTTTGCTAATTTTTAACCCCCGACCAAAAAAAGGGGTGTTATAAGTTTGACGTCGATGTCTGTCTGTCTGTCTGTGGCACCGTAGAGCTCAAACGGATGAGCCGATTTCGATGACGGTTTTTTTTATTTGAAGGTTAATATCCGTGCGGATGTTCTTAGCTATGTTTGGTTAATATCGATTCAAAATGGCCGCCTCCACAAAATGGCGGACAAAATATTTCTTCACAACTTACCTCAATATGGGTATTAAATGAAAGGGCTTGACTAGTAGAATACTATACACTATAACAAATTTCAAATCCAAGATGGCCGCCACCACAAAATGGCTGATTACATTATTTTTTTCACTACTACCTCAATATGGGTATCAAACAAAAGGTCTTAACTAGTAGAATACTTTGCACTATGACAAATTTCAAATCCAAGATGGCTGCTACTACAAAATGGCGAAATACATTTCTTTTTCACAACTACCTCGATATGGGTATCAAATGAAAGGGCTTGACTTGAATGTTGTAAAGATAACAAATCTGAGGTAGTCGGGGGTTAGTCAACATTTTTAATTTTGTTCTTGTAAAATAATGTAAAAAACAGTATCTACAATATCAAGAGCAAAAATCAAATCTTAGTCAGTTTTAGTTAAGACGGTAAAACCTTAGTAAAGCGCCACGAAATTAGTTTATTTATTACATCACATCAGAAACAGTTATTTATACCTTTTCCCCACTACATTTACTGTGTGTGTATTCCACATAAAGGTAGATCTACATCTTGAATCACCTATCTATTAAAATATCGAATCAAAATATGTTGCGAATGTTGTTTGTTTGTTATTATAAATTAGAAAGTTTGCATGTTTGTTGCTCAATCACGTGGCTCGTCGGTAAACGGCTAAACAAAACGGGTAAAACTTCTCTCTTTATTTACAGATTAGTCTGAAAAAAGAACAAACTGTTTTAGCCCCGAAAAATTGTGATATTGCGCAAGTAAATCCACGGACCGCTGCTACGAGTACCATTTAAAAGGCAACATACGACATCGTAATCCCGACTATTTTCGTACCAAAAAAAAGTCAAGTTTTTCCACTTTTTACAACTAGATGTCATCGCGAGATGGTAGAGTTGAACGACCGACTCGGAAACCGGACTTTTATGATTATTATCGGCATAATAACTAAGTCTGCGTAATAATTATTAATATTATCGAATCTTTGTTTTGCTTACGCTTCGATGGAGATTTTATTAAAATAGCGTCATTGATTAACATCACAAATCATTTTGAAATATAACTTTTTATATAGGATAGTGACGAGACGAGGAGCGCATGTGCCTGATGGTAAGCAACATGCATGCATGCCACTTAACAGCACAGTGACACGCAGCTATTGGAACATGAAGACTCCAAATGACCTATCACTGCACTGCGCTCGTCACCCAGAGATCTAATATATCTCCAAGCCCTGTAATTTCTCTGGAAATATTGCCCTTTAAATCGGAACACAGTAATGATTGCACATTACTGCTTGGAAGTAGAATAACTGGCAAAGCAAATATTTCCTCAGGCGGACTCTGCACATAGTTCTACCACTACCAAACTTACTACTTATTACCCGACTGAAAGAAGGGTTATGTTTTTCGCGCGTATCTTGTATGTTTGTAAATTTCTTTATTCCCACGTATCTTCTAAACGGCTGAACGTATTTTGACAATTAAGATATCGTTCCATTCGTCTCAATCACTCAAGTGTCCTTAGATAGTATGGGTTATTGTCATTGTAAAGTAAATTCGTCACAATTTGAATACTCCATTCAAAGTAAACTCGCCACAAGTAACATAATGTTTTTTATCTGTTGATTTTTTGCAGTCGGGTTTTTTGAGTTAAAGTTAGAGTGAGATCTCAGTAACCTCAAGACTTGTGTAATTTTAGGAAAGATGCATCTTTTAGGATCTGCATAGAAATTAATAAGCTTAAACCAGAGTCTGACTAGACAAAATCTATTACAAAGTTACCCAAGAATTAAATAACAGATTTTTTATATTCAAAGATCCCATTAACACTATTTACTTTGAATTAAAACTTCATGTTGAAATCAAACAAGCACTTTAATAAGTCAAAGTACTTTATTCATATATGTACAACTAGCTATACGTACCCTGCCACGCTTCGCTGTGGCACATTATGATGCACAAGAACAAAATTAAAAATTTTGATTAACCCCCGACTACCTTAGATTTGTTATCTGTACAACATTCTACTAGTCAAGCCCTTTCATTTGATACCCATATTAAGGGAATTGTGAAAAAAGGAAATGTAATTCGCCATTTTGTGGTAGCGGCCATCTTGGATTTGAAATTTGTCATAGTGCAAAGTATTCTACTAATCAAGCCCTTTCATTTGATACCCATGTTGAGGTAGTAGTGAAAAATATTATATAAATCGCCATTTTGTGGTGGCGGCCATCTTGAATTTGAAATTTGTTATAGCGTTTAGTACTCTGCTAGTCAAGCCCTTTCATTTGATACCCATATTGAGGTAGGTTGTGAAGAAATATTTTGTCCGCCATTTTGTGGAGGCGGCCATTTTGAATCGATATTAACCAAACATAGCTAAGAACACCCGCACGGATATTAACTTTCAAATAAAAAAAACCGCATCGAAATCGGCCCATCCGTTTGAGCTCTACGGTGCCACAGACAGACACACACACAGACAGACAGACAGACAGACAGACAGACCGACAGACAGACAGACAGACAGACATCGACGTCAAACTTATAACACCCCTTTTTTTTGTCGGGGGTTAAAAAAATAGATAAAAACAATCCTTTATGCGGATTATATATCACTAGATGTTCGCCCGGCTTCGCCCGTGGAACATAAATATATAGCACTCATCGAGATCCCGCACATATCCAACGGTGAAAAAATTTTAGAAATCGGTTCAGTCATTCCTGAGAATATCGCTTTCAAACAAAACACCTCTTCAGCTACCTGCTACGCCACCTGTCGGAAATTGGTCGTACCAACTAAGAGATTAGCAAAGCTTTTATAATCTGTGATAATCAATGACGCAATCTTAGACACATGCTGTCATGTGTCATGTCAAAGCACGACACGTACGAAAACTCTAAAATAGGAATATTTTTTCCCGATTTTGTTACATTCTTGATTCATGCTCCCCTTCTGTTTATAGTAGCGTTATTTTCTATAGCCTGCCTTCCGCGATAAATGGACTATCCTATAGAAAAAAGAATCTCTTTCAATTCGGACCAGCACTTTCCGAGATCCTAGCGTTCAAACAAACAAACAAACTCTTCAGGTTTATAATATTAAGTATAGATTGAAAAATTTCAGCTCGATCGGTGCAGAACTTTTTGAGTTTTTGAAGCGTACACAAACCAACATAACATTTTTATATACATAGTATTCTTCTAATTCTATAAACCGCAAACTGTGGTTTCCAATACCGTTATTTTCTCGAGATTAAAAATAGTTTACGTGCTATTGTTTCCTATAACCGATTTGCTTTCCAGATTCGGCTTTCCGGTCCGGCCTTCTACAGCCTATTTTGTTTTTTTATTTACCTATGGCAACTGGCCGCGAGTCAGCTATACTACCGAGCTGACTATTCGGGTTAGCGCTGAGGGCGCAGGACTCAAAAGGAACCTAACCTATGTAAAAACCTGTTGATATGCTAGTGCTGTAGCATGGGATGATACCTGGGACGCGTTACGGCTGCTAGCACGAGGGCGCCTCAGACGGCTCGACCTCGGCTCGGGCGCAGAATAGATATTACTACTCGGGCTAGTGACGGGGGGACAGAGAGGGACAGATTGAATTGAAAGTTAGGACACAGATTATAGTCTGGACATAGGCTTTCAAGGCCGTCATCATCATCATCATCATCAGCCTGTATTCGTCCACTGCTGGACATAGGCCTCCCCTATGATACGCCACTCAGCCCGGTCCTCGGTCTTACTTCTCCAAGGCTCTAAACTCTCTTCAAGGCCGTACCCCGAGCAAATGACTGAGTTTTTCTTACCTCATCGCAAACCGCACGAAAGAGCAAGAGAGAAACAGTAGGACTTGTCGCTGTTTTACGCTCAAATTTTAGAATTAACTGTTTATAAAATCAGATTTTGGTCTTTACAAAAAAAATATTATTTCTACCAAAATGTTCGTAATGGAATTGCCTATCCGTTGGTGTGAATACAAAATCCAAATAATGGCAGTTTTTCGATGTATGATAATTACAATTATTTCTATTTTTTATGGTTTCGTTGTGAGGAGATTATTTAAACAATAAATTCATTAACCAAAAATGAAGCTACCATTTTGAAGCCAAGAAATTGTAGAAATTGAAAGTATTTTTTACCAGCTAATATTTGTTTTGGCTAATGAGTAGATAGCTCTGGAAAGTGGACGAAAAACTCGTTTTGCTGGGGGAGGCTCCTTCATCGCGGGAAAATAACAGGAACGGGAACTACGCGGGTAAAACGCTAGTGCATAATAAAGAAAAGGAAGTCAATGTGATAACGCGTAAATTTCTAATTCCTTCGGCCCGATTAAAAACTTTATAAGCGGTTGTAGCAGGATGTTCTAAAGGTCGATTTCAAAATTAGCATAAAAATGATTGGGCACTGGCAGGATGAATGCAATAACGCCAGACGTAACGTTACGTTATTTTAGATGACGTCGAATGATTAGACCAACCTCGATGGTAAGCAAACACTTTTCTTTTTTAATTCCTGTCAAAGACAATGGGGTGTTATAAAGTTTGACGCATTTTTGGTTTGTGGTTTGGTGGCCGCAGAACGATATCATTTTCATTATCTTTATCTTCATTTGTTAGGAACTCCAATTTTATTTACTTTAAAATTAACGATTTCTGCAAACTAGAGAAAAACAGGATGGGCGGTTAATTGTGCCCGTGAGTGTACTTCGATGAATCGAACCAAGTGAACTTGCCATCGTGGTTCGACTATGGAGTCGCACTACGAGGACCCAAGGATTAGTAGTTCACGTGGTGCGATTCTAAAATCGAACCAACAGGAAAAAAGTTTATGTGGTCCGATTGATCGAACTACGCAGTCGAACCACGTGGCCTGGAGGTATAAATCGATGGATGTGCCCAAACTTCAGACGCACGGAATTATGTTATCGTTGGGAAGAGTGAACTCACTTTTTCCGTTTTAGTCGATTGTAGGAAGCGGTGAAAGCCGGACGTTTTTACTTATCGATATTCGTTGTCAATAACCAAAATAAGTAGAACCGCAACATACCTCACCACTAGCAATTCTAGGGGTCAAGTAGATTGGTAGTTGTAAACCACTCCCGCTACACAGAGTTTGTTAACAATTTCAAGGTGCTCAGGGCACATCTTTTGATTTATATCGATGGCATCACAGCTCTCGAATGGATGAAAATATTTTTGAAGTGAAAACTTCTTTTGGCACACCTTACACACGTATTTCGTGGGCTTTGAATGAAGCTCAGCGTCACGCTCGGAAATGAAAATAATGTTCGGGTGAAATTGGGACCGCCGAGTGTGCGAGAGCGAGAAAGTCTGCTCACTGTTAGTGTCACTCTTTATTTTTTTATTTATGCTTGACCATAGATGCCTACTAGTAGAGGATACCTTATACCCCAGAAACGGGTTTAAATTGTAACCGAATTTGAATTTTGTTACGACGAGCGATATTTCGGATTTTAACAACTCCATAAATTTAGTGTACAAATAATTGCAATGAAATTCGATAAGCTCCAACATGACTGTAAAATGTGTAATTCTGTAAAGTATATCGCAATATCCTGTTCTATCATTACTCATATTTGAATACTAGCGATCCGCCCCCGGCTTCGCCCGTGTACATACAAGTAAGTATGTATGTACATACAAGTAAAATAGCACTCAAGGACCACGTATACATATATCCAAAGGTGAAAGAATTTTGTATATGCCCGAGTAGTTCCGAGATTAGCGCTTTCAATCAAAAAATGTCTGCATTTATAATATCATAGATTGTGTTGTTTCATCTCTATAATATATAAAAATGTTATGTTGGTTTGTGTACGCTTCAAAAACTCAAAAAGTTCTGCACCGATCGAGCTGATATTTTAGAATGATATATAATCCGCATTAAGGATTGTTTTTATCTAATTTTTGCATTACTATGTGCCACAGCGAAGCGTGGCAGGGGACTGTTCCCTGTAATAGGTATGTTATATTTATCGTAGATAGGTACCCTACATGGAAATAATGGCACGTAGTAAAATGGGAACTAACGCCGTCGTCAATCCAACCAGGGTTGCCGATACCCGATTTCCCGATGCCCACGCCCTCCTATCAACTGTCAATGTCATCCAAGTGCCACTATTTCGTGGTACGGTTATAATTTTGTATTTGACAATTTGAAGCCGGCAACACTTTTCTGTCAAGGGATCATGGACGTATAAAAAAATCGGACGTAGTCTCGCTAAAATAAAAACTGTGTCACTAGAGTCGGCCACATTTGCACGTGTGCATCGTCAAGTTGTCAATGATAGGCTGACACCCACGCATATACACAAGTCGCGCGTGTTAGCCTATATGTCACAGCGCACACGTGCATATTATGTGGCCGACTCGATGGACACAGTTTTTGTTTTAGCGAAACTACGTCCGACTTTTTTATACGTCCATACAAGGGATAGGGTATATAATCATAGCATTTGGTTTCAAGTGACCTCTACCACAGATCAGAAAATAGTTACCCTCTTCTGCCTATTCAACTTTGGGTTAGGTACCGCAGATGACGCACCGCCCCACTAAGCTAATTTTTAACGAACATTCCACTCCGCTGCTCCATCGCCGCTCCAACGCTACTCTTCTTCATTAGCATGTCGGTGCCGCAAACCCATTAGATTTTCTTCCACAAAAAAATTCAATGCGCTTAAAGAAGTGTTACTTTAAAATGCTCTAATTTTAAATATAATAGGGTCAGACGCAAATGTCCTTCAAGGATGACACGGTTACCAGACAAATCGACCGAATTTCATCGAAAGTGTCGTACAAATCTTTCACCAAAGAAACGCAGCGCTACATTCGTAGAATCAATTCAGTGAAATTTAGTTCGTCTCGTTTGCTGACTTATTTTATGACAAGTATTACATCGTCCCTTCTCAACTCTCCACAACCGGTTTCTCTTGGGCTCATACGTCAATGTTGTGTTGTGTTTTTTGTACGTTACTGCCATGGGATTCAATTTCGTAATAGGCGTATTTACCATCGATATAAACCAATGGATGTGCCCTGAGCACCCCGAAATGGGTAATAAACTGCACCTTTGTTTGTATCGTAAGTGGTCTACACACAACCAATCTACTTGACCCATAGAATCCCTAGCGTCGAGATATGCTGTGGTTCTGCTTATTTTGGTTGTCGACAACGAACACTGGTAGGTAGAAAAGGCGTATCACTCATTACATTGCAGTCGGTTGCAGGAAGTCACTGCTTCCTGCAAGCGACTACAACGTAAAGATTGAGCTCACTCTTCCCGAAGATGACATAATTCCGTGCGCCTGAAGTTAGGAAGGGCACATCCAATGGTTTATACCGATGGTATTTAGTTATGATATGATGGTATAGTTTTAGCAGCCCACTTAAAGTTCCCACTGCTGAGATTCTGGGCATTCTCTCACAAGGAGATAGTCAAGGCCATGATCCACTGCACTAGCCATGTGGGAATTGGCGAATGACGCATGCTTTATTTGTTGGGGCATTTCGATTTCGTCATGATATTTTCCTTCTCCATTAACGTTAACGGCAAACATAGGGTGATTACTAATAAATACCTATCAGTATTTTTTCAAATGTATACATACAAGCAAATAAAATTACGTATTTTTTTCGAAAAAAAAGAACATAACCCGACTTCAGTTTAAAATTAAACTCAAAATTTCATATGAATGACTATGTTTGTAGTCGTTGCGTCCACGTAAATGTAAGTAAAGTTTAGTTTATTGTTCATATTTCAAAAAATTGCCTAACCGATTTTGATGAAATTTATATGGGATCACCTCTGAAGGATTTTCTACCAAACAAACAGAGAATCATCAAAGTCGATCCACAATTAGCAGAGTTATCGCGTAACACAAAAAAAAACATAAAACCGAATTAAGAACCTCCTCTTTTTTTGAAGTCGGTTAAAATACTCAAAGGAGGTCTTACCGTCTCTGAAGTGCCGTATAGTCGTAACACGTATACTAGTTTACCACTGCAAGTAACAATGGTAAAGGTAGGTAAGCATTCCAAATTGTGCTTTCAGGAATGCTCTAGTTATGATTAAAGTGAGTTAGTAAGTGTAGCTTAATATGACCCTATGCCTTCTGCCTCAAATTTGGTAGGCACTATAGGTCAACTAAGGTCAACTGACATGGGACGCTTTACAAAAAAAAATATCTAACCCAGAGCTTCCCAAACTGTGCGGTATTATCCCAGAGGCGTCAAAGGGCGATCTGGACTGGCAACATGTGTGCCTTACAAGTGTTAGCGGCCAAAAGTATGCTCCATAATAAACTAAAACGTCATTTGGAAACAACTCACTGTCGTCTTCAAGAAAAGCCGAGATAGTTTTGTAAAAAAAAATTGAGAACTGAAACGTCATTCCACAGCTCTATTTTCAAGAGCATCGGTTTCTGCCAAGGCATTGCTCGCTATCTACTAGGTATATTACCGTATTGCCAAATGTAAGAAACCTTTGACACTAAACTAAGACAGACAGAGACAAGACTAGATTTGACAAGAAACTAAGAACATTTGCTGAAGGGCTTATTTAACCGCAGGCTAGAACTGCAATTTGTAAGTTGATAGAGAATTTTATACGGCAAGAAGGCCAGGGCGTCGCAAAAATACGACACTTCCCAAGGGAGTCTGAGTTAAAATAAGTTTGAGAAACCCTGATCTAACCGATGACCAACAAAAACTTTAGTTCCTAAAATACGAGTATTTTAGCCTCTATAATCCTTATACCTGTCACGGAATTATGAAATTTAGGCAAGATTTGAACCGGTTTCCCAGAGCTCGGACTTAGTTCAAAGATCCTGATTGACTAAGTTAGTTTTAAAACCACAAGGTCGTTATAAGGATTAACATCATTCTATCACAATTTTCTTATTTTTTTTACTTTTATAATGTTGCACTTGACCGCCATCTCGTCTGATGTTAAGCGATGATGTGGTGCACGATGGTGCGTGCAATACTTCTATACTAACATTATTTAAAGCTTTAAAAGACTTTATTTCTTTGAACGCGCTAGTCTCCAGAACCTTTATTTCTGTACCGATATCAAAAAATCTTTCTCCGTTGGATTTGTACGTGAACCCCGAACACACCCCGGACACTCCACTAAAACTCCACACAAACGCCGCTGTGGAGTTACCTATTCTTCACACAACTACGCAGATGTCGTTCGTACACACGCGTGAATGTGTGCATTAGAGCAAGGGCTACTGAATTGTTTTACTGAATAGTTGTGCCCCTTGAGTTCACCTGGTGACGTAAAGTAGTCTATAAACTTGCTATAATATTGAGTTACATAAATAGAATGGCGCCAAATTATACTATTCTAATTAAAAGGGTGTATGTATTGCCGCGTAAAATCAAACAAAACCGATGATAGATAGGTGCCTAGATATCTATTATTGTTAGTAGGTACACATTCGCATATTGTATTACACTTACCCAAGAAGGAAACTTTATTCTGTCACTATAATTATTCCTCCAGGCATTATCAATCCGTGCCCAAATTGTGGCTGTGTAAGTTACGAACTTTGAGTTAAAAATTACTACGTTATTATAAAGCAACGTTATTTAATAGTTTCTAATCTTACGTTATTTTATCCTTAGGAAATTAAATAAAGCTTTTAATCTTGTCCCGTTTAGTTGACGGACAGCCGTAAACAGCACAACAACCCACCATGATAATATTTCGTTAGGAATTAGGTGTTCGATATCAGCCCTTCGTTGAGTCCTCCTAGCGTACTCGAAACGGCCTGAGGGGTGAGGAAGTTTGAAATTGACGGGGGTGTAACGGTGTTCAATTCCACCGTTCCCTTAAAATAATCAAAAATAGACTTGCCGTCTTAGGAAACCTTTAAATCGTAAAACGGCCGTAGATGGTAAACGGAACGGTGTCGTGGACCAATCGGGACGCGACAAATTCAAATCACCCAATGGCGAGAGACGACGCCGAGGGGCATACAATTATAAAACAGGAGCTGACTTGAGGCAGAAGCCATTTTACAAATAATTTTTCTAATAACTATAAAAAGTGAAATAAAACTAAATACTGTCCGAAAGCTTAAAAGTTATAAGTGCAACGAAAACCCCGTAGGGGTTCCAGCACCGGGTTGAGTCCCTAACGGCCAACTCTTATGGCCGGCTGATATACCAAGGGAACTACAAATCTTGAGGTAGCAGCCTCCACTCCCTTCGGGTGAAACAGAAGAGCTACCCATGTAGGACACAAGGAGCACCATCGCCATGTCCAGCTGCCACCACTGAACCCCCAGAAGGACTGCGACCCGACTCTCCGCGGCTTACACAGGCCAGTGTGTCCCACCAGAATTGCACTATAATCCCCTCGATTTGCAGACGACCCCGACCCTCTCTTTAATTTCAACTTATACTACCCCCAGAACTACCACTACATTTAGACCACCCATCCAGTGGTAACTGTGAACTTTATACGATAATAAAATCTAATTAGTTAAACTTGCGGTTTTTATTAACAACTCTTATAATTACTTCTACTCATGTTCACCGGAGCTAGCTTGGATACTCTCTCTATCTTTTAACTCAACCAACTAGCCAGGTTTCATTGGCGCCCAACTACTAAGTTTGCAATCGAGTCGGATTTATATTGTTTTTTAAGGTGTGCTCTTGATAATTTATGGTGTTGGCTATAATCTTCTAGATCTAAGGCAATTTTTTGTGTGTAAAATTACCTTGTGTGTGGACAATTTCAACTACTTACCTATATTCTTTACTATACCCACAACTATTTTTATAAAATTTTTTTTCATAGATTCTTCTGGAAGTTAGTAGTTAATGACCACACATCGGGTACTTCTTATTATAGGGTACTTATATTTTTCTAGGGTGACCTACCTCACCACTGCTATTGCTGTTAAACCAATAGTACTTCTGCATTGTGATATTGCATATTAATAGCCTAATACTTTCTAGGTACTAGTGAATGTGTGATATATCCTTTTAATTTTTTTAAATTTTTTACAGTTTTTTTAAGTTGTAAGAACACTTTGGTTCTTTTACAAAACTTTTTAACTACCTGAAGGGTGACTTCCCTATCGGAAATTCCCACATTAACTTTTATTTATATTGAATTGCTTCTGCAATCAATCTTGAGTCATTACTATGACAACCTCACATTTCTATTGTTGTTCTCTAATTGGAACACATACCTAAGCTACAAAATGTACTTGTAAACTGAACTACTTTACGAAGTTGAGCTTCGTGGGAGTATAGGTGGACTTAGTAAACCTATAACTCGACTAAACAATACTACCTAAACTAAATAATGCTATCTAAAATTAATAATGCTACTTAAAATTAAATAATGTTATCTGAAACTAATAATGTTACCTAAAACTAAATAATGATATCTGAAACAAATAATACTACTTAAACTGAATAATGTTATCTAAAATTAATAATGCTACTTAAAATTAAATAATGTTATCTGAAATTAATCATGTTACCTAAAACTAAATAATGATGTCTAAAACTAATAATACTACAAAAAAAAAAAAAAAACTAAATAATACTGTCTATACTAAATAAAATAAAGTCTAAACAAATTAATGCTGTCTATTACTAATTAATACTATCTAAACTTGCTGATGCAGTCTAAACTAAATAATACTGTCTATACTAAATAAAATAAAGTCTAAACAAATTAATGCTGTCTATTACTAATTAATACTATCTAAACTTGCTGATGCAGTCTAAACTAAATAATGCTGTTCTACTAATTAATACTATCTAAACTTATTGATACAGTCTGACTAAATAATACTGCTTCAATATCATTAAATACTGTTAAGCTAATTGATGCTGTACCATCAACCTCTCTAATAATAATTCTAAATCTAATACTAAATAATCTAAACATAAATAACTTTTATACGTTCCGTCTAAGTTGGGGACAAAACATTATGCTGGAGTGTACTCGTAGTTACAGGTTCTCTGACACTATTAGGTGTAAGTGAATACCGCTCACTAACGGCGGATTCACATACTAACAACATTCAGTTACAGTCTACCCTGTAACGTGTTGAATGCCTGATGTTAGACCTAGATAGTGTCACCTTCTCTAACTTGTTATGTGCCCGGAAAGTCGGTAAGGGGAGCACCGATCACATTAACAAACTCTAAGTGAATACGCTCACTAACGGCGAAATTCACAAACTTTCAACATCCAAGGTCACTCAAACCTCTAAAAGTGTTTGATACCCGATGTTAAACCTAGATAGCATGACTATCTCTAAAATCCTGAGTCTACAACTACAGCTGACCCTAAAGGTCAAAGCCCAGCTAATGACTGTCCTTACAACACTCTACAGATACCAGGAACACAGAATGTTACACTCTCTAGACAGCCGAAAAGTTCAAGAAACTTTTCTCCGGATTTTCCTCAGGAAAAATCCTGACCTAAAAAGGGGGGTATGTAACGGTGTTCAATTCCACCGTTCCCTTAAAATAATCAAAAATAGACTTGCCGTCTTAGGAAACCTTTAAATCGTAAAACGGCCGTAGATGGTAAACGGAACGGTGTCGTGGACCAATCGGGACGCGACAAATTCAAATCACCCAATGGCGAGAGACGACGCCGAGGGGCATACAATTATAAAACAGGAGCTGACTTGAGGCAGAAGCCATTTTACAAATAATTTTTCTAATAACTATAAAAGTGAAATAAAACTAAATACTGTCCGAAAGCTTAAAAGTTATAAGTGCAACGAAAACCCCGTAGGGGTTCCAGCACCGGGTTGAGTCCCTAACGGCCAACTCTTATGGCCGGCTGATATACCAAGGGAACTACAAATCTTGAGGTAGCAGCCTCCACTCCCTTCGGGTGAAACAGAAGAGCTACCCCATGTAGGACACAAGGAGCACCATCGCCATGTCCAGCTGCCACCACTGAACCCCCAGAAGGACTGCGACCCGACTCTCCGCGGCTTACACAGGCCAGTGTGTCCCACCAGAATTGCACTATAATCCCCTCGATTTGCAGACGACCCCGACCCTCTCTTTAATTTCAACTTATACTACCCCCAGAACTACCACTACATTTAGACCACCCATCCAGTGGTAACTGTGAACTTTATACGATAATAAAATCTAATTAGTTAAACTTGCGGTTTTTATTAACAACTCTTATAATTACTTCTACTCATGTTCACCGGAGCTAGCTTGGATACTCTCTCTATCTTTTAACTCAACCAACTAGCCAGGTTTCAGGGGGTTGGGAGTGTCCGTTCTATCTATATTATCTATTCTATGCCCCGAGTGGAATAGGCTATGTACTTATATGTAATAAGGGCGAAGCCGGGGCGGACCACTTGTAAATAATATTAGTGTGGTTCCATCATGGACGTATAAAAAAAGTCGGACGTAGTCTCGCTAAAACAAAAACTGTGTCCATTGAGTCGGCCACATAATATGCACGTGTGGGCTGTCACATACAGGCTGACACGCACACATCAGTGGGTCATTACACACGCTACTTGTGTATATGTGTGTGTGTCAGCCTATCAGTGACAACCTGACAACGCACACGTGCAAATGTGGCGGACTCTAGTGACACAGTTTTTGTTTTACTGAGACTACGTCCGACTTTTTTATATGTCCATGGGTTCTATGCTCTTAGTAGGTAGGATATTATGCTAAGTAATTGAACTAAGTGTTGCCAGCTACACATTGACGTAAATTGTCGCTCGTTTGGACTAGCATTAGGGACGTGAATAATTCAGCACGTAGGTAGATAATAAACCACTTCGTGGGTTGATAACTGTCTCTGGACGACTCTGAATTATTTTACTGGATTGGATTTACATATTTACCACTAGTACGAGGGTCAAACTGAAAGTTCTTAGAAAATCAAAAACTGATTACATTAGCCAGTTATTAGTTTTATTATATCTTTTCAAAATATTGTCCATTCACGTCAATACACCGCTGCATGCGATGGAACCACTGGGAAAAGCACTTTGCCCACTCGTCCTTAGGAGTCTCTTCAATGGCATCGCGATACGCAGCCACCGCTTCTTCAGCATTCATAAACCGCTTTCCTTTAAGTTTTTCTTTAATTTTTGAAAATAAATAAAAATCACAAGGCGCGAGGTCGGGGCTATACGGCGGGTGACCCAGTAATTCAACGTTTGATGTCGCCAAATAGTCGATCGTTCGCTTGGCGGTGTGCGATGAGGCGTTGTCGTGGTGAAGGAGAGATCCTACTGCGAGGTCGTTTCTCTCGAACTTTTCCAAGACAAGTGGCAAACAATTAGTAGTGTACCATTCTGCAGAAACTGTTTTTGATCCTCTAACACAATTGTTGCGAAATGACCTATCCTTCCAAAGAACGAGGCCACCATTTTTTTCCCCGCACTTCGATCTCTCTTCACTTTAGTTGGCAACTCCTCGAAAGGAAACACCCACTGAGCAGATTGTCTTTTGGTTTCAGGATCATAACAGTAAATCCAGCTTTCGTCACCTGTTAGTATGTCGAACACAGCATTTGAGTCACCTCCGTTAAATCTTTCAATCATTTTACGGCACCAATCCACACGATGGAGTTTTTAAGCCTCAGTCAAATTATGAGGTATCCACCGGGCGCAAAGCTTCCTGACCGCTAAATGTTCGAAAAATTTTGTGCACTTGACTCATACCGATGCCTAAGCTTGTCCGAATCTGCTGATAGGTCACTCTTTTGTCAGTCTCTATCATACGCCGCACAACACAGATGTTATCTTCAGTCGTCGCCGTAGAAGGCCGTCCCTCACGTAAATCATCAGTGAGATTAGTGCGACCACGTTTAAACTCATTAAACCAGTTGTAAACAGTCGCACGAGATGGGGCTTCATCGTGAAAGGCCAATCGTAGTCTATCATAACTTTCTTGTTGACTTAAATGACATCGAAAGTCATAAAAAAATCATTGCACGAAAATTTTCTCGTGTTAAATTCATGTTGACATGACACAGACAATTTTCAATTTGCCGCCAAATCGTAAAACAAATGACAAATGAATGAAGTATATACTCAGTAATATTGGCAAAGAGTTCTATTTTCAAATTATAGAATTATTTTTTTATTACATTGTTTACAAGTGGCCAGTTCTAAGAACTTTCAGTTTGACCCTCGTAGTAACATAATACAGGATTTCATTCAGAAATTAAATTTTTTTGAAGAAAATAGACATGTCGCGGATAACTAGCTTATGAAACCTCGCTAGTTGGCTGAGTTAAAAGATAGAGAGAGTATCCAAGCTAGCTCCGGTGAACATGAGTAGAAGTAATTAAAGGAGTTGTTAATAAAAACCGCGAGTTTAACTAATTAGATTTTATTATCGTATAAAGTTTACAGTTACCACTGGATGGGTGGTCTAAATGTAGTAGTAGTTCTGGGGGTAGTATAAGTTGAAATTAAAGAGAGGGTCGGGGTCGTCTGCAAATCGAGGGAATTATAGTGCAATTCTGGTGGGACACACTGGCCTGTGTAAGCCGCGGAGAGTCGGGTCGCAGTCCTTCTGGGGGTTCAGTGGTGGCAGCTGGACATGGCGATGGTGCTCCTTGTGTCCTACATGGGGTAGCTCTTCTGTTTCACCCGAAGGGAGTGGAGGCTGCTACCTCAAGATTTGTAGTTCCCTTGGTATATCAGCCGGCCATAAGAGTTGGCCGTTAGGGACTCAACCCGGTGCTGGAACCCTACGGGGTTTTCGTTGCACTTATAACTTTTAAGCTTTCGGACAGTATTTAGTTTTATTTCACTTTTTATAGTTATTAGAAAAATTATTTGTAAAATGCTTCGGCCTCAAGTCAGCTCCTGTTTTATAATTGTATGCCCCTCGGCGTCGTCTCTCGCCATTGGGTGATTTGAATTTGTCGCGTCCCGATTGGTCCACGACACCGTTCCGTTTACCATCTACGGCCGTTTTACGATTTAAAGGTTTCCTAAGACGGCAAGTCTATTTTGATTATTTTAAGGGAACGGTGGAATTGAACACCGTTACATACCCCCCTTTTTAGGTCAGGATTTTTCCTGAGGAAAATCCGGAGAAAAGTTTCTTGAACTTTTCGGCTGTCTAGAGAGTGTAACATTCTGTGTTCCTGGTATCTGTAGAGTGTTGTAAGGACAGTAATTAGCTGGGCTTTGACCTTTAGGGTCAGCTGTAGTTGTAGACTCAGGATTTTAGAGATAGTCATGCTATCTAGGTTTAACATCGGTTATCAAACACTTTTAGAGGTTTGAGTGACCTTGGATGTTGAAAGTTTGTGAATTTCGCCGTTAGTGAGCGTATTCACTTAGAGTTTGTTAATGTGATCGGTGCTCCCCTTACCGACTTTCCGGGCACATAACAAGTTAGAGAAGGTGATACTATCTAGGTCTAACATCAGGCATTCAACACGTTACAGGGTAGACTGTAACTGAATGTTGTTTGTATGTGAATCCCGCCGTTAGTGAGCGGTATTCACTTACACCTAATAGTGTCAGAGTTAGAGATAGCCATGCTATCTAGGCTTAACATCGGGCACTCGAACACTTTTAGAGGTTCGACTGACCCTGAATGTTAAAGGTAAGTGAATCACGCCTTTAGAGTACGTATTCACTTAAAGAGTTTGTTAATGTGATCGGTGCTCCCTTACCGACTTCCGGGCACATAACAAGTTCATTTGCTAGGGCAAATGCAAATCCATGCTGTGACCGACACCACACTCGTCGATTTTCCGAGCACTAGCATAGGATTTTTAGAGAAGGTGACACTATCTAGGTCTAACATCAGGCATTCAACACGTTACAGGGTAGACTGTAACTGAATGTTGTTTGTATGTGAATCCGCCGTTAGTGAGCGGTATTCACTTACACCTAATAGTGTCAGAGAACCTGTAACGAGTACACTCCAGCATAATGTTTTGTCCCCAACTTAGACGGAACGTATAAAAAGTTATTTATGTTTAGATTATTTAGTATTAGATTTAGAATTATTATTAGAGAGGTTGATGGTACAGCATCAATTAGCTTAACAGTATTTAATGATTATTGAAGCAGTATTATTTAGTCAGACTGTATCAATAAGTTTAGATAGTATTAATTAGTAGAACAGCATTATTTAGTTTAGACTGCATCAGCAAGTTTAGATAGTATTAATTAGTAATAGACAGCATTAATTTGTTTAGACTTTATTTTATTTAGTATAGACAGTATTATTTAGTTTAGACTGCATCAGCAAGTTTAGATAGTATTAATTAGTAATAGACAGCATTAATTTGTTTAGACTTTATTTTATTTAGTATAGACAGTATTATTTAGTTTTTTCTTTTTTTTTTTTTTTGGTAGTATTATTAGTTTTAGACATCATTATTTAGTTTTAGGTAACATGATTAATTTCAGATAACATTATTTAATTTTAAGTAGCATTATTAATTTTAGATAGCATTATTCAGTTTAAGTAGTATTATTTGTTTCAGATATCATTATTTAGTTTTAGGTAACATTATTAGTTTCAGATAACATTATTTAATTTTAAGTAGCATTATTAATTTTAGATAGCATTATTTAGTTTAGGTAGTATTGTTTAGTCGAGTTATAGGTTTACTAAGTCCACCTATACTCCCACGAAGCTCGACTTCGTAAAGTAGTTCAGTTTACAAGTACATTTTGTAGCTTAGGTATGTGTTCCAATTAGAGAACAACAATAGAAATGTGAGGTTGTCATAGTAATGACTCAAGATTGATTGCAGAAGCAATTCAATATAAATAAAAGTTAATGTGGGAATATCCGATAGGGAAGTCACCCTTCAGGTAGTTAAAAAGTTTTGTAAAAGAACCAAAGTGTTCTTACAACTAAAAAACTGTAAAAATTTAAAAAATTAAAAGGATATATCACACATTCACTAGTACCTAGAAAGTATTAGGCTATTAATATGCAATATCACAATGCAGAAGTACTATTGGTTTAACAGCAATAGCAGTGGTGAGGTAGGTCACCCTAGAAAATATAAGTACCCTATAATAAGAAGAACCCGATGTGTGGTCATTATCTACTAACTTCCAGAAGAATCTATGAAAAAAATTTTATAAAAATAGTTGTGGGTATAGTAAAGAATATAGGTAAGTAGTTGAAATTGTCCACACACAAGGTAATTTTACACACAAAAATTGCCTTAGATCTAGAAGATTATAGCCAACACCATAAATTATCAAGAGCACACCTTAAAAAACAATATAAATCCGACTCGATTGCAAACTTAGTAGTTGGGCATCAATGAAACCTCGCTAGTTGGCTGAGTTAAAAGATAGAGAGAGTATCCAAGCTAGCTCCGGTGAACATGAGTAGAAGTAATTAAAGGAGTTGTTAATAAAAACCGCGAGTTTAACTAATTAGATTTTATTATCGTATAAAGTTTACAGTTACCACTGGATGGGTGGTCTAAATGTAGTAGTAGTTCTGGGGGTAGTATAAGTTGAAATTAAAGAGAGGGTCGGGGTCGTCTGCAAATCGAGGGAATTATAGTGCAATTCTGGTGGGACACACTGGCCTGTGTAAGCCGCGGAGAGTCGGGTCGCAGTCCTTCTGGGGGTTCAGTGGTGGCAGCTGGACATGGCGATGGTGCTCCTTGTGTCCTACATGGGGTAGCTCTTCTGTTTCACCCGAAGGGAGTGGAGGCTGCTACCTCAAGATTTGTAGTTCCCTTGGTATATCAGCCGGCCATAAGAGTTGGCCGTTAGGGACTCAACCCGGTGCTGGAACCCCTACGGGGTTTTCGTTGCACTTATAACTTTTAAGCTTTCGGACAGTATTTAGTTTTATTTCACTTTTTATAGTTATTAGAAAAATTATTTGTAAAATGCTTCGGCCTCAAGTCAGCTCCTGTTTTATAATTGTATGCCCCTCGGCGTCGTCTCTCGCCATTGGGTGATTTGAATTTGTCGCGTCCCGATTGGTCCACGACACCGTTCCGTTTACCATCTACGGCCGTTTTACGATTTAAAGGTTTCCTAAGACGGCAAGTCTATTTTTGATTATTTTAAGGGAACGGTGGAATTGAACACCGTTACACTTAATCAGCCGTTCAGTTAACAGCCTAGCCTGCCTAAAACTTTTAACTAGCTAGCTAGCTTGTTTAACTAGCGCCCTAGCTGCCATAGCATGTGTTTTTTTATTATTCTTATTGTTATTTAATTTGCGTATATTTATTTTTAAATTTAGATGATATATACATTTTTGTTTTGGGAGAAGCCATTAGGTACCGAGATACAGTACTAAGTTCGGACCTGATGGGTTAATTTACCAGTCATCGAGTGAAAAGTACCAGGAGTCCATTGTCATCAGGACACGTCTTGGCATTCCCAGTTTAAAAAACTCTACCTGGAAAGTTCATGACGAAAACTTGGCGATCTTATTAGAACATCCTGGGCCAAAACAAGACCTAAACAGCCAAGTAGAAACTTTCCAGGACACCATATATACATACTTCTCGGAACATTACCCACCATCAACTTGTTATGCTCAAAATAGCAAGGAAAATATGTTCAAAATGAAATTGCGGAGGAAGAAAAGAGAGTTAATAAAACGTCTTCGTGTAGCTAAAACCATGGGCGATAACCATCTAAGTCACCAACTGTCCAGGGCTCTAAGATCAATCCTTAAATTAATACAAGGAATATCGCTTCAAATTAGTAAAAATCGTGATAATTTTAACAGAGCTAAACACGAAGTAGACTTTGATAAAACCCTTTTCAATACTCCAAAAATATTTTCAGGGAGCAAAATGGAAAGCTTATCTTGACTAACGCGCAAATTTACGATCACTTAAAAGCACATACGAAGTGCCTAAACGCGGGAGCTCGTACGTAGAACCAAACATCCAAAGACCTAATGATCCTCTGACAGGCTTTCAAGGCACCCCACCTAGTGAAGAGGAAGTAAACTATCAAATTAAAAAGAAAACTACTAAATCAGCTCCTGGCCCAGATGGCATTCCTTACATAGTGTATAAAAGTGTCCATCAGTTCGTAAACAATCTTGAATATATTCATTAAGATCTGGTCAAGAAAGCAAGTCCCAGTAGCATTTGGAAGAGCAATTTTGTCCTCATCCTAAAAAGCAGGAAGTAACTCATCCCAAAGACACCAGACCGATAGCCCTAACCAATACAATTTCTAAAATCTTTTCAGTATTTTGCAAACAAAAATGACCACATTTATGACTAGCAATAGGTATTTCAGGCCCAATCACCAGAAAGGGTTCTTGCCTGGTATTTCTGGATGCCTGGAACACAATACATTACTAGCAGAAAGTTTGAAAGATGCCAGAACACATGAGAGGCAAATTACAGTCTGCTGGATAGACCTAGAGAACGCGTTTGGTTCTGTCCAGCATGAACTTATGATATTTGCCCTAAAATGGTATAACTTTCCTGCTGAAATTATTGACATAATTAATTCTTATTATTGCCACTTAAAATTCGTCATAGCAGTAAACAAGGAATACACAAAACCACTTGAATACAATGTAGGACTATTCCAAGGGTGCTGCTTATCACCAATAGCATTTAATATAGTTATAAATATTTTAGTAGACAAATTAATATCCCGTGAAAAGAAATGGGGCTACCGGTTTAAAATCAACAATAAGTACACTGAGTCAATCTTGGCCTTTGCGGACGACCTTGCAATACTTACACGTAATCCCAAACAGTGTCAAGAATTGTTGAACGAAGTCGATGAGTTCTGTACATGGACGGAGGAATGAGGACAAAACCATCTAAATGTCATTGTCTTTGTCTGGGTAGAAGAAATACCAAATATACGTCTTACGATCCGGGACTCTCCATAAGTGGCCAAGGAGTTGCCACAATTGCAGAGGCAGTGCCTTTCAAATTTCTTGGTAGAAAGATAGATCACAAAGGACGTACACCATCATTAGAGGTGGTTGTTGAAAATTTCATGAACAACCTCAATAAGGTAGACCAGCAGCCTATCAGCAATATCAAAAAGCATGGATATATGACAACTACCTCACATCACGTCTCACTTGGCCTTTCCTAGTATATGACATCGGTAAAACTCTCCTGGCAAAGCTAGATGCCAATGTCATAAAGATATTGAAGTCATGGTTCGGATTGGCACATCCGGCTGATCCTCTACTCTTTTTAGGGATCACAATAGTTTTGGGCTGAAACTAAAGAAACCGTCTGAACTTTACAAACACCTAAGAGTTACAAAAACGCATGTTTTGGGAAAGTCGCAAGACGAATTAATTACATCTCTCCCAAAAGACAAAACTGCTTCAGACCTGGAATCTAGACTTCAATTCCATAAACAATTTATGGCAGGTGCACAAGTAAATACTGCTGGGTTGGGTGCGAGAAAAAAGGAAGACCGAGACATGGTAAAAACCTTTCTACAACAAGACGAAAATGACGGTTACAAAGTGCACGCTATGAATTTAGAAATGCAAAGTGAGTGGTTAACCATAGGTGAGTTCTGTATCCCATTAGCTCTAAAATGGCGCACCTTGATCTATGACTGGTCCCCTGCCTTATTAAAATTTTATCTAAATGCATTCCAAATGACCCTCCTGACCAGAGTAACTTGGTAAGGTGGGAAAAGCCTCTGAAAAATGTTGCTATACTTGTGGAGAGGCGATATGTACAGCAAGGCACATATTGGTGGGATGCAAGGTGCTCCTTAATGGGGTCATTACTCACGGCGTCATGACAGAGTACTTGAAATCATACGTGAAGCCATGAGCCTTTCGGTAGCTAGAGCCCAAAAGGATTGACGACAAACAACAGACAAATTAACTTTGTAAAGAAGGCTCAACTTCAAACTCCAGGAACAAGCCTTACTCAATCCTGGGTACAGCACCTGATTGGACTATTTTAATGGACACGTATGAAAAGCACTACAAAATCCCAGAGGATGTGGGTGTTTCGTCATCCAGACCGGACATTTTCCTTTTTCTAGAGCTACGAAACGCATAGTCCTTGTAGAACTTACCGTACCGTGGGAAACTAATATACCTAAAGACCACGCGATGAAACAAAATAAGTATTACGACCTCCTAAACGAATTAACAAAAAACGGCTATGTAGTTAGTTTATACGCTGTAGAAGTGGGAGCGAGAGGTATACCAGCAAAATCTCTCTATAACCTACTGAAAGACCTTGGCTTATCCAGAAGTGCTGTAAGTTCTATACTAGAACGTGTATCTAAAGCTGCACTAGTAGGCTCATATCAGATTTGGCTGGGCAGGGGAGAAAAAACGAGTGGTGAAGGTGAGTGTTGATGTACGTCAGAAAGGGGCCCCTTAAACCTACGCCCGAGTCACAAGTCTCGGGAACTACTCGAGTTTTTCTCTCTCTGCCACACGATGGACCCGGCACCCGCACGGTGAATCCATGGAATGCTAAGAAGATCGTCTCTGTGTTCATGTTATTATGACAAATAATTATTCTATCTTATATTCTTAGTGCCCTTCATCACTACTGGTAAAACGTTTTTATACTAAGTAGAGCCGAAGGGAACGAAGATGTAAAAATTCCCCACCACACTACCAGTAGTGCGTGCAGCTTGGTAGTGCCGTGGGGAACAAGGGTTAGGAATTATACATATAGGAAAAATATTATACATTTATAGGATGTGTAATAGACATTTTCGCTCGTTAAAATCACATAAGACAAATAAATCCAATACGTAGGTAGGTAATAAACCCACTCGTAGGCAGATACCTGTTTCTCGATTCTAGACGCTATGTAGGTGAATTGCCGACTATAATCGTCCTTCACTCACGCGATCATCCGACGAGGAATTGGGTATTGCAGATTAATTACTTCGATTTGAATTGATTATCTAGGATACACAGACAGTGCGTGCTACACTAGCCTATTAGAGTTTAACCATTGAGCGCCATCTCGCCTGATGTTCAGCGACGATGCGGTCTATAATGAAGCATGCTTACCTAGAAGAAAAACGGATAGTATCCAGATTTAAGTTTCTATAAATTGTTGTTTTGTAATTGTTATGCCTGGTACCCACGACACAGGTTGCCCTAGTGTGAGTACCAGTGTACATTTGTTTAAATATCTTTGTGTTTATGAATAAGTAGATATTAACCTGTTTTTTAAGTAATAGTGCTCTTGAACCAAATAAATTTCATTTCATTTCATTTCATCATTTCATTAGTAATCGTTACACGTATCTAGCGTACGAGCCATCACTAAAGTACTGTGGTGAATTTATTGTACTCGTATTATAAACGTTTAGATTTGAAGTAACTCAACTGAAAAATTGGACGACATGAATATATTTTCATTTTCATTTCATTTCATTTCAGATTATATTACTTATTGCCCGAGTGGGGTTTCCCCGATGGTTACAATCTTTGTGTCCTCAAATCGAGAGTGAATCAGTTTCTTTTAGATGTTTTAGGATTTATGCTACATCGTAGATCGCATCATCGCTTAACATCAGGCGAGATCGCGGTCAAGTGTAAACCCATAAAAGAAAAAAAACTATGTGGGCCTCACGTTGTCATAGGCAAAATATAACATTCATAATAAAATATGTGATGTCATATTTTATTTATTTGTATCATTTTCACAGGACTTTATTTTACTAGGTTAGGTTAGTATAAAAAAAAAACAAAAAGATGGATAGTCGTCGGCAAACAAAAAATTTGATGAACCTACATAGTTACAATCAAAATGAACGGGCTAGTCAAGTAATTAACATTGCCTAGCCGTTTGATCTAATGGCTAAATAGCATTAAGGTTGGTTTTTAAATAGCGCTATTAAGTGAACAGGCTAGGAAGTTAATTGAACGGCTGATTAAGCTAGTTGGCTGCGGCATACTTGTTATTTTGTTTTCTAAACATAGTAGACTGCAGGCCCGTAAACAAAATGTATAGGTCAAATGAACCACCAGGAGACCTATGTAGATCTACAGAAGTAGGTACTTATGCCGTCACTTGTAAGCTGACCAACTGAGTGCAATTGAAGAGGGGGGTTGCAACCCTCGATCATTTCTCCTTGTCGCATCATTTTTGTACGGCGCCGGCGTTGCGAAATAATAGATTAGAAGAGGTATTGAAACTGTATGGAACCACAGATCCAAATATCTGGATACATCCAAACTACCCAAAATATCCAAACTATAAATGGACAATTAGTGAGGTATGATTTATAGTGTGCTGAATTAGCGGCCGATGATGATGAATACATTGATTGTAAATAAAGTTTAAAATCCTATAAAAAATAACTAAAACAAAATCCACCACATCCGTCTTACCGGCAAATGCTAACGGTACACCTAATTCCGTCGAAAGCTCCGACAGACCAAAATTACAAGATCCAAGATCTTGCAGCGAAAAAACCAGCATTGTTTCAAAACCAGTTGATAGTCAGCCTGTCTTCAAGATAACTAGTCAACATCTAGTCATAAACCATATCCAAACATTCAAGTTACAACTCTTAACTAACTAAAAATAAGATGCAAAGAAGATCTATACACATTAGATTGTTAGACAATATGAAATGCAAAATCGAAATCAAATTTCACAATGATAATTGTTGACAAATCGATCTAGTAGTAAGACAGAATGCGAACTGCCTTGCAAAAGTTACGCGGACTTAACAGAGACCACAAATCTATTCTATAGTTAATAGAACAGACACCCTTTGCAACATGGCTGCTTAACCTTACCTTTGCAGAGTATTTCGGAGTTATCCTTGCATCCAAACACAGAATAATGAATTAAACTTTTGTCATGTCACGCCAAAATCGTCAGGCACAATATATTACACTGTTTCCGTACGTACGGCGATGAAATTTGACACTGTTTTCGGAGGACGCGACGTCCGCACCCCTCTGCAACTCGCGCGATACTGAGGTCTGAAACTCGATTGGTGAGTCTGCGTTGCGCTTGCGCACCCAGTGGTTCGTTTGTCCGGTTTGAAGCGTCCTACAGTTTGGGACTTGGTTTGATAGACTGCGAATTGGGTTTGATATTTTTGAGTAGAATGTGTTGATCTAAATTGGGAGTAAATGTTTAGTTTGTATGTTCATAACTTTATCATAACTCTAGGAATATTCTTGGCCTTTCCGCCTTTCTGGAAATCCGTGTACCTAGGTAAATATAGGTAGTGGTTTTCTAAATATCAACAACAAAAATCTAAAATACCTACACTTATACCTATACCCTACCTAGGTAATTTAATTGATTTCATAAAAATAAAGAGTCAGCTAAATTTTAAATTGAAATTGGTTTTTGTTTATTCCGAAAATAAAATTAAATACTTAGGTACTTAGCTAATAGCGAATTTTCTATTTTTGTATAAACTATGTATTTCCAACAATGACCTATTATTAATACTTCGTTGATTTCCAATATTTTAAGCGTCATTTATTGTTATACATGCACTTAAAGAATTTCATAAAAATCGGTCGAGCCGTTTTGGAGAAGTTCGAATAAAAAAGTCGTGACACAATATTTTTAAATAAAGACTAGCTACGCCTTGCGCTGTATCCCGCAACACTATCTTTTAAGGGATAAAAAGCAGCCCGCATATTAATCCGGTTAATCCATTTACCACGTACTTAATTTCATTCAAATCTGTTCAGCCGGTACAGAGATACATTGAAACATACATACGCACACACATTACATATTTAGATATGTGAATAAATATATTATTCACATATCTGTGTTTGTTATTAGCGAAGTAGTTTATTTTGGTTTGTAAGTTATTTTTTTAAATAAAAAGTGACGAGACGTGCAGACATGTGCCTGATGGTAAGCAACATACCTGCCACATAACAGCACAGTGACACCCAGCTATTGGAACATGAAGAGCCCAAATCATTACCTAGCACTGCACTGTGCTCATCTAAGACGTTATATCTCTAAGCCCTGTCATTTCTCTGGAAACATTGCCCTTCAAACCGGAACAAAGTAATGGTTTCACATTACCGGTTGGCGGTAGAATAACTGGCAAAGGTGTGGTACTTCCCCAGGTGGACTCTGCTAGGAGTCCTACCACTACTAAGTTTGTGATTATTAGCTGTGAATTTGATATCCGTTAAAATCCTCGAAACACAGGAACTAAAACGAACATAACAAAAATAAATACACCGTAACAACTAATTACTAGCAACCACAATTATAATAGTTAACAGCAGTTTAAGTAACCATTGCTCAATTTTACCTAACCGGTTCCGCTGGTTAAACATGAACCTTCAGCTTCGTTGAATTATTAAGTTTATTCACGTTATTATGAGTTCAGCATAATTTCTACTGTATAGCAGTCTAAAGTACATGTGTAGTACTTATAAGCCGCTGGTTGCCTGGAAGAGATTGCTCTCAGCAATAACGCCGCCACCGTGAGAGGAGAGATGAAAGTCTGTCGACAGTGAGAGGTCATGTGAGTTATAGGAGCGAGGGCGAGGTGGACACCTCTCGCGCCTTAACTGAGGCGGAAGCGGACACGGGGGCGAACCTAGAGAGTCGCCATTCTGGGCTCGCACCCAGTCTCCATAGCCTGGGGTGTCGGATGTTTAGGATCGTCCGACGCTCAACCCAAGGATAGGGCTTCGAGGAGGTGACGCGCTGCTCCGGCGCGTCACTAAAGCCAAATGCGGGGGTACTAACGCCCCCCGCGAGGCGGGTCCGCAAGGGCAGTGGCAGGTGGGTCGGGGACGTTCACGGGAATGCGATAAGTGACCCCGCGACCCTGACCCCTGGTCATGCAGGAGAAATCTGTGGGGGTTTAGTGTTGTCTCCCATGGTGTTGAGCCCGACATACCCTACCATGTCCCATGTCTCTGCATGGTGGGCATACGTAAATGTATTTCCCCCACATTAACAAAAGTATCTTATATGTTTGTAAGTTTCTTTATTCCCATGTGTCCTTAGTATCCTATACATATATTGTATGTATTACACAATGTTATTTTATCTTTTGATTTTTGCAGTCGGATTTATTTAAATTAAAGTTATTCCTGGCTTTACTTTGGTTGTGTTATTTATGTCATCCGATCCGATCCGATCTTTTATTCATTTCTTGCTTCTATTCGGTTTCCGCAACGCCATCTCCCAAATAATAAGTCAGCTGACATCAGATAATGATCAAACTAGTTGAATAATTGAAGTAAATTGAAAAGTGAGAGCAATACCAAAGCTAAGACAGTTCTAGTTAGGCGGTAGACCCTGGTCGTCCCTTGACTGTCTCTACCAGCGGCAGCCCAAGCCGCGATCGTAAAAAAAGGTGGAGATTTTAACGCAATCTTGTTGATGATTGTTTAGAAAAACGCCATCTAGCGTAAGCTCTATGTACACAAAAGCTGAAGTAGTAAGTTAGCGACATCTATCATGCAGTAGACAAACTACACTTCATACGACATCTATTGCTGAGTAGTAAAACAACTTTCGTTACGATTACAAAATTTGCATCAATAAAATGAGCTCAATAAATAAATATTGCAATATATTTTAAAATATAGCATCTTTATTCATTCTATACAAAGTTATTACAACCAACTGAAAAAAATATCGTTTCAACAGTTGTGTGAAATTATTGGTGATATTTCGAATGAGTCGTTTTCCGACGAGATAAAAAAAATGGTTCAAAAAAGGACGATAGAAGGCGCTTGTAAGTTTTAGATTACGATGTCAATGTCAAAAGCCACTGATCCACATAGCGAGGTCCACTGGGAACGCTGAACTTAGCTCGCATACCTGTGTCGAACTAGTTCGCTCCCTTCTTTCGTTCGTTCGGTCTTTTTTAAATATTTTAGAAGACAATATTGCAATTGTTTATTTCATACTGCGCTCCAATATTTAACTATTTCATATAATGTAAAATACAAAAATTTCACATGAATTGAGAAAAGTTCCGGCTGGTCTCGTCGGGAGAATGGCAACTGCCGATTGGTATCCTACCGTTTCGAAGATAATAATACGTACGTAATGCCGCTAACTTAAAACGGTTAAGGAAAACTGAGGAAACCGACATGTACCTAGAATTCTTCGAGGTCATGATTGTGTCATCAGTGTGGATTGGCACACTGCGCCAGCGTGGTGGATTATGGGTATGACTCTCTCTTTGCAAAAGAAGGCCCGAGTTCCAGCAGTGGGAACAATTAGTGGGCTGCTTATGCTTTTGCTACCTGACCGTAGATGTCTACGATTGTTGTTATTTGCTATTGTTGTTGTGTTGTTGGTTGCTATTCAATTCAATTCAATTTATTACTTCGAACCTTAGGATATTACATCACTTGGTAACGTCACATAAAACAATTATTATTGAATACTGATTCCGTTTACAATATACATGCGGCTGTAAAGAGGCTTTGTCAATAAATGCAGCTGTACAGAGGCTATGTCAGTAAAATTATGTCAATATGTACAAATAGATGTATATATAAGTATATCATGAAATCCAAAAATTAATATATGAAACATTTTAATAAAGAAATTATAACGATCAAAAAAATATTTAATGTCATTTAAAATGTTCACTTATTTAAATTGCATTTCAGTACATATGTTTTTGCCCATTCTTTACGATCATCAATAAAATCGTTGACTGAATAATAGGCTTTTTTAAGTAAATATTGTTTTATAGCAGTTTTAAATTTTGTTTCATTGAGACCCTCTAACAGTTTAGGAATGACATTATAGAAACGTACACAATTTCCGACAAAGGAACCCATTGTTTTCTGTAGTCTACAGCGTGGAAACGCAAATTTGTTGGTATGCCGCGTATTGGGTTTGTTATCTGACATTTTCGTTAGACTGGATCTATTTTTTCTTGCATACATTATGCACTCATATATGTGAAGAAAGTTATTGCTTATGAACATCTGCAAACTCGGAAACGCTTTGTGTACATGCATTAAAATTCAAGAGAACTATAAATTGTATGATTTAAAAATTTAATCTATCTCAATATACGGATATTGTCAAAACCTTAGATTTGGACAGAAATGTTAAGTAATGTTAGACGTAATATAAGCGCCATCTATCATTTCTTCGTTTTAATCTCTTGAAAATGTCTAGAAAATCTGTATCGAGAAAAAAATACGTGGTAGAAATGATACTTTAGAAATGCTTATCTTTCTTTTTACTGTCGCTTTTTCGTTTCAATGATTTTCAAATCACAACGCTGCTAAAGAAAAGTTCACTACAAAAATTCGAAATATATTAAAATCGTTGAATACGTAACATACAATTCGGGTAAGAGCGAACTAAATCAGTCATTTGACCATGCGGCATTACTGAACAATAGTGGATCGCCGAAAAATAACGGTCACGGAACCAGATAATCGATGAGCTAATTCGCATAGTTCACTAAAACTTAAGGAGCTGTTCTGTATACTCGTGGTTTGGTAACTAATGTCCCAACACTATTAATTTTTTATTTATTCTTGGCCATAGATGCCACAAAACACTAGATAGATACCACAGACTAAGTAGAGAGAATAGATACTAGTGCTTCGGCCACAGATAAATATTTTCGTATCAGTGTTGCTATTTATATTTTTGAATCTTCCTTTTACTTGTGCTTAGTTTGTATCTCTGCATCGAGAGTTTTAAAGATTTTTATTGAAAATCGAATGTGATCAGTAACGATCTTTTATTCCATTATCAATTTAATTGACTATTTTTATTCCCAATATTTTAACACTAAAAAAGAAGAAAATTTGATTTATAATGAAATTTTTTCTTCGAGTATTTAGGGTTTATAGAAGGTAAACAAACTAACACTCCAACAAACCAAAAAAACCAACAATCAGCTGAGCTGAGAAGAAAATTATTTATAATTTATCTAAAATAAGTGATGTGTTCGGGAAACCTCCAACATTTTTAATTATCGCAAATAATTTAGATTTACACTTTTTTCCCTGAACATTTGGAGGGGTTTCATAGTAATTACACTTTTGAGAGTCTATGGTACAGACAAATCTTTTTGAAATTCCACACCGCCATCTAGTGCGTACTTTGGAACTATTGACGTGACAACGTCTTATAAATTGGTTTGCCGGGTGACACTTCAAGAAACTACGTTACGCTCCGCTCACGTTATGCGCTCACAACGAGAGCGAGTGAGAGGCACGCGTCCCTTCCACTCGGGCATGGTTAGCCCGCCTAAGAGCGAGAGAGACAGACATAAAAAGTGAAAGGCACGCGTCCCTTCCGTAAAATTATTTTACCACTCAAAGTCGTTGTCACGTAAAACTTTCGCCCGTATACCGACTTTACAGGCAACCAATTTTTTTTGTCTCGTCGGAAAACGGCTCATTGGAATTTATGTACTATTTCATAGTACCGAATCGAGCCATTTATATATAACAATTGTCATACGGCGCCACCAGTCTTCTCAGCGTACTTTGAAATATTTAGTACAACTTTTGTTTATAATACAAACTAGGTACGCTCTTTCAAAAAATTGGGCTAACAAAAAAAATACTAACTACATTCATAGGAATGTGTCTACAATAAAAAAAATACAGAAACAAATGGGGCGTTTTCAAGACAGTTACAGTTCCCGATTTTACCGTAGGTCTACTTTCACTATATTTCACTGTATTACTGTTTTATTTTGTCAGAGAAATTTCACAAAAACCAACAGTGGTGCCATGCTTGACAATATTTAGAACTATCTTTGACAAGTCAATTTGTATCTGGAAAACGCCTCATTGTATGGGATTTATATTTATGGCAATCCACACACTTACACGCACCACACAGTCACAGAATAGATATTACCACAGAACCCTCACTTAGCGAAAATTGTTATATAAATAGCGACTCTTGCTGGGACGCAACAAAGTGCAATTCAGCTCGCATTAGCGCTCAATGCCTATCGCAATTTTTAACCTAAACATTTGCGCTCTATTCTAACGCGTAACTCTGTCGCTGTCTGGCGCGGAATGATGCGCATCGAAAGGGTTGTCGACATATTATCTAATAAAAAATTTAATTAACCTTTCGTTATGTAGGTAGTCAGCATTGTAGCTCAGATTATGTATTTTAGTTATTTACTTCGTAACGCGCAAGACAGCTAGAAGAGGCCGTAACATAGGGTCGGACACATTGAAATTAAAACAATAAAAGTATACTTTGACTGTTTTTATTCTACTTGATCGTCTAAATGTTGTTTGATAAATATGTAACATATTTTAATGTACTTACCTACACTAATACATACAACCAGCTTCGATTACAAGCTATTTTATAATGTTCCGTACTTTTTGTACGGTTAGCAGAAAAATATAAAAATAATGGTATATTTTGTACAACTAGGAAAAAAAAATTGGTTGCCTGTAAAGTCGGTATACGGGCGAAAGTTTTACGTGACAACGACTTTGAGTGGTAAAATAATTTTACGGAAGGGACGCGTGCCTTTCACTTTTTATGTCTGTCTCTCTCGCTCTTAGGCGGGCTAACCATGCCCGAGTGGAAGGGACGCGTGCCTCTCACTCGCTCTCGTTGTGAGCGCATAACGTGAGCGGAGCGTAACGCAGTTTCTTGAAGCGTCACCCGGCAAACCAATTTATAAGACGTTGTCACGTCAAAATGATAATTCTTTGTTTTTTGACTCGTGCATCCATAAACAGCACAATATATGGCGACGTAATTTTGCGCGAGAAACGTGCTGCGCGAGCGCTCAGACGTGCGTTCGACAACCGCCTGGCACTTGTTCCGTGCGAGGAACGGTCTAGCTGTAGGCTAAAACCACGCGACCTTGAGCGAGTGAGGATGCACTGACACCACCACACAGTCATGCGCGGTCCGAAGGGGTGGAGGGGGGGTCACAGGGGACATGACAAATATTTCCCAAGTAACACCCAGGTAGACACCTGGGTGTTACTTGGTAAATATTTAGTTCCCACCATCCACCTTGTTAAATAACCAAACCGGACCGGGTATAGGATCCAGACCCGACTCGAAGCACCCCGACTCCACCTAGTCTTGTCGCTACTACCCCTAGAGTACCCCTAAGTGTTTAACCTGTTTCAATTTGTAAATTATTGTTATTTTGGTGTGTTCAATAAAGAGTTTCTATCTCTCTATCTACCACTAGTAAATACATGGTGCCCCTGCCGACTAAAACCTCAATGTACAATCTTTCATCAATCATTTTCTACAACCTTTAATGCTAAACATGGCATATTTGGTATCCAATTGAAGTTCTCGTGTCTGACTATTGACCATTCTCGACTGTCTGATATGAAGGACAGATTTGTTTTAGGCGGACTTATGTCTCCCAGCTCGTACTCGTCTTCAGATAAACGTAGTTTTTCAATCCTGACGCCATCGAACTTATACGTCACTTCTTCGACGCTAGAATCTTTGGCCAGGTAGACATCAGCGAACTGTAATTATAAACGCACAAATAAACCATTACAGAGCAACGTAGTGAAATCTGGTAAAAAAATAGGTAGGTATATTAGGATGCAATGCGGCTAGCCCCGCATAATTAAGCCATAATATTGGAGTAATACCATTTGTATGTTTTATGAGTGCTGAATATATTAGATTCGGTAGATAGTTTTTTGTATCTTTTTAGTGCTTTTATTCTTGCACACCAGCCTTCGCTCATATCTGTCATTCTGAAAACGTTTTGTCATGCATTCGTCACACATTTGGCGTGACGTGGCGTTTACGTGACGTAAGCAAGTTTCGTGTACACTCCGTTCAGTATATCTTGTCCCTTTGTCGTAATGTTGGTACTAATGCTTGTCCCTTTTTTACATCCCACGAAAAATCTGTGTATGGTGCGCCAAAAGTCTTCACTCCAATAATGGTGCCGGTAAGCACTAATTACCATGTGAAGTAAATGGTACACACGTTGTTGGCAACACTCTAAACAATGCTGGCAACTGTTTAGCCTCGGGACGCAGAATCATAGAATAGATAATACAGAATATGTAGACGCGCGGCAGCGTGTCCAGGCGCGGTCCCAGCCTCGAATTTTGGAGGGGTCTCCAGTAATTAGAGGGGGGGGGGGTCATCAGTAGAAATACAATAAATCGAGTAAAAATACTTTACTACTAGCGCCTCCCGACTTCACCCGCGTACAGTTGTTTTCCTGTGTAAAAAATTGTCTATATTCTATTACATATTTTGATGTGTAATTTAACGGATACGATTTTAGGGGGGGGGGGGAAATTCATGGCATTGTGTGTAAATGTAGAAAAAACTCTAACAATAAAAAAAATTTTACATAGTTGACCAGTTAGATGCTCTTAGCTATGTTTGGAACATATCGATTCAAGATGGCCGCCTCCACAAAATGGCGGACAATATATTTCTTCACAACCTACCCCAATATGGGTACCAAATGAAAGGGCTTGACTAGTAGAATACAATGTACTATGACAAATTTCAAATTCAAGATGGCCGTCACCACAAAATGGCGAATTACATTAATTTTTTTCACTACTACCACAATATGGGTATCAAATGAAAGGGCTTGTCTAGTAGAATACTATGCACTATGACAAATTTCAAATCCAAGATGGCCGCTACCACAAAATGGCGAAATATTTTTTTTTTTCACAACTCCGTCAATATGGGTGTCAAATTTATTTATTTATTTATCACACAATACAAGCCACAAACATAAACACAATATGAAACTTAGGCATAACTTAAGACTAGGATGCAGCTCAAAAATAAGTGTGTACATACTTAAATAGCGAAAAGAACAGACATATAAAAAAGGACAAAAGTTACAAAATTGGACTAATACAATAAAGACGTAAATAAAATAATGAAGACATAATTACGGAAGGAATAACGAAATATAGAATGCGAGGACATTTATTACATACTTAATTATTAATTTATTGTTATGTGCTTGGTGTGGCTGCCAGGCACAACTCTGATGTTGTACCCGACTTGACGGGTTTGGTATAAAGGACATCTTTCAAATTATTTTTGTAAGCTGTAAATTTTGAACAAAATAAGTCTACCTCACTCTTTTTTACTGACTAATTCATTATACAGTCGAGCCATTCTTACTAGAGGATTGTAATATGAAATATTATTCTTGTGAATTTGTAAAGCAAAAACATTTATGGTGTTGGATCTACGGTCGCTGTACTTAATGTTAAAGTTAAATTGAGATAACAATTCGGGAGCATCTACTATGGAGTGAATAATTTTAAATAGATACGTAAAATCAAAGTATTTTCGTCGAGTTTCAAGCTTTTGGACGTTGTACATTATTAGTCTATTATCATAACTCAACTTAGGACGACCCAAATGCTGATGATAACACAATAGTCTCAGACATTTTCTCTGTACTCTTTCAATTTCATCAATGTGAATTTTGTAGTATGGAGACCATATAGGGCTGGAATATTCCAAGATGCTTCTTACTAAAGTGAAATATAGGTAAAGAAAAGAACTCGGTTTTCTAAAATTCTTAGTAGATCTGAAGATAAATCCTAGCAGTTGATTAGCTTTCACTGTAATATGTTGGTAATGTGCTCTAAAAGATAATTTTTCGTCAAATAAAATTCCTAGGTCTTTAGCAACAACAGATCTGGTTAAGTTTCGGTTATCAATTTTATAGTTATGGATTATCTTCAGTCGTTTGTTAGAAAACGTTATTACAAAACATTTGCTAATATTAAGAAACATGTGATTAGTTTTACACCAGTCCAAAACAGTATCCAAGTCACATTGCAAAAGGTCACAGTCACGCGACGATGAAATGGTTTTAAATATTTTTAAGTCGTCAGCGTATAGCAAACATTCACAGTTTAAAAGTTCTATTAGGTCGTTAATAAAAATAATGAACAGGAGGGGCCCCGAGATGCGATCCTTGGGGAACTCCTGAGATCACTTGAATTGGAGAGGACAGAATGAAATGAAAGGGCTTGACTGGTAGAATGTTATACAAATAAAAAATCCGAGGTAGTCGGGGGTTAATCAAAATTTTTAATTTTGTTCTTGTATAAATTGTGACGAGACGTGCTGGACATGTGCCTGATGGTATGTAACATGCCTGCCACATAACAGCACAGTGACACGCAGCTATTAGAACATGAAGAGTCCAAATAATTACCTAGCACCGCACTGCCCTCGTCACCCGGAGCTCTAAGATGTTATATCTCTAAGCCCTGTAATTTCTCTGGAAACATTGCCCTTAATGCTCTTTTGTTCCTATAAATGCATATTTGGATTTTGCATAGAACTTGGTACTCATTTAGATCTCCATTTTTTTGCGGCGAAGCCCACAGCCAAGCATAATTTTTGTATCGAACTTGGCTCTCCTTTTTTACATCTATATTTTTTGGTGGGATACAACTTACATCTAGCTCCGTAACACGCGTTTTACTGAAGTCTATGAATGCAAGAAACTTCATTTCGCTCCAGTCGCGACATAAATGTGTTATAAAATACAAATCATTAATATACAATTCACGTAGTTCCGTTAAATTTTTGAGCATCGAATAACCTGTAAAAGAAAAAATAATTAACGTTAACGTCAACTTTGCAAACTTTGTTCAAAATTATTTTTTTGACTGGCCTACTGGTTGAGTTAGTAGTAAGTGTTAGCCAAGCTATGACAAAGCGAGGTGGGGCCGCTACACGCATCTATTGGAACATGAAGAGTTCAAATCATTACCTACCACTACACTGCGCTCGTCACCCAGAAATCTAAGACGTTATATCTCTAAACCCTGTAATTTCTCTTGAAAATTTACCCTAAGACGTTATATCTCTAAACCCTGTAATTTCTCTTGAAAAATTACCCTTCAAACCGGAACACAGTAATGTTTGCACATTACTGCTTGGCGGTAGAATAACTGGCAAAGATGTGGTACTTCCCCAGGCGGACTCTGCCAAGAGTCCTGCCACTACTAAAACTACAACTGCCCCCTCCTTAGCGTTTTAGTAGCAAAATTGCCGTGAGCGGCAAAGGTGGGTCGCCGTTTAAGTTTTAGTCGGCACCAATCCGTCGGCCAATGTCCGTCTGTGGTGTCGAGGCCGACATAACCCGATCATCTCCCTCAAGCATAACCGTATACCCCAATGCATTTCATCTTCTTTAAAAAAATCCATTGTAAGCCATATAATTTTTTATCAACCTTGGTTGCCTGGGAGAAAGGGCTTTTAGCGATAAGGTCGCCAATTGCCACTTTATTCTGTGTTTTTTCTGAGTTATTATTACTTTGTTTGTAATTTAAGTGAAATAAAGAGTTTATCTATCTATCTATCACGGACGCCGATCAAGCTCTCTCAATCACCGTAAAATCGTATTGTTAAAAAAATACTCACCATTTCTTTCACAAAGATTTGACAACCGATTATTATTTGAAATACTGAGTATCTTAAGAGAGTTCAGTGACGCTATGGCCCCCATTGCTTCATTTCGCAGTTGATTTTTACGCAGGTATAAAGACTCCAGTCCAGCGGGACCCACCAAACTAGCACTGGAACAGAAAATATAAAGTATTCTTACAATTGTAAAAGCAGATGCAGAAGGCGGTCAACCTCGACATAGCACACATCGTCAGGACCTCCTGATGTTTCTGAGGAGGTTCCTCACTTCTTAGCCCTAACCACCAGTAGCTTGGGCCTGCCCCGCTGCTGGCGGCACCCTCTGTTCCACGGAGAGGTGTAGAAAAACAAACTAAAAGGTCTTAAAATATTTTTCACAAATATGTTAAGGCTTTATTGTGATCTTAAATACGGCATACTTGGATTTGTATAGATAAAATAATTATACGTTATCTTTTTCGATGTTTGTCCAGAATATTACGTCATAGCGTTAAAATTTCAACTCAATCTGTTTGGCCGCTCTGAGGTGTTTGAGCAACAAACATCCATACATACATTGCCATCCTACTTCCTACTAATATTATGAATGTCAATGTAGGGATGTTTGTTACTCAATTACGTCGTAATATATGAACGGATCGGGCTGAAATGGAACAAAGATTATAGTCTGGAAGAACACATATGCAACGAGTACTTTTTATCCCGATAAACTAACGGGCACGGGAACAACGCGAGCTGCGGGGCGCTGCTAGTTTATAATTTTAGAAGGATAGTAGGATTTATATTGCTTACCTCGTGAGCATCGTCAAACGGTTATCACTTAGATGTAAGTGGCGAAGATTCGATGCGCTGACTAGAAACCCGTCTGGTATAGACTCTAGAACGCCTCTAGTGAACTCCAGATATCGCAGCGCAGTGGCTCCTTCCAAAAGGTTTGCTGGGAGCTTAGTAAGGTTTTTTGCACCCCAAACTGTCAGGTGCTCCAAACGCAGGCACGCAGCCACCCATCGGTCCGGGAGCTCCTCCACTTTTGCATCAAAAAACATAAAATCTTTCAAGTTGTCGCATAACTGCAGCGGTGCGATTAGACGCTTCTTCCATTTGCTTTCAAAAACATAACTAATATTTGATGGTAAGTTTAAATTGTAATTCGTTTCCTTCGCCAAATCGTTCGATGATTTAACTTCCTTGTCCTTATTTACTTGTGTAGGAAGGGTATCAGTCAGCGGTTTTGTTGTAGTGCAAGAGAGTTGTAAGTCGACAAAGGTCTTGTTTAAATTGAGATTTGTGTCTGGGGATGGTTCATGGCGTGTCTCTAGTGAGCGCAGGTAGGGCAGGGCGGACGCTGGCGCTAGCATCTCTAGCGCCAACATCACCGATATAACGATACTAGCCCCACGTAGTCGCCGCATCTCGGAGGAATCTGGGAAATATGGTTATGGTCATATTAATGGTTTCACGTATTGTTTAGGTTTAGATACGACATAGGAAGAGATAACTACCATGTAATCAATTACATGAAATTGGAATGAATGTGTGTAGTGATAGCACATATGTATTTAAATAAATACACGGGTAACTCACGTTTGATATAGTTAGTCCAGTCCGGCTCAAGTTTCGATCGCGCCCGGCAATCCTTTTCAAGGAAGAACGCGCGCATTACATTGAAAAAAATTATGAACTGTGTGAACAAAGTTTTTGTCCAGTATAGTGAGATGAATACAAATATTTCTTCTGTGTCTCTGTGTGTTAATGTCTCTATGGGTAAGAGCGCGAGACTCAGTGAGACATGTATTAGGAAATATTGACTTAAAATTGAGTTTAGGGGATGATTGACCCCTTAGTACATACAAGAATACTGGTCTCTCTTTTTAGAAAAGGCTTTAAAATAGTTGTCTGACGAACATTTATACAAAAGAAGTACCTATGTGAATTTAAGTCATTATTTTGGGAGTTTTACTATGACTGTTAAGCAAAACAGCTGACGGAAAGTGTCTGGGGGTATTGAGGCCTTATTTTGAAGGATATTGCCAATACCTAACATACGTGAAAATCAGTTATTGGAAAAATACGTGAAGTAAGTAATGTTTTTATGTATCTTCATTACCCCATATCTTATATTTTGTAGTGGTAGGACTCTTAGCAGGGACTCCGCCTGGGGAAGTACCACACCTTTGCCAGTTATTCTACCGCCAAGCAGTAATGTGCAAACATTACTGTGTTCCGGTTAGAAGGGCAATGTTTCCAGAGAAATTAGAGCTTCTCTAGGCTCCAGTCCAGTGCTAGGTAATGATTTGGACTTTTCATGTTCCAATAGCTGCGTGTCACTGTGCTGTTATGTGGCAGGCATGTTGCTTACCATCAGGCACATGTCCTGCTCGTCTCGTCACTTTTATTTTTTTCGACACTGTTTAAAAAAAAATTTTTCAAAATTGGCCGTATAACCAAGTTAGCGGGTAAGCTTGTGTTGTCAGTACGTACTAACTCTACTCAATCGTCCACATTTCGTTCGTTAGAAAATACGTGACGTAAGGCGGCTCTGGGATCTTACTCTATTCATAATAATATAATAATAAATATTGGTGGACAATTCACACACAACACCATCTGACACCAAACTAAGCAAAGCTTGTAATATGGCGGCCAGATAGCTGATATAATACTTATATAGTTCTAAATACATACTTATTACGAGTACTTTTAATGGCAACAAAATATAAATACAATACAATACAACAACTCTTTATTAAAAGCCCAAAAAAACAGAAAACATAATACAAAAAACATACCATTAACTTAGCTTTTAATTGGCGGCCTTATCGCTTAGAGCGATCTCTACCAGGCAACCGTGCACGGATAGGAAACAGCATACCAAAACTAGGCCTTATATTTGAAAAATTAAAAATAACAATTAAAAGAGAAAACAAAAAAAGTCTCAATAAAGAGTAAAAGTAAACACACTACAATAAGAAAATTAAAAGCAAATTATACAATAAAAAAACAAATAAGTATGTGCCATTGCTTAAAATATTATTCCATTATTAGATAAAAATATAATCAAAGACTTACTGCTTGAAATGAGTGGAGACGACTGCTCCAACTTGTGACCTTAACGGGGTTATCAACCATTTATATTAACTTTTTTTATGGTTCCGTACCACGAAAGGAAAAACGGAACACTTATAGGATCACTTTGTTGCCCGTCCGTCTGTTAAGACCCTTTTTAGGAACTATTTTACTATCAAGCTGAAACTTGTATCAAATACCCTGAGTATTTGATATACCTACTGTACCTCGGAGCTATTAAAAAAACAAACTTCTAAATCAACGCAATCTAAAAGGTAACCAATCCAATGACTGATATCAGTCTATTAAATCATATTCCTATGGCCACCATCCAGCTTCATCATCAGATCAGCACCAGGTCATCAGAATATTTGTTGATTAATATGTAATAATAATGTATAATAAATTTGAGTCTATAAAATATTGACCATAAATTAATAACAATATATATTTTAATGAGCATTTTTATTTGTGACAACCCTACTCGTGTCTAGACATTATCGGCGTTTCTCCCAAGATCAAAGGCGATGAACTACTGGTAGTATACTACGCTGATATTAGTTCGGTGGTTCTATACTTTACGAATAAAACGCAAATACCTGTTATAGCTCAATGTTTATCTGAGCAGAGATAAGCCTATAGCCCCAATCCTAACGTCCCTGATTAAAAGATCTAAGGTCAATTTCTGACGTCACAATCAGTCGAAGAGGTATTAGATATACAGATATGAAACACATATGTTGATCCGGCAAAATCTTTTTAGTTACTGACGCTTTGAAAAGATGATATTACATGAAAATAAGGGGGTGTTTGGGGGAACATATTACCACTTTGGAAGAATGAACTAACACACAGGGCAGACAATTTATATTTTATCGTTAAGTAATCGTGGATACCCACATAAATATTATTATTATTATATATATATAAATATTAATAATATTTGGAATCACGGTGAGATTATTTCACTTAAAAAAAAGTATAAATCATACGTCATCTTGCCACTATTCCATTTAATTATTTTGTCAAATAAAAATCAGTAATAATTAAATCTTATATCTTTTTATCATAAATACAAAATAATCCTTAACAGATACGCATGTCACAAATTTTACAAAAACTAACTACTACTCGTAGGTTGTTCTCCATTCGCTTCTACTTCCATAGTTTCTGTTGAACTTTCTGCTTTAGATTCAGTTTCTGTAGTAACTTCTGCTTCTGTTGATGTTTCTGTTTTAAATTCGGTTTGATCGTCTTCTGTTGGGTTCTCAGCGACCTCGCCGTCCGTTACTTCTGACGCTTTCTTGAATTTATTAACGTCTGTTGACAAAAGTTATTATATTATTTGACCAGCGAGCAACACGGAACGGAGTAGGCATACACATCGTTTCCCCCCTGTCAAAGTACAAGTCCGCGTGGACCATGGAGTTTGATAATATACTGTGGCTGAGGGCGGGGCTAGATTTGTGAATGGTGCTTTATTTTTTATGTGTTAGTGATTTGGCTGTGAGAGTATGATCGACAATGGATCGGTACAGGTACGTTTTGTATGTAATAGTGAGGATTTGCGCTAGTGTGCAACTTTCCCCTTCCGCAAGAAATGACAGAAAGATTTGAACAATATATTTAGCTAAGGTACTGCCTTTCGTGCTTGCGCGGAAGATCGAGTTGCTCGATGGTACGTTGAGATCTTGAGATTAGGTTAGTACGGCCCTGCGGTTTCTGCACTAGCTCAAAAGTGCGGTAGAGGCCATTTTAGAACTGTCGTAGGTTCCTTAAAAAAAAGTAGTTCACTTTATGCCTGTGATGTGATGTGCTGTGTGATGGATTTTGAAGTTGAGCCGCTCTGGAACTCTGCTAGTGATCGACTAGACACCGTTATCTGTTAATTTCTAATCTGTCTCGTCCGGACTAGAGTCATCTCCATGACTGCATTTCTATCCCTGATGGCTTCAATGGATGGATGATTCAGCCGTCCTTAAAAGTTCATGATTAACAGTTTTAGAATGTATGAAGTCTGCTAACAATTCGTAGGTATATGAAAACTAGCCAGCCAAGTAACTCAAGTAAGATCTAAGACGTTACCTATGTTAAGTTGTAAGAAAATATTAATCATACTTACAAAGTCTTCTATGTCGTTTTAGTCAATTTCAGGAAGGACTGTGAACTTGGCACTCGTTTACATCTTACTTCTTTTCTGGTTCAAGTCAAAAATGTAGGTATCATACTCGTAGTACAACTTGGCTCTCATTTCACATTTTTGTCTTTGATGAGATGTGAAATATCGGCAGGGGTATAAACCTAAAGTGAGCAAGTCCGTATGACGTCAAAAGTGTCTGTACCGATTAGATTTTGACCAAAACTTTGCCAGGTTTTAGGATTGCGTTAGCTTTCAGACTTTATTTGTCAAACGGCGAGAAGTAACACACAGTAATACACAATTTGATGTTAATTTATTGGCAATAATTAATAACATTACGAAACTACTATTATAGCAAATAATAGATAACTATAATACCTATTTGTTAAGCAGAGCAATAATAATTGCACATAAATCAAACACGTAACAAAATGGGATTTTCTATTAAACAACGTCCAACATCAAAAACATCTATTATATTTATCAACGAAGTAAGATGATGAACTTATTTATAAAATATACAATTCACCGCCAGGCATTAAAGTTCTAATATTCCAATATATTGTGCTTCGGTTTGAAGGGCAATGTTTCCAGAAAAAAAATGCTAGAGCTAAGACAGAAATTTTGTCTTATATCTCTAGATAAAGACCGCAACCCGCAACGCCGTCAGGTAATGGTAGCAGTCTATTTGTTGTCTCTTATCTTATAAAAATAAACCTGGTGTGCAATTGAGAACTACTTTGTCAGGTTTTTTACTTTCTTGAAATATATATATCCTTGATTGATTTCTTGAAATCAGATTATTGTCACATATAACTAATTCCCCCGAGTTCACCGGAACATTTCTTTCTTCTTTTCTTTCTCTCATTTACGAGCGTGACGCTGACCTTCTTTCGCGCGTCAAAAGAAGTATTCACTTCAAAAAATTAACCATACATGTATAGTATTAATAGATCACTTTTTAATTTTCTGATAGTTTATTATAAACTAGCTGTACCCTGCCCCACTTCGCTGTGGTACATTGTAATGCAAAAATTAGATAAAAACAATCCTTGATGCGGATTATATATCATATTAAAATGTCAACGCTATCGGTCCAGAACTTTTTGAGTTTTTGAAGCGTACACAAACCAACATAACGTTTTTACAAATAAAAGATAGTGGAGATTTGAACGCAATCTTGTTGACGATTGTTTAGAAAAACGCCATCTAGCGTAAGCTAGACACACAAAAGATTAAGTACGAAGTAAGTGATATCTATCATGCAGTAGATAAATTACACTTCATACGCCATCTATTGCGGAGTAGTAAAACAACTTTTGTTAGGAGTATATAGTTTGCAACTATAAATATACATATACCAACTAAAACTAAAATAATTTCAACAGTTGTGTGAAATTGGTGGTGATATTTCGAATTGGATTAAGATGGATGTGTCGCAGACGGTTTGTATAATCCGCCGTATTACATCAAGGCTAGCCGTTATAAATAACAGGGCCGTTTTTAAACGCGGCAGTTTAACGTTAGCTGGATTGAATGCGGCTGATCATATACTTAACGGCCGGAATGTATTCGATGCCATACGTCATTCAATACGCCGAGCCGTAATGTAATACAGCAAGATATTAATTAGCCCGATTAGCCGCCTCTTTGTCAATGTTTAGTTCCGATTCTTAACACTCATAAGGCATCAGGCGCTGCCTGACGTAACAATAACCATGGCGTTGAATACAGTGTGTTGCTAAATTGCTAAAGTGACTATGGATTCTGGTGTTCGGCGGAATCCTACAAAATATTATTGGGGTGGTACCACCGTCCACCTCTTGAAACGCCTTACAACACTCCGCGAGGCATAAGCTGAGCTTTGCATTTGTGTGGGTGTACATGGATAGTGTATGTGTGACAACCGGCCTTAGGCGCGGCGCCATTCTGTCTCGCCGCTTGATTGGTGATCACTCACACTAATGCAAAGCTCAGCCTATACCTCGCGGACAAAATTTCAAGCTCCTGCCTGATTGGTGATCACTCACACTAATGCAAAGCTCAGCTTATACCCCGCGGAGTGTACCTTTGTTCACCTGGGTGTTACTCGGGAAATATTTAGTTTCCACCATACACCTTGTTAAATAAAAAAATAGCGATCAGACGACACGATTCATCGTGCACTAAGTCCCTAAGTCCCGATGGATTGGGGATTGAGTAGTGTAATCGCTGTTAGGCTGTTAGTGTGACTAAATCGGGCGATCGAGAGTGCCCGACCGCCCTAACTCCCTAAGTCCCGATGAATCGTGTCGTTTGTTCGCGGTTAGGGTGCTCAGTGGCCGTGCGGCGTTCGACGTGAAAGGACGTGTGAAGTGAGAACTAACTAGAGAGACTAGACATCTATGTAGCTATGCACGTATCCGGTATCATTTCTGACAAAAAGGGTTCTGATATTAACGAGCTATATTTTAGCTCATGTTAGGCCTTCCCCGTCACCAAAAATCTTAGTGTGACAGCTAATCGTTGCTTAACACTTATACTTTTGTATGTATACTTCTACGTGTTAGTAAGTATGTGTTAGATTTCGCAAAAAGCTGATATATGCTATATAGGTACTGAGTCTTCGATAAAATTTTTAAGAAATTTATTTACACATTTTCATTTCGGACAAATTACATACAGGTTGATATTATTATTGGAATATTTTTTTCGAGAGCGATTCCAAGTTTCTGATACTTTGAAAGCGTAGGCGCACAACTTCACTGCTCGACATTTGGCTGCGGCAGTTAGTTAGGGTGGTGATATCGTGTAGTGTGATCAGAACGCCCAATTTATTGAGCCAATTCATCGGCCCGATGAATCGTGTCGTCTGATCGCTGCTTAAACCGGACCGGGACCGGGGACACAGGACCCAGATCCAACTCGAAGCATCCCGACTCCGCCTAGTATTGTCGCTACTACCCCTAGAGCGTATATAAAAATGCGGGAACTTTTGGCAGGAGCCCACCCAGAGTCAAATCTCAGTGATAGACATTTGTCTAAGTGCACCATATTTCTTAGATGTACCGTCACGAATGTCAAGTTAGGAGCTTTCAAGTTTTACCTCAGCTGAGAGCACAGATTCTCCCATCTGTCTACTCAGTCTGTGATTCTCCCTGAGAGGTAAGCACAGACTAAGTAGGAGGTAAGACGTAAAAAAAAGATATCTGTCATGATTTACCTGTTTAATTTTTTACTCGTCTGATAACGCCATAGAGTTTACATATACTACGTATAGAGTTGGCACAAACGCTTTACACCGAAAGCACGGGTAGTACCTTTCTTGCCTTGTCGCTTTTGTGGAAGTGTCATATTTTTGTCGCGGCACATCTCTATGTTGCCATAGAAAGTATGTACTTACGTTATATGATTACGATTGACACAAAGGAACCGAGCGGAAAATCTAACTCTATACCACAGACTAAGTAGTACACTCTCTATACGTACTAGGTATATGTAAACTCTTTGGATAACCCATTTAATTTTCGTTGAAATGGTTAAAAAACAAGCTGTTCAAATTTTTATTTATTCATTATATATAATTTCTAATGACATACACGACGTACGAGGAATCCAGCTCAATTTCTTGTTTTCTAGCATTACGGAATGTCTCCTTTTGCAGTCGCGTCGAAATCCATTGTCTGTGAAGAACAATCCTGTTTCAGGCGGAGTTTTAATGGCCAGCCTGTACTCGTCCTCGGTAAAGATTAGTTTGTTAAGGTTGACGCCTTCGATCACATACATCATCACTCTACCGAAACCGGGCTCTTTGGACAGGTAGACATCAGCGAACTGTAATATATAGTAAACAATAAAATGCATTGCAGAGAAAAATCGTTCAAACCAACGCAAAGTAAACGACAACGCAGTTCAATGCATAAGCAGCCCACTAAATGTTCCCACTGCTGGGACTCGGGGCATTCTCTCGCAAGAGAGTCACGGCCATGATCCACCACGCTGGCCCAGTGCGGGTTGGCAGTTCAATGCGGTGTAACATACGGTAGGTACAATGCGCGGCAATCATGTACATACGTAGAACGTGTTGTTACAAATTGGGGTTGTTATAATACTTAGTCTGGCCATAAATACTGTTATAAGTACTTAAAAATAAAAAAAAATACATTTGAATTTCGAAACTGACATTTTTATACGGTTGTTCATTGTGTTTTCTCATTTTGGCGCCAATACATTTTATAATATTTTGCGATATTAAAATGGAGTAGGGTGATAAAGAGAACCGAATCGCTGTGATTGCATTACACAAAGTAGGTATGGAGCCAAATGCAATTTTTAAAACTCTCCATACCCTTGGTATTAGTAAAATGTTTGTGTACCGGGCTATTAATAGGTACAATGAGACTTCCTCTGTTTGTGATAGAAAAAAGATCTGGCCGTCCACGTAGTGTTCGTACGAAAAACGTGGTCAAAGCAGTAAGGGAAAGAATTCGAAGAAATCCTGTCCGAAAGCAAGAGTTTTTTTCTCGGGAAATGAAGATAGCACCTAGAACCATGTCACGTATTTGACTAAACTATGACTTAGGCCTTGCAGCCTATAAAAAACGCACTGGTCACTTCTTAACTGATAATTTAAAGAAGAATCGGGTGGTAAAATCGAAACACAACTGAAGCGCTACGCAAAGAAAAAACAAATTGTCACAGAAAAAATTTGTTTCCGGATGAGATTTTTTTTTACAATAGAGCAACATTTTAACAAACAAAATGACCGTATTTATGCTCAAAGCTCTAAGGAAGCTTCCCAATTAGTCGACAGAGTGCAACGTGGACATTATCCGACTTCATTGATGGTTTGGTGGGGTGTTAGCTATGAAGGAGTGATTGAGCCATATTTTTGTGAAAAAAGGTATCAAAACATCGGCACAAGTATATCAAGATACCATTCTTGAGAAGGTAGTTAAGCCTCTTGACATCACCATGTTCAATAACCAAGTATGGTCCTTCCAGCAAGACTCGGCGCCGGGTCATATAGCTCGTTCCACGCAGTCTTGGTTAGAAGCGAACGTTTCGGACTTCATCAGAGCTGAAGACTGGTCGTCGTCTAGTCCCGATCTTAATCCACTAGATTATGATTTATGGTCAATTTTAGAGAGTACAGCTTGCTCTAAACGCCATGATAATTTGGAGTCCCTAAAACAGTCTATACGATTGGCAGTGAAGAATTTTCCCATGGAAAGAGTGCGTGCTTCTATTGATAACTGGCCTCAACGTTTAAAGGACTGTATTGCAGCCAATGGAGACCACTTCGAATTAGCTTTACATACTTTTAATTGTTTTATGTTTATGTACTAAACTAACATAGTGTAAAAGTAATAAATGTTTTAAACAGATAAAAAAAATGATTTTTCTAAATCACAATATTTATGGCAAGACAGGCATTTTCTTCAAAAAAAACCAAATAGACTTCAATTTGAAATTAAATTTAGGTATTTCACCATATTCAAAAGTAAGCAATCACAATGTCATACAGATAAAAAAATTAGCGGTTTTTTGGTCCAGTTAATTTTCCGCGTTAATTTTTTTTTTAATTTTTCTGTATATTTGGGGGGGACGGGGTCATGTCACATGCATGCTTTTAATTAGTGTATCTTAATAATGCGTTTAGTTAGTGTAGTAACGTTGTCTACACGAAGCCTAGCTTGCTAGCTAAAAACTAGCCTTGTGTAGCTCTGGCATTTCATACATCCCGTCATTCTGAAAACATTTAATTGTCAACACGTTTGTCGCCGTTTACACGAAATAAGAATTTGTTTTGTCTATACTTACATCTAGCTCGGTAACATGGGTATTACTGAAGTCTAAATGATAAAGAAACTTCATTTCGCTCCAGTCGCGGCATAAATGTGTTATATTCAAATCAGTTACGGAAAATCTATATAGCTTAGTCAAATTTTTCAACATCGAATAGCCTGTAAAGAAAAAAGTACACGTGAAGCCTTGGTTATAATTAATCTTACTATGTAATCAAAAACAATTCACAGTCCACGAAAAATCTGTCTAAGGCCTAGAACTCATACAGCGGTTTAAAAACTGCAACGGGCGACGCGACGGTTTTATTTCAAAACTCACGACACCGCTGATTTTTACGGTTTCGCAGCCGCCGCGGGTGAGATTTTCGCCCGCGAATGTGGCGGTGACGGGCGGATGCTGACCGCGCGAGACCCGCGTGGCAGCATTATATTTTTACATATAAATTTGCATTCTACAGAAGCTGTGTTTAAATGAGAAAAGATGTCATACATTGGTGGACAACTACTAATTAATGGACAAATAAATAAATATTGGTGGACAATTCACACACAACACCATCTGACCCCAAACTAAGCAAAGCTTGTAAAATGGCGGCCAGATAGCTGATAGAATACTTATGTAGTTCTAAATACATACTTATTATACACAGAAACACCCAGACACAGTGCAAACATTTGAATTCATCACACAAATATTTGCACTGGGTGGGAATCGAACCCTCGGCATCGCAGGCAGAGTTACTCCCCGCTAAGCCACGAGGCCAGTCGAAATAAATGTAGTCATAAATGGAGGATGGAGTCGAGGTGGTCAGTTTTCACAGCACAGAAAAAATTGTTTTCTCCTTAGTCTTTTTTGACTTATACCAACGTGATCCTATCAATGTGGCCATATTTTAAATTGAGTCGATTAAGAAGTAAAGAATTTTGCAAAAAAAAGGATGAACGAAAAAGTTTACCGATGTGATAAAAATAACACCCTTTAGTATTGAAATTAACCTTTAAATCATAACATTACCGTTAATCATTACTCACCATTTCTCTCACAAAGATTTGACAACGGATTTTTGCTGATATCGAGGGTTGTAAGAGTGGTTAGTGACGCAATGGCCTGCATTGCTTCATTTGTCAGTTGATTTTCTTGTACTAATAATACTTCCAGTGAACTAGGACCCCTGAAACTAGCGCTGAAACATTAAACATACTAAACATACTGAGCAGTATTCTTGAATTTATCTTCATTGAGACGCTGATGAGTAAAAGTTTCGATTGGCGACCACGAACCGGCAGACGCAGTATATTATGGCCCATACACCCATGATATTGTCTCGGCCGCGGGAAGATGGTGGATGGACGTGGTACAAGATCGATCATAATGGAATTCTTTGGGGGAGGCCTATGGCCTATGTTCAACAGTGGACGTCTGCAGGCTGCAGATCATAAGCTGTACTGATGGCCTCATAGTATAGCCGTCAATTTAACAAGCTTAGCGTAGCACTCCTGCCAGTATCTCTGATTGTTTTATTCCAGTTTGGATGTAAACGTTGGCATCAATCACTACTCCACTACAGTGCAGGACGGAGAAGTTGGGAGAAAATTCGTTAGTTCTAGAAAAGTCATCTTTCAAAGACATATTTTATCCTCTAACCGCAATTGGACAGCGTGTTATATTTCTGGTATAATTTTCTGTTTTTTTTACCGAGGTTCACAAATGAGCTGAAAACAAAGTTGGTAGCCTGTAAAGTCGGTTGCTTTACGGACGATAGTTTAACGTGATAATGAAGCATTGATAGATGCGGCGCAAGCGTACAATTAGCCTAATGGGACAGCGTAACGGGACATATCAGGACACCTTTTCGTGCATGCAGCCGGCGTTCATCGATTCATTAGACGTTGTCAAGTCAACAAAGTATTAGTTTTGCGTACCTCGTAAGCGTCGTCAAATGATTATTAAACAAATATAACGTGGTGAGATTTGTTGCACTGAGTAGAAACCCGTCCGGTACAGATTCTAGAACCCCATTACTGAAATCAAGAATTTGCAGTGCAGTTGCTCCCTCCAGGAGTTTTGCTGGTAGCTTCGTAAGATGTTTTGCCCGCCACACTGCCAGGTGTTGCAAACATGGACACGCAGTCACCCAGCGGTCTGGGAGCTCTTCCACCTTTGCATCTAAAAAATGAAAGTATTTCAAACTGTCGCATAACCGCAGTGGTGCGACTTGACGGTCCTCCCAGTCGTTGATCCAAACGTCAACCAGTTCTGATGTTAAGTTAACTCTCTTAATCGTTTCCGTCGTCAAATTTTTCAAAGACTTAACTTCCACGTCCTTTTCTCTCTCGGTAGGAAGGGTGAGAACCTTCGTCAGCGGTTTTATTGTAGTCTCCGAGAGCTTTACGTCGGCAAGTGTCTTATTTAAATTCTTATCTGCGGCTGGAGACGGAAGACGGTATATCTCAAGTGAGCGCAGATTTGGCAGAGTGGTTAGGAAGCTTAAGATGGAGTTTTGGGCTGTTAGCGACGTAGAAGTAATTTTGAGGTGAGTGAGATGAGTGAGGGCGGCGAAGTGGGCAGTGGTGAGCTGCGGAGAGGCAGGTAAGTGTTCGAGGTGGAGAGTGGTGTTTTCATTGTCCTGCTGCAGCGTCACGTTGAGAGCAGCGAGCGCGGCTGATAGCGAGCTCTGAGCCGGCGGTGGACATGCGCGAAGCCGCAGACCAGACACCGCGACAGCGCTCGCAAACCGCGGCATCGCGCTGGAGTCCAACGCTGCCCATCCACCGCAATCCACCTCCAAAGACACGTCTCCATCTACTCTTACATAGACAGCATGCCCTGCAATCCAAGTATGAATCATTATATACTATGAAACAGTTGCCTTCTCACATTTCGAGTACATTTTGTTTATTAAATTAAATCATAAACCTCAATAATAACGTTGGCTGGAGTTGAAGTTACTATTGCTAAGTATAGCAAACTAATAAACGCATTAAATCTCTATCAGCTATCTGGCCGCCATATTACAAGCTTTGCTTAGTTTGGGGTCAGATGGTGTTGTGTGTGAATTGTCCACCAATATTTATTTATTTATTTATCAGTACTAATGGAAACAACCTAGTTGTTCGTAGTGATAGCATTGATTAAATGTATGCTATTCAATTGAGCTAGGTCGTTTGTTAGTGTTCACCCAGTGCCATAAATAAGACGTTAACTGTGCCCAGGCCCAGGACTCAAGCCTTGGAGGATAAGGAATAGAAAAGAATGGGTATCACGTAGTCACTAATTACGTGATACCTTCCGTGATTCTAATTACGTCATTCTCTTCCACTAAGATCTAAACCCAACCTGACACTAATGACCCCTTCCGCTCGCTCTGAAACTTTTTATGGCAAATCCTTCGCTTTTCAGGCTTTAGTTGTGGAATAAACTACCAGTCTGTATTCGGAAATTGAAATTGTTGTAAGTATGTCTTTAAAGATCACGTACAAGAACAAAATAAAAATGTTGACTAACCTCGGATTTGTTATCTATACAACATTCAACTAGTCAAGCTCTTTCATTTGATACCCATATTAAGGGAGTTGTGAAAAAATTAATGTATTTCGCCATTTTGTGGAAGCGGCCATCTTGGATTTGAAATTTGAATCGTTAAATGTATCTAGTAGAATACAAGCCCTTTCATTTGATACCCATATTGAGGTAGGTTGTGAAGAAATATTTTGTCCGCCATTTTGTGGAGGCGGCCATCTTGAATCGATATTAACCAAACATAACTAAGAACATCCGTACGGATATTAACCTTCAAATAAAAAAAACCGCATCGAAATCGGCCCATCCGTTTGAGCTCTACGGTGCCACAGACAGACACACACACAGACAGACAGACAGACAGCCAGACAGACAGGCATCGACGTCAAACTTATAACACCCCTTTTTTTGGTCGGAGTTTAAAAACAGTTTTATTTGTCGAAGCTGTGATTATCTGTAATTTTCTTAATGTATTAAAAATGGCTTGTTTATTATATATACTTTTTTTACTTGCGTTGATCACTTCAAAATTTTAGATTGTTATTCTTTTACTGTTGATTCATATTTATTGTTACCGGTTAGTTATTTGTCTTTTAAGGATATGTATTTTATCTTCTTATCAATTAGTAGTATGCATGTTTATGATTAGTTTTATTTATTAGTGTATCCACCAACCCGCACTGGGCGAGCGTGGTGGATGGCCTTAACTCTCTCCTTGCGAGAGAAGGCCGAGTTCCAGCAGTGGGAACATTTAGTGGGCTGTTGATGATGTTGTTGATTAGTGTATTTTGCTTTTGTATAGCTTAAGTATTTGTTTGTAATATTATTGTAATGTACATTTATCTCGTAGTAATAGTCTTTATTGCGCACCGCGATTTAAGTTCTCCTAGTTTTTTGTCCACCCCAAGGTTGCCTGGAAGAAATCTCTTTCAGAGATAAGGCCGCCAATTGATTCACTGGTTTTATTGTGTATATATTTTTTTACTTTCTGTACCTACTATTTTAAGGTGTGAACAATAAAGTGTTTTCATTCATTCAATCATGCATCACGTAATTAGTTGTAGTTAAATGCGTAATTATAAAAGTACTAGATGTCCGCCTCGGCTTCGCCCGTGGTACATCATACAGCTCTCATCGAGATCCCGAACATATCCAACGATGAAAGAATGACTGAAATCGGTTCATTCATTCCTGAGAATATCGCTTTCAAACAAAAAACCTCTTCAGCCACCTGCAACGCTACCTGTCGGAAATTGGTCGTACCAACTCAGATTTAGAAACAAATTTGATTAGCAAAGGTTTATAATTGAACGACGCAATCTTAGACACATGCTGTCATGTCAAACCACGCTACGAAAACTCTCAAAAAGGAATATTTTTCCCGTTTTTGTTACATTCTTGATTCATGCTCCGCTTCTATTGATAGAAACATTATGTTCTATAGCCTTCCTCGATAAATGGTCTATCCAATAGAAAAATAATCTTTCAAACAAACAAACTCTTCAGCTTTATAACATTAGTATAGACTAGCTGTACCCTGCCAGGATTCGCTGTGGCACATTGTGATGCAAAAATTAGATAAAAACAATTAGTGGTGTGCGGAATCGATTATCATTAATCGATTAATCGATTATCAAGATAATCGTTTGCAATCGATTTTCATTTCGATACAATCGATTATTGGGAGTAAGCCATTTATGTTATGGTAACCCTACATGCAAAGAGAATCCCCGTTTCTAGTATTATGTGTAGTGATGGGTAGTATGCTCTATTGTAGGGGAAATCCCGAATTATATTTTAAGCATTGTTTTACGGTTTTTGCATCCCTGCCACCTCCGTTCCCTCAGAGAGAATTTTCTCTAAAGCAGGTCAGTTGACAAATTTAAGGAGGAACAGCCTACTGCCAAAGCATCTAGATTACATCATTTTTTTAAATGCTAACTGGTCACTGATTGGGAATTGATGTATTTGTTTGATTTTTAATATCTAGTAGTTTCAATTTAAATAAATATGTGATTTGATTCAGTTTTGTTTCATTTTTATAATCTGGAGGTAAGACAGTTTTTAACAATTTTTATTTCGAACTAATAATCGATTAATAATCGATTATCTTGGTTCGCATAATCGATTAATCGATTAGATAAATAATCGAATCGGCACACCATTAAAAACAATCCTTGATGCGGATTGTAAATCATTCTAAAATTTCAGCTCGATAAGGTGCAGAACTTTTTGAGTTTTTGAAGCGTACACAAACCATCATAACGAAATTTATACCTAGACTAGCTGTACCCTGTCATGCTTCGCTGTGGAACATTGTGATGCAAAAAATTAGATTAAAAAAATCCTTGATGCGGATTATATATCATTCTAAAATTTCAGCTCGATCGATGCAGAACTTTTTGAGTATTTGCGTTACACAAACCAACATAAAATTTTTATATATAGCGAAAAATAAATAAATATTGGTGGACAATTCACACACAACACCCCAAACTAAGCAAAGATTGTACTATGGCGGCCAGATAGGTGATATAATATGGTTTTAAATACATCCTTATTATTATTAAATTTATTGGTTTTGAACTATTAATGAATTAAAGATCATTTAATTCATTTTACGTACTATTATTGGTTCTAGTTACATTATAAATGTAATTTTTATTGTTTAATTTAAGTTGACGTGTAAAATGATATTTTATTAATAAAGAATATGAATATTAAACATAGAAACACCCAGACACAACACAACATTTGAATTCATCACACAAATGTTTGCACTGGGGTGGGAATCAAACCCATGATCGTCGACTTCGCAGGCAGAGTTACTACCCACTAAGCAACAATCCAGTCAATATTAAATTATGTCATTTAAAACTTTCTGTTTAGTTGTTTGAGTTTTAGATCATGGCTAAAGTTTACAGTTAAATTATTTTAAAACTAAAATGAAATATACACAACTTTGATTTTCTAAATATTATTTAAACATTATTTCGTGCGGCGAATGATTTACTGTTCCAAATATTTTAAATGTTTGAAAGTGTAATTTCACTTGTAACGTTTGTGTGAATTATTTAGGGAAGAATGGACTTATATTGTGAAAATATTCCAATTATGCCTTATTTTTATATGCTTGCAATAGGTTACACATCTAAGTACAAAATATAGCTAACCAAGTCAAATATGGTTTGGCAATTTGGCAAACAAAATTCAATAACCTAACCTTCGACTGTGAAGTACCGGCCGGTGTTGGCGCCAGCGACGCAGAGAGCGTGGTCACAGCGCAGCTCGGCCAGTGAGGACGCTGACGCTACAGTCTCCAGCGTCATCATCGCACATATTATGACAATAACTCTACTTAGCCGCCGCATCTTGGAGGAATCTGGGAAACATTCATATTTAACAAAATAATCGATATAAGGGTGAAATGGTCAGAGTATTTGAGATAAACCGAAGAGTATGTATTAGTTATGTCAATTAGGTTTTATTTTTATTACAGTGTCGGGACGACAGGGAGAAGTTTGAAGTGTAGTGGTAGCCTGGAGAAGGATTACATCTTTGGCCATTATTCTGCCGCCAAGCAGTAGTGTGCAAACATTACTGTGTAAGAGATAAAATATCTTATATTTCGTGAGGTTTTTTCCTTTTCGACTCTTCATGTTCTAATAGCTACATGTCACATTGTGATATAGGCAGGTATTTTGCTTACCATCAGGCACGCAGGGCTGAACGCCGTGTCACACTGTAATATAAAAAAAAAGACATGACATCTGATGACAAGCAACACGCATGGCTATCCCAGCATGTTATTACCATCAGACACATGTCCTGGTCGTCTCGTCACTCTATGCTATAGAAAAAAATATCATTCAACAATGTGACTATGTGGACTGTTTCTTTGCATTTGCTCCGCATTGCTGCTTAGATCTGCACTGCGCTCGTCTACTTGATAAATAAGATGATTTGTCTATTTACATGCAAACATGTGGATGAGAAAGAAAAAAACGAATTATTTGAATGTTAAGGGAGTATGTACATGTGTGTGTGTGTGTGGAGGGGGACTGAGTTACATTCGACTACAGATGGAGAGAAATGAAAGAAAAGTACATATTCTACCGACCCATATAAGTAGGATAAGAGTAAGCAGGCAACTAGTTCATAGACAACAAAACTGACATAGTAGTGAAAATTAACATTATAATCAGCTCACATTAGACAATATGTAATTGAAACAAGAAATAGAGATAGACTAAAGCCTTGAATAACATACGCAACTTATCGACGCGGAAAAATGATGGTATTGGGAACACTACGGGTGAAACCGTGGGGCGCATTTGCTTAAGGCCGTACCCCGAGCAAATGACCTTGAGTATTTCTTATCTCATCGCACACCGAAAGAGAAGAGAAATACAGTAGGATTCGTCGCTGTTTTACGCTCATTACAATTATTTCTAGTTTTTGTTGTTTCGTTGTGAAGAGATTATCAAAACAATAAATTCATTAAGAAAAAAATATACCATTTTGAAACCAAGATATTGTGAAATTTATTGTATTTTTTACCAGTTGATATTTGCATTCGTTAATGAGTAGATAGCACAGAAAACTGGATAAAAACTTTTACTGGGAGACGCGCCTTAATAATATATATATCTGAATTTTTAAATCAATAATTCCATTAACATAGGTAAAAATTTACGAAACACTTACTGCTAGAAACGCGAGGTGACAACTGCTTGAACTTGAGACCTAAACGAATTATCAAGTTTACTTGTTTAATTTTTTTGTCAACGAATAGATATGAAGACCTATTATCGGCTGCTTATAATTTTTTTATGCCATTATTTTTTGCTTGCTTCTGTCTAAATTTGTATAATAATATGAGTTAACTAACTATCCGTTTCTACAAAGATACTAGTGCCCCGCCCGGCTTCGCATGCGTGCAATGCTTATACTAAATATGAGTACCTACTAATAAAATTCCGGTCCGGCGCCAAGACGTTTCGTTTTACGTAGTCACATAAGTCACAGTTTTTTTGTGATGGATACTTTTTTGGCGCGACGGACGCACGCAATATGTTGATTGATGGAGTGAAACGTGGTTCACAGCAAAGATGGTGACAGCGGTTTCTTTGTCAGCGCCATCAGAATTTAACGAAATTCTCCATAATCCGAATTTTGTGAACATATGTTGTCGAAATTTTACTCAAAATCAATATTTTTTTGATGTTTTGTAATTCATATAAGGTTTCGATTAAGTCTACCGTACCTCTTGACGAAATTATTAACATAGATACTTTCGAACACAAACACCTATCTAATATTTTACTCCCACTTCTGAAAGAAACCTAATTCTCAAATAAATATATACAAATACAAAATACAAATACAAAATATTTATTTTTTACACTATAAAAAAGTTAACAATATGACTCTAGATATGATACATGTGTTCCATTCTACGTACATATGACATATGACAACAACAACAACGTGTATATTTATATTATTTATTATGACAATATTTAATCAGAAACATAACATACTTACACATGTACATTATTGCCCTAATTTGGTAAAAACTATTATTTGTCTCATTTGCATGATGACAACATGACTGGCCTCGTGGCTCTTGGCTTAGTGGGTAGTATTACTACCTGCGAAGCCGAGGGTCGTGGGTTCGGTTCCCACCCAGTGCAAGTATTTATGTGATGAATTTAAATATTTGTGCTGTGCAAATATTTGTGGGTCTTTTTATGTATAATAAGTATGTAGGTATTTAAAAAATATATCAGCTATCTGGCTTCCATAGTACAAGCTTTGCTTAGTTTGGGTACATATAAGAAAATAGTTACTCGTACTTCGTAAGTTTGAGGTCAGATAGTGTTGTGTGTGAAATGTATTTATTACCCCAATATGTTTATTTTTTTTATATCGACATTTTGTAGTGGCGGCCATCTTGGATTTGAATTTTGTCATAGTGTATAGTAATTCAGTCAAGTTCTTTTATTTGATACCCATGTTGAACATATGGCCCACCTTTTTGTGGATGAGGCCGTCTTAAAACATAACTAAGAACCATCGCACGGAAATTAACCTTCAAATAAAAAAACGCATCGAAATTGGTTCATCCGTTTGGGCTCTATGGTGCCACAGAGACACTGACAGACAGACACACAGATATTGACGTCAAACTTATAACACCTCTTTTATGTTCTATATCTTTTATATTCTATTCTATGGTCGGGGTTTAAAAATATTTTATGTTATGCGTCATTTGTAGCGACGGGCATCGTGAACTGATTATATCCAATCATATCTAAGATAAACACTCCTGATCTCCCGACTAATTCACCTTTCAACCAAAAAATCTAACTCGGTTTATCCGTTCAGGATTAATAACCAACAAAAAATACCATGTAAACAATGGTGGCTCAAATGGCGGCATTGTACCTCTGTACTTATGTATATCGATTTCCTCGTAGTAAGATATCTAATATTAATATGATGTTCTATTGCCTAGTAAGATGTACCTCTGATAATTTTAGTTTCAGTTCACTAATCTTCACGAATAAAATGCAAACAAGTCAAGGTTAGCGTTTATCTAAATATAGATACACCTATACCCCTCTATTCTGCGGTTCCAGATTAAGAAGACCTAAGGTCAGTTTCTGAAGTCACAATCAGCCAAATAAGCATGATATAATTATCAAAAAACGTGTAGGAATAATTAATTTGTCTGAGAACACGTGCAATGTTCCGCAAAAATCTTTTAAAAAAGGTAGTACTGACGCATAGAAATAATAATATTAAACGAAATAGTAAAATAATCCTCAACAGACGTAGTGTAGGGTGAAAAAAACCATTTTCGACTAGCGGAGTACTTGCCTTTCCATTTAATTTCCTCACTCTTCAGGTAAAGGCAAGGACTTAAGAGCACATATTCTATAATACCTTTAGAATAACTCAACATAAGAAAGGCAAAATTAAGCGTTGAATAAAAAGTTTCATACAAACTTCCACCCTTATTAAGGGTATATGAGATTTTTTATGAGATGAGATTTCGTAAGCATTGAGTAAAGCCAAAATAATAAGTTATGTAATACAGTTTTTAGGGTTCCGTAGCCAAATGGCAAAATACGGGACCCTTATAGATTCGTCATGTCTGTCCGTCCGTATGTCACAGCCACTTTTCTACGAAACTATGGGTAAGTAGATGTAATCTGTAAACCGCATTAAGATTTTGATACAATAATACAAGAACAAAATTAAAAATTTTGATTAATCCCCGACTACCTCGGATTTGTTATCTGTACAACGTTCTACTAGTCAAGCCTTTTCATTTGATAACCATATTAAGGGAGTTGTGAAAAAAGAAATGTATTACGCCATTTTGTGGAAGCGGCCATCTTGGATTTGAAATTTGTCATAGTGCAAAGTATTCTACTAGTCAAGCCCTTTCGCTTGATACCCATATTGAGGTAGTAGTGAAAAAAATAATATAATTCTCCATTTTGTGGTGGCGGCCATCTTGGATTTGAAATTTGTTATGATGTATAGTATTCTACTAGTATAGTACCCTTTAATTTGATACCCATATTGGGGTAGGTTGTGAAGAAATATTTTGTCCACCATTTTTTTTGTGGAGGCGGCCATTTTGAATCGAAATTAACCAAACATAGCTAAGAACAGCCGCACGGATATTAACTTTCAAATAAAAAAAACGCATCGACATCGGCCCATCCGTTTGAGCTCTACGGTGCCACAGACAGACAGACAGACATCGACGTCAAACTTATAACACCCCTTTTTTTGGTCGGGTCGGGTTTGGAATACTATACACTTTTTAACTTTATATAACAAACTTTTAAATCAACGCAATCTAAAAGGTATCCAATCCAATGACTAATATCAGTCTATTAAATCATATTCCTATGGCCACCATCCAGCTTCATCATCAGATCAGCACCAGGTCATCATAATATTTGTTGCTTAATATGTAATAATAATGTATAATAAATTTGAGTCTATAAAATATTGACCATAAATTAATAACAATATATATTTTAATGAGCATTTTTATTTGTGACAACCCTACTCGTGTCTAGACATTATCGGCGTTTCTCCCAAGATCAAAGGCGATGAACTACTGGTAGTATACTACGCTGATATTAGTTCGGTTCTATACTTTACGAATAAAACGCAAATACCTGCTATAGCTCAATGTTTATCTGAGCAGAGTTAAGCCTATAGCCCCAATCCTAACGTCCCTGATTACAAGAACAAAATTAAAAAATTTGACTAACCCCCGTCTACCTAAGATTTGTTATCTGTACTACATTCTACTAGTCAAGCCCTTTCATTTGATACCCATATTAAGGGAGTTGTGAAAAAAGAAATGTAATTCGCCATTTTGTGATATCGGCCATCTTGGATTTGTAATTTGTCATAGTGCAAAGTATTCTACTAATCAAGCCCTTTCGTTTGATACCCATATTGAGGTAGTAGTGAAAAAAATATATAATTCGCCATTCTGTGGTGGCGGCCATCTTGGATTTGAAATTTGTTATAGTGTATGTACGAATAAAACGAGCAGAGATAAGCCTATAGCCCCAATCCTAACGTCCCTGATTACAAAAACAAAATTAAAAATTTTGACTAACCCCCGTCTACCTAAGATTTGTTATCTGTACTACATTCTACTAGTTAAGCCCTTTCATTTGATACCCATATTGAGGTAGGTTGTGAAGAAATATTTTATCCGCCATTTTGTGGAGGCGGCCATTTTGAATCGATATTAACCAAACATAGCTAAGAACACCCGCACGGTAATTAACTTTAAAATAAAAAAAACGCATCGAAATCGGCCCATCCGTTTGAGCTCTACGGTGCCACAGACAGACACACACACAGACAGACAGACAGACAGACATCGACATCAAACTTGTAACACCCCTTTTTTTGGTCGGGGGTTAAAAAGATCTAAGGTCAGTTCCTGACGTCACAATCAGTCGAAGAGGCATTAGATATACAGTTATGAAACACATATGTTGATCCGGCAAAATCTTTTTAGTTACTGACGCTTTGAAAAGATGATATTACATGAAAATAAGGGGGTGTTTGGGGGAACATATTACCACTTTGGAAGAATGAACTAACACACAGGGCAGACAATTTATATTTTATCGTTAAGTAAACGTGGATACCCACATAAATATTATTATTATAAACATAAATATTAATAATATTTGGAATCACGGTGAGATTATTTCACTTCAAAAATAGTATAAATCATACGTCATCTTGCCACTATTCCACCGCGGCTTAAAATTGCATTATTTTGTCAAATAAAAATCAGTAATAATTAAATCTTATATCTTTTTATCATAAATACAAAATAATCCTTAACAGATACGCATGTCACAAATTTTACAAAAACTAACTACTACTCGTAGGTTGTTCTCCATTCGCTTCTACTTCCATAGTTTCTGTTGAACTTTCTGCTTTAGATTCAGTTTCTGTAGTAACTTCTGCTTCTGTTGATGTTTCTGTTTTAAATTCGGTTTGATCGTCTTCTGTTGGGTTCTCAGCGACCTCGCCGTCCGTTACTTCTGACGCTTTCTTGAATTTATTAACGTCTGTTGACAAAAGTTATTATATTATTTGACCAGCGAGCAACACGGAACGGAGTAGGCATACACATCGTTTCCCCCCTGTCAAAGTACAAGTCCGCGTGGACCATGGAGTTTGACAATATACTGTGGCTGAGGGCGGGGCTAGTGAATGGTGCTTTATTTTTTATGTGTTAGTGATTTGGCTGTGAGAGTATGATCGGCAATGGATCGGTACAGGTACGTTTTGTATGTAATAGTGAGGATTTGCGCTAGTGTGCAACTTTCCCTTCCCGCAAAAAATGACAGAAAGATTTGAGCAACATTTTTTATTCTCTCGCCTGATGGTAAACAATGATGCGGTCTACGATGTGTTTACCAAGAGGAAACCGATTCACTCTCGATTTGAAGACACAAAGATTGTAACTATCGGGAAAACCCCTCTCAGGTAAAGTATTCCACAGCCTTGACGTACTTATCACAAAAGTAGAGTCAAATCTCTTCGTTATATAGTTTAGGGTGACGAAACGAGCAGGACGTGTCTGATGGTAAGTTACATGCCTGCCCATAACAGCCCAGTGAGTGATAGCTATTGGTATATACCGTATTTGGTGTAATCCGCCCCCAGTAGCCGCAGGTAGTGCACGGTGTCCGGGGTGGCGGTGTAGGCACGCAGGGAGTGGACTCCTCGCCACCCCACTAGCGTCAGCTGTAGGGTCGATTCCTGGTCGCGGAACTCAAGGACACAGCTCCCCGTCGCTGGAGAATAAAAAAAATACACTATAACTTTAAGTTACCTGTGTAATACGGTATACAGGGTTACTGGTTCTGCCAGTGTATTCCATTCGCGTCGGCATTTCTTTTATCGAGCGGTAAAGAGTGCACGCGCTCTTGTCACGAAGATTTCGATGTTTTTAGACACAAGGTACATATCACAAATACACTTTTTTATTTTGTATGGGGGATTAATACCCATACGAATTTTTTAAAGTATAGAACAAAAGTTGACATGTCAATAATATTGCATGCATCCTAATATTTGCATGCCGTAAGGTTGATTACGGAGTTCTCAATGTAAACATTTAAGATCTTATTGTAATTACCCATTTTCGCAAATAAAGTTTTATTTTATTTTATGTACTTAAAATATCCTTAAAAGAATGCAGGCTCATTATCAATAACCTTGTAAATAAAAAACTACGTAGAATAGGCATCGGGATTAAAAAAAAAATTCGTCAATCAGTATGTTGTATCTTGCTTCACAAACAGAAAAATAGCGAATATATAGTGCTTAAAGGTTTCCAGTGACGTCACGTCTATATACGATTTTATGTAGATGTGACGTCACAAACCCCTACGGAAGTTTGATGAACTCTAATTTACTCGATTTTCGTCAAATTTGACAAATCAAAAATGTATTCGTAATTTTTCATAACCTACTAGACGAACTAATAATAATGGCATAATTTTGACCCGGTCTTTATCGCAGGATTATTTTGCCCTATTTTTACAAATTCTTCAAAGTAAACATATTTCGCGAAACGTTTTGTTTTACCCAGTGCAGATTTATTTTTAAACTGAGGGTAGTTTTAAATGAATCCTGTGATTTTAATCGCAAAGAAGTTTTCTAACTAGTTTGTACGTATAATTATTTCAAACTATTAATTGGCATAATTTTTAATGTTCCCTACGTGTAATTTTTCGGAACTACTTTCAATAAAAAAATTAAGACTACCCATAAAAAAAAAAACATGTTTTTTTAAAATAAATACCCACCGAAATCTTTGACCAGCTCTTGCGTTTGTTCCGAGAAGAGTTTCACGTCCGGCGGCTGGCTCGGGTTGTCATTTTGTAGGACTAAGATCAGGTCTTCTTTCAGGATGCGCAGGCGCCGCTTCGACCCGATAAACTGGGTGATACTCTGTAGACCTTCCTGAGATAATCTGTGAAATAAACATTTACTTTTATTTAAAGTGGAACTAACAATTTTTATATAAATAAAAATGACCGCCGAAATGTTTGTACAAAACATTCAGGAATCATTAATATCAATTCATAATCAGGAAATTAAATTAACCCTAGTTGGCAAGATGTGTAGTGATTTTTAAGTACAAACAATACCTTGGATGTCAAGTAATGTTTACGGAGAGTGAGAGGAAGAGTGTTAAAAATGTTAGGGTGCGTTACGAGGGGTATAAAAGTTGCATTACATAATACTTGAACGCTCCCCTACCTGAATGCACAGGTCATGTTCTTGTTATCACATCTGACGAAGGTCTTGACCCCCGTGTTGATGATCTTCATGCTGCCTTCGTTCTGCTGCACCACTCGTTTCACGATCGGGGACACCAGGTAGATGTTCTTCTTCTTGCCGACGTGGCACCGCGTCAGGAGGCACTTGGAGTCGAACCCTTGGAGGTCGTAGAACTCTTGTATTGATGGGAATACGTCTTCATCATCTCCTGGAAAAGGGGGATCTAGTTAGGAAATATGTATGAAAAGATAACAAATAGTTCTAGTCAGAACAAAATAGGTACGAAAAGATAATAAATAGTTCTAGTCAGTAGAAAATATAATAATAAATAAACAGTACAGATACAGATTTTTATTAATAAATTCACAAAATTTACACATCAAATAAAAATATTAAAATTGGTACATTGCAAGTACATATATTATGTATTATTTAAACATTTGTCATTCAAGAATAAATTTCTCTATTTTCGAACAAGATCTTATAACTCCATAATCAACATCACGGTATGCAAATATTAAGTTGTCTATAACAATTTGATAACAAACTGTATCTTACCAATTTCACATTATTATTGTTTACAAAACATAATTATACAAAATAATTTGCTCACAAATCTGAACCTTCCTTCCACTCGACACCACCAAAACGACACCATCGGTGGTGTCGTATGGAATCACTAGTCCATACGACACCACCGACTAATAGTGAGGTTATCTACATACAAAGTTGTTGATATGAAAACTCCAATCAAGTTCAAGCAGTTTTATTAATGAGGTATGCCATTTGATAAAGTTTATATTTATCTGTCACTCAAATGGTCATCTTGACATTGTTCATTGCAATTTGCATATTATTGTCTTTCCGTCCGAATATTTTACTTTTTCACAATGGACATGGATACTAATACTGACGACATAAAATACATAAAAACTAATGGCGGAACAGCACATCACTAGGGTGGTGTCGTATGGACTAGAGATTCCATACGACACCACGGATGGTGTCGTTTTGGTGGTGTCGAGTGGAAGGAAGGAATCTGTTACTTCTCTGAATAATCTGAATAATCTAAGTTACGTATTAAATTTAATTACATTACTGGCATTTTCATTTCACATCTATATTTTTCTTATTCTTTGTGATTTTAATAATCTAGGTAATGATTTGGCCTCTTTATGTTCCACTAGCTGCGTGTCACTGATGTTATGTGGCAGGCATGTTGCTTACCATCAGGTACATGTCCTGCTTGTCTCGTCACTTTACACTATATAAAAAAGTATATTAAGATTAATAGTACCTTTAAAGAAGACAAACGGGTCTTCCCTGTATCCGCCCATGCGGCGTCGCTTCTTCGGCGGTTCGGGCTTCGCTTCTTCCTTGTTCTCTTCCCTTTTCTCTTCCTTCTCCCAAGGCAGCGGCGCGGTCTTCTCGAGGACCGCCACGAAGAAGCCGCCCGTGTCTTGATGGTGTGGCAGAATTCTGATACTGGAAATATTTTTGAAGTTAATGTTTTTGTACCCAACTGCAAGAAGGGTTATGTTTTTTGCGGGTATCTTGTATGTTTGTAAATTTCTTTATTCCCACGTATCTTCTAAACGGCTGGATGGATTTTGACAATTAAGATATTGTTAGATTTGTCTCAATCACCCAAGTATCCTTAGGTAGTCTATTGTATCACATAATGTTTTTTACAAACGGTTTTTTTTCAAATTAAAGTTATTTATAGTGTAGAGTGACGAGACGAGCAGGACACGTGCCTGATGGTAAGCAACATGCCTGCCCATAACAGCACAGTGACGGGCAGCTATTGGAACATGAAGAGTCCAAATCATTACCTAGCACTGCACTGCGCTCGTTACCCAGAGATATAAGACGTTTTATCGCTATGCCCTGTAATTTCACAGGCAAAAAAAACTGTGTGTCCTTTATAGAATAGTAAACTATGCATTCGATGTGATGGTGTCATGTGAAGATCTTTAAAGTTGTAGTATTATTATTTGTTGCTATTTAATAAAGAATTATTGTTTGTTTGTTACTGTGCATGAGCAAAAGGTTTATGTGTTGGTACGACCGATTATCGACAGGTGGCGCAGCAACGCACACCGGGTTCTGCCAGTCTTTAGTAAATAAAACGCCCATTTTGATATTTAACAGATTTTTGATATTATCCTATAAATATATTAAATGATAGAAATTTACTATGAGCTAAACCAGGCTATAATCTAACTGTCATATACGTATAAAAAAAGTCGGACGTAATCTCCCTAAAACAAAAACTGTGTCCATCGAGTCGGCCACATAATATGCACGTGTCACATACAGGCTGACACTCCTGTCAGTGGGTCATTCTAGCGACACAGTTTTTGTTTTAGCGAGACTACGTCTACTTTTTTTATACGTCCATGTCTAGCTGTATTTTAAATTTCAGCCAGATCCATTGAGATATTAATATACAAATAATAAAAATGGAACGGATCGCTGTCTGTACATGAAAGATAAATGAGATCATGGCCAATGGTCATGGTCCCGAGTTTACCCGAAGATTTCTTATCATTTCCGAGCGTGACGCTAGAATTCAATTCACAGCCCACGAAAAATCTGTCTGTGACGCGCCAAAAGAAGTTTTCACTTCGAAAAATTATTTGAATTGATTAAATTTGTATGGTAAGGGCTTAAGTGGTACTTGTTTACATAAGACTCACCATCAAAGTGGTATTTGTTTACATAAGACTCACCATCAAAGTGGTATTTGTTTACATAAGACTCACCATCAAAATGGTATTTGTTTACATAAGACTCACCATCAAAGTGGTATTTGTTTACATAAGACTCACCATCTAAGTGGTATTTGTTTACATAAGACTCACCATCAAAGTGGTATTTGTTTACATAAGACTCACCATCAAAGTGGTATTTGTTTACATAAGACTCACCATCAAAGTGGTATTTGTTTACATAAGACTCACCATCAAAATGGTATTTGTTTACATAAGACTCACCATCAAAGTGGTATTTGTTTACATAAGACTCACCATCAAAGTGGTATTTGTTTACATAAGACTCACCATCAAAGTGGTATTTGTTTACATAAGACTCACCATCAAAGTGGTATTTGTTTACATAAGACTCACCATCAAAATGGTATTTGTTTACATAAGACTCACCATCAAAGTGGTATTTGTTTACATAAGACTCACCATCAAAGTGGTATTTGTTTACATAAGACTCACCATCAAAGTGGTATTTGTTTACATAAGACTCACCATCAAAGTGGTATTTGTTTACATCACCAAGACTCACCATCAAAGTGGTATTTGTTTACATAAGACTCACCATCAAAGTGGTATTTGTTTACATAAGACTCACCATCTAAGTGGTATTTGTTTACATAAGACTCACCATCTAAGTGGTATTTGTTTACATAAGACTCAGACCATCAAAGTGGTATTTGTTTACATAAGACTCACCATCTAAGTGGTATTTGTTTACATAAGACTCACCATCTAAGTGGTATTTGTTTACATAAGACTCACCATCAAAGTGGTATTTGTTTACATAAGACTCACCATCTAAGTGGTATTTGTTTACATAAGACTCACCATCTAAGTGGTATTTGTTTACATAAGACTCACCATCTAAGTGGTATTTGTTTACATAAGACTCACCATCAAAGTGGTATTTGTTTACATAAGACTCACCATCAAAGTGGTATTTGTTTACATAAGACTCACCATCAAAGTGGTATTTGTTTACATAAGACTCACCATCAAAGTGGTATTTGTTTACATAAGACTCACCATCAAAGTGGTATTTGTTTACATAAGACTCACCATCAAAGTGGTATTTGTTTACATAAGACTCACCATCTAAGTGGTATTTGTTTACATAAGACTCACCATCTAAGTGGTATTTGTTTACATAAGACTCACCATCAAAGTGGTATTTGTTTACATAAGACTCACCATCTAAGTGGTATTTGTTTACATAAGACTCACCATCTAAGTGGTATTTGTTTACATAAGACTCACCATCAAAGTGGTATTTGTTTACATAAGACTCACCATCAAAGTGGTATTTGTTTACATAAGACTCACCATCTAAGTGGTATTTGTTTACATAAGACTCACCATCTAAGTGGTATTTGTTTACATAAGACTCACCATCTAAGTGGTATTTGTTTACATAAGACTCACCATCAAAGTGGTATTTGTTTACATAAGACTCACCATCTAAGTGGTATTTGTTTACATAAGACTCACCATCCAAGTGGTATTTGTTTACATAAGACTCACCATCAAAGTGGTATTTGTTTACATAAGACTCACCATCTAAGTGGTATTTGTTTACATAAGACTCACCATCTAAGTGGTATTTGTTTACATAAGACTCACCATCAAAGTGGTATTTGTTTACATAAGACTCACCATCTAAGTGGTATTTGTTTACATAAGACTCACCATCCAAGTGGTATTTGTTTACATAAGACTCACCATCAAAGTGGTATTTGTTTACATAAGACTCACCATCAAAGTGGTATTTGTTTACATAAGACTCACCATCTATCTAAGTGGTATTTGTTTACATAAGACTCACCATCTATCTAAGTGGTATTTGCCAGCCTCCTCCGGCTTGGGCGGGAACATCTGCGGTCGGACCACGGTCTGCCACCTCTCGGGCACGTCTTCGTACTTGTCGTAGAACACCATGTCTTTGGACGCGGGTCGCCAGTGGGTCATTCCTGTGAATTATTTTTTGAAATGAACATTTATTTAGCACTTTTGGCGTGTACAAAAATCAAAACGGAACATAGTAATGTTTGCAGATGGTAGTAGAATGCGTACGATAGAAACATAGGGCAAGATAGCTGTCAAGTGTAAAACTCAACGAAAAAATAGGCATGACGAGTCATTTTTGATTTAATGTGCCATCAAAAGGCTACTCAATAACTGAAACACGTGAAATAATTATTTTGTTATCTTAAAAACTATCCATGATAACACCATTTTAAAATCACAATTTTGGACTTTCAAAACCGCTTCTTACAAAAACACTACTAAAGCGTGACGTCACTGTCGGGTATTTTCTATACGTAGCGCGTAAAGTTTGATGGTAGCTATATTAAATATTGCGTTTAGGAAACTAGTTTCATAACAAACAAAAGTCACTAGAAATTGAATGGGTAATACATTATATCATTATATGAATAAAATGGGTCCAATCGTAAATACATTTTCTAATAATTTCTTAAAAGAATGGTCATTTAGATAACTCTTCTAAGCATGGGCATCTAGAAATGCGTTAGGTTCTGAGTCAGCTCAAACATTTCTTTCATTTCCGAGCGTCACGCTGAGCTTCATTCACACGATAAATCTGTGTGTGGTACGCCAAAAGAAGTTCTTCACTTCAAGAATTCTTACCATTGATGAATTTGAGTCCGGGCAGCATGTGAGGAACAGGCACCAGGGTGAGGGAGTCTCCAGCTTCAGCGAGCAGCCGGTGAACCACGGCCTCGTTCTCCACCGGGTTGAAGGAACACGTGGAGTACACCAGCCTCCCACCTTCCGAGAGGAGCTCACACCCTCGCTTGAGGATCCTATACTGGATACTGGAAACAAATATCATAGATAAATATGTACATTTTTTTTTTATAGTATAGAGTGAACAATATTTATTTATACAAGGTTTAATCATGTATTTGTATATTTATCGTATGTTTTGTATATTTAAACAAACAACTAAATACATAATATCAAAAAAATACTAGTTTTTGTTGTCCTCTCTAGCACTGTTTAGTTTTTTATTCATTTCGGCACATCATTCATAGAGCGTTAAAGAGCGCACGCGCTCTTTTTACTAAAACTTCGTTGTTTTTAAACCAACAAGAAAGTGTATTTGACACTTTTTTTATTACAAAAAGACGATTTTTGAAAACATCCCATTAAAAGGATGCAGGATGATTATTAATAACCTGGCCTGGCGAAATAAGCGATGTAACTCTTTTAGGGAACTTGAATCCTGTCTAAGTGTAATAAAACAATAATATAACTGCCAATTGAGTAGTGTTTATTTAAGCGCATGGGTATGCATATATATAGGACTAGATGCCCGCCCCGGCTTCGCCCGTGGTATATTATATAGCACTCATCGGGATCCCGTACATATCCAATGGTGAAAGAATGACTGAAATCGGTTCACTCATTCCTGAGAATATCTATTTCAAACAAAAAACCTCTTCAGCAACCTGCTACGCCACCTGTCGGAAATTGGTCGTACCAACTCAGATTTAGAAAAAAAATTAGCAAAGGTTTATATTCGAGGCACAGATTACTAAAATTCAAAGACGCAATTTTTGACACATGCTGTCATGTGTCATGTCAAAGCACGAAACGTGCGAAAACTCTCAAAAGGGGAATATTTTTTCCCGATTTTGTTACATTCTTGTTTCATGCTCCGCTTCAATTAATAGTAGAGTTATTTTCTATAGCCTAAAGCCTTCCTCGATAAATGGACTATCCAATAGAAAAAGAATCTTTCAATTCGGACCAGTACTTCCCGAGATCCTAGCGTTCAAGCAAACAAACAAACAAACAAACAAACAAACAAACAAACTCTTCAGCTTTATAATATTAGTATAGATTGCCGCCTAACGAATTAGCTACAATACAGGTAATAACACTAGTCAGCTTCCCCTCTCGCTCACGCGCCGTCGTCCGTCCTTCACGCACACATTAAATATACATGCGGGCCGCGCTCGCCTCTCGCCTCGCATTCCTCGTTGACTTCCGCGGTGAGAGCACGTCGCTGCGCGAGCGCGCGGGCGGGCGTGCGCGCGCGATGTTTTGAGGATGACAGTGATGCTACACTCTACTACTAAAGAAAGACTAATACAAATAAAAATATTTTGGAAATTTTTTGAATATAATAACATTGCAGTTCTTCGGCGACTAAGTTCAGGATATTACTATTTATGAGAAAATGTAGAAAAGGTAGAAAAGTTACTATTGTGGTCACTTCACTGGCAGCACTATCAAAATTATTCTATTCATGAGAAAAGCTATTGTGGTGACTATTCTCTCTACTGGCAACAATCATCAGCGTAAACATACCCATGTAGATTGTTCCCGTTGCCCGTGGACCATTTGAGCCAGATGTCTGGGTTCTTCCGCAGGGTGGCGTCGCCCGAACACGGTACGTCGCACAGAATACGGTCGAACTTCAGAGGCGCTGACTTTGTGGGGTCCTGCGACGAAAATATATGAGATATGAAGGCCATAATAGGGATATTAACAATTTTTCAAATATGTATATCAATATTTCGATGAGCAAATTTACAATATTATAACGGTTTTACATAAAAATAAAACCGATATTATGTGCCGAGAACGGAAAACATACAGCATTATATGAAGAAGCAGTATGTATACTTATCTTATTAATCTGTGGTCGACGTCTATACCATAGACAATTAGCTTCATCTTGACGCCACCAGAGGGCGCCGCAAGCGCGCCACCAGCAAGGGCACCCGGCGCGGTGCGATCTTTGGGATTCATAGTCTTCACCAGAAAGCCCTTTCTAGAATGCTGTATGTTTTCCGTTCTCGGCACATAATATCGGTTTTATTTTTATGTAAAACCGTTATATTGATGTGCCTCAGGAAAACATACAGCATTATATGAAGACGTGTTTGTTATCTGCTGGTGTATGTCCAAAATTAACAACGCTATGATGACTGAAACATTTGAATACTTATTAAAATAAAGTGTTCAATAACATTTTGTAATTAGCTAAATTAACAAAGCTAATTTGTGTGTGATGTAAACTTTGAAGAACATGATTAACCATTTATGTTAATTTCGCAGTAAATTAACCTAACATGCTTAATGTGTTAAGATATTTCCATATTTTGCTTAATAATGTCATCAATCGATTGGGTATTTGATCATCCAAAGGCTACTGCTATATCTGGTCCACATCTCCTAGTTGTACGTTCATGGCACTGTCTCACTGGACTGGACATATCCAATTTTTAGTAACAAGATGTTAAGCAACTGCTATAGATAAAATTTATTTGATTTGACTCGAAAGCTATTCTGTTTTTCTCAGATAGGAACTAGAAATATGTGATAAGACACAAATTATTCTCATTTTCCATGTTCATACTGCTATATAGCAATAATACCTATGTATATTTCGGTCTATAATATTTAAAAGGGGTTATTGTTTAAAGAACCGTTCCAAACATATATGTTTTACATACTGTTTTGGAGGACTTGGAAAACAACCAATCTACATAAAGTAACTCTCTAAGACTTCAGGTAGCTGTAGAATTCAGACGATTATCGCTTTCGCAAAATTTTAAAATGTACATAATTATGAAGTTCCATTTTAGTGTGTTGTCTGCAAATAGGCGACATAATATAAGTACATACTATGTGTACTAATTCTGTTTTAAGTGATAAGCTGTTATTTGAAACTAGACTTATCCGTGTTTTAGCTGTCAGCAGTTCTTGAATTTTAATATCAAATTATAATTATTTTGATCAGACTTAAGATATATTATAACATATTTAACGCATATAAGTCCTCGCTCGACCATCGTTTCGTCCGGTGCCGAGTGACAGTAAGGGTTGGCAATGATTCACACTGACCTAGCGTTATTTTATAAACTATTTTTCTGTGAGTTTCTCACTCAGATCTACCCTCATTTTCCCAAAATCTAGGGTTTTATCAATACTCATGAAGATTTCAATGTAATGATACACTCTACAGCGACATTTACCTAGAATCTTTCTAGGTCACGCGTTATCCACCAGGCCGCACCAGCCCGGTGGACCATGGCTTTTGCCGACTCCCAGTGATGGGAACGAGTCAGAAGGCTGGGCTGGTTTCGTATAAATATAATTTGTTTGTTGGCTAGTCGAGAGCCACTACCTTGTACGTCCTTGTTGTACAGTTCGAATGTGCTAATAATAACCAGGAAAGAATACTGGAATTTGGGTTCATCAGAGCTTGTCGAAAGCATTTATAGGCTTTGTTGACGACATTTTGCAATTATTTGTTGCAAATGGATCTTTTGAATCCGTTTATTTATAAAATATGGTGGTTCTTAGTCGCTGTTTTAAATCTCATCCTCAAGCTTAAACTTAAGATACCGTTTACATAACGGTTCTGCTACAATTATTTCATGTTACTGTTCACCGTATCTACTTTCAATTTGGTTTTGGTGTTATCTCGAAATGATAAAAATCTTAAATCTTTTCCATTCATATTTAACCTTATTATTACTTATCAGATTTTATAAAATCGAAGAGCATACGGTTTCTCTCTTCAGAATAGAGACTATACGGCAAGCTGGGCACTCTTTCACAAACTAAATATTAATCAACATTATCGCTCATTGGAATTGAAAACACAACTGCGTAAGACGCGTGTTTTTAAATTATCATGTGTTTTAGGAGTATAAACATCATCAGGGAATGTCAGAAGAATGCAAACGATTCGTGGTCATAGATTCCTTCGTTGTTGTGATAGAGTATTAGTCGTTAAGTAATTATTCGTAGTTAGTATTGCTCATGGTGCTTTGTGTATTGAAACATAATGAGAAGTGGCTCCGCGCCACCACACCATCGCAGTAGGTACTACATCCTTTTGTTAAATCATGTAAGTACAAGTCATACTTGACGAAGCTGTTACTGGTTAAATCTGAGATGGCGGATATTAAAGTCTGCCGTATGGTACCAGAAACAGTAAAATTTAGGCCACCCTTCAATTCCAATTTAAGCAAATCAAATCTAACTTTTGCGTCAGATGTAGGTAGATTCATGTACTTTTCTATAAACGCTGTTATGTGTAGATATATGTGCGCCATAGTTGACCTGCTCCTATTTTCTGTCAATAACCTTCCAGATACATAATGTGAATATACATAGATACCTGCTTTCTCGATCATAGGCATTTCCAGTGTCTCGCGGCTTCCGCAACCTAGAGACGTAACTTGGAACACTGCACCAGAAGGAAGTCGTTCAGTAAAGACTGACACGACCCTTCGAACGCAAGGTCTCCGCGACCAAACGTGTGTTAGTAGTAAGATATGGTGCGGGGACCAGGTCCAAAACAAGTATTGGTCAAATATATTGGACATGAGTATGTTCCAAGTGTCTCATGGCTTCCGCAGCCAAGAAACTTAACTTGGTACTGCACCAGAAGGAAGTCGTTCAGTAAAGACTGACACGACCCTTCGAACGCAAGGTCTCCGCGACCAAGCGTGTGTTAGTGGTAAGATATGGTGCTGGGACCTGGTCAAATGTGAGGTATCAATTGTTCCAAATGATGTCTCGCGGTTTCCGAAATCTAGAGGCTTATTTAAATTTTTATTGCACCAGAAGGAGGTCGTCTTGTAAGATTAGTGCGAAGTGCGACTCTTCGTACGCAAGGTTTCCGCGACCAAGCATGTTATGAAAAATGTGGTGCTAAGGAGAGATCAAAATTTAAATATGTATACGTATTAAAATAAAACATGCCATAAAACATTTGATAATACAATAGAACATCTACTTGAATGATGTATTTCTTATAAATATCTCTGAAATTGGCGACTTGCTTCTCTTCCGCAGAGAAGGTTTGTTTTATAACAGGGACTCCTCCCCTGAATCGATAGTTATCGATGTGATGAGTTGGATGTAGCTGTGAATTTTAAATCTATTGATATGGGTTTATGTGAAATTTTATTCTCCCAAATAGTTATATTGGCACCCAGAGCTCGCCATTGCATATGAAATACTTATTTTTTTTATATTTTTTTGTAGGTATGTAAGAATTTTAAAATGCAATACATTCACGATCGTATTGTATAAAAGATCCAAACTTAGAATATCCTTACATAAATAAATGGTTATGCATGTATGTTTGCAAATTTGTCCACGTTGTAGCGGCTTACTTTATTCGATAGTGCAACTAAATTAAGTGATGGTGTAATTACAATAGTGCAACTGAACTAAGTTTCGTCAAATCTTAGTTAATAATGCGTATAATTATGATATATTCATTTCAACCCCATCGGCACGTCTATGTATTTGTATACGTCTGAACTAGTTCGGTGGACACCGAAGGGTATAAAATTAATTTCGTTTATACCTGTTTTTGATGTTTTAATTAATTTCATAGAATATTATTCAATGTTGATTCCGATTCTGAACAGCCATTTTTCCCTTCTTTTTTGAAAAGTGGGGTTAGATGTTGCCATAATTATATGTAATATTGAGATACTCTTAATAAGTTTAGCTTCCCAGATGTTACTAAGCAGTAACTTATTGGTTACACACCTTATCAAAGTGTATTAGTATTAGTAGGTAGTTGAGACAAGGTTCAAACAATAAATAATTTAAACAAGCCAGTTAAAAACTGGGAGATGCACCTGAAACCCTTAGTTTTTCTTTTTAGCGGACACGCTGCCAAGCGGGTAGGTACATGCTGTAGATTTACTTAGCAATTTAACGTTAGCTGGTCTAATAATTTACATAATAGCCTTCAAAACCTTTTTACGTGTGTCTACCCGCATGTCCAAAGAGTATCGGTCACATACTGTGTTGGTACAAGTGTGTTCCAGCTATCACACGGTTTCCGCAATCTAGAAACGTAATTTGGAACTGCACCAGAAGGAAGTCGTTCAGTAAAGACTGACACGACCCTTCGAACGCAAGGTCTCCGCGACCAGGCGTAAATGATCGAAATGTTTTCGATATATTGGTCAAAACCATACATTAGAGATTAGGCAAAACTCGCACTAGTGAGCCAGCTGCTCACTTTTGATAAAATGCATATAAATGAATGAAGACTGACCTGCATGTATAAGACCTTGATTCTGGAATCGGTCGATCTCACCTTTACCACGCAGAGGATTTACCATTTTCTTCGATGGATGAATTATCCGCTTCACTCACGGCTACTTCGAAAATCTCAATCCGTTGAGATTTCAATAAAATTTCGTGTAATATATAAACACATTTAAAATATTTTCGATAGTTATTAATTGTTAATTAGTGATAATTGAATATTTTTTTCTATAATTTCGACCACTCGTGGCGAAAGTATACAACGCTATGAATCCCAAAGATCGCACCGCGCCGGGTGCCCTTGCTGGTGGCGCGCTTGCGGCGCCCTCTGGTGGCGTCAAGATGAAGCTAATTGTCTATGGTATAGACGTCGACCACAGATTAATAAGATAAGTATACATACTGCTTCTTCATATAATGCTGTATGTTTTCCTGAGGCACATCAATAAAGTAATTATGAATTTTCCCGACATGATGTCACTAACCGCAAAACATTGGTCGCGATTTATGACTGTATGTTCAGTTTATGTGAATCCTTATATTTACTTGAATACAAACAATGAAAATCGTCGTTGCTAAGGTCGCAAACTATAATAAAAATGCAGAGAACTAAACATTATAAGCAGTCTTCGACAGCTTGTTTTGCGATTAGTTACGTAATGAGCCTTTTATGTGTTTTCAGTCACGTGACGACAGATTAGATATGTAAGATTTAAAATCATTACTAAGTTTAACACATAACATTAAATTATAAAAATATGTTTTTAGATATTCGATTAACACAAATCATCATAAACTTAACACTAAACATTAATTTCTGAGTAGTGTTAACATCCCAATTACGCGGATAAAACTGTTAGTTAAAGATAAAAAACATGTAATTACGTGTTCGTCTGGCAGTTGCAACGCGGGCATCACGGCGGAGTCGTGGTTGGTGATGAGTATGCATGGCGAGTTGAGCCGCTTGGCTTGGTGCACCAGCATGTAGCAGCGGCTGTTGTCCACGTCGTTGGCCATCACGAAACCTGGAGACAAGTGTCTAAATAAAAAAAAAAACAATATTCCTAACTTATACATCTTTGCTAGTGAATATATCCATTAATCTAGAGATTATAGCTCGATGTACGATGATTATATAATAGCATCGTATGTGGTTTTAGCGCAATCCTTAGACAATACCCAGAATCCTTCTTCTCCTTTTCCAAGAATTGTGTAAAAAAAAAGATCATTGTAATGACAAAGATCACGGACCCTGGTGTCTGTGGAGTGGCTAACTTAAATATATAAAAAACCAGAATCCTACTAATCCTATGTTTAAAATAAAAAAATAAAATAAATATTGGTGGACAGTTCACACACAACACCATCTGACCCCAAACTAAGCAAAGCTTGTAATATGGCGGCCAGATAGCTGATATTACAACACCCAGACACAGTGCAAATATAAATTCATCACACAAATATTTGTACTGGGTGGGAATCAAACCCACGACACTCAGCTTTGCAGGCAGAGTTACTACCCACTACGCCACGAGGCCGGTCAACGGTTTGGACGTTTGTTGCTCAGTCACGTCATAACGTATGAATGGATCAGGCTGGCATTTTAAACACTGTTAGATTATAGTCTGAAAGAATACACAGGGTACTTTTTAACCTAGTAAAATTACGGGAAAAGTAACTACGCGGGTAGCACCGCCGGGTACTGCTAGTAAATAATAAACCAGACCTCACTCCTACATGCTCCCTGACCGGATCTCGAACCTCGAATCCGGAATGTTTGTCTTTCGAATAACTATAACTTCTAATTAATAATAACTTCGAACATAAATTACCTGTAGGCATTTTATCTTCATCGGCATGGAGGAACTCAATCAGCTGAGCCGTCTTTGAGCCTGGAGCTGCGCACATGTCTAGAACCTGAATAAGTGAATAAGATTAATGAAGTTTAGGTATGATTGTTAAGTAGTCAAGTCTAAGTTTAAGTTCTGTGGTTCAGAAGGTCTTTTTTTCACGATTTAGGTACCGTATAAAATAAATATTAGTGGACATTTCAGACACAATAATATCTGATAAAAATAACTAAATTTTCTCCAAAAACACAGATAAACAAACATCTATTTCAATTAAAAAATTTACTTCAACTGCTTTTGACTCAACAAATTTAAACAAAATTTGGAGAATCAAAAAAAAGATGAAGCGATGCCCGAGCGCCTCCTTTTCACACATCGATTAACGTTTATAAATTAGCAAACTAAAGTAGTTAGTAAACATCTTAAAATAAGATCTAAAATGAAACGGGAGAGCGCGGCGCCCGGGTGCCACTTAGTATGCGGTGCAGGGCTGCATGCATGGTGACTAAAAAAACGAATTAGCTCGTTAAATTACTAAAAAATATTGTGTACGTATTTTTTCTTTTGTTTCAAAACCAAAAAAATTACGAAAATATAGTGCTAAGAAGTTTCGACCGTTTCGACTGACGTCACACGTCTATATACGATTTTTATATAGGCTTGACGTCACAACCCTCCACTCCGGAAGGTTGATCGTCTTTTAATAATTTGATAAAATAAAAATACTTGTACCACATTTTCATAACCTACCCTGATGGACTAATAATAATTAGAATGGTATATTTCGACGTGACAACGTCTAATAAATCGATGAACGCCGGCTGCATGCACGAAAAAGTGTCCCGTTATGTCCCGTTACGCTCATTATACGCTTGCGCCGCATGTATCAATGTTTTGTTATGACATTGTCACGTTAAACTATAGTCGGTAAACCAACCGACTTTACAGAGAACCAATTTTTTGACACAGTTATCGTTCAAGTTAGCCACCCACAGCTCATCCGCCTTAAAGTCTTTGGACTGATTGCAGATCTATAAACAGAAAATGAAAAAAATATGTTATCATTCTTAGTGAGCCATTGTTATTACCTTATGATGCGGCTTGACGTCGAGCACGACGGGCGGTATCATGGAGACGGCCTCCTGCCGCGACACGCCGCCGGCCGCCGTCTCCGCGACCAGGAAGTTGTGCAGCCGGTACAGAGGCTCGTTCCGTCTGATGTCTGTGCGAGACAGCCGGAGCTGCCACGCGAATCCTCCGGGGTACCTGTGGTGGTAATGTTGACAGTGCAATTGTTTATTGAAGTGAAAAATTCTTTTGACGCGCCACAGACAGATTTTACGTGGGCTATGAATTTTATTCTAGCGTCACGCTCGGGTAGGTTAATAAATCTTCGGTAAAACACGGGACCATGGCCATTCGCTATCTAGAAATGTGACAGCATTTTCCATATGCCACCTAGACATTTCTGTCAGCATTTCTAGATAGCCATGCTCATGGGCCACGCCCTCCGGTTTCACCCGCGTAGTTTCTAAAGTGAGCTATCAAATTACGAGTTTTATCTTGTCAGTTCTGAGTTGTATCGACAGTTCCTATGACTGCCAATTTTTTTGTTGCGTTATGGCGAATGCTGATTGTGCGATTATTTATTGCGCTTTTTGTTACACTTATACCTAATTAGCGGCTCGCTCCGGCTTCACCCGGATATTGTCATACATATATCCTATCATATGCAAAATTATCTAAAATCGGTTAAGTGGTTTAGGAGTCCATTGAGGATAAACAACGTGATTATAATGTATAAAGATTTTACAGACCAATCAAGAATTGAATTGTTCAATTTTTGTTAACAAACTTCAAAAATAGAGGAACTTATGAATTTGACAACCAAACTTTTTCTTATGTATCTATGTGATCCTCCTTTTCTTGAGGAGCAGTTTTTAAATTGAAATTGGTAAGTAGTTTCGTTTTCAGTGAAAAATTGTTATTGTTATCACATGTTGTATCCAGGTTTATCATAAATATGGAATCATATTCTGTAAAATACTCCTCTCATGTGTTCCCGAACAGGTCCAAATTGAATATTGTCAAAATATCAAGTTATGCTACCCAATTGACCCATGATGATATTTTTCCAACTAACACCAGCAGCCTTCAGTATATCTTACTGATTAGGTTTGTAAGTCACTTTTCACGCTACTTACTTTAAGTCAAAATATACTACAAGTTAACAAACAGTGCGATGCATGTTCCCATTGTTTTCCCAAATGAAAATTAACAAGTGACCCAATGAAGAGTCAAAAAAGTGACATTGTTAAATTTTGCAGCTTAATGATACTAGCATATATTAAGATTCTCACCATGGCAAGTTGATTGGCTTAATCTCTTCTTCTTCCTCTTTACCCTCAACTTTCAGCTTAACATTCAGGATCTCAGAGAAATACTCGCTTTGTACAATTTTCATCAGAGCAGCAGCCTCACATTTGGAACCGGTGATACGAAATGCAGTGGGGAGGTTTTCTTTAAGTGTCTTCATGAATGTTGTCCATTCTTCTTCTGGACATACTTGTTGAGCCTAAAAAATGTAACATATAACATGTTTAAACACATATTTTAACAAGACCACCAAAAATTTATGCAATGTTTAAGTCGTACCTACTACTTTCTTCTCTTTTAGTTAATTTGGGGTCAGATGGTGTTGTGTGTGAATTGTCCACATGTTTATTATTTATTAAAGTAAATATTCGTCAAAAAGTATTTTTCATACATATGTAGGTACAACAGGTAGGTTACTACCTACCAGGTTGTAACAGGTACTTGTAATTTAAATTTAAAACGCCGACGTTTTATAGGTTAAGTACTTAAAACATAAATTTAAAATTTACCTTGTAATATTCTTCAAAAGCAGCGTTTTCTCTCACAATATCTTCATAATGCTTCCTAACGTCACCCTCAGGCTTAGGTTGAGGGTTTTTCTCCTAAAAACATCAAAGTTAAAGCGTAAACACATGGCAGACAAACTGTGACAGAAAATTACTGTTTTCGAGAATTTTACTTGTTCTTTGCGGTCTCTTTTCCGTTGTGCAAATTTGTTGACATTGCGGTTTCGTTTTCCCATTCTTTTAAGATAGGCACCAAGTGAAACTTTCCTAAAATGAGTGAAATTTAACTTGATGTTTACCAACGCAAACATGTACGGCTACACGACGAATTCAACAAATGAATATGTCAAAGTGTGTTGACAATGGCAGTTCCATTAAAAAAGAGACCATAAATTAAAATTCTCAATGCGTTCAGATTTTATTCAAAAGGTAAAAAGAAAGCTTGAATAAAACTGTTTCTTTCTAACTCACTCTTTTCTACTCACTCACTCAATCTTTATCAAACCTTTTCCATAGCCGGAGACAAACCGAAATCAAGATACATATTTATACATCATTGTAGAGAGATAACTCTCACGATGCCGATTGCCGATGTTCATCGAGCAACTCGATCTTCCGCGCAAGCACGGAAGGGAGTAGCCTTAGCTAAAAAATATTGTTCAAATCTTTCTGTCATTTCTTGCGGGAGGGGAAAGTTGCACACTAGCCCAAAGTCGCACTATTACATACAAAACATACCTCTGTACCGATCTATTGCCGATCATACTCACACAGCCATATAAAAAATAAAGCACCATTCACAAATCTAGCCCCGCCCTCAGTGTACAGTATATTATCAAACTCCATGGTCCATACGGACTTGTAATTTGACAGAGGGGAAACGCTGTGTATGCCCACTCCCTTCCGTTTTCCGTGTGGCTCGCTGCCGATGCATCGGTGCATCGATCGCGATGTTGGAATTTGGAATCTCTTGTTGTATCTCGCTTTACTTAGTCTGTGCTCTTGATCAGCTGGTTTATAGTTGCGTTCAACGTTCAATGCTCATTTTAATTTTAATTTTATCACCCGTGTTCTGTCAAATCCTTGAATTGTTTGTTTTTCGTATTATCTTTTATCTTGCATCTTGAAGTAGTAATTAACACAGAAACGCATTAAGATATAAGTAAGTGTCTAATTGTGGCATCTCACGCATTGCTTTACACGCTACACGCGATCATTGAGCTTAAAAATAAAAGTTCAGTCAACAAGTACAGGTGATTAATTGACATGATTCTCACAAATGAATAGGTTCCGGTAATCATATAGCGGTGATTAGACACTGCTTTCAAAACAATATTTACATTCAAATGTTTGCATTGTACTAACTAAATCAAGATGAGTAAATTAAAAAAAAAATCACAATAAAACTCAACTCCTTACTGTTAAAACTGAATATATATACTTCGACAAAGTACTATAAACAAAATTTTGCACACATTCCAAACATTAGCAAATTTATTCAACTGCTATGTCGTTTTGAACTTTAATGCTTCGAAATAACAGTTAATTGTACAAAATTCTAATATCATCTATTTGTGTAAGACATCATTTTGCAATATTTATCTTTTAAATAATGCTGTTTCATGCCTTATCTTGCACAATAGGTAAATGAATTGCAAATTGTAATTTAAACACAGACTAAATAGGGAGATACTCTAAACAATAGTAACTCTTGAACTAAATAATAGTCTTTTGTGGTAGAGGCACAGAAGAGGTTGTATTATTTGCATTGTGTAATTCCCAAATTAACGGTGGACAAATTTTCGTTTATAAGGTATTGTAGTGAGACAAGCAAGTATTTTGTAATGGTAATTGCAAAGTCTGCTTGTGAAGTTCAAGTGAAACTGGGTAGGTCCCATTTGTTCTATGGAACATGACGTCATAGAACAATTTGAGAAAATATTGGCCTTATTTGTACTATAGAACAGTTTGTAATGTTTGTCTCAAATTGTTCCATAGAACAAATGGGACCTACCCAGTACATAGGTATATAAACTTCTTAAGCAAGTAGTTTCTTTTTTTATAGTGAACTGAACCTGGTATTAACGTCAATGATTAATGTTATTCACGTCTTATAAATCATGGAAGGTTTTGGGAAAAACTGATTCTCATTTTGTTCTATGACATGAAACTCGGGTGAAAAGGTAGTATGTAGTTCCATGGAAAAAATAGGGATGAAAATGTGTCATTTTGTACTATGACGTCATGTTCCATAGAACAAATGGGACCTACCCGTGAAACTATCACACTTTTTGCTAGTTATTCTAGTACAGTGTTCAAATGTGAAGGGCAATATTTCCAATCAAATTACAGAGTTAAGAGTCAAAGTATCTCATTACCCTTGGTGATGTGCAAGGGTCGCAACACAGAAATATCTGAAGAATTTCTCCGGAAACATTGCCGTCAAAACAGTAACATAGTTCTATGTTACTTCTGTAATCAACTACTTAATTCCCACTTGGCCAAATATGTGAACTGGCTTCATCAACAGCCCGCTAAATGTTCCCACTGCTGGGACTCGGGGCCTTCTCTCGCAAGGAGAGAGTTAAGGCCATAATCAACCACTCTGGCTCAGTGCGGATTGGTGGATGACACATGACTTCGAAAGATTCTAGGTACATGTCGGTTTCCTCATGATGTTTTCCTTCACCGTTTTAAGTTAGCGGCATCAATCTCTTGTAATTATAAGACCTTGTTGGTACAGTGTGAATTAATGCTTATCTTTTTTACAGGTCATGATGACTCCACAGAAAGGCTTCCAGTTTGCCATTGACCGAGGAGGTACCTTCACCGATGTTTATGCCCGTTGCCCCAATGGCAAAGTTCGGGTCATGAAGCTACTATCGGTTGACCCACAGAACTATGATGATGCTCCTAGAGAGGCCATACGGAGGATTCTTCAAGAGGTAAGGCAAAGATGATTTTTAAAAAAATTTGATAATCAGCAATTTCTTAAATTATACTTATACTAATATAAATATATGTATATATAAGTACTCATAATTTATTTAATCATACCTAAGGAGTCGTTCAAGTATTATGTAAACACTATAGCGGGGTATGTGTTTTGCTTATTTGTGAAGTATTTGTATTTTTTGCAGGAAACTGGCAATGCTCTGGACAAAGATGGTAAAGTGGACTCATCCCTCATAGAGTCGATAAGGATGGGTACAACTGTCGCCACAAACGCCTTGTTGGAGCGGAAGGGTGCCAAAATGGCGCTAGTCATCAATAAGGGATTCAAAGACCTTCTGTGTATTGGGAACCAGGCTAGGCCACATATATTTCATTTGGTAAGTTTAATATATCTTTACTAATTTTATTCAGGACTAGCAGTCATCCTCAGCTTCGCCCGTGGTACTAAATATACATTAACCCCATAACGCTCAGAAATCATGGACAAGGCGAAACAGTTAAAGAAGTTTTGGATTCGGCCTAGTAGTTCCGGAGGTAAGTGCATTCAAACAAAAACCTCTACAGCTTTGTAATGTTAATATAGATTGTTTTTAATGGTAAGGCTCTAACTGTAACCAAACCAACCCAATTTTCACAAATTAAATGACTATCTTAGTGTCTTCAAATCGAGAGTGAATCGATTTCTTCTATGTAATCACACTCTGTTATGAACCGTGAACATCAGGCGAGATGGCAGTTAAATAGCACCCCATAAAAGTCTTAGGAACTGCCGATAGAAGTTAAAACTTATAACTCAGAATTTGATAGCTTACTTTTCAAACTAAGAGGGTGAAACCGGAGGGCGTGGCCATGAGCATGGCTATCTAGAAATGCGTTATCTTGTCCATGGCACGGCAATGGGTATAGTCCTGAGCTTACACGAAAATTACTTATCATTCCCGAGCGTGACGCTATAATTTTCAGTTCAAAAAATTTTTAAAAACATTTCTTTTGGAAGCATTAATACGGTAAAGTAATGGAATCTAGAAACTGTTGTTCCTGACATATTTATGTATGTTTACAAGTTTACATACTGTAAAATAAGTGAAGTACTAAATTACAATCACCAAAAAAAAAACTCCACCACTGCCCTCTAAAACGTAGGTAGTGGTAGGACTCCTAGCAGAACCCGACTAGGGGAAGGACCACACCTTTGCCAGTTATTCTACTCCCAAGCAGTGATGTGGAAACATTACTGCTTGTTCCGGTTCGAATTGCAATGTTTCCAGAAAAATTACAGGGCTTAGAGATATAACATCTTAGATCTCTGGGTGACGAGCGCAGTGCAGTGCTAGGTAATGACTTGGATGTCCCAATGTCATCATGTTCCTATAGCTATACTTTAGAGAAGCCATTGGCACTCGATGCACAGTCTATGACTAGATCGGGAGCTGATGGGACATACATTTTGTAAAACAAATTGTATGGTGTCGCAGTAAATTTTATTTTAATTTTATTTTTAGCTGCGTGTCACTGTGCTGTTATGTGGCAGGTATGTTTCTTACCATCAAGCACATGTCCTACTCGTCTTGTCACTCTTTATTAAATAGTACCTGGGCGACCGAGCTTTGCTCGGCCGGTTGAATTCCAATCCGGACCTACCATATTTCAACCACCCATCTTCCCGACTTTACCATCGCATTCCAACCTTTATGTAACAGTTTTTCGTTGTCTAAAAACGCGCATAAAACGGCGTTTTTTTTTTAAAATAAAACCTGTTTAGATCGATTTATCGTCCCCGAAACCCTCTGTATACATAATTTCATGAAAATCGTTCGAGCCGTTTCCGAGATTCAGATTCTATATATATTATATATACTTACAAGAATTGCTCGTTTAAAGGTATAGGATAAAAGGTAGTTTAGAAGGGTTAAAAACTTTAGGACTAAATTTAGAATGATTTTGTGTTTCTGAAAATGGCTAATTATTGTACTAAATAGTTATAGAGGTATATAAAAACGTTTTCAGGATATAAAACGACCTGGTATCCTATACACCGACGTGGTAGAAGTGGACTGCCGCGTGATCCCAGCCATAGAAGACCGGTGCCTCCTCGGAAAACAGAAGGCTGGTTGGAGGCAGGTCGTCGGCTCCACCGGCGAGAATTCGCTCGTCATGAAGGAACTGGACGAGGACGCCGTGAGGAGAGACCTGAAGAAGCTGAGAGAGAAAGGGATAGAGAGTATTGCTGTTGTCCTCGCACATAGCTATACGTTTTTTGAACATGAGCTGAGGATTGGGAAGATTGCCGAGAGCTTGGGTGAGTTTTATACCCTCTACACACGAGCCCTAAAATCAGAGGAAATTACGTAAAACTAGTAGGTACTCCTCCCCACTACTTTTACGTAATTTCCTCTGATTTCAGGGTTCGTGTGCAGAGGGTTTCATGAACCACACTTCGTACTAATTTTACCTTATGGCTGGTTTACACAGTGCGAGCTAGCGTACGAGTAAGCCTTCCGAGTAGCTGCACTGCAGTTACTCGCACTGTTTGGACGTCACTTACGAGTAACTCGTACGTGCGAGTTGGTCAGTAGCTCGCATCCGAGTTACTTCAACATTTTTTGTTTTCACTCGCCTGCTCGCCCGGCAGCAACTCGCACATGACAGCGGCTCGTGCGTCGCTCGCATCGTTTGGACGCGTTCGGCAGTAGCTCGCCAGTGCCAGCCGGACAGTTGTGAGTGGAAGCCGTGTTTTTTTGTGTGCTACGCCTATGTACTAAATCGAGATCGAAATATGGGTACGGATAGATGGTCTTCTGACAATAATATTTCATTCATGAAACTCTACAGAGAACAAGAAAACCTATGGAATTGTTTCGAAAAAAAACTATCGAAATAGAGACATGAGAAAAGAATCTTTGGAACATATCGCAAAAGAAATGCACCTAGGTAACACCGGTGAGGTAACCAAGAAAATAAAAAATTTACGGTCCACCTACAATCAAGAAGTGAGTAAAATCGAAAAAAGCAAGAAGAGTGGCGCTGGCGCAGACGATGTGTACAAACCATCCAAAATGGTTTGATGTAATGGATTATATAATGAAAACAATTAATTTAAAAGAAAAGAAAACAACATTCAATCTGGTGAGTGCCTAATTCTTTATTTCACTGATAAATTTAGTTGGTTACATTTCTAGATATTAAATCATACGACTTTGCCAGGAGACAGCACCGTCATTACAGAAGTAATTTTTATATTTTTTCTCTCAATTTTTCGGCAACTGCTTTTGATCTGTTATTTGTTCGCGATCGGGCGATACTCGGTAATGCATTTATTTCTGATCTCCACGTTCCAAGGTTGACAGTGAAATTTGTAATATCTTCATAATCTACACTACCAGGAGGATTGTAGGTGTGTGGTGAAGATTTCCGTAACCAGTTGTGCAGTACGCATGTAGTTCGAATAATTTTTATTGTGGTCTCCTCTTGCAACTGGATAGGTTTTCCCAAAACGCGAAAGCGAGATGCTAAAATACCGAATCCATTTTCTACTATGCGTCTTGCCCTAGAGAATCTGTAATTGTAAGTTTTTTCAGCTATCGTAGTCTCATTGGGATAGCGTTTCAATAAGTGCGTCTTAAGAGGAAAAGCATCATCTCCCACTACAATACCGCCTTTTGGCAATAATGTGCCATTTTCCAACACTGGATACAATGAGGAAGCTTGGAAAACACCACAGTCAGAATTTCGCCCATATGAGCCTATGTCCACATATTTAAAGCAGTAGTCATGATCCACGATCGCTAGGAGCACCAAGCTGTTAGTTCCTTTATAATTGTAGTATTCACTACCACAATTGGGCGGAGCTTGAATCACCACATGTTTGCCATCGATGGCTCCACAACATCCTGGAAAGTTCCACCTGTGGTGAAATCCTACTTGTACGTCTTCCCATTCCTTTCTGCTTGGTACCTGAAAAATATAATATTAATTTTATATTCCAATTGCAGAAAGACAACACACCGGCGGATTTGAAAAAATGCTGTTAGTCAAGACATGGCGGATAACACTGATGATATAACGGGTGATAAAACTCTTGATAAATCTGATGATAGATCAATCTACTCCAGTGACAGCACATTGACAAAGAAAAAAAACCCGGGTAAAGCTAAAAAATCACATAATACTGCCCAAGAAATGAGCGGAATTACAGCAGCTATTGATGAGCTGAAACAACTAAACAGTACTATAGAATCTTCCAGCTCTTCTAGACAAGAAGACGAGTATGATATTGTTGGAAAACATGTCGCTATTCAATTGAGGCAGCTCCCATTACTAGATTTTTTAGATGCCAAAGATGAAATTCAACAAGTACTTTCACGATACCGAAAAAGAGCTATATACGCTCGGAACGCATCTGCCCTTTCCTCATACAGTGCTTCGTCACCACAGTCCTACATAGCGTCACCATCATCAGGACCCAGTGTGTCCTTCCCAGGCACAACTTATCAGCCTACAGAAACAGTTTTGGTGCATCAGCCACTTCAATCAGTTGATCACCAATCATCACATTCATCATACGAGGCAGCCAATTTAGAAACGGTTTCTGCGCAGCAGCCAGTTCAACCAGGACAATTATTTGACTTTAATGATCCAATAGTCAAAGCGATGATAAATGCTAATGTAAACAACATGCAATAATGTTTTAGTTAAGGTTTAATTTGTTTTTGAAAAATAAATGAATGAGTCACACGTCATGTATTATTGTGTTAATAAAATTAACTTTTACTTACTTGAAAATATTCGTCCAAAGCTTCAGAAATAGCGTCACAAACTTCTGGTATAAATTTTGATATAGAAGCTTTAGATATCCTGAAAAATACTGATAGCAGTCTGAATGACATTCCTGAGCTTAGGAAACACAGAGTTGCTTCCAACTTCACCCTTGCTGCTATGGCATCTCTCATCAATGTGTCTTAACGTTCTATTTTTGTTTTTATCAAATTTAAAAGTCTTTCGACTTGTTCAGGTGTCACTCTCATCACTGCTTTATATTCTCGGGGATCTTCATGGTAAAGCTCGTTGAGAATCATACGTGTTGCCCCTAAAGATCTTCTAGCCATCCATTCTCTAATCCAAATCCTTTTCTTACGCTCTTTTTTCTTATATTGGCTATGGTTATAGATATTTTCCAATTCCTGACATAAAATTGTTGTCATAGAGCGTATCACCGTTTTTTTTATTAAAACAAGTTCACTCGACATCGCGACTTGACTCGGACTGAGCAGTAGCTAGGTGTGGTGTAGACAGCAAAGGCGAGCCGAGCTACTGGCGTACGAGTAGACAAACCGAGTAGCTGTCTACTGGCCAGGCAGCAGCTCGCACTGTGTAAACCAGCCATTACTCGTATCTTAATAATAATATTATTATTAGGATCTTTGTTGCTAGATCTAATGATCGTAGCTCAATAAGGCGACATCGTTTTATGGTTGATGTTCCAAAGCCACGAACGAAGAGATTTGACTCTACTTTTGTGATAAGAACGTCTAGGCTGTGGAATACGTTGCCTGAGTGGGTTTTCCCCGATGGTTACAATTTTTGTGTCTTCAAATCGAGAGTGAATGGGTTTCGTCTAGGTAAACACGCTTCATCGTAGACCGCATCGTCGCTTAACATCAGGCGACATGGCGGTCAAGTGTAAACCTATAAAAGTTTAAGAAAAAATCACGTTGGAACGTCTGAACATGCTCTCTTGACTCTCTCTCTCTCTCTCTTTCTGGACATCGTCTCTAAACTCTCTAAACGGATTGGGTTGAAATATTGAACATAGATTGTTGTCTAGAATAGAACAAAGACTTAGATTTTGTAACAATAAAATAACTAAAACGTTGACGTGTAAATTTAAGTTAACATTGACGTGTAAATTGTACATTTATCAATAAAGAACTATGACTTTGACTTTGGAACGGGAACTGCACCGGTTAAACGGCATTAGTTAGTGGCATTACGCATATGACATCGAAAAGCCAGTGGTGCGCGTGGGATTTCAACCAGTTGTTCTGGATCGGTAGTTGCCCTTCTCCCGACTAGACCAGCCGTAACTTTCCAGACTTCACTTTTTCCAGACTATAACCTAACTTTATTTTAAATTTCAACCCGGTCCGTTCTGAAGTCTCGACGTAATCGAGCAAGAAACATCCAAACTTTGACACTTATAATATTAATAGGATTTAAAACAGCAAAATTTTTGTAAAACTTTAGTAATTTAAAGTACAGCGTGTTTAAACTTTTCTTATATCGTTCTTCATCCCCAAATTCCAGGTTTCACTCAAGTGTCTCTGTCGCACGCGGTGACGTCAATGGTCCGCATGGTAGGCCGTGGTCTGACCGCCGCGGCGGACGCGTACCTCACGCCGCACATACGAGCGTACGTCAGCGGGTTCGCTGCGGGCTTTTCTGGCGGACTGAAGAACTCCAACGTTCTGTTTATGCAGAGCGATGGCGGACTTACTCCTATGAATTTGTAAGTAACCTACTATCATTATTTATTATCTATACATTATTTTTTATTTTGTATAGATCATTGTTCATAGGTATATTATAATGTACATTTTATCCATGTCAGTGTGGTGATTTTTAAAGTGTCAACACAAAAGTAATATTAGCTAACTATCTAGATGACGTAGACGATCTTTCACAAAAAAAAATAATTCAGTTGGTTTTGTTTTCTCGGAGTAATTTTTTTTTACGTATCTGTTCTGACTGATTTTATGTACGTTTAAATCTTTGGTTGTTTATTGCAGATTTGGAATCTGTTTAAACAGATTTGGAACACATATAGGTTATAGTTTGGAACAACATATTAGCATATAGACTATTTGTTATTACGGGAAATAGGAATTACGAAAACTACAAGAACGAACACTACTAATACAATTATTTTTTATCAACAAATTTGTATTTTTTTCCAAAAAAATAAAAATTATTTTTGTCGCCAGATTCAACGGTTCCCGCGCCATTTTGTCCGGGCCGGCGGGCGGCGTCGTTGGTTACGCCATGACGTCATACCAGAAGGAAACTGGTCTGCCTGTTATTGGTAAGCATCTTTTTTTTAAACTATAATAGTTTCACACTTGACCGCCATCTCGCCTGATGTTAAGCGATGATGCGATCTACGATGGAGCGTGCTTACCTAGAAGAAACCGATTCACTCTTGATTTGAAGACACCAAGGTTGTAACTATCGGGGAAACCCCACTCAAGCAACGCATTCCACAACCTAGACGTTCTTATCACAAACGCGGAGTCAAATCTCTTCGTTCGTGTTTTTGGAATATCAACTTTTTCGTGCATGCAGCCTGGAATAAAAATTAGAATTGACGTTTTTGAAATAAATACGTATTAAATCAGCTATCTGGCTCCCATATTACAAAGATTTTCTTAGTTTGGGGCTAAATGGTGCTATGTGTGAGATGTCCACCAATATATGAACCAGTCATAATCTCAATTGTGAATGTAACAGATTGAGTAGCATCATCATCATCATCATCAACAGCCCACTAAATGTTCCCACTGCTGGGATTCGGGCCTTCTCTCGCAAGAAGAGAATTAATGTCATAACCCATCACGATAGCCCAGTGCGGGTTGGCGGATGACACAAACAGGTTCTAGGTACATGTCGGTTTCCTCACGATGTTTTCCTTCACCGTTTTCTAACTTAGCGGCATGTATGTTGCGGTATGTATGAGTTTAGCATGTATGTAGGACTCCTAGCAGCTCTCCAGGCGAACGCCTGGGAAGTACCACACCTTTGCCAGTTATTCTACCGCCAAACAGTAATGTGAAAACATTACTGTGTTCCGGTTTGAAGGGCAATGTTTCCAGAGAAATTACAGGGTATACTATCTTACTCCTCTGGGTGATGAGCGCAGTGCAGTGCTAGGTAATGATTTGGACTCTTCATGCTCCAATAGCTGCTTGTCACTGTGCTGTTATGTGGCAGGCATGTTGCTTACCATCAGGCACATGTTCAGCTCATCTCGTCATTTTTTTATTTAAAAATTAAAATATGTAATATTAAATGTAAATTGTTTCAGGTTTCGACATGGGCGGTACGTCGACGGATGTGTCTCGGTACGCGGGCGCGTTAGAACACGTCCACGAGGCTACCACCGCGGGAGTCACCATTCAGGCACCTCAGCTAGGTCTGTATTCAGAAAAGCAAAAGCTTTTTTGTGTGTAAACTTCTTTTGACGCGTCACAGACAAATTTTTCGTGCGCTGTGAATTGAATTCTAGCGTCACGCTCGGGAATGATAAGAAATCTTCGGGTAAAGTCGGGACAATTACCATTGGCCGTCTAGAAATGAGCCCGCATCTCCCATTGACCACCTAGAAATCAAAATCTCCGGTTTCACCCGCGTAATTTCCAAAGTGAGCCATCAAATCCTGAGTTATAAGTTTACACTTCTATCGGCAGTTCATATGACTGCCAATTTTTTTGTGTACTTATGATTGGACCAGTTGGGAGAATGGTGACTACTAATCTGTAGCGCTGGTTTGAATCCCACTCGCGCCACTGTCTTTTCAAAGTTAAAGTGAAAGAAAACATCGTGAGGAAACCGACATGTACCTAGAATCTTTCTAGGCCATGTGTCATTCACCAACTCGTACTAGGCCAGCGTGGTGGGTTATGGCCTTGACTCTATCCTTGCGAGAGAAAAAGCCCCGAGTCCCAACCGAGTGGGAACATTTATTTATTGGTCTGCTCGTGCTTATGCTGCTAGTTTTAGAATAAATATTTCCGATATAAATCGATTCACTCTAAGTTGGAATACCACTATGTCTCAGATATATACCAATTCACTCTCGATTTAAAACCCCATGTTTCAGATATAATCCGATTCACTAACAAGAACAAAATTTAAAGTTTTGACTAACCCCCGACTACCTCGGATTTGTAATCTCTACAACATTTTACTAGTCAAGCCCTTTCATTTGATTCCCATATTAAGGGAGTTGTGAAAAAAGAAATGTACTTCGCCAATTTTTGGTAGCGGCCATCTTGGATTTGAAATTTGTCATAGTGCAAAGTATTCTAGTCAAGCCCTTTCGTTTGATACCCATATCGAGGAAGTAGTGAAAAAAATAATATAATTCGCCATTTTGTGGTGGCGGCCATCTTGGGTTTGATTTTTTAATGTGTATAGTATTCTACTAGTCAAGCCCTTTCATTTGATACTCATATTGAGGTAAGTTTTGAAGAAATATTTTGTCCGCCAGTTTGTGGAGGCGGCCATTTTGAATCGATATTAACCAAACATAGCTAAGAACACCCGCACGGATATTAACTTTCAAATAAAAAAAACCGCATCGAAATCGGCCCTTCCGTTTGAGCTCTACGGTGCCACAGACAGACACACACACACACACACACACACACACAGACAGACAGACTGACAGACAGACAGACAGATTGACAGACAGACAGACATCGACGTCAAACTTATAACACCCCTTTTTTGGTCGGGGGTTAAAAATGGAAACCACCATGTCTCAGTTATGAACCGATTCACTCTAAACTAGAAAATACCATGTTTCAGATATAAACCGACTCACTCAAACTAGAAAACACCATGTTTCAGATATAAACCAATTCACTCTCGACTTGAAACCCCATGTTTCAGATATAAACCGATTCAACCTAAACTGGAAACACCAAGTTCCTGATATACATTGATTCACTCTAAACTGGAAAACACCATGATTCACTCTAAACTGGAAACCCCCATGTTTCAGATATAAACACGGTGGCGGCGGGTGGAGGCTCGGTGCTCTCGTTCCGGTCGGGGCTCCTCGCGGCCGGCCCCGAGTCCTGCGGGGCGGAGCCCGGGCCTGCCTGCTACAGGAAGGGCGGAGCGCTAGCCGTCACCGACGCTAACCTGCTACTTGGTAATGTAATATATTAGTTAGCCAGTTTTTTTTTGAAGTGAAACTTCTTTTTTAAACACTTTTCGGGTGAACAAAAATCTCCACGATTTTTGTTCTCGCATAGTTGTCGCCAAACTACGAGTATTTTCGATTTGGGTGATCGAAAATCATGGAAGTAGTGTCATAACCCAGTAAGTAAATAAGTGTCATAACGGTAACTTAACGATTTCTGGTAAAGGACAATACCGTGAGAAAACCATCATGTTCCAAAAACCTTTTGAGGTCATGGGTCATTCATCAACCTGCACTGGGCCAGCGTGGATATCAGTTTATTGTTAATTTTGTAAATGATGAAATTTTGTGACCATTAACCGAAATAAAATCTATCCTAGTATGAAAACTAACGTGGTTATTACACATTTCAAATAAATACACGGGTAAAGCACACGGGGACATTGATTGCGACGTCAGGGCACGCATCTCAGCAGCCTGGGCTAAATGGCGTGAGGTAACTGGTGTCATCTGTGGCCCCAAAATGCCGGTTAAGTTAAAAGGACAGGTCTATAAATCCATCATTAGGCCTGTTCTTTTGTATGGCAGTGAAGCGTGGCCGTTGAACGACATAAGCAAGAGCTGCGTGTCACGGAGATGAATATGCTGCGTTGGATGAGTGGAGTGACTTTTTTAGGACTCTTGGCAGAGTCCGCCTGGGGAAGTACCACACCTTTGCCAGTTATTCTACCGCCAAGCAGTAATGTGCAAACATTACTGTGTTCCGGTTTGAAGGGCAATGTTTCCAGAGAAATTACAGGGCTTAGAGATATAAGATCTTAGATCTCTGGGTGACGAGCGCAGTGCAGTGCTAGGTAATGATTTGGACTCTTCATGTTCCAATAGCTGCGTGTCACTGTGCTGTTATGTGTCAGGCATGTTGCTTACCACCAGGCACATGTCCTGATCGTCTCGTCACTCTTTATTTTAAAAAAAAAAAAAAAAAAAAAACGTGGAAGGACCGCATCAGGAACACTCTTATCCGCGGAAGCCTTCATGTTCGTGACATAGCAGACAAAATGCAAGAGAGTCGCTTGCGCTGGTACGGCCACGTTTTACGTAGACCGGCAAGCCACGTGGTAAAAAAATGTCTGGCCATGCCGCCTCCGCCGGGACCCGGTAGAAGAGGAAGGCCCAGGAGAGGCTGGCTTGACGTCGTAAGGGATGATATGCGTGCCAATGCTCTCACAGTGAAGGATGCCGAAGACCGTGCGAAGTGGAAAAGTAAAAGTAGGAAAGCGGACCCTGGGCTCCGAAGCGAAAGCTTGGGATGTAACCGGGATTTAACGCTAGGATGATGATGACACAGGTAAAGCACACATTTTAAATAAGTACACGCAGGTCGTCTAGCAGCTGCCCGCAGTGCTAAACGAGCAGCGAACACGCGCGCGCACTCTCCTTGAAAAAGATCGCCGGACGCGATCGAAACTTGAGTCGGACTGCACTGACTATATTAAACGTGAGTTACCCGTGTATTTGTTTAAAATCTATCCTATTTCTCAAGTTTTTCAGTTGGTCCAAATCAATATTTTTTCCCCAGACACTTTTTGAACAACCGTCATGGCTCTGGATTTTTTAATTACATAGGTACATAGGATAAAACAAAGACACTTCCTGCGTCTGTCTATCCCTATGTAGGCATGGATCTTTAAACTATGATACAGATTTTGATGTGTTTTTTAAATAGATGTGATTCAAGAGAAAGGTTTACATGTAGAGATTTACTACGATAATATGACCCGCCCCTCCAGAATTCAAAACGTTTGAAAGTATTTGTGAAACTATATACAACGCACCACCACGCATGTGTGCGTACTGCTACTGCAGACGAATAATTACAACTACATACAAACTCATTCGTAAGGATGTGACTACACACATTAAAACAGAAATTTGGAGGGGCGGGTCATGTTATCGTAGTAAATCTCTGTGTGTTTTGTAGTGGTAGAAGTCCTAGCAGAGTCCGCCTGAGGAAGTACCACACCTTTGCCAGTTATTCTACCGCCAAACAGTTATGTGAAAACATTACTGTGTTCCGGTTTGAAGGGCAATGTTTCCAAAGAAATTGCAGGGCTTAGAGGTATAACATCTTAGATCTCTGGGTGACGAGCGCAGTGCAGTGCTAGGTAATGATTTGGACGCTTCATGTTCCAATAGCTGCGTGTCACTGTTCTGTTATGTGGCAGGCATATTGCTTACCATCAGGCACATGAACTGCTCGTCTCGTCACTTCCTATTTAAAAAAAAAAGGCGCATTGTATATTTAATAATAGAGAAATTTAATAATTGTCATAAATAAACACATTTTTGTGCTTTACCTTGCTAACGCTAACTGAATCCTACGAGATCGAAATAATGTACTGCAGTATTGTACCCCATAAGGTCTATAAAAAGTCCACGATGGTATTTGTCTACATAATTATGTACTACCTATTAGATATTTTGAATTCTTACAAGTTGATAACATTATTCATCAAGTTATTATGTTGTGATAAAAAAGCTAAATTTAAATAGTGGAACAAATATTTCCTTCTCTTGTACTCTTATTCCTTACCTATTATTTTATTTTTGTACTAAAATAGATAACAAATCGATTTGTTATCAAGATGGCCTTACAACAGAATGATTGTAAGCATTTCAATCTTTGACGTAATTTTATTATAAGAATCATATTTACCTATGTATCAACTGTATTTTAATTTCAACGCTATTGTCAAGTCTTCGGTAGTATAGTGGTCAGTATCCCCGCCTGTCACGCGGGAGACCGGGGTTCGATTCCCCGCCGGAGAGAATCCTTTTTGCACTGAAATATTTTTAAGGCGACGTGTTTATCGCTCACATTTTTAATTTTTGAAGTGAAATCTTCTTTTGACGCACCAGACACAGATTTTTCGTGGGCTGTGAATAATGCTCATCGTCACGCTCGTAAATGAAAGATATGTTCGGATGAACTCGGAGAACCTAACGCATTTCTAGATGGTCATGCCGTACTTTAAAGATTTATTCCAGACTAGTATCGCCCTCCGGTTTCAACCGCGTAGATTTCACAGTGAGCTATATCAAATTCTGAGTCAAAAGTTTTAACTTGTATCAGCAGTCCCTATGACTGCCGATTTGTTTTTTTTTACATCAAGGGCTGGACAAGTAAGGTATGCGCTGGATGTCAAGCAACACGCCTGCTCATAACAGCACAGTGTTATTCGTACACAGCTATGTGAACATGAAGAGTCCAGATCACTGCCAGTCACTGCTAGCGAGCCAGCACTGCAATCATCCAAAGATATAACTCGTTACTACAGATGTTAACGAATGATGCGGTCTACGATGAGGCGTCCTTAGGTACCGAAAAGAAATCGTAACTTTTTTTTTTAACTTTTTAGATTTACACTTGACAGCCATCTCGCCTGATGTTAAACGATGATGCGGTCTACGATGGATCGTGTTTACCTAGAAGAAACCGATTCACTCTCGATTTGAAAACACAAAGATTGTAACTATCGAGAAAAACCCACTCAGGCAACATATTCCACAGCCTTGACGTTCTTATCACAAAAGTAGAGTCTAATCTCGTCGTTCGTGTCTTTGGAACATCAACCATAAAACGATGTCGCTTTTTCGAGATACGAGCATTCCGTTAGAAAAAGGGCAAGGTGGTATTAGATCATGCAAATCAGTCGCACACTCTCCGAAGTGTGTCCGATAAAAAAACCGATAACCTAGCAATTTAATAAATAACTCGAATAAATATCCTACTAATATTAGAAATATCCATGTTGTTGGTTAATCACGTAACGTCTGAACACATCCGATTGAAATTTAGAAACAAAGATTTATAATGTCGACTCATTTTTTAATTTAATATGCCATCAAAAGGCTACTCAATAACTAAAACATAGGTGAAAGAATTACTGTGTTATCATCCAAAGTTCCCGAGATATCACGATTTTAAAATCACAATTTTGGACTCTCCCAAAAACGCTTCATACAATTCACTACAGAAACGTGACGTCACACTGTCGTATTTTCTATGCGTCGCAAGTATAGTTTGTATGATAACTGTATTAAATATTGCGTTTAGGAAACTGGTTTCATAACAAAAGTAACTTGAAATTGAATGAGTTATTCAATGGTAAATACATTTTCTAATAATTTCGTACTTTTAAAATGGACTTGTCCACCCATCTTTGAATGATCATAAAGTAAGTTAAACTAAAAAATACCAAAATTAAAATTGGTACATATTTTATTCTATTTAAATACTGTCATTATATCAAATAATTTAATATAATTGCAGGAACTGTCGGCACGCCCATTACACATAGGCTTTTTATCCCGGGGAAATAACGGGAACTAAGCGAGTAAAACCGCGGGGCGTTGGTACTACTGAATTTAGAAACGGGTAAACTGAGTGATTTGTTGTTGGTGTTGCCAGGTCGTCTGCTTCCCGAATACTTCCCGAAGATATTCGGCCCGAATGAGAACGAACCGCTCGACAAGATGGCGACGATCGCAGCCTTCAACAAAATGACAGACGAGATCAACGGGTTCCTCAAGCAAAGTGGCGGGAAAGAGGTATGAGATATTTTGTGGTAAGACTCTTAACGTTGCAGAACCCACCTGGGGAAGTACCACACCTTTGCCAGTTATTCTACCCCAAAGTGGTTATGTGCAAACATCGCCGAGTTCCGGTTTGAAAGGCAAAGTTTCCAGAGTAAGCACAGGGCATAGAATAGATAAATAACGTTTAATTATATGCTTAGCTTGCTCATTTCAAGTTACATAGCCAACTAGTGCCGAAAGTCTCCAAACTGTTAAAATGGCGTCGGCAAACAACAGATTTGATGTTTTTTTTTTAATAACCTAACGTTATACTTTAAGATATTAGTTAAATTTGTTGTTTATTTTTCTACATTGACCTAACATAGCTACATTTTAAAGTATTAAATAAAGAGTTTCTTGTGTAAGATGTTTCCTTTTTTAACCCCCGACCAAAAAAAGGGGTGTTATAACTTTGATGTCGATGTCTGTCTGTCTGTCTGTCTGTCTGTCTGTGTGTGTGTCTGTCTGTAGAGCTCAAACGGATGGGCCGATTTCGATGCGTTTTTTTTATTTGAAGGTGAATATCCGTGCGGGTTTTCTTAGCTATGTTTGGTTAATAGCGATTCAAAATGGCCGCCTCCACAAAATGGCGGACAAAATATTTGTTCACAACTTACGTCAATATGGGTATCAAATAAAAGGGCTTGACTAGTAGAATACTTTGCACTATGACAAATTTCAAATCCAAGATGGCCGCTACCAAAAAATGGCGAAATACATTTATTTCTTTTTTCACAACTCCCTTAATATGGGCATTAAATGAAAGGGCTTTACTAGTAGAATGTTGTACAGATTACAAATCGTATAATAGTCGGGGGTTAGTCAAAATTTTTTATTTTGTTCTTGTTGAAGTGAAAACTGGTATTGGTGCACTACAGACATATTTTTCGTGGGCTATGAATTGAGCTTAAGCGTCACGTTTGTAAATTAAAGATATCTTTGGGTAAAGTCGGGACCATAGCCATGGTCATGACCAAGCCCTCCGGCTTCTCCCGCGTAGTTTCCAAAGTGAGCTATCAAATTCTGAGTTATAAGTTTTTACTTTTATCAACAGTCCTATACTGCCAATATTTTTTTATTTCTATCCATTTTCATCCTATAAACTATACTACGATTAGTCTAAGCATTAGCCAGCCAGTTTATAAAATGTGGTAACATAAAATATTTATTTTGTGGAACAAAATGTAGTATGTGAGATTCATGACATTTACCATGTTTTCAGATGACGATGGAAGAAGTAGCGATGGGTTTCATCAACGTCGCAAACGAAGCTATGTGTCGCCCTATCAGGTAATAACACAAACAAGAACAAAATTAAAAATTTTGTTTAACCCCCAACTACCTCAGATTTGTTATCTGCACAACATTCTACTAGTCAAGCCCTTTCATTTGATACCCATGTTAAGGGAGTTGGGGAAAAAAGATATGTATTTCGCCATTTTGTGGAAGCGGCCATCTTGGATTTGAAATTTGTCATAGTGACATGTATTCTACATGTGACATGTAGTCAAGCCCTTTCGTTTGATACCCATATTGAGGAAGTAGTGAAAAAAATAATGTAATTCGCCATTTTGTGGTGGCGGCCATTTTGTATTTGAAATTTGTCATAGTGACATGTATTCTACTAGTCAAGCCCTTTCATTTGATACCCATATTGAGGTAGGTTGTGAAGAAATATTTTGTCCGCTATTTTGTGGAGGCCGCCATCTTGAATCGATATTAACCAAACATAGCTAAGAACATCCGCACGGATATTAACCTTCAAATAAAAAAACCGCTTTGAAATCGGCCCATCCGTTTGAGCTCTACGGTGCCACAGACAGACACACACACAGACAGACAGACAGACAGACAGACAGACAGACAGACAGACAGACAGACAGACAGACAGACAGACAGACAGACAGACAGACAGACAGACAGACATCGACGTCAAACTTATAACACCCCTTTTTTTGGTCGGGGGTTAAAAACAATATTATTAGTACTTATAACTAATACTGATATTATAACGTATTATAATTTCCAACAAAATTAAGACTAATACAAATTGTTTTTTAACCCCCGACCAAAAAAAAAGGGCTGTTATAAGTAGAGCTCAAACGGATGGGCCGATTTCGATGCGGTTTTTTTATTTGAAAGTTAATATCCGCACGGATGTTTTTAGCTATGTCTGGTTAATATCGATTCAAGATGGCCGCCGCCACAAAATGGCGGACAAAATATTTCTTCACAACCTACCTCAATATGGGTATCAAATGAAAGGGCTTGACTAGTAGAATACTATACACTATTAAAAAAAACAAATCCAAGATGGCCGCCACCACAAAAAGGCGAGTTATATTATTTTTTTCACTACTACCTCAATATGGGTATCAAACGAAAGGGCTTGACTAGTAGAATACTTTGCACTATGACAAATTTCAAACCCATCAAACCCAAGATGGCCGCTTCCACAAAATGGCGAAATACAGTTCTTTTTTTCACAATTCCCTTAATATGGGTATCAAATAAAAGGGCTTGACTAGTAGTATGATGTACAGATAACAAATCTGAGGTAGTCGGGGGTTAGTCAAACGTTTTAATTTTGTTCTTGTGCCAAACAAATACATAGAAAAAGACGTCTATTTGTATGGGTCAACTTTTAAGCGTAAATTCTATAAGTGCCCCCTTTCCTTTTGGTGTTTCAAAATCAAAATCAGTTTATTTGTCAGAATATTGTCACAAATGTGTTGTTTCAATTCAATTTGTTATCAATAATCTATCTTTTTTACAGTAACGTTACGATACGAGCAGGACATAATTATGTCTGATGGTAAGCAACATGCTACATAACAGCACCGAGACACGCAGTAATTGAAACATAAGGAGTCCAAATCATTACCTAGCACTGCACTGCGCTCGTCACTCAGAGATCTAAGATATTATATCTCTAAGCCCTGTAATTTCTCTGGAAACATTGTCCTTCAAACCGGAACACAGTAATGTTTGCACATTAATGCTTGGCGGTAGGATAACTGGCAAAGGTGTGGTGTTTCCCTAGGTGGACTCTGCCAAGAGTCCCACCACTACTACATCTACATATTTATATAGTGTGATACATGTCCACTAATATTTATTTATTAAGCAACGGCCGGTCTAGTCGGGGGATCCGGAAACCGTGGGTTGAAACCCCACACGTACCACTGTCTTTTCGAAGTCATGTGCGTAATGCCGCTAACATAAAACGATGAAGAAAAACATCGCGAGGAAACCGACATGCACGTAGAATCTTTCGAAGTCATTGGTCATCCACCAGCCCGGACTGGGCCAGCTTGGTGGATTATGGCCTTGACTGTCTTCTTGCGAGAGAAGGCCCCGAGCCCCAGCAGTGGGAGCATTTAGTGGGCTGTTGATGATGATGAATATTTATTTATCTGTTGTGTTTAGGGCTCTGACGACGGCGCGTGGTCACGACGCGTCTCAGCACGCACTGGCGTGCTTCGGCGGCGCGGGCGGACAGCATGCATGCTCTGTGGCGAGACAACTCGGGATATCCACTGTGCTCGTGCACAAATACGCAGGTGACTTACACATAACATGACTGCCCTAGTGGCTTAGTTGGTAGTAGCTCTGCCTGCGAAGCCGAGGGTCGTGGGTTCGATCCCCACCCAGTGCAAATATTTGTGTGATGAATTCAAATGTTTGCACTGTGTCTGGGTGTTTCTATGTATAATAAGTATGTATTTAAAACTATATAAGTATTATATCAGCTATCTGGCTGCCATCACACAAGCTTTGCTTAGTTTGGGGTCAGATGGTGTAGTGTGTGAATTGTCCACCAATATTTATTTTATTATTTATTATTTTATAATAATATAGGCAAGCCTTTTTTGTCACTTCTGTTTTGGGGGCACCGTACTTTCGAAAGTTGTTTTGTAAAGATTATGAATTTGTTTTGACGTGTCAACGTTTAATAATTCGATGAACGCCGGCTGCATGCATGAAAAACTGTCCCGTTATATCCCGTTACGCTCATTGTCCCGTTACGCTCATTGTCCCGTTACGCTCATTGTACGCTTGCGCCGCATCTATCAATGTTTTGTTATGACGTCGTCACGTTAAACTATCGTCCGTAAACCAACCGAATTTACAGACAACCAAATTTTTCTAATTATTTCTAGTAATTAGAGTTCTTGCGAAATTTCTTTTGGAGTCACTCCGTGTCTCTGCATTTCCCCACAAAAAACCCCTGCGTACAGGTATCTATACTAATATTATAAAGCTGAAGAGTTTGTATGTTTGAACGCTAGGATCTCGGGAAGTACTGGTCCGAATTGAAAGATTCTTTTTCTATTGGATAGTCCATTTATCGAGGAAGACTATAGGCTATAGAAAATAACGCTACTATTAACAGAAGCGGAGCATGAATCAAGAATGTAACAAAATCGGGAAAAAATATTCCTTTTTGAGAGTTTTCGTACGTTTCGTGCTTTGACATGACACATGTGTCTAAGATTGCGTCATTGAATATCACAGATTACATACCTCTTGAATATAAAACCTTTTTGCTAATCTCTGAGTTGGTACGACCAATTTTCGACAGGTGGCGTAGCAGGTAGCTGAAGAGGTGTTTTGTTTGAAAGCGAAATTCTCAGGAATGACTGAGCAGATTTCAAAAATTTTTTCACCATTGGATATGTGCGGGATCTCGATGAGTGCTATATATGTTCCACGGGCGAAGCCGGGGCGGACATCTAGTCATCTATATGAGGGGCAGTAAAATGGCACTTCAAATCTGGACGCAGAGTATATCTGTTTTGTGCAAATCAAAATTGTATTACTCTGAATACATAAATTCTATAAAAAGGTACCCTTTTTTGTCTGTCGGGTATGTTAGGTTCGACACCACTGAAAGTGGTTGCCCTGTCGACTGAAACCCTCTCAACATAGCTTGGATTCAGAGTAGCGGGACCGCTCCGCACGCGACTGCGATCGTGACAATGCCGGTGCCTTTGCGGGCCCACCTCACGGGAAAGGGGCGAGAGAAATATGAAAATGAAAAAAAAATACTTTTGTTAAGACAAATACTGTTTTGTTAAATTTCACAAAAGTTAACTGACATATTACATAACATTATTATCGATCTATTTAATAAATGTAAATAAAACGGATAGACCACTGCGTTGTGGTCACGTGATCGATTGACGCGTCTTGGCGTACCCATCTGGATTTAGCGCGCAAAAACTGTTGTCAAGCTTACAAAAAAATAGCTCATTAATATTAAAAATGAAAGTATGTGTGTTTGTCAGATTTTGGTGACGATTTGTATATTTTTATGATGGTATATTCCAGGTATCTTATCTGCGTATGGTATGGCGCTGGCTCACATAGTACAGGAGGCGCAGTCTGCGTGTGCGTGGCTCTATAGCCCCGACAACTTCCGCAAGATTGACGAACAGCTAGACGTATTGGCGGCTGTCTGTCGGGACAAGCTCCGGGCACAGGTATCGTAAACATATCCTACTAATATCACAGTTTGTTCAATCATACAGTCGTTCGACGAAGCCGTCTAGACGGGACAAACGTGCGGGGCGTGCGGGGTGAGACGCGGGAAGCGCTCCTGCATTACAAATGTGTGAAGTTTGTTTTAATTTTATTTTGGTAATAAGCATTTTTGTTTGCGATTACCCTACCCGTGTCGAGACATTATCGGCGTTTCTCCCAAGATCAAAGGCGATGAACTATCAATAGTATTTGCTTTATTCTATACGTGTTTTCAAGCTTACACTACTGAAGATTACCTGATTGAAACTGGATAGATAGGTCATATATTTTTTAATCATGTATTTTTTTCTATTCACAATAAAAAACATCAAATCATCGGTCTAAAAACATCAAACTCTATATATCAAGAGCGTGCGCGCACTCTTTTATCATCGATAAATCAAGTGCTGACGTGAATAGAGTTAAGCAGTGCTATAGTAGACAAAACTCAATTTTTTTTTCGGGATGGATTAGTAACAAAAGTTGTAGGACAATAACTGTTTGTTTAAATATACTTAGGTACATAACACATTAATTTATTTGTACTTAATATGAACGTTAAAATGGATGCAGGTTGATTACCAGTAGCACTGAATGTGTATATAGGCTATTAAAGCGCCATCTGTTCAAAACTTATGAAACTTACGATCAATACAAACTTAGAGAATGAGTAAAAGATCAGGGTTTTTGGCACGGTTCCTTTGTACCAATCGTAAACAGAAGACGTGTATACTTTCTATCGAACCCACGACTCGGCTTCTCAGGCAGATTTACTACCAACTAAGCCACTAGGCCAGGCAGTTACTAATATATTATGTAACTATGAAATGTTATCTTACTGATATTATAATAAATACGAAAGTTTTGTGACTGTGTATGTTTGTGCCTTCGTCACGTCTAAAAGGCTGAAGCGGTTTCAGTAAAATTTGGTATGGCTGACACCCTGGATTAATACATAGGCTAATTTTTGTCCCAAAAAATAACTACTGGAACAACAGGAATAGGAACTATGCGGCTAGTAATGTAATAAATATAATATATTCCAGGGTATACCTGACTCCCGTATCGAGGTGGAACCATACCTCCACCTCCGATACGCCGGCACCGACTGTGCCCTCATGATATCTCCGTTCCCCGGCGACTCCGCCACGGCTACGAGGCATGGCGACTTCTATACGGCGTTCGTTACCAGGTAAGCAAGAAACACTACTTGCAAATTCCACAGTATCGTCCCGCCAACTTATCTGGCGAACGGCCAAAAGCGGAACTACTGGTTCCCACAGAACACAGACATAAAAGTTGTCTGATTTTGTAACACTTTTCGATCGTCGCGCCATCAGTACATTCTACAGGCAAGTTGGTCGCTAAATAGCTTTCGGATATCCTATTCCTAAATTTCGTTGCCTTCTTTATCGGGTCTCTATTCAAATTTTTTACCAGTTACAACCCTTACTCTTATAAATAATGACGTATAATCACGTGAGTAATAATAATAAATGTTGGTGGATATTTTTCACACAACATCATCTAGCAAACTGAGCATAGCTTGTATTTTGGGAGTCCGATACTTAATATCTTTATATATATGTACTAGATGTCCGCCCCGGCTTCACCCGTGGTACATATATAGCACTCATCGGGATCCCGTACAAATCCAACGGTGAAAGAATGACTGAAATCGATTCAGTCATTCCTGAGAATATCGCTTTCAAACAAAAAACCGCAACGACACCTGTCGGAAATTTGTCGTACCAACTCAGATTTAGAAACAAAAAAGTTTATATTCAAGAGGTATGTAATCTGTGATATTCAATGACGCAATCTTAGACAAATGCTGTCATGTGTCATGTCAAAGCTCGAAACGTACGAAATCTCTCAAAAAGGAATGTTTTCACCCGATTTTGTTACATTCTTAATTCATGCTCCGCTTCTATTGATAGTAGTGTTATGTTCTATAGCCTATAGCCCTCCTCGATAAATGGACTATCCAATAGAAAAAGAATCTTTCAATTCGGACCAGTACTTCCCGAGATCCTAGCGTTCAAACATACAAACAAACAAACTCTTCAGCTTTATAATATTAGTATAGATTTGTTTTGTGTGTGTGTTTGTCACTGAACTCCTCCTATACGGCTGGACCGGTTTGAATGAATTTTTGTATGCGTTTGGCGCCCTGGAGGGTTTAAATTCACAAATCACCCCGGCAGATGGCGCTGCAGTTGGTATCTAGGTTATTATCCGAGCGAAGTCGGAACGGGCCGCCAGTAATTCTTATATAATTGTAAATCCATACTAATTAAACTTCTACATACAAATACGCTGACAAATATTTGCACAGGGTGGGGATCTATAATATTACTTTGTTGTTAGTCTCTTTCCTACTCCTAATTTTTTAACAGATACACAACTTTAAAGTTTCACACCATTTTACGTGGTACAATTCCTACTCTTAAATATTTTCCATTTTTGCGAAGTACAATCCTTATTTCCAAGTTTTACGCGATTTTACGAGGTACACTCTGTCCTTTCTCCTATATTTTGAGCCACTTTCATGAGGTACAATCTATACTCCTAAATTTTACGCTATTTTTATGAGCTGTCCATTGGTTCATTTATTTATTTATTAGGTTGCAAGCACATATGAACATAATATTCTGCTAAATACAAAAGACAAAAAAGAAAAATATTTTTGTGGCGTACCCTAGAATCTGCACTAGGCAACTCCAAATTTTCCGGCCATTTTTCAAGGTATTATGATAGCATGAAACAAAAAAAGTATGCTTGTCCTGTTTTCAACTTAATGCAAATGTATAACTGGTTTTTAACCTTCTCAGGTATAAGAACGAGTTCGGGTTCACGTTGGTGGACCGTGACGTGATCGTGGATGACGTCAGAGTGCGAGGGGTCGGCCTGAGCGACGTGCCCGAACAAGTAGCGCCACCCAGCGGGAGAGGAATCAAACCACTACCTGAAAAGGTAATGATGAACATTATTCATTATAATTTATAATTGATCATTAGAATTCAAATGTTTGCACTGTGTATGGGTGTTTCTATTTATAATAAGTATGTATTTAAAACTATATCTTATACCTTTAAACGACCAATTCTTGTAGGTATATATATATAGAATCTGAATCTCGGAAACGGCTCGAACGATTTTCATGAAATTATGTATACAGGGGGTTTCAGGGACGATAAATCGATCTAGCTGGGTTTTATTTTTTAAAAACATCATTTTATGCGCGTTTTTAGACAATGAAAAACTCCTACAATGTCATTAGAATACGATAACTTATTTCGCCACTGTTCTTTAAGTCTAAATGGCTCAGATGGAATATGCTCGCCCTCGGAGTCAACAGGCCCCGGTTCGAATCCTGATGGTTACACTCGGGACTTTTCTTTTTGTGCTTTTTTTTTCTGAGAAAATCTTATACTTAGAGTCTTTTATAAACGCATTCAATTCGTATCTAAGTAGGTCTAAGTAAGTCATCACTACGTAATTCGTACCTGCCTAAATATCATTTTAAAAAACCGAGTAAAGCGGTCAACCAGGTACTAAGTATTATATCAGCTTTCTGGCCGCCATAGTACAAGCTTTGCTTAGTTTGGGGTCAGATGGTGTTGTGTATGAATTGTCCACCAATATTTATTTATATTTATTTTACTTATTTTAATTAATGTTGTGTATATTTAAATAAAAATTTTTTGTTCCTTTGTTAAAACTCAATACATACTCAAAACAAGAACAAAATTAAAATTTTTGATTTACCCCCGACTACCTCGGATCTGTAATCTGTACGACATTGTACTAGTACTTGACTAGTACAATACTATACACTATAACAAATTCCAAATCTATAAAAAGTCAAGCCTTTTCATTTGATAACCATATTGAAGAAGTAATGAAAAAAAAAATATTCGCCATTTTGTGGTAGCGGCCATCTTGAGTCGATATTGACCAAACATAGCTAAAAACATCCCGCTTTACCCGTTTGAGCTATACGGTGCCACATACATACAGACAGACACACAGATACACGCAGACAGACAGACCGACATCGACGTCAAACTTACTACACCCATTTTTTTGGACGGGGATAAAAAAGGTGTTTACTGTAATTTCTAGCACTGTTTTAGCGACTGTTTAGTGTTTGTTCACTTTAGCACATTTAAAGCCGAGTCACACAGGGGCGGTAGCCGCGAGAAAGCGATCGCGATCCGGGACGGGAATTTTTGTAATATTCGAATTTGTATGCAACCTGACACATAGCAAGCGGGAGCGATCCGGCGCGATACGATTTCCCGCGCGACAAGATCGTGACGACAAACAAAAGATCGCTTCGCCATGCTTCGCGGGAAGGACGCGCGACGGACGGCCCGCGCGGGCGCTGTATTCTACGGTAGTCAGTACAAGCTGTCACACAGGACAGAGCGTTCGCGTAGCGATCGCGATCCGATCTCACGAGTTGTATTTTTTTACAACGTAGGTCGTGAGCAATTTGATCGCTTTTGGTGTCACACCGGCTGTGTTCTCGCCATCTGCCCGCCGCGGGCTGCGGGCAGTAGCTCTGTGTGACATGATACGGACCGCTATCGCTTTGCAGTCGATCGCTATCGGATCGCTTTCTCGCGGCTCCCGCCTCTGTGTGGCCCGGCTTTTATCGAGCGTTCAAAAGCGCGCGCGCTCTTTGTTCAGAATTGTTACGAAGAGTTCGATGCATTTTGTATGGAAAAATGAAGTCGGTTAATAATACGATTTTTTACAAACTGTAACACGAAGGCAAGAATTTGTGTTTGTTTAAATTCATATTTTTATTCATAACAAAATTACTGCTTGCCATAAAAGAGGTATGATTTACAATGGCAACCGGAAAAACGTGGTATTTGCTGCGTATTTATTTATAAAAAACACGCCGAAAGTTGGAGCATGTACACAAATAATTTTCAACCACCATCGAAAAGACTTTTTTTGCGATGGTGGTTTATAAATTCAATGTATGCTTGTGGTCATGCAAAATTGTTTATATTTAATTGGATAACGGGTCACTCACGTATATATGGTCGGTTAACGGTTAATCCGACTCGAGTTTCGATCGCGTCCGGCGGCCTCTTTCAAGGAGAGTGCACGCGCGCGATGGCTGCCCGTTTGGCGCACTGCGGGCTGCCGGACGCGGCCGAAACTGGAGTCGGATTGACCGACCTTATATACGTGAGTGTCCCGTTATTCAATTAAATATGTGTAACTACCACGTTAATTTTAATACTAAAATTGTTTATACTGTATAGTGGCACTATATAAATTGTAAATATAGTGTATAATATTCTATACCACTAGGGATCACGTACATAAAATATCTAACAGCGGAATAATTTTTGAAATCGGTCTACTGAATCGATTTCAAATTTGTTCCGGAGTTTCAAACAAACAAACTCTTCAGCTTTATAAATATTTCTATGGATAGATAAAACTAATTATTATGTAATAAATAATTCCAGAGTACACGAGTGTACTTCGAAGGCGGTTACCAGGACACAGCCATATATCTGTTGGAGAAGTTGCAACCGGATCAAGTTATATCTGGACCAGCTATCATCATGGACAACCTCTCCACTATACTTGTCGAACCTGGTAAGACTGAACATGTTTGAGACAGGAATTTTAAATATAACAAATACCAAGCGCGTATACACCAATAAATCAGCCCAAAATACAAAAAAAAAAATCTTTATTGCTGTTTGCAGGTAAGATAAGATGATACAAAACATTTAAATAATTGACCCATACAAACTGGCCTCTTCTTCTAGAGGCATGCAATATGTCACTGCCCACTACCACCAATACTTATTTTATTTTATTAAGTTAGGGAATCTTTCAGCTAGGTACAAAAATGATGACATTATGTATTCAGAGGGTCAATTACAATTACATTATTGCTTGGCGGTAAAATAACCAGTAAAGGGGGATTTTCCCAAAAAATATACCCTTCTTTTCACTTTGATCAGTCCGGAAGATTCAATTTTGTGATTGGATTTTATACCAAACTAGATGTCCGCCCCGGCTTCGCCCGTGGTACATTAAATAGCACTCATCAGGATACCGTACATATCCAACAGTAAAAGAATGACTGAAATCGGTTCATTAATTCCTGAGAACATCGCTTTCAAACAAAACACCTCTTCAGCTACCTGCTACGCCACCTGTCGGAAATTGGTCGTACCAACTCAGATTTAGAAACAAATTTGATTAGCAAAGTGAGGTGTTTAATCTGTGAGCAAAGGTGAGGTATGTAATCTGTGGCAAAGGTTTATATTCAATGACGCAATCTTAGATACATGCTGTCATAACGAAACGAAACGTACTAAAACTCTCAAAAAGGAAAAATTTTTCCCGATTTTGTTACATTCTTGATTCATGCTCCGTTTCTATTAATAGTAGCGTTATGTTCTTATATCCTATAGCCTATATAAATGGACTATCCAATAGTAAAACAATCTTTCAATTCGGACCAGTACTTCCCGAGATCCTAGCGTTCAAACAAACAAACAAACTCTTCAGCTTTATAATATTAGTATAAATTTATACAAACACAATTTTTTTATTTATATTTTACCTGCAAACGCAGGTAAGATAAGGTGATACAAAACATTTTAAAAGTTGACCCATACAAACTGACCTCCTCTTCTAGAGGCATGCAATATGTCTGGCAACGTGGCCACACGGTTGCTATTGTTCTGTTCTGTCTGTATTATTCAGCTGACTATTATTTATACAATGTTAAATAATAGTCAGCTGATAGTCTTCTTCTTCTTTTTTCATTTTTCTGTTTTCGTTGGTTGTATCATATTACATATGATGTAATCAGATTTTTTTTTTTTTATTCATCGGCTAATAATATCTGGCTTCTATCCGGTTGTGCTATTTAAGTGTGATATGTTTGGTGAGCACAATTACGCCAACGTCTTGTGCTTCAGCAGGATGTTTTTGTGGACTTTGATAAGTATGTAGAGATTTTCTACGATAACATGGCCCGCCCCTCCAAATTACCCGTTTAATGTGTGTAGTCACATCCTTACGAATGAGTTTGTATGTAGTTGTAATTATTCGTCTGCAGTAGCAGTACGCACACATGCGTGGTGATGCGTTGTGTATACTTTCACAAATACTTTCAAACGTTTTGAATTCTGGAGGGGCGGGTCATGTTATCGTAGTAAATCTCTAGTTTAAATCCAAGGTCTTGCCGTAGGAGCTATTGCAGTTTATTATTTATTTTACAGTAACATATGTTTCGTAAATGTTACTATTTTTTACAGTTGTAACATTTGTTAGCAAAATAAATGTTACTCAATTGTAAAACAAGTTTGGTATAAAATCCGGTCACAAGAGCGTGATACATTTTTGCGAAAACGTTAATAATTCCACACTACAACTCAGGCAACGCATTCCACAGTATACATTCTATCTGTCTTCAGATTGTCGCGCCGAGATAACCACGTACGGTGACATCCGGATCACCATAGGGTCCGGTCGTCCGAAGCTGGTGACTACCGACCTGGACTCCATCCAGCTCAGCATCTTCGGTCACCGGTTCATGTCCATCGCTGAACAGATGGGCAGGTATGTTTTCATTTTGATTGTTTTAAACCTTTTGTGTGTGAAAATTTTAAGACATATTCCATTCATTCATGTCACTGGTTTATAGTTTTTTCCGTTGTTGCGAAATTTTCAGTTGATAAATGTTCAGTTATAGTTTGTTTTGTCAAAACTACCCACCAAAGTCACCGAAAAGAGTTACCGAAAACTTAAAAATCTAAAACAATCTGTCAATTCAAAAATCGGAAAACTTACCGTTAATTAAATCCACTATAATAGTAAAAAGTGTCATTTTTCACTCCACCGTAATAAAAAACAAACCAAGGTAAATCAATGGTTTATACTACTAACACAAGTCTTACTACTAACATAAGTCACGGAACAACTGTCGTAGACTTCATAGAACACGATTAGTAGTACTATACTTCGTTCCAAATAGAGGTGAAGAAAAATGTAAACAAATCAATGTCACTGTCAATATGACAGACCAGCATTTCTCAACCTTTGTTTTAGAAGATAGTTCGTTGTAAGCTTCTCTGCTTGCCCTTTTAGATTTTCGTCACATAACAAGGTTAAATATATTCCAATGAGTCCTTTTCCAACCTTTTGTCTTATTTCTATTATTTTATAATTATACGTTTATTAAATATGTGGTACGCATAAGTTTAAAATATTAATACAAAAATAACTTACATGAAACACAACAGTAACATGTAAACAGTTTTTATTAATATTAATTACTAAGTACAGCTTTGTTTTGTTGTGTAGCATTTAAATTCCTTTTTTTATTCTGTATGTGAAATAACTGACTTTTTAGTAAACTTAAATTTTAATGAGCTATATACATATAGTATACTAGCGGCCCCTCCCGGCTTCGCTCGGATAGTAACCAAAATATCAAGTGCAGTGCCATCTGCCGGGCTGATTTGTGAATCTAAACCTTCCAGGGCCCTGCAAACCCAAGCGTATACAAAAAAAAACATTCAAATCGGTCAAGCCGTTTAGAAGGAGTTCACTTACAACGAAAAGTGGCATTGATTTTTATATAATTACTAGATGCCCGCCCCGGCTTCGCCCGTGGTATATTATATAGCACTCATCGGGATCCCGTACATATCCAACGGTGAAAGAATTACTGAAATCGGTTCACTCATTCCTGAAAATATCGCTTTCAAACAAAAAACCTCTTCAGCTACATGCTACGCCACCTGTCAGGAATAGGTCGTACCAACTCAGATTTAGAAAAAAAAATTAGCAAAGGTATATATTCAATGCACAGATTACTGAAATTCAATGACGCAATCTTTGACACATGCTGTCTTGTGTCATGTCAAAGCACGAAACGTACGAAAACTCTCAAAAGGGGAATATTTTTTCCCGATTTTGTTACATTCTTGATTCATGCTCCGCTTCAATTAATAGTAGCGTTATTTTCTATAGCCTATAGCCTTCCTCGATAAATGGACTATCCAATAGAAAAAGAATCTTTCAATTCGGACCAGTACTTCCCGAGATCCTAGCGTTCAAACAAACAAACAAACTCTTCAGCTTTATAATATTAGTATAGATATAGATTAATAGGGGTTGGTGATAAAAGGGTAAAAATTTAGGGTTGTATGTATTTTTTAATGCCACATTATAAAAAAATTGACCAAAAAATATTTTTAGGAGTGAACAACCCTTATCACTTAGGGGTGTGAAAAATAGATGTTGGCCGAATCTCAGACCTACTCAATATGCTCACAAAATTTCGTGAGAATCGGTCGAGCCGTTTCGGAGGAGTTCGATTACGCACCCCGTACCCCGTGACAGAAGAATTTCATATAATAGATATATCCACATTCAGTCGGTAGAAGTGGATTTCGCGACCTGGAGCTAGTTTCAGAAAGTATGTGTGGGCCGATCCCGGCGGCACTGCAATGCCGGGCCGACCCGTGACGGGAGTGGAGCGAGCCCCGATCATCCCGTCGAGTTAAAAAAATCAGTTTAATATACTGGTCCCTCAATGAGGGAACTTTCAGATATTAAGCTGAAAAGAACAGATACTACACTTTGATCTTAGCCAAAAGGCCGAGAAGCGATACTGAACTGACACACTCCAAATATCCCCATTGCTTTGAGTTTAACTTCACCACCGCCAGTCAGCTTCCGAATGCGAGAGCCATCTAGTGTGGGGGAGAGAGAAAATAATACCTAATGCAACAGTGTAGTAACATTCCCGTACGTCGCTAGATGGCGCTACTGACTTACGGAACTGCGACCTCCGACCTAACCTAAAATGCTTTTGCCTTGACTAACCATGGCTCAAAGAATCTATGATGATGAAGATTATATCGCGTTATGATGATTATTGTATTATATTCAAATATTTTTGTGCCTGGGTGTTTTCTATGCATAATAAGTATGTATTTAAAAATATATAAGTATTATATCAGCTATCTGGCTTCCATAGTAAGTACAAGCTTTGCTTAGTTTGGGGTCAGATGGTGTTGTGTGTGAAATGTCCTCCAATATTTATATTTATTTATATTGTAAAACAATTAGAGTGTTGAAAAATTTACAACATTTATAAGTGATACCTATCATGATAGCTTTTTCACTTTCCACAAGAACAAAATTAAAAATTTTGGTTAACCCCCGACTACCTCGGATCTCGGATTTGTAATCTGTACAACATTCTGCTAGTCAAGCCCTTTCATTTGATACCCATATTGTGGTAGTAGTGAAAAAAATAATGTAATTCGCCATTTTGTGATGGCGGCCATCTTGGGATTTGAAATTTATTATTATGTATTGTATTCTACTAGTCAAGCCCTTTCATTTGATACCCATATTGAGATAAGTTGTGAAGAAATATTTTGTCCGCCATTTTGTGGAGGCGGCCATCTTGAATCGATATTAACCAAACATAGCTAAGAACATCCGCACGGATATCAATCTTCGAATAAAAAAAACCGCATTGAAATCGGTCCATCCGTTTGAGCTCTACGGTGCCACAGACAGACACACACACAGACAGACAGACAGACAGACAGACAGACAGACCGACAGACAGACAGACAGACAGACAGACATCGACGTCAAACTTATAACACCCCTTTTTTTGGTCGGGGGTTAAAAACCAATAGCCATCTAATGTGGGACTGGGACAGAGAAAATAATATTTTGGAATGAACTTGGCTCATTGGCTGGCCACACTGGCGTATGTCTAGATCTAATACAACAAAGTAGTGACCAACCATGACCCAAAGATAGTACGATACTATGATGGTGATGATTACACAAATTCATCCATACATCTAGGCTGTGGAATGCCTGAGTGGCGATTTCCCTTTGTTTACAATCGTTGTGTCTTCAAATCAAGAGTGAATCGGTTTCTTCTAGGTAAACACGCTCCATCATAGACCACATCGTCGCTTAACATCAGGCGAGATGGCGATCAAGTAAATCAGTAAAAGTTAAAAATAAAACCTACAAACGTGTATAATATTAGTAGGTGTACATCAGTTATATGCTTGCCATTATACCTATTTTTTTCGGAGTTTTGAGTGATTTTATTATTCTTCCTTTTTAACCGACTTCCAAAAAAAGGAGGAGGTTATCAATTCGACCCCTATGTTTTTTTTAATGTATGTTACCTGATTTCTCGAGAACCTCTGAACCGTTTTTACTGACTGGCACCGACTTCAAATAGATGAGTGAGTAGCGCTTATAATAATGATTTTAGTTTATTTTTCGCTTTTGAGTGCCTATTTGTGGTTTTGAAGTCGGTTTAATTTTTTATACGAAAATAGTTTATTCGCTGGTGTACCTGTCAAGCTTTGGAAATAAAACGTGGCCTATTCTTGAAGCCTTCAAGCTAAGGGTAAAAGATCTTTATTTTGAACTTAGCTGGTATCTAAAACTGTCCCGGAATGTTTAATTATTGTTATACTAATGTATAGTATTTTTTGATATGTATATGGTTCATAATTTAGTTTAAGTAGGTTTAAGTATTATTTACTATTAATTCATTTATTTCAAGTATCATAGACTCCCCCCAAGCTGAAGCCAAGTAAGCAAGCTGAAGTGGCAATGGGCAGGCCACATCGCTCGCAGAACTGACAACCGATGGGGAAGAAAGGTTCTCGAGTGGCGACCACGAACCGGGAGACGCAGTGTTGGACGGCCTCCCACTAGATGGACAGATGACCTCACAAAGGTCGCTGGAAACCGCTGGTTGCAGGTTGCGCAGGACGGTTCGTTGTGGAAATCTAGGGGGGAGGCCTATGTTCAGCAGTGGACGTCTTGTGGCTGATGATGATGATGATGATGATCATAGACTCCGACCATAATCAAATATAAATTATTTTCGTCACATTACATAAAAAAAACACAATTCAATTTATTGTAGGTACTAGGTATATTATATTGTACAGTAAATAAAGATTTCTACCAATTTTATTGTTTTCTGTCATAAATAACGTTTAAATTCCAGGGTCCTCCAACGAACATCCATATCTGTGAACATAAAGGAGCGGTTAGATTTTTCGTGTGCCCTGTTCGGCCCGGACGGAGGTCTGGTCTCCAACGCCCCTCACATTCCGGTTCATCTGGGCGCCATGCAAGAAACTGTCCAGTATCAGGTATAGAAATAATCCCGTTTTAACGGCTCCCTCCACTTGAATCCACCGGCGGACCCATGGATACTTATTTTCATTTGGATTCGTGGATACTTTTGCCCCCACCTAAATCTACAGGTGGATTCGTGGATATTTATTTTTCCACCTAATTTCGTGGTAGATTCGTGGATACTTTTACGTGGAATTTTGTAGAGGTAGGACTCTTGGCAGAGTCCGCCTGGGGGAGTACCACACCTTTGCCAGTTTTTCTACCGCCAAACAGTAATGGGCAAACATTACTGTGTTCCGGTTTGAAGGGCAATGTTTCCAGAGAAATTACAGGGCTAGAGATATAACATCTTAGATCTCTGGGTGATGAGCGCAGTGCAGTGCTTGGTAATAATGATTCGGACTCTTCATGTTCCAATAGTGTGTCATAGTGCTGTTATATGGCAGGCTTGTTGCTTACCATCAGGCACTTGCCCTGCTCGTTTCTTCACTCTATACTACTAAAAAAAACTTGTCTCGTATTTATTTCAGATGAAAGTACGCGGCGACTCTCTGAAGCCGGGTGACGTATTGCTCGCCAACCACCCCAAGGCGGGAGGCTCGCATCTGCCCGACTTGACGGTGATCACTCCTGTCTTCCACAAGTAAGTAATACTATTTAAAAAAAAATGGGTGCGTGTACTTATGTACGCGCGTGAGAAGTTGTACTTCTTTTATTTTATTAAATTTATCGCCACCGAAAATGTATCCAATATATAACATTCAAATACTGGCAATACATTGTCCAATCTTTCAATAATTTATTTGATTCTTGAGCTGAGCCAGCTGAGCAAAGTTGACAGAGAAGAGCGGCAACAGCGCGTTACCCGCGTATGTCACGAGCTGGCAACGTCGCGCGTCTTCGCCGTATAATTACTATTATGTATTCTATGCCTAGTAGCGGCAACCGTACGACACTATCTGTGTTCACTCACACATTGACATAAATGAACAAAAAAATTCGATGTTATTTCTACTATTAATCTACAATTTTCTTCAACTAAATATGAAATACCGCAAATAAAGACCAATTTAAATGCCAACTATAGTCATTTCAGTGTAAAATTATACTCTCGTCGCCCATGAATGGTCAAATAGATTAGTATGAAAATCGAACCACCTTAAGCAGACGACTTCATACTGTTAATTTTGTGTCACAGGTGCGCGCGCATCTTAAAATTTCACTCTCATCATTTTTTCATAACGCGCCTAAAGAAGTATAACTGCAAAAATTGGCAGTCATAGGAACTGCCGATAGAAGTGAAAACTTATAACTCAGAATTTGATAGCTTACTTTGGAAACCACGGAAACAGGAACGTGAAACGTAAGGGCGTGCCCATGAGCCAAGCCATGACCATCTAGTAATGCTGACGCATAGTTATTTATATAATTATGTAATGTGACTCAACTCTGAGGCCGGCGTTCGGGATTGAGACTGGCAGTCATATTTATTATCTGTTAATCAGTAGTCAGACGAGACAGCGACTGCATAGGTCTTAGTTTTGCACCGTGTCTTCGTGGGGTTCAACAATCATTTTAATACTAGATTAAGTTTTGTCTCAATAAAAAGTTTGTTTGTTTGTATTTCTTATTGGTAATGACAAGAAATCTTGTAATCTAGCGTCACGCTAGAATTCAATTCACAGCTCACAGCCCATTTAAAATCCGTCTGTGCCGAAGTTTTCACATCATAAATGTGTGTGCAAAAGACCGCTCAGCAAACATGAAAAATAAAATAAGAAATAACTATTTAACACTAATTTTATCTGATTTTAATTGGGGACCTTGAGTCACACTTGACTATGTCAGTCATGTATTTAACGCACAAATTACATAACAGCAACGAGTAATTAGATACTAGTAATTCTATCTTTAAACAACTTACGGGCCGACCCATATAGCAACGTCCGACATAGGCACAGCTAAGATGGATCAGCCCTCAACTATTTAACACTATTGAATCATTTTAATAATTAAAAACAATTTCGTAAATCGGGTCAGTAATATCGGAGTCATGGATGTACATACTTAAAAAAAGGATTGATAACTTCGTCCGGTTGATTTCGGTTAAAAGTAAAATCTATTATTTTCGTACCACGAATTAATGGCACTTGGCACAAAAACGGGCATCGGCAACCCTGGTTGGCTTGACGATGGCGTTCCCATTTTGGGCCATACATATAAATTGATAGTTAACACAGCGGCAAAAACTTGACAGTCATAGGGACTGCTGATAGAAAAGAAAACTAATTACTTACTCAGAATATGATAGCTCACTTTGGAAAACTCGGGTGAAACCGGAGGGCGTGCCCAAGAATGTGGCCCTCTAGATCATCCGAGTTTACCCGAAGATTTCTTCCATTTATGATCGTGAAGCTTGAACTCAATTCACAGCCCACGGAAAATCTGTATGTGGTGCGCCAAAAGGTTTCACTTCAAATAATACTAATACATGGTAGTTTGTGATGATGAAAGGATAGAGTTGAGAAAAAAGAACTGCAAGAATCTGGATGAAATTGGGACATTATAAATTACCCCTTAAAATCCCTAATAATGATTAGACCCTATTAAATAAGCTGATGATAATAACCTAACGCAATTTTAAGGCTTTAATCTGTGATTAAGTTACGGCTGGTCTAGTCGGGAGAACGGCGACTGCCGATCCGGAGCCCCCGGGTTCATAACCCACGTGCACCACTGTCTTTTCGAAGTCATGTGAGTAATGCCGCTAACTTGAAAACGGCGAAGGAAAACATCGTGAGGAAACCGACATGACCTTAGAATCTTGCGATCTTTCGGTCATGTGTTACCACCAATCCGCAGCGAGCCAGCGTGGTGGATTATGGCCTTGACTCTGTTCTTGCGAGAGAAGGCCCCGAGCCCCGGGTTTTGGAATATTTAGTGGGATGTTTATGTGTGTGATGATTTGTAAGTATTTGTAATGTAAACATATCTGGTTTTCAGGTCGCAACCTCGGCCGATATTCTTCGTGGCGTCGCGAGGCCACCACGCGGATATAGGAGGCCTAACGCCTGGCTCCATGCCTCCCCACTCCACCAGCCTCGCTCAGGAAGGGGCGGCCTTCAAGTCGATGCTACTAGTGGACGGTGGAGTCTTCAATGAAGAGAAGCTCACTGAAGGTAATCGGTCTTCTAACTTCTAACCAAACCAGTAGGTTACTGTTGGCGTTATTGTACAGTTATAAAATCAAAAATGAGTCGTCATGACTAACGGTCTTCGTAACTATTTTAACGGTTCCGTAGCCAAATGGCAAAATACGGGACCCTTATAGATTCGTCATGTCTGTCTGTCTGTCCAGCCGTATGTCACAGCCACTTTTCTCCGAAACTATAAGAACTATACTATTGAAACTTGGTAAGTAGACGTATTCTGTGAACCGCATTAAGATTTTCAATACAAAAAAATAGAAGAAAAAAACAATAATTTTGAGGGTGTCCTATACTTAGAACTGAAAGTCAAACACATTTTTTTGCATCAAAACCATACGTGTGGGTTTATCTGTAGATAGGTCTTCGAAAATTATAATGAGGTTTCTAACATATTTTTTTCTAAACTGAATAGTTTACGCGAGAGACTCTTCCAAAGTGGTTAAAAGTGTGTTTGTCCCCCCCTCCCCTGTAACTTCTAAAATAAGAGAATGACAAAACTAAAAAAAATGTATGATGTACATTACCATGTAAATTTTCAACGAAAATTGGTTTGAATGAGAAGTTTATAACACTGATTAAAGTAGCAACGAACTACAAGAACTTTTATATTAAGTATGTTACTTGCTGCTACGGAAGCCTTCATGGGCGAGTCCGACTAGCACTTGGCCACTTTTATTTATTAATTTTATGTGCCATCAAAAGGCTACTCAATAACTGAAACATAAGTGAAATAATTACTTTGCCATATCAGAAAGTTCTCGTGATATTACGATTTAAAAAATCACAATTTTCGACTTCCCCTAAAAACACTACTAAAGCGTGACGTCGCTGTATGGTATTTTCTGTGCATCGCCCGTAAAGTTTTAAGTTACCTATATTAAAAATATTGCGTTTCGAAAACTGGTTTCATAAAACAAGTCACTTTAAATGTAATGGGTTATCCAAGGGGCATGCCATAGTGACTGGTGGGACATTTGACTCCAGAATCCCTAATGTTTATAGTCCGTTCCACGAAGAGGTGTAGAAATTGTAAACAAAGGTGCTACCATAACATAAAAATCGTTTAACCTTAGTATTTTTCTAAAACTGTCTTAAAATATTTTCCACAAATATGATTCGACTTTACTGTGATCTTAAATACAACATACTTGGATTTGTATTGATCAAATAACGATTTATTAACTTATCTTGAAAGTTATAAATAGTAATACATAGTAGAATGTGGTAGATACTGTTTTAAACAGTGGCAATTTGATCTATGTTTCTCAAACTGCGATTCCCATCAAAACATAAATGTGAAGTGAAAGACAAGTTCAATATTATGATATTAAAACCAGCCAAGTTAGACTGCTTTTAATAATTATCATTAATTATAAAAACAAATCATATATTAAGTATTTAAAACTAGTCTATGTTATTATAAATAGATTTTAGAACTGACCATTTAAGACCATTTAGATCTCTATTATTTAGTCGTTGAAGTCAACAAACAAGGCATATAATATCATAATACTGAACTTTTATCTCACTTCACTTAAGTATACGCATGTTTCTGATATATCATACCATTACTTTTTGCACGTAAATTATAAGACGTTTACCTAATGAACCACTAAATAATGTATATTTATTCGCAAGAAAATCTACTAATCCTTATTATAAGTGCAAAAGTTTAGATGTACGTTGCTCTATCAAGATGGAACAGCTAAACGGCTCAGGTTTAAATGCGGAACACGGTTAGATTATGATCTGGAAAGCATAGGTATAAGTTTATTTTTATGGAGGGAAAATTACGGAAAAGGGATCTAAGCGGGTAAATTTGCGGGACGCTGCTCACATAAGCGACCCACTAAAAGTTCTTTGCTGGGGCTATAATTCTTCCGTGTTGGTGGTGGATGACAAACCTCTCTGACCTCGAAAATTTTAGGAGCATGCCAGTTTGCTTACAGGTGTTTTCTTTCATGAGCGTAATGCTGCTAAAGCATTACGCTCATGAATCGAAAAAGCAGAGGTGCGCGTGAGATTAGAACCAGGCACTGCATCTGCGTATTGGCGTGACAAAACCACCTAAGCCGAGCAATAACTTAATGTTAAAATAATAAATGTAAAAAAAACTTAATGTAAAAACAGAACGCTCATTAACAAATTTGTTTGGATGTAAAAATCTTATATTAGGATAGATGAAAGCACTACTCAGTATTCGATACGTTTTAAAATTAATTGCAACAGCATCTAACGCAGTAGAAATTGATTGCATTTTTGAATGAATTACACCTACCACTCTTATTAAAAAAATACCCAATGGGGCACTTAAATATTAAAACTATTTGAATCTTCTCAGAACGGGTAGAAATAGTGCCACCAATATATATTTTGTGTGCCACCATTTGTTTTGTCATTTTAGTTACCTTATTTGTTTGTTACAGAATCAAGTTTAAGGGCCACGTTAGCTATATATTTAGACTTGATTGCTTTTTTAGTTCAAATATAAAACGTAGATCAATAATTATAGCAAGGAATAGTATATAGGTTACCACTTATATTTATAGGTACACTACTTTTTATTAAGACAAAATAATAGCAATGGTAGCTACACAGGTAGTAAGAACTACACTAGTGATGTGCTGTATTGTGAAAAAAGTACATCCACGGATACGGATCTGAATGTGGATATATATATACGAGTATCTAAAGCTGCGCTAGTAGGCTCATATCAGATTTGGCTGGGCAGGGAGAGAAAAACGAGTAGTGAAGGTGAGTGTTGATGTACGTCAGAAAGGGGCCCCTTAAACGTACGCCCGAGTCACAAGTCTCGGGACCTACTCGGAATTTCTCTCTCTCTGCCGCACGATGGACCCGGCACCCGCACGGTGAATCCATGGAATGCTAAGAAGATCGTCTCATACATATATATATACTTATATATTTACATCCCACCCGTTATGTAAATATATATTAAATTTAAGTTTACTAAAAAGTCAGTCATTTCACATACATAATGAAAAAGGAATTTAAGTGCTACATAACAAAACAAAGCTGTACTTAATAATTAATATTAATAAAAACTGTTCATATGTTACTATTGTGTTCCATGAACCAACCACCCAAGTTATTTTTGTATTAATGTTTTAAACTTATGCGCACCACATATTTAATAAACGTATAATTATAAAATACTAGAAATAAGACAAAAGGTTGGAAACGGACTTATTGGAATATATTTAACCTTGTTATGTGACGAAAATCTAAAAGGGCAAACAGAGACGCTTACAACGAACTATCTTCTAAAACAAAGGTTGAGAAATGCTGGTCTGTCATATTGAGAGTGACATTGATTTGTTTACATTTTCTTCACCTCTTCGTGGAACGGACTATAGACCTATAACTTTATATTTTGATCTAATTGAATGATCAAATAGACATTTTACAATACATTTTTAACCGGCTTATGGAACTTTTACCGAAAAAAGTAACTCATATGCGTATATTAAGTAATATTTCAATGTTTAACGGTGTGAAAAATACTTCACTTACGCCTTCTGAAACGCCTGTCAATCGAGATTTTAACCCAAATACTATTCTTAGCCAAATATCTTTTACCATACTATGAAACTAATAAATATACTTCAATAGAAACTAAAAACTAGCACCAAGTTTAGTTTTTACAAGCAAATATACCTAAAAAGTAGAAATTGTGCCTGGTGGGACTCGGTGTCGTGACTGGCGGAACGAGTACGAAATCGGTGAAAAATTACTCGCTTTTATGTTATATTCCAAAGCGTTTATTAATAATTAAACCAATATTATAGCGAATTTGCAAATACTATTAAAACCTTTAAGAAAATCAACATAGTACAGTCTTATTCTAAATCATAGATACACTCTATTCTTTTCTCTCTTTGTGGTATTTTCCGAAGTCTGTCTGTCTCCCCGCTGAGTTCTAGCAGTCTCATTAATTTCACTTAAAGCTTTACCTCTATCTCGTCATTTTCGATCATATTTTTTGTTTTCTAGAGCAGTCTTCCACTTACTTTCATTATCTTTAAATTTTTCTCCAGATTTCCCTTTTTGCTCATCTTAAAAGCCAAACAAGCAATACCACTTATAAAAAAAACATAGAAACAGGGCTAAAAGCAGGTTAGAAACGTTTAGAACAATCCATATAAATTTTTAATAAAATTGTCCAGGCACTGGTGGGACAAAAATGAAAATCACCTGTTTTCCATCCTTCGACACATTGCACTAGAAAACTAAGCTAAAAAGTTTAACTATTGGCCAATTCTTACTTTCCAAAAAAGCTCCCTTTAGTACAATGCATTTTGAGGCTACAAATACAACTTTTGTATGATTTCGTGTGTCTGGTGGGACATTGCTAACATGCTCTTTGTATTTTTACTATCTATCTATCTTCTCCGCTATATTTTTAGCCCAAATTAAAGTTAAAGATGTTCATATCACTTTCCAACACCATTAGATTGAAAATATTAATCCATACCAACATGGTACAAAAAATAGCACAACTCGTTCAGAATCACAGTTCACAATACATTAATATTTACTACTTGTCACATTGAAAAAAATACTTAGTCTTGTTGTTTCTCGAATGGATTTTTACAGATCATTAAATTGTATTCATCTACATTGTGTTACGAATAAATTCGTTATAATCATATCAATTTTATAAAATACTAGCTGACCCGGCAAACGTTGTTGTGCCATATAAATAATTTCCTAATAAAATAAGGGTTGATCGTAGAAGGGTGAAAATTGAGGATTGTATGTATTTTTGTATGTTGTATCATAAAAAAATTGAAATTAAAATTTTTGTCTAAAAAAAGAAATGTTGGGTTGGACTACCCCTAACATTTAGGGGGATGAAAAATAGATGTTGGCCGATTCTCATAGATACCGGATAAGCACAAAAAATTTCATCAAAATCGGTCAAGCCGTTTCGGAGGAGTATGGCAACGAAAACTGTGACACGAGAATTTTATATATTAGATTTCGTTTTCCCCCATTTCCCGTGGAATGATGATGATGATGATGATTCCCAATGATAAATCATTTTCTAATAATTTTGGGCTTTTAAAATGGACTTGCCCATCCAGCTTTGAATGATCATAAAGTAAGTTAAACAAAAAGATATCAAAATTTAAATTAGTACATATTTTTTATATTGATGTGCCTCAGGAAAACATACAGCATTATATGAAGAAGCAGTATGTATACTTATCTTATTAATCTGTGGTCGACGTCTATACCATAGACAATTAGCTTCATCTTGACGCCACCAGAGGGCGCCGCAAGCGCGCCACCAGCAAGGGCACCCGGCGCGGTGCGATCTTTGGGATTCATAGCGTTGTATACTTTCGCCACGAGTGGTCGAAATTATAGAAAAAAATATTCAATTATCACTAATTAACAATTAATAACTATCGAAAATATTTTAAATGTGTTTATATATTACACGAAATTTTATTGAAATCTCAACGGATTGAGATTTTCGAAGTAAGCCGTGAGTGAAGCGGATAATTCATCCATCGAAGAAAATGGTAAATCCTCTGCGTGGTAAAGGTGAGATCGACCGATTCCAGAATCAAGGTCTTATACATGCAGGTCAGTCTTCATTCATTTATATGCATTTTATGAAAAGTGAGCAGCTGGCTCACTAGTACGAGTTTTGCCTAATCTCAAATGTATGGTTTTGACCAATATATCGAAAACATTTCGATCATTTACGCCTGGTCGCGGAGACCTTGCGTTCGAAGGGTCGTGTCAGTCTTTACTGAACGACTTCCTTCTGGTGCAGTTCCAAATTACGTTTCTAGGTTGCGGAAACCGTGTGATAGCTGGAACACACTTGTACCAACATAGTATGTGACCGATACTCTTTGGACATGCGGGTAGACACACGTAAAAAGGTTTTGAAGGCTATTATGTAAATTATTAGACCAGCTAACGTTAAATTGCTAAGTAAATCTACAGCATGTACCTACCCGCTTGGCAGCGTGTCCGCTAAAAGAAAAACTAAGGGTTTCAGGTGCATCTCCCAGTTTTTAACTGGCTTGTTTAAATTATTTATTGTTTGAACCTTGTCTCAACTACCTACTAATACTAATACACTTTGATAAGGTGTGTAACCAATAAGTTACTGCTTAGTAACATCTGGGAAGCTAAACTTATTAAGAGTATCTCAATATTACATATAATTATGGCAACATCTAATCCCACTTTTCAAAAAAAGAAGGGAAAAATGGCTGTTCAGAATCGGAATCAACATTGAATAATATTCTATGAAATTAATTAAAACATCAAAAACAGGTATAAACGAAATTAATTTTTATACCCTTCGGTGTCCACCGAACTAGTTCAGACGTATACAAATACATAGACGTGCCGATGGGGGTTGAAATGAATATATCATTAATTATGCACTATTGTAATTACACCATCACTTAATTTAGTTGCACTATCGAATAAAGTAAGCCGCTACAACGTGGACAAATTTGCAAACATACATGCATAACCATTTATTTATGTAAGGATATTCTAAGTTTGGATCTTTTATACAATACGATCGTGAATGTATTGCATTTTAAAATTCTTACATGCCTACAAAAAAAAAAAAAAAATATAAAAAAAAAAAAATAAGTATTTCATATGCAATGGCGAGCTCTGGGTGCCAATATAACTATTTGGGAGAATAAAATTTCACATAAACCCATATCAATAGATTTAAAATTCACAGTTACATCCAACTCATCACATCGATAACTATCGATTCAGGGGGAGGAGTCCCTGTTATAAAACAAACCTTCTCTGCGGAAGAGAAGCAAGTCGCCAATTTCAGAGATATTTATAAGAAATACATCATTCAAGTAGATGTTCTATTGTATTATCAAATGTTTTATGGCATGTTTTATTTTAATACGTATACATATTTAAATTTTGATCTCTCCTTAGCACCACATTTTTCATAACATGCTTGGTCGCGGAAACCTTGCGTACGAAGAGTCGCACTTCGCACTAATCTTACAAGACGACCTCCTTCTGGTGCAATAAAAATTTAAATAAGCCTCTAGATTTCGGAAACCGCGAGACATCATTTGGAACAATTGATACCTCACATTTGACCAGGTCCCAGCACCATATCTTACCACTAACACACGCTTGGTCGCGGAGACCTTGCGTTCGAAGGGTCGTGTCAGTCCTTACTGAACGACTTCCTTCTGGTGCAGTACCAAGTTAAGTTTCTTGGCTGCGGAAGCCATGAGACACTTGGAACATACTCATGTCCAATATATTTGACCAATACTTGTTTTGGACCTGGTCCCCGCACCATATCTTACTACTAACACACGTTTGGTCGCGGAGACCTTGCGTTCGAAGGGTCGTGTCAGTCTTTACTGAACGACTTCCTTCTGGTGCAGTGTTCCAAGTTACGTCTCTAGGTTGCGGAAGCCGCGAGACACTGGAAATGCCTATGATCGAGAAAGCAGGTATCTATGTATATTCACATTATGTATCTGGAAGGTTATTGACAGAAAATAGGAGCAGGTCAACTATGGCGCACATATATCTACACATAACAGCGTTTATAGAAAAGTACATGAATCTACCTACATCTGACGCAAAAGTTAGATTTGATTTGCTTAAATTGGAATTGAAGGGTGGCCTAAATTTTACTGTTTCTGGTACCATACGGCAGACTTTAATATCCGCCATCTCAGATTTAACCAGTAACAGCTTCGTCAAGTATGACTTGTACTTACATGATTTAACAAAAAGGATGTAGTACCTACTGCGATGGTGTGGTGGCGCGGAGCCACTTCTCATTATGTTTCAATACACAAAGCACCATGAGCAATACTAACTACGAATAATTACTTAACGACTAATACTCTATCACAACAACGAAGGAATCTATGACCACGAATCGTTTGCATTCTTCTGACATTCCCTGATGATGTTTATACTCCTAAAACACATGATAATTTAAAACACGCGTCTTACGCAGTTGTGTTTTCAATTCCAATGAGCGATAATGTTGATTAATATTTAGTTTGTGAAAGAGTGCCCAGCTTGCCGTATAGTCTCTATTCTGAAGAGAGAAACCGTATGCTCTTCGATTTTATAAAATCTGATAAGTAATAACAAGGTTAAATATGAATGGAAAAAGATTTAAGATTTTTATCATTTCGAGATAACACCAAAACCAAATTGAAAGTAGATACGGTGAACAGTAACATTAAATAATTGTAGCAGAACCGTTATGTAAACGGTATCTTAAGTTTAAGCTTGAGGATGAGATTTAAAACAGCGACTAAGAACCACCATATTTTATAAATAAACGGATTCAAAAGATCCATTTGCAACAAATAATTGCAAAATGTCGTCAACAAAGCCTATAAATGCTTTCGACAAGCTCTGATGAACCCAAATTCCAGTATTATTTCCTGGTTATTATTAGCACATTCGAACTGTACAACAAGGACGTACAAGGTAGTGGCTCTCGACTAGCCAACAAACAAATTATATTTATACGAAACCAGCCCAGCCTTCTGACTCGTTCCCATCACTGGGAGTCGGCAAAAGCCATGGTCCACCGGGCTGGTGCGGCCTGGTGGATAACGCGTGACCTAGAAAGATTCTAGGTAAATGTCGCTGTAGAGTGTATCATTACATTGAAATCTTCATGAGTATTGATAAAACCCTAGATTTTTGGGAAAATGAGGGTAGATCTGAGTGAGAAACTCACAGAAAAATAGTTTATAAAATAACGCTAGGTCAGTGTGAATCATTGCCAACCCTTACTGTCACTCGGCACCGGACGAAACGATGGTCGAGCGAGGACTTATATGCGTTAAATATGTTATAATATATCTTAAGTCTGATCAAAATAATTATAATTTGATATTAAAATTCAAGAACTGCTGACAGCTAAAACACGGATAAGTCTAGTTTCAAATAACAGCTTATCACTTAAAACAGAATTAGTACACATAGTATGTACTTATATTATGTCGCCTATTTGCAGACAACACACTAAAATGGAACTTCATAATTATGTACATTTTAAAATTTTGCGAAAGCGATAATCGTCTGAATTCTGCAGCTACCTGAAGTCTTAGAGAGTTACTTTATGTAGATTGGTTGTTTTCCAAGTCCTCCAAAAACAGTATGTAAAACATATATGTTTGGAACGGTTCTTTAAACAATAACCCCTTTTAAATATTATAGACCGAAATATACATAGGTATTATTGCTGCTATATATAGCAGTATGAACATGGAAAATGAGAATAATTTGTGTCTTATCACATATTTCTAGTTCCTATCTGAGAAAAACAGAATAGCTTTCGAGTCAAATCAAATAAATTTTATCTATAGCAGTTGCTTAACATCTTGTTACTAAAAATTGGATATGTCCAGTCCAGTGAGACAGTGCCATGAACGTACAACTAGGAGATGTGGACCAGATATAGCAGTAGCCTTTGGATGATCAAATACCCAATCGATTGATGACATTATTAAGCAAAATATGGAAATATCTTAACACATTAAGCATGTTAGGTTAATTTACTGCGAAATTAACATAAATGGTTAATCATGTTCTTCAAAGTTTACATCACACACAAATTAGCTTTGTTAATTTAGCTAATTACAAAATGTTATTGAACACTTTATTTTAATAAGTATTCAAATGTTTCAGTCATCATAGCGTTGTTAATTTTGGACATACACCAGCAGATAACAAACACGTCTTCATATAATGCTGTATGTTTTCCTGAGGCACATCAATATAACGGTTTTTTACATAAAATAAAACCGATATTATGTGCCGAGAACGGAAAACATACAGCATTCTAGAAAGGGCTTTCTGGTGAAGACTATGAATCCCAAAGATCGCACCGCGCCGGGTGCCCTTGCTGGTGGCGCGCTTGCGGCGCCCTCTGGTGGCGTCAAGATGAAGCTAATTGTCTATGGTATAGACGTCGACCACAGATTAATAAGATAAGTATACATACTGCTTCTTCATATAATGCTGTATGTTTTCCGTTCTCGGCACATAATATCGGTTTTATTTTTATGTAAAACCGTTATATTACTGTCATTATTTCTAGTCGTCATGTCTATTATGTATTAGGATATTATTACATTCTCTTTGTATTATTTGTATAAGCGCCACAGTAGCTGCCTACTGGGTGGTGGAAAATGGAACTATACAAAAAGTTACTGTTCAGCGCCATCTACCGAGGCGGTGAAATGTTACTACATTGTTGCATTAGGTATTATTTTCTCTCTCCCACACTAGATGGCTCTCGCATTCGGAAGCTGACTGGCGGTGGTGAAGTTAAACTCGAAGCAATGGGCATATTTGGAGTGTGTCGGTTCGGTATCGCTTCTCGGCCTTTTGGCTAAGATCAAAGTGTAGTATCTGTTCTTTTCAGCTTAATATCTGAAAGTTCCCTCATTGAGGGAATTTTCAGCTTAATATCTGAAAGTTCCCTCATTGAGGGACCAGTATATTAAACTGATTTTTTTAACTCGACGGGATGTTCGGGGCTCGCTCCACTCCCGTCATGGGTCGGCCCGGCATTGCAGTGCCGCCGGGATCGGCCCACACAAATTCTTAGTCTCCCACAGTGGCATAATTATATGCCGATATAATTTACGACACTCTGTCAGTATATTATGATATCGAGCGAGGTTAAACTTTCACATCATAAAGTACCACATAATATGAATATTATACTTAACTCCACTTAAAATTTCATTTTGCGGAATAATGATATTGTATGCTTCCTGTTTTCTCAGGCTGAGAACGACAACTTCCTACAACGACATTTAAAAATTTCAATTTCCTAAAACGACAACTTTCAAATACGTCGCGTCGTCATTCGTACAAACACTATGGACAGTAAGTTTACAAACATTCAATTCACCAAAACATTTTTTGGTAAAATATCACTTTAAAACTAGTGTCCGACCGAAAGTTCGGTTTCGGTTTCGGCCGAGTTTCGGCTAAAAATCAAGTTTCGGCCACAGTTTCGGTTTCGGCCAAAATCGGCCGAAACTTTTGCCGAAACCGAAACTTAACAAGTTCAAGCACGTTCACGATCGTCTAACTTTGTTTTCCGGGGCAACGCTTTGACGGACGCTGTCGGCCCCTTTTCGGGAATTATCGTGCGCCGTTCGGATAGCTTTGTAGCAACCAGCGATGCCAACCGTACGAGGTTCCTCGTACAAATACGAGATTTGTAGTCTTTCGTACGAGGTACGAGAACACTATTAATTAACCTCGTACAAATAAGTACGAGATTATAAAATTGCTATTATAAAATAGTGAAAACTAGAGCCATCTATTAGAACTTGTAAGGATTGTAAGGATTAGAACTTCTTACTGATTTCTTATCTATCCTATTATGATATATATTGTGTTTCCATTTCATGCCCTAATTAAGGCAAAATAATAGGTAAACTGCACCAAATTTCAGTACTTTTTATTAAATTATATACTTGACCACGTGAGTTTCGGTTTCGGTTTCGGTTTCGGCCGAAACTGAAGCCACGGCCGAACATTCGGTTTCGGTTTCGGTTTCGGCCGGAAAATCAGTTTCGGTCGGACACTATTTAAAACCAATTCGTTTTATATTGTTTCCAAAAAACAACAATATTTGTGCTTAGGGCAGAAGCGAAAAATAGCGAATTGTGTTATGTAAATACTTATTAATTATGAAGGATATTAGGATAAATGATAGAGCAAGTCAGAAATTAAATCATGTTCATTTTTAATTCTATACAAATCAAAATAATAAACACAACGACACAGTATAAAAATATGTTTACTCTTTGGGCACAGCGGTGAATAGCAGCTGACAGTATCTTTCTCACTCGGGTATATTCGGCGGTTCCGAGTTCACCCGATCGAGTCTTTCACTTCGCAGCGTGACGGAACAGCTTAATTTCCAGCTTATGGAAAAAAATCTGTGTGGCTCAAAGAAGTTTTCACTTAAAAAAAAAAAACATTAGATGTGATTCATTCACTCTGATTTGTTTTTTTATTTGTTTTTTCAGAATTGATGAGGCCGGGGAAAGAGAAGGGTTGTTCAGGGACTAGGAACTTGACCGACAATCTGTCAGATTTGAAGGCCCAAGTCGCTGCCAACCAACGAGTGAGTATTATTGATAACTTGATTAAATTTTTAAAGTGAAAAATTTATTTTGGCCTACAGAAATCTAAATAATAAGGTACGGCAAGGTTTATTAAATAATAAGCTACTTATTATTTAGATTTCTGTGGGCGCACAATATACATAATTTTTTACATACATCATTTTTCACATACATAATTTTTCACATACCTACATAATTTTTCGTGAGCTGTGATTTGAGCTCAAGCTTCCTTCGCCGTCGTGAATGAAAGAAATCTTCGGGTGAACTAGATGGCCATGGCCTGTTACCATTGCTACTATAACACTTCAAACCATGTCCATCTAGTCTAGATGGCCAATCCTTAGAAGATTTATTTAGACGACAATGCTTGGAGATCTATTCCAGACTAGCAGCGCCCTCCGGTTTCACCCGCGAAGTTTCCAAAGTGAGCTATCAAATTCTGAGTTACAGGTTTTCACTTCTATCGGCAGTCTGACTGCCATTTTTTTGAAGTGAAAACTTCTTATAGCGCGCCACAGACATATTTTTCGTGGGCTGTGAATTGAATTATAACGTCACGCTCGGGAATGATAAGAAATCTTCGAGTAAACTCGGAACCATGGCCATTGGCTATCTGGAAATGCGTCAACATTTCTATATAGCCATGCTCATGGCCACGCCCTCCGGTTTCACCCGCGTAGTTTAGTAATTTAAGTGTGCTATCAAATTCTGAGTTTTAAGTTTTAATTTCTATCAGCAGTTCCTATGACTGCAAATTTTTTTCTTATGGCATGTAGTAGAACAAGTTAAGAGTATGTTGAGATTTTTATTTCATCTTAAAATGTAGGTAGTTATAATTTTTCAATATTGTTCTACCCATTATTAAAGAATGCTGTAAACACCTATAAAGGGTATATATATCAGAACTCTATTTTTATGTTATGTTTTTTGTAATTTTTTATATATATACTGTTGGTGTTTCTTAATAAATAAATAAATAGTAGTATAGACGATTCTTATAAAATAGAGTAATGGCGAACTGGACACACTAATCTTCCATCTTTCGAGCGTTCTGTAGCGGTAGTACTCATTGCAGAGTCCGCAATTTTTTGACCATTCATTTGCCATTTATTCTAACGCTTAACTGTAATGTGAAATCTCTGGGCTCCGCTTTAAAAGGCAATGTTTCCAGAGAAATTACATAGAGGAACATAGAAATTAATCGTTTTATATCGCAGTGACGAGCGCAGTGCTGTGCCACGTAATGAATTATACTCTTGATGTTACAAGAGCGTGCTGCATTCTGCAACACAGATTGGTTATTTATTTAGTAATAAGCGAGCAGAATTAGCTGATATGCCTATACAAAGAGTTTTATATATATATATTTTTTAAATAAAGAGTGACGAGACGAGCATTACATGTGCCTGATGGTAAGCAACATGCCTGCCACATAACAGCACAGTGACATGCAGCTATTGGAACATAAAAAGTGTAAATAATTACCTAACACTGCACTGCGCTCGTCACCCAGAGATCTAAGATGTTATATATATTTTGTAATGGTAGGATTCTTGGGAGAGTCCGCCTGGGGAAGTATCACATCTTTGCCAGTTATTCGACCGCCAAGCAGTAACGTGCAAACATTACTGTGTTCCGGTTTGAAGGGCAATGTTTACAGAGAAATTACAGGCCTTAGAGATGTAACATCTTAGATCTCTGGGTGACGAACGCATTGCAGTGCTAGGCAATGATTTGGACTCTTCATGTTCCAATAGCTGCGTGTCACTGTACTGTTATGTGGCTGGCATGTTGCTTATCATCAGGCACATGTCCTGCTCGTCTCGTCACTCTTTATTTAAAAAATAAATAAATATATATATTTTTTAAATAAAGAGTATATACATAGTATATATGAGATAGTCTATGCCCTGTAATCTCTCTGGATACATTGCCCTTCAGACCTATCGAAAAGGGAAATATATTATATTCATTACTACATTCAAATATTATATAATATTCATTATTACATTCAAATATATTATATCGAAAGGGAAAATATATTATATTATTATTCCTCAGGGTATCCAGCTGGTCGGGGAGTTGATCGAGCAGTATTCTCTGGAAGTGGTACAAGCATACATGGCGCATATACAGAGAAATGCGGAGCTCGCCGTCAGAGATATGTTGAAGGTAACACCAATCTACCTAACAATGACCCCCGCTCTGACTCGTTTCTGAGGCAGAGGATAGCCATCGCCATCCAGCTAGGGAACGCAGCCAGCGCTTTGGCCACGTTTGCACCGGGAACGATTCAGGGCGGGCTATTTTAGTTTATGACTAAACTAAAACTAAACTAATTAGTTATAATTGTTTATTTGTATGTGACGTGTAATATTATATGTTTGTGTTTGTTGAATTTTATTTGATATTATTAATTATATTATTACTAACAATATAATATAACTAGATGCCCGCCCCGGCGTTGCCCGTGGTACATTATATAGTACTCATCAGGATCCCGTACATATACAACGGTGAAAGAATGACTGAAATGCGGCCATAATCCCCCCCCCCCCCTTCCTTGGGCCGAGTCCAGTACCTAGGTTGAACCACTAATTAAAAAGCATGCATGGACTTATCGCACAGTTTTGTTACCAAAAGCCAAGATCTAGTGTTGTGTGAGAAATATTCACCAAACCACGGTAATGGAGTATACCAGTTTTTGTATTTTTAACCCCTGAACGGATGGGCCGATTTCGATGCGTTTTTTTTTATTTGAAAGTTAATATCCGTGCGGATGTTCTTAGCTATGTTTAGTTAATTTAGATTCAAGATGGCCGCCATCACAAAATGGCGAATTATATTATTTTTTCACTACTATCTCAATATGGGTATCAAACAAAAGGGCTTGACTAGTAGAGTACATTGTAGTTATGACAAATTTCAAATCCAAGATGGCCGCTTCCACAAGATGGCGAAATACATTTCTTTTTTCACAACTCCCTTAATATGGGTATCAGATTAAAGGGCTTGACTAGTAGAATGTTGTACAGATAACAAATCTAACGTAGTCGGGGGTTAATCAAAATTTTTAATTTTGTTCTTGTAAAAATATTTTTTTGTTTATTTAGGAGATCGCCAACAAAACGTACGCAAAGACGGGGTCAACAGTACTCCACGCCACAGAGTATATGGACAACGGCACTCCCATCACTCTCACCATCACTCTGGACAGGGAGAACGGCAGCGCGCATGCAGACTTTACGTGAGTTATTTATTTAGAAAGGCGATTATCCGAATCTACTGTCCGAACCTCGATTAACCAACTGTGCGCACTTTGCTACGCCATCTATAGAAAATTGATCGTACCAAGTCAGTTTTAGTATGAAAACTAACGTGGCTATTACCAAAGACGTCGGATATCAAAAAAAAAAATCGACATCTATGGTTATTACTTTTATTTTAGTTAGTATTTTTATTTTATCTTTTATTTTACTTTAGTGCACTTGATCTATGGGTTGTAATGTTATTAATTATTATTACTTTTATTATTACTTGGATTATAGGTAATGCTGCAACCTTAACAGATAGACACATGTTGTCACGGACAGCATTGCTAGCTTATCGGTTTTTTATCGGATATATTTCGGAGAGTGTACAACTGATCTGCATGATCTAATACCACCTTGCCATTTCTTCATCCGGAATTCTCGTATCTTAAAAAAGCGACATCACGGACGTAGAGATTTGACTCCACATCAGCGCACGCAAAATAAAAATCTCTCAAAAAGGATTTTTTCCCCGTTTGTGTTACATTTTTCATTCATGCTCCGCTCCTATTGTCCTATTGCCTAATTTCATCCTTCCTTCCTTCGTCAATGGACTACCCAACAGAAGAAGAATCTTTATATTCTGACCAGTAGTTCCCGAGATCCTAGCGTTCAAACAAACAATGTCTTCAGCTTTATCATATGTACTAAGTATAGATTTAGATAAAATTTACTTAAATTATGTATTGCACAATGTGTCACTGGGTTGCTAAAGCAAATCTCTTTGTTGCTGTTTGCAGGTAGAATAAAATATTACAAAACATTTTAAAAGTTGACCCATACAAACTGGCCTCTTCGAGAGGCGTGCAATACCTATGTCTGGCAAGACAGTTTCTATCGGTCTGAATTCATACAATGATAAAAATATTAGTTAGCTTTATTATTTAGTATCGGTCTGTAGTGCTAGGACTCTTGGCAGAGTCCGCCTGGGGAAGTACCACACATTTGCCAGTTATTCTGCCGCCAAGCAGTAATGTGCTAACATTACTGTGTTCCGGTTTGTAGGGCAATGTTTCTAGATAAATTACAGGGCTTAGAGATGTAACATCTTAGATCTCTGGGTGACGAGCGCAGTGCCGTGCTAGGTAATGATTTGGACTTTTCATGTTTCAATAGCTGCGTGTCACTGTGCTGTTATGTGGCAGGCATGTTGCTTACCATCAGGTACATGTGCTGCTCGTCTCGTCACACTAGGCTAAAAAAAAATAGCATTAAAGTCTTCTTTATCTTTTCATTTTTAGTTTTTAATACGATGTACATAGTACATATGTTTGTTTGTAATATTTCAGGGGCACTGGAGTGGAGGTGTGGGGTAATCTAAACGCCCCCCGGGCTATCGCCCTGTCTGCTCTCATATACTGCCTGCGCTGTATGGTCGGGCACGACGTACCACTCAACCAGGTCAGTTTTTTTTTACTGTAATATTTTTGCACTTGACCGCCATCTCGCCTGATGTTAAGCGACGATGCGGTCCACGATGGAGCGTGTTTACCTAGAAGAAACCGATTCACTCTCGATTTGAACACACAAAGATTATAACCATCGGGGAAAACCCACTCAGGCAACGTATTCCACAGCTATTTACTATAAAATATATATATTTTATTTACTATAAAAAGGAAAGGTTTATTAATACTATGTCTAGCAATATGTATCTAATGAAATTTGTTACTACTAATGTATGATTATTATATGTGACTAAATGCTATCTTACCTTATATTATTTTAAATAGTTTTAATCCTTGTCTTTTTTAAATCTTTGTTGCAGGGTTGCCTCAATCCGGTCCGTGTGACGATCCCCCCGGGGTCTATATTGGACCCGTCGGAAGGGGCAGCCGTGGTGGGAGGGAACGTCCTCACCTCCCAGAGGATTGTGGATGTCGTTCTTAAGGCATTCCAGGTAATATCTCATAACAAAAAACCTTTTACGTAAGTTCCATCCTTCCATCATTTTTGAAGATAAAAAGCTGGACTCTGATTTAGGGCTCTTAAGTGGGTAAAATCCCAGCTAATATTTTTTTTAATGAAGAGTGACAAGACGACCTGGACATGTGCCTAATGGCAAGTAACATGCCTGCCACATAACAGCACAGTGACACGCAGCTATTGGAACATGAAGAGTCCAAATCATTACCTAGCACTGCACTGCGTTTGTCACCCAGAGATCTAAATTGTTATATCTCTAAGCCCTGTAATTTCTCTGGAAACATTGCCCTTCGAACCGGAACACAGTAATGTTTGCACATTAATGCTTGGCGGTAGAATAACTGGCAACGGTGTGTTACTTCCCCAGGCGGACTCTGCCAAGAGTCCTACCACTACAAAATAGATTACATATATACATTATATATACATTGTTTGCAGGTGTGCGCGGCTTCTCATGGCTGCATGAACAACCTGACCCTGGGGGAAGAGGATTGGGGGTACTACGAGACAGTCGCCGGGGGCAGCGGGGCGGTAACTTACAGCTTTTTATAAAGGCTCCTGTGGCAGCTAGTTATAGGGTAGACGGGTTCTGGAGTAGACGGCGAATCGGCAAACGTAGTGGACGTCCTGAGATGGAATGACGATTTACGAAAAGCATGGTGACGGCAAGCGCAGCGAAGGGAGGGAGGTCACAGGGGGACATGAAAAATCGCAAACTTTAAATTAAAAATCATAATATTTAATAGTACCTACATTACGTTTTTTACAAGTACTATTTTTTAATGCGGGAAAACAACTGGAAAGTCAACTACGCGGGTAACATCGTGGGGCGCTACTAGCAAAATCTTTTTTACTCTTATTTTTTGTATTTCTACTGGTGACATCCTAAACGTAGCTGTCAATGTGTCCATGTTCACTTAACGTATTATGCTGTCTAACCCTACTACCGTCTAATCGCCTTTGGCTTTGCTACTGCAGTCTCTATAGTTTCAGGCGAAAAGAAAGGAGAAAATAATAAAGTTCAGATAGTTTTACTTAGGCCAGAGAGTCTCAGGGTTCATAAACGTATTTAGCCTTTCAACGTCCCTAAACGTATTTCTCCGTCCAGGTCCCCTTAACGTATCTTTTTCTAAACGTATTTTTCCGTCAAGGATCCCTTAACGAATCTTTCCGTCCAGGGTTCCTAAACGTATATATCCGTCCAGTACCCTTTAACGTATCTTTCCGTCCAGGGTTCCTAACCGTATTCTCCCGTCCAGGGCCCCGGCTGGCACGGCACCGGCGGCGTCCACACGCACATGACCAACACTCGCATCACGGACGTGGAGATCGTGGAGCGACGGTACCCCATGCTCGTCACCAAGTTCTCGCTGCGAGCAGGCTCGGGGGGCAGAGGTATGCATTTGGCACAGTAATTTTGAAGTGAAAACTTCTTGCGGCGCGCCACGAACAGATTTTTCGTGGGCTGTGAATTGAATTCTAGCGTCACGCTCGGGAATGATAAAAAATCTTCGGGTAAATTCGGGACCATGGCCATTGGCCATCTAGAAATGCATCGACATTTCCTAATGGCCGGCATGGTCACGGCCTCCGGTTTCACCCGTTTATTTTCCAAAGTACCTAAGTTCTCAAATTGTGAGTTATAAGGTTTCACTTCTATCGACAGTCAACTGCCAAATATTTTTTTATATTTTTGTTTGTAATTTACAATTAATTTGTATCTAATCAGCACCACTAAACTTCGCACTTAATTAAGATAAGAAAACCGGAAAAATATGTGTGTGCATAGGCCGCTTCTTACATTCCAGTTGATTTAAATGAAATTCTATTAGGATTGAATCTGTATTTGTGTAACTTTTAAGTGTGGACGTGGAATCTCGCAGGTTAAAACGACGATCTGTTTACCTGTGTATGTTTGTGCACTTTTTTTTTAAGTTATCTTGACTGTTTTAACAACTTCAATGAGATAGCATAATAAATAAATAAATAAATATTGGTGGCTAATTCACACACAACACAATCTGATCCAAGCAAAGCTTGTACTATGGCGGCCAGATAGCTGATATAATACTTATATAGTTGTAGGACATAATACAATAAAAAATACAATAAAATAATTTCAAGGTTCGGATTTAAGAATTCTATTTAGAGACTTAGTTGCCATCTACATATTTATCATCTGGTTTGTGTAGGTTTTGATACTTGTTTATTATTATAACTTTATGTAGGTTTATTTTTTGCTTCTAATATTATAAATATTATGTATATTCGTATGTGTATATGTATATATATATTATGTAAATTAGTATGTGTATTTTAAATGTATTCCTTATTGTAAGTAGTATATTATTTTAATTTTATGCTTAGGTTGTACAATAATTTAGCTATTTGGATTTGTTGTTTAATGTTTTGAATATATTGTTAAGGCCGCATTACTGTTTTACATCCTATCCGTACACGGTTGCCTGGAAAAGATCGCTCTAAGCGATAAACCGCCAATTAAAATGTCTAGCATAAGTTATTCTTAAGTTTCTTTTGTGATTTGTTTTATTTTTGTATTTATGTGGCTTTTAATAAAGAGTTTTCTTATCTTATCTTAATACATAGAACACTTGTTTGCAGGGCAGTGGAGCGGCGGCGATGGGATCACTCGCGAGCTGGTCTTTCGCCGGAATGTCCAGCTGTCAGTGCTCACTGAGCGACGCGCCTTCCAGCCATACGGCATGAACGGTAACCACCTAAATAAACAAGTCAAAATACTTCATTTATAAATGTACAATTTACGTGTCAGTTAATAAAAAATTAAAAAAACAATAGAAAGAGCACACAAATTGAATACATTTTCAAAGTTTGAAATTACTACTTTACTCTATTACAATAATTACTGTACAGAAAACTGTCAAGCATTAGGTATACGAGTATACTGTCTTTATTACTATTGTACTGACCCATGTCAAATTTATTTCTTTACATTTTTCATGGGAACTTTGCCATCACTATACAAATTCGCTGTAATTATATAAAGTTTGATCGATAAGCCAGCACTTTAATCTGTTTTTGAAGCTGCCGAAACTTGGGGCTGATATAACTACGTGTAGTGTACGTGTAAGAGTTTACATATACTACGTATAGAGTTAGAACGAATGCTTTACACCGAAAGCACGGGTCTGATCGCTCTTGCCTTGTCGCTTTTGTGGAAGTGTCATACTTTTGTCGCGGCACATCACTCTGTCGCTATACTAACTATAGCTAACATACACCTCGTCTGCTTACGATTGGTACAAAGGAACCGTGCGGAAAACCTGATCTATTTACTACTACTACTGTAATATAAACACTTTTATAACTGTTGCAAAATGAGAATGTCTTTGTGTACACGAAATCCATTATAATATCGCGATTTGGTGGTTAAGTTAGTAGACTGCAGGGCCGTGAACAAAAATTATGGGTCAAATGAACCACCGAGAGACCTATGTAGGATGATAGAAGGGTATAAAATAATAAGATTCAGCACTATGCCGTCACTTGAAAGCTGTCCAACTGAGTGCTGTTGAAGATAGATGGCTACAAATCTCGATAATTTCTCCTCGTCACATGATTGTTGTACGGCGTTGCGGAATATGCGGCTTTTCAGATTTTGCCCCGCCTAACAAATATTGAAGATCCGGGGCTGTCTAGTGGTATAACAGGAGAGGCACGTAACAAGTTCTCAGCTTCACTCAAATATCTACCCAATAATTGGCGCTACTAGCTCTCTGACTCCCTATTACAGATTGACAGTGTTTCACTAAATGCCTATGAAAGGATAAAACGGTACTCATTTACAAATACAATTATTTACATATGTATAAAAAACAAAATGATATAAATATACATACAATAAAAATAAACAATTAAACACGCCGTCGAGATCACTACTGCGCGGCATGCTGGCAGCGTTGCCTCTTTGAATAGCTAAACTCAGCTTTTGGGCAAAGTAGGCGCCAGCTCTGGGATCCCCTGAAGCGAGCACCAAACGTTTCGAAAGATCTTTTACAAAAATTTTGGTATCGGACGACCACGGGCCCCCTGTCTCCACTGCCGGCGCAAAGAGTATATAATGTGCGCTGAGCTGGGAGTACTTATTAAATTTATTTATTTGTGCCTGTTCGGCTGTAACTCCGACGTTGCGAGCGGATTGACTGACATGAAATCCCTATTAGATTATTGGTTTAAAATATATTTTTTACCTTGTCCTTAGGCGGAGAGCCCGGTGAAAGGGGTTTGAACCTGATGCTGCGTACCGACGGTCGTCTGATCAACCTGGGAGGCAAGGCTTCCATCGAGGCTTACCCCGGGGTTAGTATAAATACTAATAGCCATAGCGAGTAGTGGTAGAACTCTTGGCAGAGCCCGTCTGGGGAAGCTGTTGAAGTTGGGGACAACCACACCTTTGTCAGTTATTCTACTGCCGATGTGCAAACATTACTGTGTTCCGGTTTGAAGGGCAATGTTTCCTGAGAAATTACAGGGCTTGGAGATATCTTAGATCTTTGGGTGACGATCGCAGTGCATGCGTTCATAATGATGATATTCTATTCTAGTTTCCAAAGTGAGCTACTAAATTCCGAGTTTATGTATTTATTTATTACAGTTACTCAAAAACTTACAGCTAGAGCCAAAACGTTTTAGAGTATTCTATTAACTTATATCGACAGTCCCTATGACTGCCAAATTCTGTCGAGTGTCCGAGTTAAATTTTAAAGTCGGTGTGTGTGTTTTCAATTTTCATTGTTGTGTATTTGCAGGATAAGTACATAATGAACTCTGCGAGCGGTGGCGGGTACGGTCCGGCCGGCGCGTCCCCTGACGCTCAGACAGACAAGCCGTACTCTCAGTTCGTTGAACGCGGCAGTGTCTACGAATACCGGAGCGCACAGGAAGGCGTATAAACTTATAACTGACAACCCCAAATTACAGAGCATAAATATATAAATAAATATTGGTGGACAATTCACACACAACACCATCTGACCTCAAACTAAGCAAAGCTTGTGTGATGGCAGCCAGATAGCTGATTTAATACTTATATAGTTTTAAATACATACTTATTATAAATAGAAATACCCAGACACAGTGCAAACATTTGAATTCATCACACAAATATTTGCACTGGGTGGGGATCGAACCCACGACCCTCGGCTTCGCAGGCAGAGCTACTACCAACTAAGCCACTAGGGCAGCATAGAGATAAAACATCTTATATCTCTGGATGACGAGGGCAGTGCAGTGCTAGGTAATGATTTGGACTCCTTTATGTTCCAATAGCTGCGTGTCACTGTGCTGTTATGTGGCAGGCATGTTGCTTACCATCAGGCACGTGTCTTGCCTGTCTCGTCACTCTATACTAATAAAGATAACCCCCCTGTGGCTCAGTTGTAGACTGCTAAGTCGTCGCTCGTTCAATTGAGACGACTCATAAAAATAATGTGTAAAAATAAATTAAAAATATGCCATTCTAATTAGCCCACCGGGTTGATTACGGTAAAATATTAGGACACGTATTTTAGTTTCATCATATTATTTAGAATCAACTAACATATAGACTATAGACCATACGACTTCCGGAAAGTGAGTTGTGATGACAGTTCTTCGTAAAAATAGTACTTTGAAGTGATGTCACTGTAATCTTCTAAGATCATCTTATGTTTGGCAAATTATACTTTTATTAATACCACTTAGATAGCTTTATATAAAATTGGTCGAGTGTCTCAATTTGATTCCAAATTTTTTATAAAATAATCATTAATTTAATTCCAAATATAAATAAAATAATTATGAATTTAATTCCAAATATACAAAAAGAATCATGAATTTAATTCCAAATAGAAATAAAAGAATCATGAATTTAATTCCAAATATAAATAAAAGAATCAATGCGTGTACAATATATTTTTAGTGGTCGAACTGACGGGCGTGTTATTTAGTCATAATGTTTATTACCAGGACAAACATTTGTGATGAATACACTATTTGTACAGAAAAGACGGAATGCGTTTATAAAGTGGCCCCACCACTTTATAAACGTCTGGGCTTCATATACGTCTGGCTCTTATATCTGGGCACTTTATAAACGTATATCTGGGCTCCTGATGTGGGTACTTTAGTACGCATTTCTTTGTGTCATTCCAGATCTATCCCTACACCAAATTTCATCTATATCTATTCTATAGTATTTGCATGTAAGAGAATATACAACCATTTAAAGTCTTTCGAATGTACAAATATAATTCCAACTAATGTATAATTATAAACATATTTTAATGAAGTGCCTTTTGTAGGTTTCTGATTGTTATAAATATAAATTTAAAAATGTTGATTAAGAAATCAAAATAGTCTTGTAAGTACAAAATCATAATATAATTTTAAGGCAAATAAAACAAAATCATGCTTTTTTTTCAGCTACATATATTTTTGTTAAGTTTTGAGATTCTTAACTAATAATACTTTTTATAATATTCTAGAATTGTTACAAATGTTTACATGTTATTGGAAATATACATTGTTTAAAATGTCTATCGTTTCATTTGGATTTTATGTATTATACGCAGCCATCTAGCTTAATTAGCTGTTCAATTTCAACAATTTTTATAAAAAAAAAATATATTCTTTCATTACACTAGTAATGTATACCTACGTACGTACTACTGCTGCCGCGAATTTTGTGGATGATAAATATACACTTTGTGATTAGTTTTGTCAAATCTACCCTCATTTTTTTCATACAAGCCGTTACTATATAACCAGATCCGTTTAACTGACGGCCTGAATGATATTCAGCAATTTGGTCAAATGTGGTTTCAGCCACTTATATCGGTGACATTTAATTACTTGTCTAGCCTGTTCATTTATTTCAGTCCACAGTCCCATATTCTGCCAACTAGCGCCGAAACTCCCCAACTATTACAAAGGCGATAAACAACAAATTTGTTTTTTTTTTCTAAATCAACCTAACTTTGTTACATTTCAAAGTATTCAATGAAAAAAAACTCATGTCAGATGTTTGATTTTATATCTGACACATGTTCACCCTATACTACGAATGACCTAAGCGTTTGTCAGCTAATTTATTAAATGTTGTAACAATCGATACAGCTGAATATCATTCAGGCCGCTAGTTAAACGGCACTGTATAGTTAACAGACTATAAACTAGGCTGCTAATTGAACGGCTGATTAAGCTAAAAGGCTGCGACATAATGTACCTACCACTTTAAAATTTGAGTGTAGTACTCAAAAAACAAAAGGATCGATTTTTTTATTTGCAAAAGACCCTGGAATGTAACTTAGGACGAATCTGAAAGATTGCAATAGAACAATAATTACATACTATTTATATATTCATACATATACATTTTTTGGCGCGTTAGATACTATTATAATACATCGATATAAATTGGAAGTGCCCTCCCAAACTTCAAGTTTTTACTTTGCCAATTTCAAGGTGCTCAGAGCACATCTACTGGTTTATATCGATGCTAAGAGTATAATACATATTGCGGATATTACTCGAATTTCGAAACGTGTCTTTTATATTTGGAAGACTATATAGTACGTACCAACAGAACTACCCTTAGGTGTTACTAGTAGAACTCAAACGGTAGAACGACGGATTATACAATCTTCTACGCAAACCTTCCTTTATAAGTTGAGTATTTAACTATTAGGTAACATTATATCTATATAATTGGACTATCTATTGACTTAATTATCTGTCACTAGATGACCCCACAAATGTTCTAAATATTAAATAAGTCCTAGGAAATGTTAAAGCGACGCGACATTTTCTACATGGATATTATGTCACTGTAAAATTATAAAAACTTTATAATAGTATTATGGTAACAAGTGCGTAATATTGGTGATTACCGCTGAGGCGCATTTGAGGGTCTTAATACAGCCGAGGACAGTAATCATCAATATACACGTTTATCATACAACATTTTTCAACACACTTGTGAATAAAATAATAAAAAACCATTTCAACAATGAAAGAAAAAATAATCTGTTGCGCGCGCAATTAACAATGGCGACCAGCCACAGACTAAAAAACAAAGTTTTTTGTCTCTCTGTGGATAGCGTTTTAGCCACGTACAAAAAATGGAATTTAAAGTTTTCTATACAAAAAATAGGTTAAGAGTTAAAGTTTTATATTTAAACACGTACAAGTTGAATTTATGTATTTAAATAAGATATTGCATGAAGTGAGCAAGCAATAGCTACATTAATGCATTTGTTCTATTGAACACTATCTTTTTTGTATCGTATTTTTTAAAGAACAAAGCAACTCAACCAATAAAAAACCTCTGTAACTCACTTGTGAGTAATAGTAATGAAAAAGTCACAGTTTGATTATACCTGTCATTATATACCTGATTGCAGTGAAATTAGAACTAATTTAAGAGCAAGTGTGTTGAAAATTAATAATTTTTAATTATATTACAAACTAGCGACGTTACATTATAGACTAACCAAACCTAACCGACATTGAGATTATAGTCTTACGCGTTATATTATAAACTGAGTGATTGCAATTTTACAGTGACATATAGGTTTTAACGATTTTAAGATAATTAACGAAGCGAAGATTGGATTATTTGGTTCATATAAAAAATAAGCGTGTGTAGACGAAAAAGCTGCATCTATGATTGTGTTTTCCACTAAATGTATATTTGAATTGAGAACTTCTTTTGGGGAACCATACACACATTTTTCGTAGACTGTGAATAAATCTCAGCGTCACGTATGTAAGTGAAAGAATCTTTCGGATGAACTCGGGACCGCCGAGTGTGAGAGCGAGAAAGATAATCAGCTGCTGCTGTCTGTCAGCTACCACTGTCGTTTCGCCGTGTTTCCTATTTTAAATTTATACGTCATAATTTTTATTTTTAATTATTAAAATCATTCAACAGTTATTAATAGTTTTCACTTCTGCCGTGCTGTCTTAAGGACACTCATTATCTTTTTTTTTAATTATAGTGTCGGGTCGAACAGGACCTGTGCCTGTTAAGCTACACATCTGCCCATAACAGTACAGTGTCCAGCAGCTATTGAAACATGAAGAGTCCAAATCAATCGATATCGATAATTTAACAAATTTATCGACATCGATAATATAGCAATTTTATCGATATCGATAATTTGGAGAATTTATCTATAACGTTAAAATAATAGTATTCCATCGAAGTCTTCGCGACATTTTTTTAAATTTATACCGCTTATACGTAAACACATTAAGTTGTTGTATTTGACATTTTAATAAATATTTCTATTCTATATTTAATAATCGATCACAATAAATAAGACTAGAAAAGTTTCACCCTGGTCCATTGCAGTTCCATCAATATGGCCACAGCTTTATGCCCCTTTGCTTGCACTTGACCAGGTTCTGTACTGTAATGCACTCGTGGGGACGGACGAATCATGCCGAATTTTGACATTTATAATATATTATAGTATTATTATGTCCGCCAAAACAATAATGATCAGTCACATACATTACTTTATCGACATTCGATAAAAAATCATAAAAATAAATTGGTATCGATAGCCGCTTAAAGTTAAAATATCGAGAGACGATATTTTTATCGATATCGATAATTTAACATTATCGTCGATATCGATACTTTAACATTTCATCGACATCGATAAAACAAACAACTGAAATTGACATAAAAATTACGATTTTTGAAATTGACCTACCCTACAACATAATTGAAATGCTGGACCATACTTGATGGAACAGTATAGTTTTACAGCGGCGCGTGGTCGGGCGCATGCGCGAGTGCCTCCCGGTTCTCGTAGGCCCAGAACCCGTGCAGCTCCACCAGGATGGAGACGGCCGTGTGCCCGTGCCCGCACTTCACCAGGTCTTGGAGGGTGATGCGCGCGGGGTGCGCGGGACGGACCATGTCGAATATCTCGTCCTTTACGTCGTCGAAGTTGACGGGTTCAGCTCCGTGGGCGACCATCTGTTCTTGAATCGCCTGCAGTCAAATAACAAAATGTATAATCATCAATTTCATAGAAAGTATACAAATGACAAGTTTATATTATAAGCCTCATGGCTTAGTGGGTAGTAACTCTGCCTGCTAAGCCGAGGGGCGTGGGTTCGATTCCGACCCAGTGTAAATATTTGTGTGAAAAATTCTAATGTTTGTACTGTGTCTGGGTGTTTCTATTTATTAATAAGTATGTATTTCAAACTATATAATCATTGTATCAGCTATCTGTCCGCCATAGTACAAGTTTTGCTTAGTTTGGGGTCAGATGGTGTTGTGTGTGGATTGTCCACCAATATTTATTTCATTTATTTTGATTTATTTATTCATTTGTTTTGCTGAACTTAAAAACTTTAATTAGGTACGTTGTACCCTAGAAACTGCACTAGGCTAAAGCCTGTATTGCATAATCTAGTGCAGTCTTTCCCAAAGTGGGCAATAACGACCCCTTGAGGGCGCTGCAGGCCTAAAAGGACCCAAAGAAACAATTGGGGGCGTTGTGAAGAGACTTGGAGTCCTTATGTACTACCTACTGGACTCAGGTCTCAAGTTGACTCTTTATACTCTACAGTCTCAAGCTAGCTATAGTAAATCTTAACTTATATCTCTTAATATCTTAGATCTCTGGGTGACGAGCGCAGTGCAGTGTTACGCAATGATTTGTACTTTCCATGTTCTAATAGCTGCGTGTAACTGTGCTGTTATGTGGCAGATATGTTGCTTACCATCAGGCACATGTCCTGTTCGTCTCGTCACTATATGCTATAACAAAATATATATTATACAGAAAAAATGCAATAAATCCCCACCTTAAAGAAGTAATTGAGCGTGAAAGCATCCAGATAGCCAACAGAGTTGATGTCCAGGACTCTAAACAGGTACGCCAGGGCCGCCGGTTGCTTCCTATTCTCCAGCGCTAGCACCAGATCCAGATACGTCTTGTAATCCATCTCGCCGTCATAAGTGAGGCATTGTTGGAACACGCGCTGTAGAAACGCGCGTGTGAGCGTGCCCGAGCCGTACCTAGAATTATGTAATTATATTGGACTGGCCTCGTGGCTTAGTGGGTAGTAACTATGCCTGTGAAGCCGAAGGTCGTGGGTTCGATTCCCACCCAGTGCAAATATTTGTGTGATGAATTCAAATGTTTGTACTATGTCAGGGTGTATCTATGTATAATAAGTTTGTATTTACAACTATATAAGTATAATCAGCTATCTGGCCGCCATAGTACAAGCTTTGCTTAGTTTGGGGTCAGATTGTGTTGTGTGCGAATTGTACACCAATATTTATATTTATTTAATTTTAAGAAGAACATAATATAGTTAATTTCCTTCGAAAAAACAAAAACACTCCTCAATTTAAAATTAAATTCAGGCATCCCATCAAATTCAATAGGAAGCAATCACTAAGTCGTCGAGGTCACGAAAGTAAATTTTAGTTGTTCTTTGTTCATATTTCCAAAACCTCTACACCGATTTCAATGTATATGGGACCGTCTCGGAACTACGATCTACCAAACAAATAAAAAACATCAAAATCTATTCACATATCAATATGTGAATAGATTTTGATGTTTTTTATTTTGGTCTCCCTCAAGGGAGTAGTGAAAAAAGAAATATATTTCGCCATTTTGTTGTGGCGGCCATCTTGAATTTGAAGTTTGAAATAGTGTATAGTATTCTACTAGTTAAGCCCATTCATTAGATACCCATATTGAGGGATATTTTGAAGGAAAATTTTATGCGCCATTTTGTGGAGGCGATCATTTTGAATCGATATTAACCTATTTGCGATAATGAGACGATATTAGCTAAGAACCACCGCACGGAAATTAAGCTTTAATTAAAAAACCGTATCGAAATCGGTCCATCCGTTTGAGCTCTACGCTACGGTGCCACAGACAGACATCGACGTCAAACTTATAACACCCCTTTTATTGGTAGGGAGTTAAAAAGGGCAAGGTGGCATTAGATTCGTAATCTAATCACTGTTGTCACTCACCCAGCGAGTTCGTTGAGGCTCAGCATTCCATTGTGGTCTCGGTCTAGGTTCAGGTACTGTCCGTAGACTCTTAACGCCGACGCGGCGCTAAACCAGTTCTGCTCTTGGAGCTCCATCGGCAGGTCTTCTTCGCGGAGCTGAAGAATTCAATGGCCTCAATTATCCGAATCGAAAAATAATTATTTTATAGTATTTTTTCAGTCCGCCTGGGGAAGTACCACATTGCCTAATGCCAAGCGGCAATGTGAAAACATCAGTTTACATGTAAAACGTGTTCCGGTTTAAAGAGAAATATTTCCAGTGAAATTACAGGGCATAGGTAGGCATGGCAACAGGGTTCCCATGGTACGCTGCAAATAGTCCTACCACTACTAGACTTCACTTCAACACTTCTTACCAGTTATCTGACCTAACGCGACTCGCACGCCGGTTTAGTCTATATATGAAGCCATGGTTATATAATAAACTAGACAAATAGTGTGGTATCCAGTCTCACGTATTATGAGCTGAAATCAAAAGTTACAAAGCAACTTCTCCAATGGTCTTTTGAGTATACGGAAAGCTTCTTGAAGGGAATTTGGTGAGCAATGAAATTAGACACCACTCACACCCACACATACACACCCTCACACACACATACACCCTCTTTTACTCATTATCATTACATCATTATCCTCTTTCACTCTTTTTATATTCACTCATACCCCATTCTCATATCGTTTTATGATTTTAAATGATGTTGGTCCCTATGTATTTTTATGCTTAAAATTGTATCTCGATTGTAAGTTAAATCACTTGTGTGCCGTCAGTGACGAACCTCATGTGAAACTAAGATTAAAACTACCCACAGGACAAGCCTAGCTTAGTGTGGGTGTTTTTGAAATTATGGGCATTTTGTATTAAACTAATAGATAAGATATCTCTGTACTTCTTATACTTATTTGTTATTTTAGTTGAAATAAATTTGATTTGATTTACTTAATCATAGTATTTTATTGATAACATATATCCACTTAATCATAGTCATAACAGATATCCACTTAATCATAGTATTTTATTGATAGTCCCTACGTAGTATCTTACCACTTCCACTTATCTACCTAGTATCAGACCGCTTTCACTTCCCTACGTAGTATCTTACCACTTCCACTTATCTTCATAGTATCAGACCGCTTTCACTTCCCTACGTAGTATCTTACCACTTCCACTTACCTCGCTCAGTTCATCCAAGAAGGAGCAAGCCAGCATGTCTCGTATCCTGACGCGACCGACCCGCAACGGGTCGAGGAAGAAGAGGAACTTGCGCGCGGCCGTGCACACGTAGAACGAACTGAACGAGGAATCGAGCCCGTCTAGCGCCGCGAGAGACGGGACCAACTCGGCGATGTAGCTCTCCAGATCCTGGGGAAGAATCAGGATAAGAATAATAAATTTTTCAATTTGAAAATGTCTTTAATCATAATCATTCAATAATCAATCAGGCATTAACGGAATCATTATAGCACCCATGTGCTGTTTATTGCATGTAATTTTTATCACAAATACTAGGAACAGGAAATGCGCGGGTAAAACAGCAAGACACTGTTATACATAATACAAAATTAACAGTCATAGGAACTGTCGATAGAAATGAAAACTTATAACTTAGAATTTGATAGCTCACTTTGGAAACTACGCGGGTGAAACCAGAAGGCTTGGCCATGACCATGGCCATCTAGAAATGCGTCAGCCAATCAATGGCAAATGGGAAACGCTGACGCATTTCTAGATGCTCAATGGCCATGGTCCCGAGTTTACCCAAAGATTTCTTATCATTCCCAAGCGTGACGCTAGAATTCATTTCACAGCCCACGAAAAATCTGTCTGTCGCGCGCCAGAAGAAATATTTATTGATGTTTTCACTTCAATAAATATTTAGACTCAGATAACTAAACATCAAGTGAGATGAAGGAAACGTAAACCAATAAATGTAACAAAAACAGCACAGTGAATCCATACATGTTCGGTGAGGTATCCCTGTCCGGTGACATCGTACAAGGAGAGTCCTATCCTGGTCTGCTGCAGCCACACCCTCCTCATCACGTAGTTGAAGAGAGAGACGGCTCGCACCCGACCAATGCCTCCTTCAGCTGACTGGAGCCGACCGAACACCTCCGCTGTGAAGTATGGCCTGGAAAACAAATACATCACATAACTCATAACTTAAGACTTATTTTAAGACAAATTCATAATCATTTATTTCACTAGTTTATATTATTTTTTCTGCTTCCAAAATTTTGAGGGTAGATAATTTTTTTACATGAAGAGTCACATTCGGCGCTGAACCAATATGGCGTTCCGCTCCGCTTTACAGGTTAAAAAAACAAGTACAAATTTTTTACTGAACAAGCCACAGCAAATTATTAAAAATGATTAGACCGGTTTTGTTTGATTCTTTTTTCCATGTCTTCAAATCGAGAGTGAATCGGTTTCTTATGGTTAAGCACGCTCCATTGTAGACCGCACTGTCGCTTTAAGATCAGGGGGCGGTCAAGTGTACACCAATTAAAGTAAAAGAAGATTATACTTTGCTAGGAGCACTCAATAAAACCCTTTAGCCAACAAAATCTGCATCAAAATTGATCACCGCACCCTAAGATTTTAATAATTTTCATGCCATACCATGTCATCATCAGCCCAATATTTTGATGCCATGATCAAAACTAGCTATGTTTTATTTCATACTATTATCTATGCATGTACACTCCGCGAGGCATAAGCTGAGCTTTGCATTTGTGTGAGTGTACATGGATAGTGTAGGTGTGACAACCGGCCTTAGGCGCGGCGCCATTCTGTCTCGCCGCGCTCCTGCCTGATTGGTGATCACTCACACTAATGCAAAGCTCAGCCTATACCTCGCGGACAAAATTTCAAGCTCCTGCCTGATTGGTGATCACTCACACTAATGCAAAGCTCAGCTTATACCTCGCGGAGTGTACCCAATTTCACTCAGATCAAAATCGTCCTCTCAAAAACCCATCAGTAGTTTTTGCTTGCAAGATTAACTAAAATCCATACATAATAATTGTCTGGTGAAGTACCACACCTGCTAGTTGTTCTATCACCAAGCAGTAATGTACAAACATTACTGTGTTCCGGTTTGAAGGGCAATGTTTCCAGTGAAATTACAGGGCACAGAGAAAAAACATCTTGTATCTCTGGGTGACAAATGCAGTCCAGTGGTAGGTATGATTTGGACACCATGTTCCAATAGCTGTGTGTCACTGTGCTGCTGTGTGGTATGCATGTTGCTTACCATCAGGCACATATGCATGCGCAAAAAAAATAGGAAGTGGGACAATATTTGACTTTACTGACTACAATTTGTAATCAGATTATAATAAAGTAAATAGTTTGTCAGCTCTACATATTGGCTACAAGTCGGCAGCTGATAGATCGTCCCCACTAACGCATTAATGCCAGCTCATTTCTTGCTCTTTGCTACCTCAAGAGGAGGTTGCACTATTTGATGTGCTGTTAATAAATATTTGTGGACAATTCACACACTAACAAACACACAAACTAAGCAAATCTTGTACTATGGCAGCCTGTTCGCGCCGTCTTTGTCGTCTTAAACAAACATTCAAAATTCCCGCCTTCTGCGCAGTTCATTCGTTCACTTAAATTCTAAACCGAGTTCATTCATTACTTTCATTTGTAGTTCTTTTCACTTCGTTCTTCCCATCCAACGCGCACGTCACGCTTTATCCAAAATTAACACATTATTGAAAAAACCTATAGAAATATTGGAAAATATACGTCATAAGCAAGAAAAACTGCATTTCATTGTTCCGGACGGAACAAAGTTGGCGACCGTGACAGGACCTGCAAACAGTGGACTTCGGAGGCGACGGTGACGACACGTCGGCCGGTCTAACGTGAGCTCGTTCCTTTACATCCTTATCTTATTCCTCTTTTGTTCGGGAATATACTTGAAGCTAGTTCCTTACTGTGTTTCGAAAGCTGTTAATCAATATATTTGCTGTCTTATGTCTTATCTTGCATTATTTCGTGCCTACATTGCATATGACCGCGCCTTGAACCTACCTTCAACAGTTTTTCGTGAATACCTACCTACCTTGTTATTTTAAAAGCAAATTATTGCATTTATTTGCGTATTTGCAATATTTTATGCACTTACAGCATAAATAAGATTAAAATAACGTAATTTACCGACCAACATTTCTCCAATATTTCAACTTATCCATTTCCGAACTATACATATATATAGTTCATAATCGTTAAAATCGTTTCCAATTGTGACCTAAGCTTGTTGCATTATCTATTCCAGCTGCTCGAGCGCTTATCACTGCTTGCCTTGATTGTCTTCGCTTTTGGCTGCTGCTAGACGCTTTCGTGGTACCTGCGCCGGCGCACCGCTCGTCGGGGTCATTTACCTGCGAGTCTTATCTCCGCATCAGCTGGCACAACAAAGCGAGGGACGTACTGTATGCGAACTTTGTTTATTTAATTTCAATTCATTCCAGTTTATTTTATCGCAAACTTCGTCATGTCTTTCGAAGATAACTTACGAGATTTAATAACGAAACGTAGTTCTATTAAAGGACGCGTTACTAAATTCAAAAATAACTTAGATATTTTGGAAACCTTAGAAAATATATCGCCTATCGAAATTAGTAAGCTTGCGATGAAATTAACGAAGTTTGAGACGTTGTTCAGTGATTATGACGAGCTGCAAAATCAAATAGAAAGTTTGTGTTCCGATAAATTAGACGCCGAATTAGCTGTCCGCGAATTAATGGAACAGGATTTCTACCATTGCATTGCATTCGCTAAAACTTTATTAGAGAAGAACACTACTCCTGCGCCCAGTCAGCATGATTCTTCTCAACAGTCGTGTTGTCATAATCACAGCCATGACACAACCAACCCGTTAGGATTTCGCTTACCTGAAATCAAAATACCACCTTTCGAAGGGACTTATTACAAGTGGCTGGAGTTTAAAGAAATATTTACTTCATTAGTGCACAAAATGAGAGAATTAAAACGTTCACAAATTCGTATATTTGAGTAGCTATTTGCAAGGCGAGGCTAGTCGCGTGATTTCCAATTTGGAGATGACAGACGCTAATTATAAAGAAGCTTGGAAACTTCTATGTTCACGCTATGATAACAAACGCCAACTTATAGCAAATCATCTCAAATCATTATTTGACATTGATTCATTTCATGAAAGCGACAAGTCACTTCGATTTATCATTGACCACATTACAAAAAACCTACGAGCGCTAAATAGTTTAGGCTTACCTACTGATAAGTGGGACGTACTAATAATACATCAAATTGTTAGAAAGTTGGATAATACTACATTCATCAAGTGGGAAGAACACAGGAACGACTTACCAGAAATACCTACCTTAGAGCATTTTTTCTCGTTCCTGAAGAGCCGTGCCGATGTGCTTGAAACTGCATTCCAGCGCTTCAAGAAAGTAAAACTGAAAATCAAAAATACAACACAAGTTTCAGTCAAAGGAATCAACAAACCAAAGCGCTAGTAGTTACCTCATCTAAGGAAAATAAATCCTCTAATTCCAGCTCGAGAACTCTTTGCGTCGCATGTCAGGGAGATCATCACGTTTTCCAGTGCAATGTGTTCAAACAAAAACCTGTGGAACAACGGCGTGAGTTAGTAAACTCTCACAAACTATGCCTCAACTGCCTCAGAACCGGACACAAAGCACAAGATTGTAAGCTGCCTGGAAGTTGTCGCGTGTGCAGATCGAGACACAACTCCTTAATCCACGAGGAAACTTACAACCAAACAAATGGTGAGTCAATTGCAATGTCTGTTTTGTCATCACCTGAGGTACTACTTTGCACAGCCAAAGTGCGTGTTACCAACCCAGTAACGAACGAGACAGCCGTAGTACGCGCTTTCCTTGACTGTGGAAGTCAGTCAAGTTTTATTACGGAAGCTACGATGCGTCAATTAAACCTAACTGCCCAAGAATCAAATACCGAAGTATTCGGTATTGGAAACACACCATTAAAGCTACCAACTAAACGCTGCGCTATCAAGTTACAATCCGGCTACTACAACGGATTCAACGTCGCAGTGTCTTGCCTAGTTTTGCCTCATATCTCGAGCGATATGCCAAAGGTAAATATAGACGTTAGTCACTTAAACCTAGCCAAATATCAACTCGCTGATCCGGACTTCAACCGGACTGGTCCGATCGATATGCTGATTGGCGCTGACCTTTTCTGGGACATCATAGATTCTAAACAAGAATCTCTAGGACCTGGAAATCCTATCCTACGTAGCTCCAAACTAGGCTGGCTTATCGCTGGACCTATTTTCGTACCTAACAATAAATCAAACAAAGTCATGTGTAATTTCACACTTAATGATGAGCCTAACTTACACGATGAACTTGCTAGATTTTGGGAACTAGAGAATTTCCCACAAACCAAAGTTCTCACAAAAGAAGAACGACTATGTGAACAACATTTTTAGCTAACACTACTCGCTTTCCTGATGGTCATTTTTTGTGGCGTTACCTCTCATTAAGGACCCTAGTACATTAGGAAACACTTACAGCTTAGCTAAAAGCGACTACTGGGTTTAGAAACTCGCTTTCGCAAACAACCTAGCATCAAACAAGCATATACCGACTTCATAAAAGAGTATGAGGCTCTCGGACACTTGAGTAAGCTACCTAGAAAGCAGATAAAATCTGAAAACGCTTACTACTTACCTCACCATCCTGTTATAAAGGAAACCAGTGAATCTACAAAAACTAGAGTTGTTTTTGAAGCAAACGCTAAGTCAACTTCTGGCATAGCTGTCAATGACATACAGATGGTTGGACCCACTATTCAGGATCCACTTTTTAACATTCTTGTACGTTTTAGACAACATAAGTTCGTATTTTGTGCAGATATAGAGAAGATGTTTCGAGCTATTTTTGTGAGAGAGTCAGATCGTCCCCTGCAACGAATATTATGGCGTGAACACGAAACCGATCCCATTCAAGTTCTACAGCTGAACACTGTGACCTACGGCTTCGCTAGTGCCAGTTTTCTTGCCACACGTTGCATATTTCAAGTGGGCGAAGAATGCAAGGATACTTCTATTAAAGAAATCATACAAAAGGACTTCCTGTGCGATGACTTACTTACAGGTGCTGAAACCGAATCCGATTTGACTTACATCCAGCAGTCTGTGTCGACCGAGTTGGCTGAACACGGGTTCAATCTTCGTAAGTACCGCACCAACTTACCTAATTTTCTATCTATGGATTCCAACGCCTCAGACAATCTGAGGATAAGTAACGCCACTAGTACTTTGGGTGTTGGTTGGAACCCGACTTCTGACGAATTTCACTTTGACATCCAATATACGCCGCCAGATGTTTTGACTAAACGCTCAATACTTTCATCGACATTCAAAATCTTCGATCCATTAGGACTCTTATCATTATGTACAATCAAACCTAAAATCCTACTCCAAACACTGTGGGAGCTGAAATTAGATTGGGACACACCAGTGAATTCCGAAATAAGCAAACATTGGCTTAAATTCACGGAGCTACTACCAATGCTCTCTAAACTTAAAATTCCAAGATGTATTATTATCAACAACTTCACCTACATAGAGCTACATTGTTTCAACGATGCCTCTCAGAAAGCATACGGATCCACAATTTACCTGAGGTCTCTCGATGCCAATGGTAATATAAATGTGTCTTTAGTTTGCGCTAAATCACGAGTCGCGCCGATCAAGCCCACTACTATTCCGCGATTGGAACTGTGCGCTGCTCTACTTGGGGCACAATTGTCCCAAACCGTCATTCAAGCGCTACGACACCCTATCGATCGTCAAATCTACTGGACAGATTCTAACGTTGTTCTGGGATGGATAAGGTCCCCTAACAAAGCTAAAACCTATGTTGCTAATAGAATATCTGCTATCAATGACCTGACTGATACATCAGCTTGGAGAAAAATTGGAACAGCATTAAATCCAGCTGATCTTGTTAGCCGTGGAGTAGATCCCGATAAAGCAAACTCTACCTTATGGTGGCATGGACCTGATTTTCTCATGGAGCCTGAAGAGAATTGGCCCGTGGAACAATCATACGCAATAGACTTACCTGAAATGAAAGCTCAGTCCGCTTTCGTGGGGGAGGCTGCACTCATGTGCGATGAAAAACTTATTAACCTAGACAATTATTCTAGACTACCGTTTCTGCAGAACGTTTTAGCAAGAGTTCTTCGTTTACACACAACTTAAAAAACCCAACAAACAAATTCACAGGTCCTTTATCGACTGACGAGAGACAACGTGCACTGTCTCACTTAATTAAGATATCTCAAGCAGAGTCATTTACAAACGAGATACTGCGTTTATCTAATAACAAAACCTTAAAATCTCAAGCCGCTTTAATGTCACTTAATCCTTTTCTTGACTCTAAAGGTATTTTGAGAGTAGGAGGTCGCATTGACACATCCCTTTATTCGTACGACAAAAGACATCCTATCGTCTTAAAGTCTGATAATAGCTTAACTAAACTAATATTTCAGAATGAACACAAACGGCTTCTACATGCTGGCCCACAACAAATGCTCGCCTCGGTGCGAGAGCGCTACTGGCCGATCGGTGGTCGGAACCTAGCCAGACGTGTCTATCGCGAATGTTTCATTTGTCGTCGATTTAGAGCTAAAACCTTGACTCAGCTTATGGGCACTCTACCTCCTCAACGCGTAGAGCCCGATCACCCTTTCCGAACAATATCAACTGATTTCGCAGGGCCTTTTTTCATTGCAGACCGAAAGGGACGCGGTTGTAAAATCACCAAATGCTATTTGTGTATATTTTTATGCTGCCGCTATAAGTGCATTCATTTAGAAGCAGTTAGCGCTCTTAGTAAAGAAGCGTTTCTACTAACTTTAAAACGGTTTATAGCGCGCCGCGGTATCCCTAATCTTATATTTTGTGACAATGGTAGAAATTTTGTTGCAGCAGCGAAGGAAATTAAAGAATTTTTTAAACTCTACAAAGACTCTATAGTTGATTTTGCAGCAGATCGTGGCATTGAGTTTCGGTTCGCACCTGCATACAGCCCTCATTTTTCTGGACTAGCTGAGAGCGGAGTCGCGGCAGCCAAAAGGCATATCAATAGAGTTCTGAAAAATACTCATTTAACATACGAGGAACTGGCTTCTCTTTTTTCCCAAATAGAAGCAATCCTTAACAGCCAACCTTTATGTCCTCTCAGTTCTTCACCTAACGACTTTACCCCTTACCCTGGCCACTTCTTGATCGGCAGACCGCTCACTTTCTTCAACACCGTGTCATCTAGAAGCTAACTCCAACCGCTTAGACCGATTTCAACGACTGGAACAAGCTAAACAACATTTCTGGAAGCGATGGTCGAACGAGTACATTGCCGAACTTCAACAACGCACAAAATGGCGTACCAAAACTGCAGAACTACAACTAAATGATTTAGTTCTCATCAAAGAAGACGCACCTCCACTTTATTGGCGCCTAGGAAGAGTGGCCAAGCTGTTCTACGGACCCGATGGCTTACCCCGCGTTGCGGACATCAGCACAGCACAAGGAACCACCATGCGTAGAGCGCTGAATCGCCTCTGCCTACTACCAAGAGCAGAACATTGAAAGGCATCCAGCCTTCCAACGCCCGGGAGGATGTTCGCGCCGTCTTTGTCGTCTTAAACAAACATTCAAAATTCCCGCCTTCTGCGCAGTTCATTCGTTCACTTAAATTCTAAACCGAGTTCATTCATTACTTTCATTTGTAGTTCTTTTCACTTCGTTCTTCCCATCCAACGCGCACGTCACGCTTTATCCAAAATTAACACATTATTGAAAAAACCTATAGAAATATTGGAAAATATACGTCATAAGCAAGAAAAACTGCATTTCATTGTTCCGGACGGAACACAGCCAGATAGCTGATATAATACTTATATAGTTGTAAATACATACTTATTGTTCATAGCAACACCCAGACACAGTACAAATATTTGAATTCATCACACAAATATTTGCACCGGGTGGGAATCAAACGCAACGACCCTCGGCTTTGCAGGCAGAGTTACTACCTTGAGCTAGAAGTCTTAATGGTACTAATTGAGTAGTGAGTATGGTAAATTAATAGAAAGGTTGGGCTTAAGGCTTAAGTTATGTATTTGTTGTGTTCTTACTCAATGTTTACTACATCTTGTACAACAAATCAAGCCAGGGTATGTCAGATGATTTGAGCTCAGCTACTACTGCTGTCGATAGATTCTCTTTATTGCACTAAACAAGTAAACAAAGTTAAAAAATATACAAAAACTTAAAAATAAAGTAGCAATTGGCGACCTCATCGCTAAAACCGATATCTTCCAGGCAACAGCTGGATGGAAAGGAGAAATAAAGAATAAGAAGACAAGGAAGTACATATTATAAAAGAAAGATATTTATAGCCTGTCTGATAGAGGAAATCAAGGACCATACTAGCATCCGCAAAGAGTACTCTACAACCCTAGTAAGGAGGATCTGGAGCACTGTCACTGAGTTCCAGTTTGAAGTGCAATGTTTCCAGAGAAATTATAAGGCAAAGAGGTATTTTGTCTTTTCTCTATGTGGCAGTGAGATGTTTTGATGTTGTCTGCTTAATTGCTGTTTTCTTATGCAAATGCTGTTTCACATTTTTTGTTATTCTACATTATTATAATATCAGTTTCATATTTGAATGATACGAGTTAACAGCAAATAACTTTACATGGGGTGTCTCAGATTAACATCTAAAGACTAGAAAAGTATTTTTACACACTGGATATTTAATTACCTATACTTAGGACCAGCTTCATCTCGAATCTTCTGGAATTGGAAGTAGTCTATTGTCAACTCATCGCTGCTAGTGCTGCTACCGTTTGATTTCTCTAACAGAGTCCAAAGATGCTTCAGTTCACTGTTATCTAGCAAATCTTTACTTTTCTTCTGCAAGAACTGTGCTCGAGTCTCCTCCCTCAATTTCTGGGCTAACACCTCATCTGTCCGAGGTAATTTGAAGTAGAACTTTGGTATTTTCTTGTAAGAATCCGACTCTCCTTCTAACCGAGGTTTGTATAGTTGTTTGAATGTTTCAGTTTCGATTTTTTCACTCTCTTCTTTTGTTATTGATGTACCAGTATCTGAAAAATGTTTTATTTTACATTTATTGTTTAGACAAATACTTTTAAAATATAATTGTGATTTTTGCAAGAAGTACCTACACAATGAGATGACTATGTCCAGCAATGGATGAAAATAGGGTGATGATAAATGAATGAATGTAGTGGCAAAGTAAAACTACTGAAAGTCTGAATTAATGAACAGTATCAGGTTTTTTATAGGGGCACGCAGTGCCCCTTAAGGCGTATGGGTTGTACACTGAGTTCTCCAATAAATTATAGACTATCAACCTTCGATAATTAACATGCCCCCTTAAAATCACTGACAAATAATTGTATAAGTTTAAGGGTAAGAAGAAAATAAATTAGCCCTTTCATTTTATATTACTATGCCACAATATTAAAATATAGCATTGTATAACAAGGTACACTCGCGATTCAGTATTACCTAAACATATTTAAAATACATTTATTATTCAATCGAAATAAGCTCTATGGCTGGTTATTTACCGCATTATTATAAAAAAATTAGGAAATTTCGAAAACATTACGTACCCTTACGTACCTAGTAAGCGAATGAAAAATGTAGAATACTGATAAAATCATATTTTTACACAGCATTTGAACTCACCGTCTAACTTTTTGATGTATTTTCTAAGTCGATTTTTCAAAATTTCGTTGAGTTTTCGTTCAATTTCATCGATTGGATTTTCTTCTGCTGGTGTGTTGTTATTAACAGTGTCCTCGTTATTATCTTCTTTCACCTTTCCAGACATTGTTTATGAACTTTATGATATGTGCTTAAAACTAAGATTTTATTTACGTTTGCTCGGTTTGCTCAAAAGATAAAAGAAAACTTCTTAGAGGTAGGTACTTTAGTAGAGCAAAACTCAAAATTAATCAAGTCAAGAATCAAGAAACAGAAACAGTGCTGCCAGTGCCAGCAGTGTTTCCACTTTAATGATTTCCTTTCCCCTCGCCTCAATGGAGATTTGTTTCTCCTCAAAACTTATTCTCGTATAGTTCTGGCACTATTTCAGAAATTGATCCTATTAGTGTATCGACAGCATCACAAAAATGAAAAATGTCTGTTCAAACTTTAAATTAAGTTCACCGTGTTGGATACCGTATTCAGTAAAAGCTTCAAAAAAATAACTACATATTAATCCGGTAATGATATCCCTTAATTCTTCCGAAACCAACTTTTGAAGTGAAAACTTCTTATGGCGCACTGCATGCAGATTTTTTTAGCTGTAAGTGTGGCTGTTCCGTCACGCGGTAAGGTAAAAGGATTGTTCGGATTAACTCGGGACCACTGATTGAGCCTGTTCGAGAAACATACTGTCGGCTGCTCTTCACTGCTGTGTCGCTGTGTTTACTATTTCGATTTACATAGAATTAAGAAATTGGTAGTAACAGGGACTGCCGATAGATGTGAAAAATTTATAACTCAGAATAATTTGACAGCTTAATTTGGAAACTACGTGATTGAAACCGGAGCGAGTGTCAGCATTTCTAGATGGCGAATACCAATGACCTTAATCCCGAGTTTACCCGAAGATTTCTTTCATTCCCAAACGACCTTGAGGTCAATTCACAGCCCACGAAAAATTAGTGTGGTGTTCCAAAAGAAGCTTTCACTTCAAAAATATAGAATCTAGTTTCTGGCTCGTACCTCATTTATTCTGCTAATTAATACGATCCATAATAATACTATATAATACAAAATTCACATAATGAATTTTTCAGTTCTGCCGGGTTCTGCACACACCTTTTTCTACCCCTTCCTGAATCCCCCTAAACTATCGCCCATGACTACGAAAAAATATAATTTTCGGGGAGATTCTCGGCAATCTGGCAATAGCAGACGCCAGCTATTGTTGCCAGCTTATTGTAGCAAAATGTTGCGACGGAAAAACAATAAAAAACTTAGAGCATTTTGTCTGACATGGATAAAAGGAGATCGAAAACAAAATCCCGTTTAAAATGCGTATGCGTTGTAGTTATATTCTCTTTGATGCATGGGTGTAAAACTGTAAAATCTTATGCAAATTCGGCAAAAGTTAGCGCATAACTCAACAACGCCTGGACCGATTTGGCCAATTCTTTTTAACGCCCGTCCAAAACAGGGGTGTTGTAAGTTTGACGTCGATGTCTGTCTACCTGTGTGTGTCTGTCTGTGGGACCGTAGAGCTTAAACTGATGGGCCGATTTCGATGCGGTTTGTTTATTTGAAGGTTAATTTTCGTGCGGATGTTCTTAGCTATGTTTGGTTAATATCAAATCAAAATGGCCGCCTCCACAAAATGGCGGACAAAATGTTTCTTCACAACCTACCTCAATATGGGTATCAAATGAAACGGCTTGAGCAGTACACTCCGCGAGCGTATAAGCTGAGCTTTTCATTAGTGTGAGTGATCACCAATCAGGCAGGAGCTTGAAATTTTATCCGCGAGGTATAGGCTGAGCTTGGCATTAGTGTGAGTGATCACCAATCAGGCAGGAGCGCGGCGAGACAGAATGGCGCCGCGCCTAAGGCCGGTTGTCACACCTACACTATCCATGTACACTCACACAAATGCAAAGCTCAGCTTATGCCTCGCGGAGTGTACGTAATCCCCGAGTGATATAGGTTATATACCTATGTACCACGGGCGAAGCCGGGCCGGACCACTAGTTTATCGTAGGTACAACATATTTTTTTTTTTTAAATTCAGAGTAAGTTGATCCTAGGAACCTTCTTTTTTTTAATGTGTTTCGCGCGAGTTTCTTTTCACGCCATATAGTTTACCTTAGCATACAAACAAGAAACTTGAAAATAAGTGAAAATCTGAAATATGTGTTTCTCGCGACAAATAAATTTATTTGACACCAACAGAATTATCTGAAACTGTTTATAATGCGCAAAGCATTTAGTCATTTCGTCGCTGAGGTGCATCGAGCAACGCGATCTTCCGCGCAAGGACGGAAGAATAGCCTTAGCTAAAAAATATTGTTTAAATCTTTCTGTCATTTCTTGCGGGAGGGGAAAGTTGCACACTAGCGCAAAGCTGCACTATTACATACAAAACATACCTGTACCTACCAATCCATTGCCGATCATACTCGCACAGCCAAATCACATAAAAAATAAATCACCATTCACAAATCTATCCCGCCCTCAGCCACAGTATATTATCAAACTCCATTGTCCACGCGGACTTGTACTTTGACAGAGGGGAAACGCTGTGTAAGCCTACAACCCTTCCGTGCTGCTCGCTGCTGAGGTGGGATGAAAAGTACGTGTTGTACTAGAGTGCAAATATTTTTCACCTCGTGCTCTTATGATTGCCTCGCTAACGCTCAGGTTTCTAATTTTTGAATTATCATTTAATTTTAAAATTCTTCGTTCATTGAAATTGAGAACGCGGTTAAAAAACTAACTTGAACCTGTAACAAATAATATTTTCATAAATTGTATTGCTTTCACACTATCCGAAGGAACTACGTTCCTATCCGTCCTTCTACCGCCTAACTAAATCGGCTTTCGCTTTGCTATTGCGATCTCTATAATTTCAAGTGGAAAGAAAAGACCGAGAAATTTCGAAGCTAAGACATTTCTCGTTCGGCGATAGACCCCTGGTCACAGATCAGAAAATAGTTACTTCGTAACAGATGCATCACTGCCATACAAAAGCGCAAATACCTACACGATAATAACCTAAACTTTCGTAAACTACTTACCTACTGTTACTTGCAAGCAAAAATACACCTTTGCACAAGCTCGCAAAGTTGAGAATACAGTGCGCATCGTGTGGCTTGTCGTCTGCTTACGTCACTGACCAAACGTGCTAGGGTTGTACAAAATATGATAAGATGATAAAAAAAACTAAACTGCAAATTGTAATTTTCTTTATTGTTTATTTAAATGGAATGAAAATGAAAAAAAAATGTTTATTATCTCAATAACGAAAACCAAATCACAAGAAAAGCTACAAAACCTAGCGTCTACCGCCTTAAAGTTATTAAAAACAGTTTCACGCGCTCCCGGATGTTAAATACAAAGCGACAATATACATATACAAAGAATACATATATGTGACAATAAATAGGTACAAAGAATGAATACTTAACATGTTTTGCTAGTGTGAATTAGATCCCACACTATGGTGACCTGTTTTGTGGGATCCAGGCTAATTTTATGCAAGTAAAAAAAAGACTGAAACGACTAAAAAAATAGATAGTTTTATTTTATTTTCAAACAATTAAATTTTCTCCGAAAAAAACAAACTTTCAGATACTCGAATTCTAGAATTTTATAATTTTGGCTAAGTTTATCATCACGTCATACAGATATAATAGATATATTAATGTATATATCTACTTATGCTTTACATACCATTGCAATTTTTCCAACATACTGTATTGCTATTGCAGCCATCCACAATACAATAACGCCGCGACATTATTTATGCGCGCACTCGGCGTTCGTACGTACGTCAGCTCGGGCAAGCGGCCGGCGCCCCTGTGATTTTAGTACACCCGGGTGGACCCGAACGAGTAGGTTAATGTCGCGCGCCGTATAGCGAGTGGTGAGGGTGTGCCCTGGTGTCCCACGACATCATCGCACCTTTATTTTTGTTAGTAACTCACGATAAAGCTAACAGGAAGCCCGCTAATTAAAAAACACGCAAATGTCGCACGGTTTTGTGACTTACCACGATTATGTGCCCCTCCCCCGACCACTGGTGGATCCACCCTTGATCGGCACTATCATAACTATCATCACCATAACAGTCCGATTTATCCTCGCCTATAGATATTTCAAATCAAAAATAGGTACTTAATTACGCCTTTTTGTGAAGTAAATGCATTTGCGCAACATCCGACGTGTAGGGACGGGTGCCTCTACCGAGTAAAACCTCCACAGGTTTCTCTGGTATGGCTTAGGGTCAGAGTACAGTAGAGTGCGCGCCTACAGACCACTTAATGTTAATATTAGCAATAGCATCTTGAAGCAGGTTAACTCGGCCACTTTTCTTGGCTTCCACATAGATGGTGGCTTAAAATGGGAAGAACACATTGATAAAATATGTGATAAAATAGGGCGGGCCTGTTTTGCGCTGTGGAAGGTGTCCTCGATCTTGCCGTATCATATGGTACGACAATGCTACTTTGCCTCTGTGCACTCGATTCTTACGTACGGTATCGAGCTATGGGGACGAGCTGCCGACTGGGAGCGCGTCTTCAAAATGCAGAAACGAGCCGTACGGGCGATAGTGAGAGTGCCACAGGAGGCCTCAGCTCTGCCATATTTTCGAGCGATGGGAATCATGACTGTTCCGAGCCTTGTTTGCTGTCAGGCTGCTCTGTACGCCAGAGACAACCCTGACGAGTTTGTTCGGCTCGGCGATGCCAACCCGCGCTCGCGCCACCCGCAGCGGCTGTGCCCGGTGCCGCATAAACTAACCAATACATCAAAACTGATGAAAGTTACTGCACCGGATGTATATAATAGACTGCCATCAAATGTCAGAGACGCGCCTTCCAGGTTGTCTTTCAAATTCAAGTTGAAAAAACTGGCTGGTCGAACAAGCGTTCTATAAGTTTGACGATCTGACTAGAATTAAACTAACTGTGTAATCGACTAATGATTGTAGTAGATTTTACATACTAAATTATTTTTATCAATTTATATAAATATTGTAATTGAATTAAACCTGATTGTTATAATTAATTGTTATTATAATATTTAATTAATATTGATGGATTGATACAATTGACATTTTGATAGAATACCTATTTTTTTTAATATGTGGTATTTTTGTAATAATCCATAACTTTACTTTATTGTTTCATATTTTATTGATTAATTGATTGATAACTATAATTATTAATGTATTTAATGGTAATTACTGTAAGTAATGTAAATTATTTTATGACGCGTAATGTAATGTTTGTTACCAATAAAAAATTTGAATCTGAATCTGAATCTGAGTTAATTGCCCACGATTCTGACACCGCCCAAAGAGAATGTAAAATGCATAGCGCTGGTGTCCTTGCGGGCCTGCCTTGTATTTCTAGATGGCCATGCTCATGGGCACGCCCTCCGGTTTCGCCCGCGTAGTTTCCAAACTAACCTATCAAAATCTGAGTTACAAGTTTTTTACTTCTATCAGCAGTTCCTAAAACCGCCAATTTTTGAAGTGAAAACTTCTTTTAGCGCGGCGCAACAGATTTTTCGTGGGCTGTGAATTGAATTCTAGCATCAAGCTCGGGAATGATAAGAAATCTTCGGATAAAGTCGGGACCGTGGTCATTGTGCGGTGACACACCAGACAGTATTTTCTATCGTGGGTAGGTAAAAATGGAGTTGCGCTAGAGATGGATAAGACTGTTAAAAAACTATCGAAATCTCGATATTTTCCAGTCGTCATCATCATCATATTGTCGTTTTAACTATATTTTCAGTTGATATTTAAGTATATCCGATATGTCGTTACAGAACTGATATTGAATAGTGGAAATCATAACAAATACTACGTTTTGAAGTGATAACTTCTTTTGACGCACAACACACATATATGTTTCATGGGCTGTGAATGAAGCTCATCATCACGCTCGTAACTGTAAGAAATCTTCGGTGAACTCGGAACTATTACATGAGTCATAAATAAAGTAAAGGATAAGTTTTATACAAAAGTTTACAAGAAACAAAATATCCAAAATTTTATTTTCTACAATAATAGTGTCTGTGATTTTTACCCTAAACTGCATGGTTAAGCACCATTTTGAAGAAACGTATAAATCTCTATCCCTCGGTATCTTGAAAACTATGCACTTTCGGGCAAAAGTTATGGAAACTATTATTGTAGAAAATAACATTTCGCATCTTTTGTTTTCTATTTAACCGACTTCAAAACAGGAGGTTTCTCAATTCGTATTATTTTTTTATTATGTATTATGTATGTTTTTTTTTTATCGAATCAATTAAGCTGATATTTTAAGAGTTATCGGCCGCAATAGAAAAACTGGTTCAGGAAATAAGCAATAAATCGTAAACGGTAAATAGAACAAAAAATTGTTAGAAATTAAAGGATGTAAAATTATATTTCCCACAATAATTATTCCAATGATTTTTGCTCTAAATTACATAGGTTTTGATATATCAGCTAAAACGTTTTTTGCAAGATGGCGCCAGAGGCTCCACCTAGATCTGGAAATCTGAAAACGATTTTGGCGATATCTCGGAAACTATACCTATGTCATTAGAATGTCTAACTATATACAATGTCATTAGAATAGGATAACTTATTTCGCCACTGGCCTTTAAGTCTAAATGGCTCAGACGGAATATGCTCGCCCTCGGAGTCAACAGGCCCCAGTTCGAATCCTGATGGTTACACTCGGGACTTTTCTTTTTGTTCTTTTTTTCTGAGAAAATCTTATACCATAGCCTTTTATAAACGTATTTAATTCGTATCTAAGTAGGTCTAAGTAAGTCATCACTACGTAATTCGTACCTGCCTTAATAACATTAAAAAAAAAACGAGCAAAGCTCGGTCAACCAGGTACTTCTGAGTTATACGAGTATGTACCTACCTAAGTTTTCATTTCTATCGGCACTCCCTATGACTGACAATTTTTTTAACTCGTCTGAAAGTTTTCATTAAAATATTAAAAATCTGTACTAATTAAAACTTTATTTATTTTTTTACAACATCAATAATTAAACAGGGTATATTATCTGGAATCCAAGGCAAATTCATGTACTTCAACATTTTTAAACTATATGTTTCGCATTCAACTTTAATTGGACTGCTTGAGACGAAGAGCAATTTTGTTTTAGGCGGACTTCTGATCGCCATCACGTACTCGTCAAAAGTGAATATTAGTTTCTTAAGGTCTACATAAGAAATAAGATACATCATTTCAACAACGCTGGGATCTTTGGTCAGGTAGACATCGGCGAACTGTAATCATAAACATACAAAATTAAAGACAACAATAAAGCAAAATACGTATGTAGCATGTAATTGAAATTGTCATGAAAATATTGGGGAAATGGGGTACAATATTATAAGCTTCACTGCAATACATTATGGGGCAGTCGTTAAATAAGGCGTTTTTTCAGACGAAAAAAACTTGTCAAAGATAATTCTAAATGTTGCCAGGTGTGGCACCACTGTTGGTTTTTGTGAAATTTCTCTAACAAAATAAAACAGTGGCGCCACCTACGGCGAAATGGGGAACTGTCATTGACAGGTATTTTTGCCTCTTGAAAACGCACCATTAATGGACTAATTTTTTTATTGTGTGTGTGTGTGAAGTTATGTGTTTCGGTAGCTCTTAAAGGGTGAGGATTGCAAGAGAAAAGTGGTTTGGATTTGACTAATGTTTAATAATATTAATAGAATGTTAATTGTTTTCGAATGCACCCGGTCGCGGCGGTTCCGTAAAGTGCATTAAAAATGTTTGCGTTTCATGCGCCGACAATGCTGACAACGCATGGCGCGCGTTGGTAAATTGTGTGTTTGGTGTTACACCGAACATCTTGCCGGGGGCAAACGAAAACATTACAAAGTTTAAAGTTATAACTAATAATATGTTTGAGCAAGAGCATGAACGCATAAAAATAATAATTAGTTAAAAGATAATTTTCTAAAGGTCGGTGAGGTTCCGTGATCGGAGGTACTACACTTGACACTATTGTTTTGTTTAAAATCGCACACTTGCACTTTTTCACTAATAGCACTGTAAACGTCACTGGCGCGTGCGGCGGGCTGCGGCGGGGGTGGGGGCGGCGGCGGCGCGGACCTCGCGCCGACCGCCCGCGGCCCCGGCGGTGGCGCGGGCCTCGCGCCTGCCGCCCGCGGGACCGTCGGCGTCACTCTCTGCACTCGCACTCGAATTACCAGCTGCTCTTCTTACTTGACAGTTACGCTTCGCTCTCCGATATACGAATGTTGTTATGATAAGTAATCCCAAACCCCAGAGACAGTATATAGCGGAATATTGATGGATATCGTGTATCGAAAAATCATCCGAGATAGGCTGACTCTCTTTCATTACCTTTATTCGCTCACCGATGTTTTTTAGCTCTTCGTCATTGTTTAACGTTATGTTTTCTTCCAGAGCCTTGAAAGAAATATTCATTATATTGTTTATGGGGTCAATTTTTGGTGCTTGTATATCAAATGTTAGGTCCACGTTACTCTCCATCACCTGATGAGAATGTACAGTAAAGTTATCCGATTTTAAAATGCAGTTTTCTTCCAAGCTAATTATATTCGTTTCAGTTAAAGTATGTGAGGTAATCTGATCCTTACACATAATACGTAGTTGGCATGGATTGCAACAAAAATAGAAATATTGGTTAAATTTTGATAAGCTAATCCATTTACTCTGGCAAGTATCTATGTTGGTTTTACATTGATTTTTTTCATTCTTTACGCATAAATCTCCATCGCCTGACATTTTGAATATAGGCACTTTTAGGTAGCACATATATGTCGTTGTGTCACATGATATGCATTGTTGCAAGTCCTTGCTTGAAATAGGAATATATGCATCCTTTTGTAAGTTTATTGCCAGATGGCTTTCTATCGGATTTATCCATATCATGTTTTCGCCGGCACGGCGCGGAATAAACATTATGTTGAATAGATCGTAACTGTCTCTAGTTATTAGTGGGATACGAATCTCAAATATCATGTAATCGTCAGTTATTCGTGCCTTGATTTTCAAGAGATGGTATATACTTTCTAAGCCTTTCTGAATGTTTTCTATGGGGAGAGTCAAGTCGCCTACTAAGTGTCTAGATATAGTATTCAGTTCGAGTTGCAGTTGTTGGGGGTCTATAATGTGTATGTTCATTTTTCCATCATAAACATTGGTGATGGTATCTAGTAGAGCTTCTTGAATGTTTCTCAGGTGAGTAAGTAAGTTGTTGGCCGCCATAGCTACCATCATGAATTGAGATATACTTTCCGCGGTTGATAATTCCTTTGTCATAGTGTTTGTAGTCTTCTCTAGGGATAATAAATGTTGATGTATCATTTTGTGCTGTTTCTGGATGGCATTCTCGGTTCTTTTAATACATTATACTCAGATTCTACTATTGAAGTCTGGTTGTTCCATAAATTTACAAGATGTTTCTCGTTGTTTTTAATTAAGTTAATGTCCTTTTGATATTGCTCTGCAAACCGGTCATCTAACACGCCAAACAATGAATTCGCAAGGTATCCGATTCCGTTTATTAGACCACGTCGTTTACGTGTCCTTTGTTTTAATTGATGTTTTAGTAAAATTGTATTATAGTGTTGGAGTTCATTGTACGACTGTCTTAATTGTAACATTATAACATTACAGTGCGCTAGGTTTTTAACTTCATTGCAAACACTTTCGAGCTGCTCGTTGTATTTTATGTATGCGGATGTTCCTTCCCAGTATGGCTTCATGTTATAGTATGCAACCAGTTTCCATTCATCTCTGATTATCTGTATTTTTCCCAATCTATCAAAGTATAATCCTTGTGTTTTGTTTAATGAAGTTACATCAATGCAGTTTCCAGTTGTCAAAATCATTATAAAAATAGTAACATGATCCAGAATGTTGTTAAATAGCTTCTCTTTCTTATATCACTCGTTTTATCGGCCTTGTCATGTTTATCGTTTCCAGGTTGCGTCTCGTTTTCTTGTCTCGATTTCTCTAGAGGTAAGACAGACAATTTTACTACCGGCCTTTTCAGCATTCCATTCTTCGTTTTTAAAGTCACTACTCTAACGTATCCATCGTGTCCCGGATGGACTTCACAACTCTGCCCAACGCCCACTTTCCTGGTGGTAAATTCTCCTCCTGGATGACTACTACGTCTCCTGTTTCAATATTATGTTGTGGTGTTTGCCATTTGCGTCTAGCGGTCAATTGGCTTAAGTACTCCATTTTCCACCTCTTCCAGATATCTCCAAATATCTTTTGAGTTAGACTCCATCGTGTCCTCGCATCTTCTTCTGTGTCAATGATAGTTATACCTGATCTTCCTGTTAAAAATTGAGCTGGTGTTAGAACTTTAATGTCATCTATGTTTTCAGACAGCGAACAGAGAGGACGTGAATTGAGACAAGCTTCTAGTTGACACAAGATTGTCGCGTACTCTTCAAAGGTAAGTTTTGTTCGCCTATAACTCTCTTAAGATGGTATTTTAAACTCCGCACAGCTCGTTCCCACAAACCTCCGGCGCTTGGCCAGGAAGGAGCGTTCAATGGCACTCTATTTTCATCTCTGTTATTTCCGTATAAAACCATCGTTGAAAATGTTACAAAGTTGTCGCCATTCTTCTTTCAGTATTCGGTTAGCGCCAACGAAGTTGGTTCCGTTGTCGCTGTATAAGTGTCGCGGGGCTCCTCTTCTCGCCGACATACGTCGCAGCGCAGCGAGAAATGCTGAACTTGTTAGATCCGTCACTAGCTCTAAATGTACGGCCTTAGTTACCATACAAATAAAAATGGCAATGTAGCCCTTTAGAGTTTTACTTCCGCGTCCTTTGTTGGCTTTGATGTTCACAAAACCGGTATAATCTACTCCGGTATGGTAAAATGGCATGGCTTCGTTGACTCTTGCAGAGGTAAATCTCCCATTAATTGTTTTTGTGTTCGTCCTTCACTCCTGCGGCACGTCACACACTGCCTTAGCTGTTTCTTCACTACATTGTTTCCTCCTACTATCCAATATTCTTGTCTCAGTTTGGCCATGGTCAACTTAGCTCCTCCGTGAAATGTTTCTTTATGGGCCTTATCAATGAGTAGGGTAGTTAAACGACACTCCTTCGGGATTATTTTCGGATGTCTCATTTCAGCTGAAATGTTCGCTTCTCTTAAGCGACCTCCAACACGCAATATGTTTTCACCGTCAATAAATGGATTTAAATGCAGTAGCATACTTTTCGATTCAACTTTACCATGTTTACGTAAGAAATTTATTTCCGTTCCAAATCCATTTATTTGTACGTGTTTTATTATTACGGACTTTGATTTCTGTAATTCTCGTAATGTGAGATATGTTGTAGGCACTTTGCATTGTTTCGGGGTCAGCGCGCGCAAAACCCAAGAAATGATGCGTTGCACTTTTGTGAATGTGCTATGTTTTTCTAACAAATGGTCAATTACGTTATCATTTTTATTTTGTTGAACTGGATGCGACGTGTATGATTGTTTCTCCTCCTCTTTTGTATAAAATGTTTGTTTTGCAGTTTGAGGTATAAATACGGGTAGCCACGACGGACCTTCCCACCACAGCGTATGTTCAACTAACTGAGATGCAGTCAAACCTCTGCTTGCAGCATCCGCCGGATTTTCCGACGATCTCACGTATCTCCACTCTTTACAGGCATCACCTCTTGTATATGTTTCACTCGGTTGGCAACGAAGGGTTTCCAGCGGCTCGGTTCACCTTGTAACCAACCGATAACTATCTTAGAATCAGTCCAGCCATACATCTCAATTTCATGTTGGTTTAATGACTGTTTAATTTTGTTCATAAGATTTGACAGTAAATATGCACCGCTCAACTCTAGTCTCGGCAATGTTAATGTTTTCTTGTGTGGTACAAGTTTGGATTTTGCGGCGATAAGAACAATTTTGTTTGTTTTTCTCACTTTCGCGTATATTACACAGGCAAACGCTTCGATAGAAGCGTCACAGAATCCGTGTAGTTCAATGACGTCACGTTCATTCGATGATATCCATCTAGGTATTTTGCAATCATTTATTTTGTCAATGTCCGCTTGTAGTTTAGACCACTCGTTATAAATGTTATCTGACACCCGCTCGTCCCAATGCGTGTTTTCTTTCCAGACTTTTGAAATATAATTTTTAATTTTGTGCTTAGGGGTGTCAACCAACCTAATGGGTCAAAGAGTTTGGATATTTCGGCCAGTAGATTCTTTTTGTTGGTTTAGATGTTAACTTGGTTATTTTACATTTAAATGTGAACGTATCATTGGTTGGGTTCCAGCACAACCCTAGTGTTTTCGACACAGTGTCGGTTTTAAATTTAAAAACGGCTTCTTCTTTCTTACTGTTCAGTTCTTTGTTAATGTTCTCTAATATTTCTTCACTATTTGACGACCATTTTCGCAGGTTAAATCCTCCCGACTTCAAAAGATTAATTAAATCATCGATCAGTTTCTTTGCTTGTTCCATAGTATAAGTTCCGTGTACTAAGTCATCCATATAAAACGACTCCTCCACTACTTTCGCCGCGTCGGGGTAGTTTGCCCTTTCATCCGCTGCTAGCTTCCGTAATGTCATCATGGCCAAAAAGGGGGCAGCCCTAGTGCCATATGTTACTGTTGAAAGTTGAAATGATTGTAATGGTTGTTCGGGACTATCCCTCCATATAATTTTTTGTAGTGGCTGATCAAGTTCGTTTATTAATATCTGTCGGTACATTTTCTCAATGTCAGCAGTAAAAGCATATTTGTATTGTCTCCACTTCATCAGCAAAGACATCAAATCTTGTTGTAGGTTAGGTCCAGTAAACATTAAATCATTCAATGAGCGCCCTGAAGATGTCTTGGCGGAGGCATTAAATACAACCCTCCATTTTGTAGTGGTAGATTCGGCGCGCTCTACTCCGTGGTGAGGCAAATAACACTCTTGCTTCGAATAACTGTTGACTGGTGTCATATGTTTTAGATCACTATACTCTTGGATAAATGTTTTATAGGCTTTTGCTAACCTTTCTTGTCGTTCAAATTTTCTTTCCATGTTTCTAAATTGCGCTATAGCCTTCGTTTTTGATTCTCCTAGTTCTTCTTTAAAATTAGCCTTCATTGGAAGTCTTACTTCATTACCGTCCATCTATGTTTCGTTTCACGTTCTCCTGGTAATGTTTAATGCAATTGAGGTCTTCATGCGTTAATTCTCCCTGTTCCTCAATGTCTTCCACTTCCCAGAAATGTTTGATGTCCTCTAAGCAGTTGATTACCACGTTACAATGGTAAGTTCTCGCATTACCACACAAAAGCCAGCCAAGTTGCGTATGTTGCGCTATTGGTTGTGATGCATCTTCTGTTTTAATTATCCCACTCAAAAGAATGTTACTGTATATGTCCGCCCCGAGTAGTAAGTCTACGGGACGACTGACGTAGAACTGGGGGTCGGCTAGGTTAAGATTTTGTATAATAGGCCACGATGGTTTAGCAAATGTTTTGTTTGGTAGGCTTTTAATCAAATTATTCATAATTATTACCTCGGCCTTAAAGGTAAAGTTGTTGTAAATAGAACCGCAAGTAATGTTAAGTTTTCCCTTACAGTTATTCTCTCTTTGTCCTACTCCATATATAACTCCTTTGCAGTTTTCTCTCTTAATGTTAAGTATCTGAGCAGCTTGTTCCGTTATTAGAAATTTGAGAGCCCTGATCGATAAGAGCCCTTAAAGTATAAAATGTTCCATCCGCTTTTCGCACGTTTAATAAGGCAGTCGCTAACAAAACTTCCGTATCGTCGTTAGGTGATAGTTGAGACGTGTTTACCGCATTTTTCTTATTGGTTGTTAAGCCTGTAGCCGTGTTAGTTAATGAAGCTGTTGTCTGGTTTGCTGACGTAGACTTTACAAAAGCCTCATGTATAAGTGTATTATGTTGATCACCGCACTTATGGCAAGTTTTTAGTGAATTGCATGCATTTCCATTATGTGTGAATAAACAGTTAACACATAATGCAAGTCGATTAATTGTATGATAGCGCTTTTCCACTGGCATTTGCAAAAATAATTTACAATTATAAATTCCGTGCGCATTGTTACATAGAGGACATTTGATACCGGAAACATGATGCAATTTTGCAACTGTGGGGTTTGCATTTGCATAACTTCGGTTAATTGCATGATTTTGGTTATTAAATTTGTTGTGGTTATTGAAATTTGGAAAAGATTTTCTCGGCGTGGGCGTTGGTTGTTGTGAATGGGCTTTCTGCGCCGTAGACTCTTGTTTGCGTCGGGATGACTCTAGCGTAGTGAATTTACTTTCCATAAAGTCTAAAAACTCCTGCAAAACCGGTATTTCTCTTGAATTTTAAGAGACTCAATATAGTTTTTGTGTGTCTCTGAATCCAGTTTTTGGGATAAAACATAAACTAGCATGGGATCCCAAGTGCTAATATCTATTCCTAGATTCCTAATCGCATGTAGACATTCCGTAGTTGTGTCATACATTTTTTTAATTAGGCCTAATGACTGTTGCTGTATGTTAGGTAGCCCGAATAAAATGTTCATGTGAGAAGTAAATATCATTTTTTTTATTGTTATATCTGTTGTTTAAAATGCTCCAACATACTGAATAATTATCAGAGCTTATTTGCAAATGTTGGATGAGGCGCTCGGCTTCTCCCTTAACTTTGCTCTTCAGAAACTGCATCTTCTGTGCATTGGATAGAGCTGTGTTGTTATGAATAGCCTCAATGAACAAGTCTTTAAAGACACCCATGAGTTATAATTTCCATAGAAGATTGGAATGTCAAGTTTTGGAGTTGATTTGTCCCTGTGTGCGACCGACCATAGTTTTTGTTAATCTGTTTCTTTAAGTTATTATATGTGTTTTCCTCACGGTTAAATACTGCCTCATACATGATATCTCTTTCGTATGCTTCACTTTCAATCTCCCAATGCAACGAATCGATAACTGACCAACGATATTCAAGTGATTTGAGAGCATCGTCGAATTCCCACTTTTCTATCAATAATTCCACATCGATGTTGTTCACAGTCCGTGCAAAAGCTCTCATATTCACTTGTTGCTTGCGGTACATCTCATCAAGTTTGCTAGGCGAGCCTGCGTCCTGTTTCTTTGGCGAGAAAAAGGCAACATTTCTATCGGTCTTGTTAGACGGTGGCAGCAATGGCGGCTGCTCGTCATCTTCCTCGCCACCCGATTCAGGCTTGTTCTGACTGGATGTTCCCGCAAAGTCCATAGAAGCAGAATCTTTTGTTAATTTGTTATAGCCATCATTTAATAAGGTGGAAAGTTCTAAGAAAATATCACGCGTTTTCGCATAACATTGTGTTGAAAAATATGTATGTGTCCTACTTTCGGAAGTACATAATATTTTATCAATTGACTCAAACTCTGCCCATAGGTTAGTTAATGTTTCGGAACGTGTTTTAAAATATTCCAATCTTGACTTTCTCTCAGCACCATCTTTTTAAAGTTAGTAAATAGTGTTATAATCTTTTGTTTAATCTCCAGCTGCCTCTCGTAATGTTGTCCACCTTCCATGTTGACTTGATAATTTAGTAAGGAAAGATCTTACTTGAAGTCGTTGAAATTGTTAGATGTTGCGTCAAATCTTGAAACCTCTCCTTATGACACTGTAATCCACACTCTTTCACTAATGTTAATGTTCAAATGTTAATGTTAAAGTTTGTTTTGTCTCACAGTTCACAGTTCACACACGAATCGCGAGACCCTTTACGAAGGACGAAATGTTTCGCGTTTGCTCGAAGGACCAATGTTTCGGTAGCTCTTAAAGGGTGAGGATTGCAAGAGAAAAGTGGTTTGGATTTGACTAATGTTTAATAATATTAATAGAATGTTAATTGTTTTCGAATGCACCCGGTCGCGGCGGTTCCGTAAAGTGCATTAAAAATGTTTGCGTTTCATGCGCCGACAATGCTGACAACGCATGGCGCGCGTTGGTAAATTGTGTGTTTGGTGTTACACCGAACATTATGAATATTGATAAAATTTGTTTGTTTATGGTCTTTTTGTTATTGCTGGTGCGCGCGTTTGTATATTTTTATTCCATCGTAAAGCGATCGTCGCCACGGCCTGTAGGTATCGCCACGCCAAGCTGACAGTCATATGTTCTCGTTTATACTATAGATAGTAGTACACATTTATACGTAAGCGGCAAACGTCGGCACGCTAACGATCGGTTTTACGGCTATTGATGTTTCATATCAAAAATTCAGTTAATAATAGTTCCTTTGTTGCGGCACCGGCGGCGTTAACGTTTCTTGTTGTAGTAAATGTTTATCATTTGACACGTGTTTTCATTCATATGTCATTCTGAAAACGCCTTATTGTGCATATATTTGACCGACAGACCAACTAAGTAACTATAGGCAATTTACGTGACCCAAGCGTTTTTTTCTTCGATACTTACATCTAGCTCCGTAATTTGCGTTTCACCAAAGTTTAAATGCTTCAGAAACTTCATTTCGCTCCAGTCGCGACATAAATGTGTTATATTCAAACCTTTGACACGTAATGTACTTAGGTTGGTTAAATTTTTGAATGTTGAATAGCCTGTCAAATAGAAATCATTTAGTTAATGTTGACGTTAACGTACATACCTAGCTCCACCCTAGCTCAGAAATAATTACTAAGATAACATATTTTACTACCTACCTACCTACTTTTGTAAGTAGGTACTTGGCCGGCTTTTTAACCCCCGACCAAAAAAAGGGGTGTTATAAGTTTGACGTCGATGTCTGTCTGTCTGTCTGTCTATCTGTCTGTCTGTCTGTCTGTCTGTCTGTCTGTCTGTGTGTGTGTCTGTCTGTGGCATCGTAGAGGTCAAACGGATGGGCCGATTTCAATGCGGTTTTTTTTATTTGAAGGTTAATATCCGTGCGGATGTTCTTAGCCATGTTTGGTTAATATCGATTCAAAATGGCCGCCTCCACAAAATGGCGGACAAAATATTTCTTCACTATCTACCTCAATATGGGTATCAAATGAAAGGGCTTGACTAGTAGAACGTTATACAGATGATGCGAGATCCGAGGTAGTCGGGGGTTAATCAAAATTTTTAATTTTGTTCTTGTTTATATTAGTAATAACACAGATCAGAAAATAGTTACTTCGTGTAATAATCTAAACAATTAGGTATTTGAATCAAATACCTAATTGTTTAGATTATTACTTATATAAAAAAGCCGGCCAAGTGCGAGTGGGACTCGCGCACGAAGGGGTCCCGTACAATTAGCAAATAAACAAAACAACAGATATAGGTAATCTGAATGGGTTGCAATCTACAGTTGCAATCGGTTTCGTTCAAATAAGCGCGCTAAAAACGAATCATCATCGCGGCATAGCGGTCTAGTGCAAAGCACAGACCGTCATATTAACCGATGTTACTCCTTAACAGTTAAAAAATCACTCACCATTTCTCTCGCAAAGATTTGATATCGGATTATTACTGACATCGAGAAACGTAAGAGTGGTTAATGATCCCACTGTCAGCATAGCGTCATTACTCAGTAGGTTGTTCTCCAGGCCTAAAGATACCAGTTTGGGACCCACCAAAATAGCACTGGAACAGAAAATATATTGAGCAGTATTCTTACTTACAAGTTACGGCTGGTTTAGTAAGTGACAGCTGCTCAGTTGGGAGAACAGCGACTCCCAATCCGGATCCCTCGGGTTGAAATCCCCCGCGCACCACTGTCTTTTCAAAGTCATCAACAAAAAACATCGTGAAGAATCCGATATGTATCTAGAATCTTTCGAGGTCATGAATCATCCACCAACATGCACTGGGCCAGCCTGATGCATTATGTTTCTCAGCAGCGAATGCTTTCGCAGTAGAGGAAAACATCGCAAAGAAATCGGCATGCCCCAAGAATGACGTCTGTCAAGGGAACACGTCTTCGCCAGCTCGTACTTGGGCAATGTGACGGATACCTAGGATGTGAAGGAAAGATCCTAGTATACAGTATCACTTATATGTATATGCAAAAGTATGGATATTTATTGCTCAATCGCAACGGTACATCTGAGATTTGGAACATAGTTTATATTCTAGAATAACCTATGAGCAGGTTACCTAACCTGCTCATAGGTTATTCTAGAACTTAACTAAATAAACTGGCTACTTTCATCCCGAGAAAATTACAATAATGAGAACTGAATAAAACCGTAAGGAAGCTGCAAGTTTATGGTATTATTATCTGTATCCTTACACTAAAGGTCACAACTAACAGTCTAAAACCCTTTACACACGAGCCCTAAATCAGAGGAAATTACGTAAAACTAGTGGGGAAGACCCTACATCGCACCATAAATCATCAATCATATGGTGCGATGTAGGTTCCTCCCCACTACTTTTATGTCATTTCCTCTGATTTTAGGAATCGTGTGTAATGTGTAAGGAGCATTTAAGTCTGGAAAAGAATAAAGTATTAATCTGGTCTCACCTCGTAAGCGTCGTCAAACGGTTATCATTTAAATTTAAATGGCGAAGATTCGTTGCGTCTACTAGAAAACCCTCCGGCAGAGACTCAAGGACCCCGTCAGTGAAATCAAGAAATAGCAGTGCAGTCGCTCCTTCCAGGAGGTTTGCTGGCAGCTTAGTAAGGTTTTTTGCTTCACGCACTACCAGCCTCTCCAAACGCGGGCACGCAGCCCAGCGATTTGGAAGCTCTTCCACTTTTGGCTCTATAAATTGAAAATTCTCCAAGCTGTCGCATGGCCGCAACGGTGCAATTTAGCGCTTCGTCCATCCGTAAATAAAACGATATTTCGTCTTTGGTGTTAATTTTACACTAAAGCTTGTTACGTTCGCCAAATTGTTCGAAGAATTAACTTTCACGTCATTGTCTACGTCTGTAAGAGTCGCAGTCAGCGGTTTTATAGTAGTCCCAGAGAGTTGCAAGTCGACAAGGGTCTTGTTTAAATTGAGATCTGTGTCTGGGGATGGATCATGTCGTGTCTCTAGTGAGCGTAGGTCGGGCAGGGCGGAGGCTGATGCTAACGTCTCCAGCGCCAACATCACCGATATAACGACACCAGCTCCACGTAGCCGCCTCATCCCACTTGAATCTGAGAAATAAATAAATATTGGTGGAAATTTGACACACATCACCATCTAACCCCAAACTAAGCAAACCTTGTACTATGGACGCCAGATAGATGATATTATCAGTGGCCGTAGCGTGTCTGTGCGGGGCCCCGAATAAAATATTGTTTGGGGCCCTTATGAAGGGCAAAGATTCCTCACAAAAGAAAAAAAAGTATGCCTAAAACTAAAATAAATTATTTTTCATCATAGGTCATATCTTTCACTCTCTTATTTGTCACTTTTTCTAAAATGGTTACAAACAATTCAAATGAAGTATAACTAATAACTAACATTTGAACGCACGCTTTACGCGGGAAAAAAATGTTTACGCACATCGGGGCCCCTCGTCCAGGGGGCCCCGTATAATTGATACGGCGGTAGCTACGACCCTGGATATTATACTTACTTAAATGATTTTAAGTACATACTCATCATACATAGAAAACAACCAAGCACAGTAGGTACAGATATTCAGTCTAATTAACAAACTGGACTGGTACTGGACTAGTACGAGGTACATAGGCTATGATTTGGAGTCCTCATGTTCCTAGCTAGCTACTAGTCACTCCACAGTCTACACTATAACAAAAAAAGTTAGTTTTTCATGGAAAATAACTGAATTGACATGGAAGAAATCTGTTATTGAAATAGATAATAATAATAAAGTAAGATTATATTCTCGAAAAATATAAGCTACTTGTCATCGCGGGGCGAAACTGCTTAAGAGCCCTCTCACAAAACGACAGAGCTCGACTTTAGGTAAAATCCTGCAACATTGTCAGCGTGCGTCCGTTCGATTCAGTTCGAGCGTTTAGGCGGACAGAACGATCTTGAGCCGTAACGGCAGTCTACTAAAATTTTTGATGAGATTTTCTGACGTGACAACGTCTACTAAATCGATGAACGCTGGCTGCGTGCACGAAAATTGATGACTTATTGTCCCGTTACGTTCGTTATCCCGTTACGTTACGATAAATTATTCTTGCATTTCAAAAATCTGATTATTAGTATAATTTCATTTTTATTTAAAGGTTAATTTTTGTGCATTGGTTCTTAGCTATGTTTGGTTAATGTTAATATCGATTCAAGATGGCCGCCTCCACAAAATGGTGGACTAAATATTTCTTCATAATCTACCTCAATATAGGTATCAAATTTAATGAAAGAGCTAGTAGAATACTATAAACTATGACAAATTTCAAATCCAAGATGGCCGCCACCACAAAATGGCGAAATACATTTCTTTTTTCACTAATTCCTCAATATGGGTAGAAAATAAAAGGACTTGACTGGTAGAATACTATGCACTATGACAAATTTCAAATCCAAGATGGCCGTCACCACAAAATGGCGACTGACATTCTTTTTACTACCACCTCAATATGGGTAACAAATGAAAGAGCTTGTTGTCTTATCTTGACTAGTAGAATACTATGCACTGTCACAAATTTCAAATCCAAGATGGCCGCCACCACAAAATGGCGATTGTCATTATTTTTTACTACTACCTCAATATGGATAACAAATGAAAGGGCTTGACTAATAAAATACTATGCACTATGACAAATTTCAAATCCAAGATGGCCGCCACCACAAAATGGCGACTGACATTATTTTTTACTACCACCTCAATATGTGTAACAAATGAAAGGGCTTGACTAGTAGAATACTATGCGATGTCACAAATTTCAAATCCAAGATGGCCGCCACCACAAAGTGGCGAATGTCATTATTTTTTACTACTACCTCAATATGGGTAACAAATGAAAGGGCTTGACTAATAAAATGCTATGCACTATAACAAATTTCAAATCCAAGATGGCCGCCACAACAAAATGGCGACTGACATTATTTTTTACTACCACCTCAATATGGGTAACAAATTAAAGGGCTTGACTAGTAGAATACTATGCACTATGACAAATTTCAAATCCAAGGTGGCTGCCACCACAAAATGGCGAATGTCATTATTTTTTACTACCGCCTCAGTATGGCTAACAAATGAAAGGGCTTGACTAGTAGAATACTATGCACTATGACAAATTTCAAATCCAAGATGGCCGCCACCACAAAATGGTGAATGTCATTATTTTTCACTACTTCATGGGTATCAAATAAAAGGGCTTGACTAGTAGAATACTATGCACTATGAAAAATTTCATATCCAATTGGAAGGGTTTGAATCATCGAGCAACGCGATCTTCCGCGCAAGCACTTTTTGTGTTAGTGATTTGACTGTGTGAGTACAATCGGCATTGGATCGGTACAGGTATGTTTTGATGTAATAGTGCGGCTTTGCGCTAGTGTGCATCTTTCCCCTCCCGCAAGAAATGACAGAAAGATTTGAACAATATTTTTAGCTAAGGCAGCTCCCTTCCGTGCTTGCGCGGAAGATCGCGTTGCTCGATGAGTCAAACCCTTTCAGTTGGATAGGAAATTTTTCATACTGCATAGTATTCTACTAGTCAAGCCCTTTCATTTGTTACTCATATTGAGGTGGTGGTTAAAAATAATGTCAGTCGCCATTTTGTGGTGGCGGCCATCTTGGATTTGAAATTTGTCACAGTGCATAGCATTTTAGTAGTCAAGCCCTTTAATTTGTTACCCATATTGAGGTAGTAGTAAAGAATAATGACATTCGCCATTTTGTGGTGGCGGCCATCTTGGATTCGAAATTTGTGACAGTGCATAGTATTCTACTAGTCAAGCCTTTTAATTTGTTACCCATATTGTGGTGGTAGTAAAAAATAATGTCAGTCGCCATTTTGTGGTGGTGGCCATCTTGGGTTTGAAATTTTTGACAGTGCATAGTATTCTACTAGTCAAGCCCTTTTATTTGTTACCCATATTGAGGTGGTAGTAAAAATAATGTCAGTCGCCGTTTTGTGGTGGCGGACATCTTGGATTTGAAATTTGTCATAGTGCGTAGTATTTTACTAGTCAAGCCCTTGCATTTGATATCTATATTGAGAGTAGTGAAAAATAATGACATTCGCTATTTTGTGGTGGCGACCATCTTGGATTTCAAATTAATCATAGTGCGTAGTATTCTACTAGTCAAGCCCTTTAAATTGATACCTATATTGAGATAGTAGTAAAAATTAATGATGATTAATTAATATTGGAAGTTCGTTGCTCAAACACGTCGGAACGGTCATTGGTCATGGCCATTGCTTATGGTCATTGGTCGTGGTAATTGGTCATGGCCGTTCCTCGTGGTCATTGTAATTGGTCATGGTCATGGTCATTGGTCATGGTATTGAGGTAGTAGTGAAAAACAATGACATTCGCAATTTTGTGGTGGCGGCCATCTTGGATTTGAAATTTGTGACAGTGCATAGTATTCTACTAGTCAAGTCCTTTCATTTGTTACCCATATTGAGGTAGTAGTGAAAAACAATGACATTCGCAATTTTGTGGTGGCGGCCATCTTGGATTTGAAATTTGTGACAGTGCACAGTATTCTACTAGTCAAGTCCTTTCATTTGTTACCCATATTGAGGTAGTAGTAAAAAATAATTACATTCGCCATTTGTGGTGGCGGCCATCTTGGATTTGAAATTTGTCATAGTACGTAGTATTCTACTAGTCAAGGCCTTTCATTTGTTACCCATATTGAGGTACTAGTGAAAAAATAGGTAATGTCATTCGCCATTTTATGGTGGCGGCCATCTTGGATTTGAAATGTATCATAGTGCATAGTATTCTACTAGTCATGCTCTTTTATTTGATACCCATATTGAGGTAGATGAATGAAAATGAAGAAATATTTATTCTACCATTTTGTGGAGGGCCGCCTCCATCTCCATCTTTAATCAATATTAACTCAACAAAGCTAAGATCCACCGCATGAAAATTAACCTTCAGTTAAATGTATAAATTCTTGAAATTATAAGTAATCAGAGTTTGGAAATGCAAGAATAATTTACCGTAACGCAAAGGGGCAACGAGCGTAACAGGACAATGAGCCCATTGTCCCGTTGTGTCGTTAAGCCTAACGAGACAATGAGTCATCCCTTTTTCGTGCATGCGGCCAGCGTTCATCGACTTATTAGACGATATCACGTAAAAAAAAAATTGACAGATTCTGCTCCTTCAAGAAGTAAACAATATCAAATGTGACGGTCCGATCAGAAAAATTAGAATGAATCGTTATAAAACGCCAAATGACTTAAAATTTTGTGGTCGCACTATAATTATTCTAGTTTATGTCATAAACGCGCGAAATATTACGTAACCGACTCCCACGCTAACTGACGCAGGTCCTCCCCCGACGGCCGCTCGCGGCATACTAAATTGCGCAGCGTAATTTATTGTAATTTAGACTGCTGGTAATTTATATTTTTTGAAAAATTGACAATTATGATTTGAAAAGTAACTATACAATTGGATTCTACCAAGAACAAGGTATTATCGTGTCTAATTTTTATTTTGGAATTATTGTGTATTTTACACAGAGACAACGCTAAAACTGCAATATAAAACTTAAAGTTGGCTCACGATTTTGTTTTTTACTAATAAATGGGACCAAAATTCAGATATATGTAACAGGCATCAATTAATAAAATATATGTGTGATGTTCCCCATATTTTTTTAATTATACATTTTGAGTATCACTTGTAGATTTAGAAGTCTGAAACTGACACGGCAGCGACTTTTCGGCGGAATGGTCATGGGAGATCGATCCCTACGACCAATGGAATTATTATTAGTAAAATTGAAACAAGGAAATGTAAACAAGAAAGATCGGCCTATTTTTTGAACGTAATTTTCTTTTTCTAGATAATACTAAAGATGGAAAATTCGGAACACAAACTTTTTGAATTTCGTGCGACGACGTAAGAGGGCTCTTAAAAATATGTGTTCATTTTTAGGGTTCCGTAGCAAAATACGGGACCCTTACAGATTTGTCATGTCTGTCTGTCTGTCCGTCCGTCCGCATGTCACAGCCACTTTTCTCCGAAACTATTAGAGCTATACTATTGAAACTTGGTAAGTAGATGTAATCTGTAAACCGCATTAAGATTTTGATACAAAAAATAGAAACTGAAACTCAAAAATGTTTTATTAATCAATACCATAGGTGTGGGGTATCTATGGATAGGTCATCAAAAATTATATTGAGGTTCTTAACATATTTTTTTTATAAACTGAATAGTTTGCGCGAGGGCCTCTTCCAAAGTGGTAAAAAGTGTCCCCCTGTAACTTCTAAAATAAGAAACAACAAAAATATAAAAAACTGTGCGATGTACGTTACCATGTAAACTATCAACGAAAATTGGTTTGAATGATATCTAGTATATTATTTTAATACGTCGTAAATTAACTATTGGTAAAACACTGATTAAAGTAACAACGAAGTACAAGATTTTTTTGTATTATGTTAGTTGCTGCTACGGAAGCCTTCATGGGCGAACCCGAATCGCACTTGACCACTTTTATTCAATAAAACTTCCGCACAATGAAAAATACACTATTAGATAATGCGTACAACACACTTACTGGTTGAAATGAGTAGAGACGTCTGTAATAAAATTATCTAACATACTTAATTAGGTTTTTGTCAACAAATAGATAAACGAGAATTATCAGATGTGTATAATTCTATCCATGTTGTTTTGATTGCCCCGGTCTAAATTTGTTTATAATATCACAAAGTAAATTAGGTACTTAATAATTATACCAGCCACGTTTGCTGACTCACCATCAGTATCCTGATTCACAGGGATAGTTAGTTAGTTAGTTTAGCGGGGCCTTTTCCGCACCTAGCCTCTTTATTGGGCCATTGTGCGTGACTCATACTTCCCTTTTCTACTCCAACCAGCCTAGGCCGTCCCAGAAGGCGAGCATCCTATTAAGGTTGCGATAGGCATCCGGAACAGACGACGGGGATTGGAGGAATTCTGCCCGTTGATCCGCCACACTGCCGCATACATGCTGTGGCGTTTCTTCTTCCTCCATGCATCCTCTGCATAACTGGTCATTGGATTAAGCTCCACGACCGAAGATTCTCTCCACAGAACGTCATTACTACGCAAGAATTGTTCGGGATGCATTAGAAATTAAAAAAACATCGTATTTTCAATCGGGAGAATGGGTTTCGGTTAACGGCGTCGTGGAATCCTGTCATAGATAAATGTACGCATCGCGGAGTGAGTTCGGAGAAGCCTGGTGATACGGTTAGTGTCGTATGTCGTGTCGTGTGGTAACCCTGCGATTTTTTAACTGAGTGCAGGTGAAGGGGTTGCAACTCTCGATTATTTCTGCTTGTCGCATGATTTTTGAAGAGCGTTGCGAAATAATGGATTGGAAGAGGTATTGAAACTATCATCAACATCATCAACAGCCCACTAAATGTTCCCACCGCTGGGACTCGGGCCTTCTCTCGCAAGGAGTGAGTTAAGGCCATAATCCACCACGCTGGCCCAGTGCGGGTTGGTGGATGACACATGACTTCTTTAGGTTCTAGGTACATGTCGGTTTCCTCGCGATGTTTTCTTTCACCGTTTTTAAGTTAGCGGCATTACGCACATGACTTCGAAAAGACAGTGGTGCGTGTGGGGTTTGAACCCGGGGTCTCCGGATCGACAGGCGCCGTTCTCCTGACTAGACCAGCCGGAACTTAACTAACCACACACAGATTTTTTGTGGGCTGAGAGAGCTTATCGTCGAGGTCGGAAATGAAAGAAATCTTCACCGAGTATATGCTAGAACAAGAAAGAAACCGTCAGCTGCTGCTGCTGCTGTCTGGCTGTTGTCACTTTCTTACTGTCACTGTCTTTTTTTATTTATTCTTGATTCTTTGCCTTGGATACTAGTCCTTTAGCCGCATCTATTACTGTCGTGTAGCTGTGTTTCATCATCATGTTCAATTAATGTGTAGGTAATCCAGAGGCGTAGCGTGGGGTTTCGCCGCCCGGGGCCGACCGAAATTACGCCGCCCCCTACGTTAATTATAAATAATTTAAAGTTCAAGTATTTATGTATGTATTATAATCAAAACTCATAGTTTTTAATTATATAATGTAGATAATAATAGCATACTTATGTAATGTAGATAATAATAGAGTAAAATTGGTAGTTCTTGAATAGGCAGCTTAGAGTGATGAATTATAAAGTGAATTATAAAGTTTTTTTGTCAAATCGTCATAGACAACCTAATATTTGCCTGCCGTAAGGTTGATTGCATTTAAGAACTTATTGTAATTACCATTTTCGCAAATAAAGAAATTTTATTTTTATTTATTTATTCATATACATCGTACATTTTATTGCAACTCAACCAGGTATACACTTATATATTATTTTTATAATTTGGTTTAAAAATGTGTTCTACTTTTCTCCCTTTTTATTTATTTTTTTATTTAAATTTACTCCCTTTTATTCAGATTGTATGTAAAGTAGTTCAATGAAAATAGCGAAGGAAAGAAATGTTAGCCCGCCCTGACAAAAATGTCCTTCCTTCATGATGAAAATACTCTGAAACACGTAATGTTTATTGTGAATTCTCAAAAAGTTGTGCATTTTTTAATTAGTTAATATTTTACTACAACTGCTAATACCGACAGATTATTAGGTGGTTATTTATATTTTATATATCAAAGTCAAAGTAATTTATTCGCCAAAAAATGTGGTTACAAATAGGATCTTATAGTATGGTGTGGTGCTGCACAATTTCAGCCTAAAAGGCATGCGAAATTAAAAAAAATGTTATACAAACATAATTTCAGAACATTTACAATAGCAATAACAGTTTTTATATCTAAGGAATTTTACAATGAGAGTTACAACCTAGAGAAAAAATTATTACTTATATTAAAGGTTTTTAGTTTTAGATAAATAAGTATAATACAATAGAAAACGAGAAAATAAATCTATGTGATATGTGCATTAATTAATATGTCAGTTAAGTAATTAGTTATTCACGTTTACATTTCAGAGATTACATGGGACTATACCTGTTTGCATTAAAATCAAGATAATGTTTGACATCATAAAAATTGTGATCAGTTCTGTATAATTAGTGATCTGTATAATCCGCATTTAAATTTTTCGTTTGAAAGTGATTTAAGATATTCTGGAACCTTATTTTAAATTCTTAAAGCGGCTAGTTTCTACGGTAAAGTTCATTATTACATTGAGGGAAAACTAATCTATTTGGGTATCTAGTGCTGTAATGGCGATTATTTCCTAACTTACAGAAGAGTTCTGGGTATTTTTTAACGTCACGCATATCTCGTAAATATACAGAGACGGAAGTGGAAGCACTTTTGATGCTTTGAACAAAGGTTTACTTGAATCTAAGGGGCAAGCACAGCAGATTGCCCGGATGCACCTTTTTTGAGCTTTAAATGCTCTTTCAAATTCAACCGAATTATATATATTTATAAATTAAAAAAATATTTTTAAAAACAAGCTTTTATTTAAATATGCTCTAAAACGAACAAAATACATTTTGAATGCAATAACCCACCATTTTATTAAATTATAAAATTTACATTGATATTTAAGCTTGTTGCGAGAACACATGCATATTTTTCTTTCAAAAGAACAAACTAATTATAAGCAAATGATAAGAACGCGTTTAAGTATTTTATTGAAAATATATATTACCTAGTAGATAAGTACGATCTTGTTTGACATCTCGCGACAAGCTTTTATTTATATTATTACATATAAGTACATTTTATCATTGATAGACGGGATTTATCCCGTCAAAAACATAAATGTGAAATGAGAGCCAAGTTCTTTTTTTTTTTTTTTTAATTTAAATTAGCCACTCCACAGACTCCGGGGTCCGTGATCTTTGTCATTACAATTATATATTACACATATTTTGGATAAGGAGAAGAAGAGGATAATAGGAGGGAGTTGGGTACATTTAAAATCTAATTCTAGTGCTCGTCTGTAGAGCCGATCACTACCGGTTGGGATTCCGCTAGTAATCGACTCGACATCGAGTGTTTGCCTAATTGCCTTTGCCTAAGCTGCCTCCTCCCGGCCCAGAGCCTCCACAACGGCCGCATTTCTGAGCCAAGTTCCATACCCGCTTGCTTCTCTGGCGGCGATTCTTACAATTTTGGCGGGAAAATGGGTGTCAAGTTACCTAAGTGTAAACTCGGGATCATGGCCATTGGCCAACTAGAAAGGCGACAAATGCTGTCGCATTTCTAGATGGCAATGCTTATGGCCACGCCCTCCGGTTTCACCCGCGTAGTTTCAAAAGTACCTAAGCTATCAAATTCTGAGTTATAAGTTTTCACTTCTATCAGCAGTTCCTTTGACAGTCAATTTTTTTTATTTATTCTTGTAATAAATCATAGGTATTGCACAAAGAAGTTGGAAAATTAAGTATTGCACTAGCATTGTGTCAGTTGCTAGTACAGACTAAGTAGAGATGTAGAGAGATACAAATTGTATCTCTCTACTTTGTATCATACAATGTTGCTAGTCATCACATTAGGATTCCCTGCATGTGGTATAAAAAGTTTTTTTTTATCTGTAGCAATACGGAGGATGTACATGTACAAGTATTAAGAATCATGCACGTTTTTGTTAAAAATTAAAATTCTAAGTTATAAGGTTTCACTATCGCAATCCCTATGATCTGAGGACATCAAGATTTCAATCATTAGAAAAAAAGAAGTCTATGGTATTTCTCAGGTTCTAATTTTTTTTTACAGAGCGACGATACGAGACCTTTGCCTGCTGTTAAGCAACATGCAGCTTATGAGAACACGACCCGCAGTTATCGAAACATGAATAATGAAGAATCCAAATCTTTACCTAGTTCTACACTGCACTCGTTACCCAAATACCTACCTACTTATAATATAAGATGTTTAATGTCTAGGCTCCGTAATTTAGCTGGAAACATACAGCTTCAAACTGACCGGAACACAGTGGTTAACATTACTGTTTGGCGGTAGAATAACTGGCAAAGGTGTGGTACTTCCCCAGGCGGACTTTGCAAAGAGTCCTATCATACTATTGGAGCTGTTTGGTAGAGAAGCTAGGCTGTTGATGGACCGGCCGATTAAGCTAGTTGATTGCGCCATACCCGTTACATCTATTTAATTCCTTAGTACTTAAAAATATGTTTCCGGAACATCGCACATGTTTAATAACTGCCGTATCAAGTATATTGGATTGATAACGTCGGGAATTACGTTAGATTTTTTTTAAATCAAGAACGTTAGCATAGGGGGCAAAAGGTTATATCTTTATATAGATAAACAGTAACCTGTAACCAAAGAATTTACATATATAAATGACGTATAGAGTTGGCACAAACGCTTTACACCGAAAGCACGTATAGCATCTTTCTTGCCTTGTCGCTCTTGTGGAAGAGTCATACTTTTGTCGCGGTACATCACTCTGTTGCCATAGAAAGTATGTACGTCATCTGCTTACGATTGACACAAAGGACCCGTGCGGAAAATCTAACCCTATACGTAGTAGATGTAAACTCTTTACACGTAACCTATTTTGGCATAGACTTAAGGCCCGCCCTGTTGCTCGGGTTGAAAAACTGATCATTATATTTCTTGTTAAAACTAGCTTTGCCCCGCGCAATCTCC